>JANZLQ010000050.1:11371259-11409841 GCA_026212715.1 Elanus axillaris | reverse complement strand
CCCTCCTTCTTCACTGACCTTGGTGTCTGCAGAGTTGTTTCTCTTACATGTTCTCACTCTCCAGCTGCCATTTCTCCTTGTCCCACAATTTATTTCCTTCTTAAAAGTGTTAGCACAGAGGCGTTAGCACTATCACTGATTGGCTCAGCCTTGGCTGGCGGGGGGTCCGTCGTGGAGCCGGCTGGCATTGGCTCTGTCAGACACGGGGGAAGCTTCCAGCAGCTTCTCACAGAAGCCACCCCTGTAACTTTGCCTGCTACCAAAACTCTTGCTGCAGAAACCCAATAGAGTTGAATAGTGACACTGTCATTTCTAATCTCTAATCAGCTTTCTAGGGCATATTGGACATAGCAATTTCTAGAGATGTTAGAGCATTTCTTAATCTTGCAGTTTTTTGGAGGTATACCCTTCTCTGATGTACGTGGTCTGTTGGAACATCATATGGAGACTATGTCAGCCTTCTGGGAGTTCGGATTTGATGGTAACATCAACTCCAGTTCTGAAACAAAACGGCTTGCTTTTCCAGTAGCTGCATTCTCGGAGAGAAACTCGGTGGATTTGCAGTTGCTTTATCTGTAAGGTTTGTAGTTTCCTGGAGAATTTTCCTAGAGAGCACACGTGGATGCACAGGTGAGCTGAAACTAGGAGCAGCTTGGTTATCTGTGACAGATGTCCTCTGATGTTTTCCACTGCTGCAACAGGATAGATGACGTGACATCATCAGTGGACGGCTGGTATCTTTGCCTCTACCTAGTCGTTCCCAAAGGATGAATTCCAAGCCATTGGCAGGTGAAAAGGCTGAAGGGATCTAGTTATGAACAAGCCCTCAAACTGACCTACCTCTCTGAAAATGGTAGAGTCAAGTCACAGTGCTGTCTTTCCAGGAAACATTGACTTAGTATTTCCACCCTGTGATATTTCAAAGAACTTCCGAGAGAGCTATTGTACAGTGCCACTGGCGGGCAGAATGAGTTCTTTGGATGTATTTGACCAAAACCAGTTAGCAAGCTTGCATTAAACTCATCTTGAGCTTTTTGTTAATGAGCCTTGTGCCATTGGATGCCTGAAGGTCTCCTGCAGGGTTCAAGTGTTTTACAAATTGGCTGTTTGAAGGTTTGTGATAGCAAGAGCCCTTGGGTATGAAGTGAACTCTCTTCACACTGAAAGAATAGAGTTGGGACACTTGACAGTGGGCCGAGGAAAGCTGACTTTAACACTGTGTCACTACTCAGTGCTGGGTCCCAAGGCCTCGAATTAAGGAGGATGAAAAAGGTGCGAAGTTAGAGGTAATCTTGGTGGGGCTCAACCCAAAACGACAAAAAGGTAGTGACTGTCTTAGTTCATGTGCATGGGCAGTAATTCTACCAGTGTAGTGCCTTGTTTGAATAGAAGACAAGTTAAAACAGAACAAAGATAGAGCTTAGGGAAAAGCGGAGAAAGATGAATATGACACAAAAGCCATAATGGCTTCGCAGGGTGCGGTAATGAAGCAGAAAACTAGTCTCCTTTATAGTTGTCTCCCCAGGCTCAGATACCTCTTAATTCTCAGTGCTGGGAGTAAATGTCCTCTACAGCGATGCTGTCTGTGGTCAGGCTAATTGATAGTGTTTCTGTCACTGCAAATGGTAAACAGTAAAAATATTTTTGCAACAACACTTGGTCGTAAGAAAATCTAGTATTGCTGTGACAATATTGTACATTCTTTGAATGCTTAATTTTTAAAAAAAATAATACTTTTGGGGGAATAACTTGGTTTTTTGAAAGGTTTGCTCTCTGACTTCAAGTAGACTGGGATACTTGTGTTAATGAAGTCGCTTCTGTCTGTTTTACAGAATTCAGTGTGTCAGATATATTTTTTTAATAAGAGAAAGAAAAACATGGTAATCTTTCTGTGATATATGTCTAGGACCAAACTTGCTAATGTTTATCTTTAGCAAATTCATGTTGCTTCTTTTCCAGAAATGTTTCATTTGTCAAAGTGAAGACAATTATGTCAGAAAAACATGTTTGGATGGAATGTAACAACGCGCATGATTGTATTAAAATCCAGTCTGGTATTCGAATTACTAAAAAGTGTGGCTTGGTACAGTTCTTGAATATGATTGTAACAATACCGTGTGCAAGGATTCCATGTTCTAAAAAAGTTTTAATTGGCATTGTTTTCCTTGTTCCCTTGCTTTTCTTTTCATGAGAAGCAAAAATGGGCTAACTTCATTATTTGAGTGGGACATCATAAGCAGAAGAGCACAAGATAATGTGGTTTGTTAATGTCAGCCTTCAGCTTATGTCTGTTGGTCACACTTTAAAATGCCCTTCTTGGTTTCTCTGCCTTCTGTTCTTCTTTTCACTCTAATCTCTGTTCTGCCTTATACCTCTAGAGTTCACAGTCTCTGTTTTGGGTCCCTTTCCTTCCACAGTAGGCCAGTTCTGGACCTTCCTGCTTCACATTTCCCTAACTGACTAGTTTTGTTCATTTATGTTTTAAAAGTAGGGAGCGATTTAATGTTTGCTTTCTAGGGTTTTATTAAAACTTGTATTTAGGTTTGTTTTTTTTTTTTTTTAAAGCTGGTCTTGTGGAAGAAGTGCTAATGAAACCTGTTGATGTCTAAAGCATGCGGGTTTTTCTTGTGCTACATTCAGCCTTTTTCTAAACACTTTCTGACATTTGGCTTTCATTATGTGCTCTTCTGCTGTTGACTTTGTCATTCAGAACTGACTTCAGTCATGAATAGAAACTAGAAAGGAGTTTTGTTCTGGGATCTGGCATGTAATGGAGGCAGACCTACTTACGTACGATGAGATTTGTGCATGCCTTTCCTTATGATGGTCTTTTCTACTAGTGAGTAGATCTTCCCTCCCCTGCTTAACTGGTCTGCACCCTGCTCAATCTTCCATAGCAAGGCCAAGACTTTTGCACTGGGAACGAGATGCAAGCCTGAGACATGATCTCTGTTTCTTCTCTGAGAATAAGAATCAGTCTGCCTTTAATATTCTTAAGGCCTCTGGAGCCATAGAGAAGCAAGTAGTCAGGGATAACTGGTGACTACTTTCCATTTCCATTCCCTCAAGGTGATTGGAAGTATTTGGAGAAAGGCTAATCCTCTTTATGTGAGAAGAGTGGTCTTTCTTTGTGGCAGGGACACTGGTTACTATCATGCTAGCCCTCGTAATTCCGTGTGTCAGAGTGATTTGATACTGTATGCATTCTCAGTAATTCATTTACAGAAATGTACTTGGATAAGTTTACTGCTCTTTCAGTTGATTTGATACTGTGTGCTTAATGAACACTGCTTGTGCTTTAGTTGTGGAAGAAGTGCTACAAAAGTAATGAAAAGTAGAAATAACCAGTGCAGCCATCTGCAGTATGTTTTAATTTCGTTTGAATCTCCTCAGTCAATGATGCGGAAATGGGTGATTGAGGATTTAAAGTGATTGTTCTTGGCTGTGATCATTTGGACTTTGGGCCAGTTATTGGTGGAGGTGGTTGGGTAGGGGAAAGGTGACTGAATGAGATAAATGGCTCGGAAATAGTTGCTAATAGAACTTGGTAGGACTGATGAAACAGGAAGAATGGAAGGTAAGAAGTCTTGGTAATATTGGATACGATCACTTACAGGTCATAAAGGCTGGAGTAAGTGCAGTGGGAGATTTTATTTATATTTTTTTTAAAGAACCAGAAGAAAATATGGGAAATGTCATACCAAAGCTCTGCAACTTGAATAAAGGCTTTGTTTGATTTTGAGCTTGTTTTTGCAAAATTCTACACCATAGTCAAAACCAAATTGTTAACCTCTACTTCTGAGTAAAGTTTGAATTCCCCTTGTAAAAAAAAAAAAATCAGTTTGCACATCCTGGCATAATAATTGTATAGATGTAAAGATGTAAGCCTGTATGCTTTCACATGAACAGTAATTGTTTTCTTTTTGAAAACTGTCCTAATTGTTTCTTAAAACTGAAGAAAGTAATTATGTTAAGTATTAAGCTAAAATAAATTCTTGGCTGAACAGTGTGTGGGATTCAGTGGAGTCATGGATGCATAATTGTACAGATTTATTTATATTTAAACAGTTTCCTGAATCCTGAATTCAGATTGTGCCTCTCGCTTGTATAAATACTGAACCCCTCCCCCCCCCCCCCCCATAATTTCACAATAACTTTGGAAGCTACGTATCCTTGTGCTCTAGCTGGCTACTGACTTTTAGTAGCCAGTCATATGGTATAGATTTGCAAAGCTGACGCAAAATGGAGCAATTCATCTCCTCCATAATACAGGCTGCTGAAAGCTTATCACCCTGAAGCTCTGCTCATTGCACTGTATCCCCGCTGAGTACCAAGACAAGCTCAAGGTTTTGGTTTTGGTCTTAGACTTTACAATGCTTGATGGCGATGGCCCAAGCTGCCTGAGGGAACACCTTCTGCAGTCACGGCCGCTCATGACAGCTGCATTCCACTGGAACAATGGCATTGTTGGCGAAATGGGGAATGAATGGGAGAGACAAACTGCTTCTGCAGCTAGCCCACAACTGAGGGATTCATTCCTGGAACACATCAGAGTGACTATAAACCTCCCTGTCCTCAGAATTAAGTGTAAAATTCACTTGCTTCAATCTTGACTTTCCACAATGACCAGGAAAAAAAATAATCCCTAGGGTGTAGACAAGAATGATCTTGGTTTCTTTTTAAAAAGCCCAAATAACAAAGTATATAAAAGTATAGAGAAAACTAGTGTAAATTTTGTCCGCTATTCCTGTGCAGGTTTTGGTAGTCTTTCTCATGACTCCTGTCCTCAGCAATTTCACTCTGATGGCCAGCAGTAAAAATGCGACTTAGGCTTGTTTTTTGGGTGAGGAAAAATCCCAGTCGAAGAGGAGACAATAGAAAGCCAAGCAGAAAAGCAATACTGAAGAATGTTTCTAAAAATTTTAGCTTCATTTTTTCTGCTTTCCTCTGCACATCTATTCTTAATATACTTTTTATTTACAGATGTGTTACTGATTGTGGAAATGCAACAGTAAAATTTATTAACTGTTGCAGGAGTGTTGCAACTGTTCTCTGGGACAAGAACCATCCAGATCTGTTGTAGCTTGCATTTGAATGATAGTAAGGAGATCACATAGTAGGGAGAAAATACCCACTACAGTTTTTTTTCCAGAAAAGCATTGGACAATGTTGATGGCCCATCTGGCTGTTGTAGGCCTTTTGCTTGATAGTTAAATTTTGGGCCTGAGCCTAAAGAAATTGTAAATCTGTTCTGAAATAGCTAACAAATGGCTCAGTCTTCAAAAACAGAAGTCCACCGAATCATGGGTGTCATTACAGGGTGACTAGAGACCGAGTGTCTGCTGTGCCAAAGGAAGCTGGTGGGTGTCAGGTTCGGAACAAGAGGAGGTGGTTCTTTGCACAGTGTGTCGCTAAGCTCTGAAATTCCTCGCCTGAGGACATGACAAATACTAGAAGTTTGCCTGGGTCCAAGGAGACAGCCGCACGGAAAGGCAAGCCATCGAGAGTTAGTAGCTATAAAGACACAGCGTACAAACTCAGGAGTGGTTGAGTGGAATGTCTTCCAGGGATGTGTTCTGATGCTGTTGCCTAAGCATCTTTTTCTAGTCAATATTGCATGGAATTCTTGGTTAGGGGGATCACTGATTTGACACAGTTCAGCTGTCTCTGTATTTTTATGTTTAAAAGCAGTCTGAGGAGAATGGAGGGAATGACAAAGCTTGCAGAGAAACCAAAACTAAAGCTGGCTGAAAAGCAGTGCAGAAGATCTTGCAGTTCTGTGTGACTGAGTGAGAAAATGGCAGATGAAATTCAGAATTGATAAATGCAAAATAATGCACACGGAGGAAACCAACTAATTACACATACAGAGTGATGCGCCCTAAATCACCTGTTCTCACTTGGGAAGGGTCCTGGACTCATTGTGAAAATAACAGCTTTATGCTCAGTGAACGTCAAAAAGGCAAGCAGAACAATGTTAACAAGGGGTAGAAAGAGCAAAAAGGAAAAGAAAAACCCATCAGGCTGTTATATAAATCCATGGAAATCTTGAAAACTGCATGCATTTTGGGGTACCTTATTGAAAGGAAGATAGAGGGGATTTGGAAAAAAAACTGAGCAAAAGAACAAGGATCATTAGAACAAGGATCATTGGAACGGTTTTCATGTAAGGACAGAAAAGTTTTGCACCTTAAATAATTGATTTCAGGGGAGAGGGGTTGAATATGATGGCTCTCTGCAGAGCAATAAATGGTGCCAGGAGGACACAGAGCAAATAGTTCCTTTCTCAGTAATAAGCCATAAAGGAAAATGAAGTCTTCAGGATGCAAGCTTAAAAACAAGCAACAGGAGGTACTTTTAAAGGAAAAAGCCCAATCAGATAATTACATTGTGGCATTTGTTGCTGCAGGTGGTTGAATAAATAGGTTAAAGCAGTGATTGAGAAATTAGCTGGACAGAGGTCCACCAAGGCTTACTAAGCACAAAGGTGGTGGTGTTGCTTCTGGTTCAGAAAGACCTTAAACTGCCTGTGGCTGAAGGGGGATGGTGCTATGCTTTCCCCAAAGTGGTCAGCGTTGGCCGCTGTCGGAGATGGCAGACTCAGTGAAATTGGGGCCTGATGCGGGGAGCGTGGCTCGTGTTCTCAGCCCTGGTGTCGGCAGTAGTTGCAGTGTGTGCCTTGTAGCGGACGTGTTCACAGGATGGATGTGTGTGTGGGGGTATAACAGCTGAGGAAAGGAAGGCTTTGTTCCTGAATATAAAAAGACGAAAATAATTGAAATTCAATGTAAAATCATACAGAAGACCATAATCTGGTCTGTTGCCTGCCACAGCTTCATTTGATGGGGTATTATAATAGCAAAATGTTTATAAGCTTTCAGTAGGCTGTGGAAGATGATCCGCCGAGTGAGCGTTTTCCAGTTTCTTATTCCTCACTGCAAAGCCTCTTTTTTCCCCCGGAGTTTGTCATAGCGATACATTTTTCAGCCAGGTACCAATTTCTTCAAGGCATTTAGAGATGCAGGAGATGGTGCTGTCTAAATTCAAGGTAGCAGAGATCAAGAGTTGGGTATTGCCTGTGTTTTAGTGATACTGTAACCAAAGCTCTCCCACCAGTTCTCCCAGTTACTTTACAGAAGTCGCTTCTCTCTGTGGAAGAGCAGCTGGTCATAACAGCCATGAGAATGGGTCCTGGGGTAGACAGGACTTATTTTCATCCCTGAAGTCTTTTACAATCAAGACAGGAATGAATAAGTTGTTTTTTACTGAACTTTCTGTATTTGTTAACTTTACGGACTTGGGGAAAAACATAACAGCTAAGACAGTCTTGTGAATACATATATGTACAGTATGTCAGATGCATTTACTGGACCACAGTCTAATAATAAAAAGAGAAAATGAAACTTATGGAGTTATTGTCTATTGCCTCTTCAAGACTGAATCACTCACACTGGAAGTGAAAGAAAGCTATAGAGTGAAAGAAAGAAAACTCTTTCCAGTGTTTGTTTGTTTGGGTTTTTTTTGTGGTTTGGGTTTTTTGTTGCCCTTTTCTTTAAAAAAAAAAAAAAAACAGCCTGTACAAAGCAGGTGAGATAATTGCTGAAATACGTGTTTTCTAGTGCTAGTCTGCTCAGCATCTGTTAGAACAATATCAAGATGTTGTCCCATGGAAAGTGTCTCCTGAATCAGACTGACGGCAATAATATAGATTCTGTGGTTAAAACTTCTGCCTACAACATAATTCCGAGTATTGGTGTTCCAACTCCTGTCTTAAAAAAATGCACAATGATGAGATAACTAGGGGAAGAGTCCATATGAGGAACAAAGATGCTCCATGCAAGTATATAAATTTTTACAGTTAAGGAAAAATCCTAAGTGGTTTTTAACTCTTAAAAATACAAAAAATCTGGTATATGTATGATGGTTTGAGTAATTTCTTTCTTCAAGTTACTGGACTGAATTTATTTTTGCTGTACAGAGTGTTACTCTTATTTCCTGTTGCTAGGTCTTTGCTGAGGGCTTTAAGTGTTCATTTTGCAGTTAAGCAAGTGATTTTCAACCTTTCAGTTTGAGGGCCCACAAAAATGTGCAGTGGTGGAGGGAAGAGCAAATTGAAGCCTGTGAGAGTTGTCTTTGTGGTTTTGTGGTCCCTGAGTCCACTAATTCTTTGGGGGGTCTCGAGAATTTGAAACAGCTTATTTAGAGTCTTTAAATTATGTATGTAAAATAAATAAAACCTCCAAACCAGTTCTCTGGGTGGAAGCTAAACAATTTATCCCAATTATGTTGCTGCCTTTGCCAATAGCTTGCTCTGCACATTTATTCATGCATTGACTAGAGTTTTCCTTTCAAGAAACTGGGTAGCGTATATTTGATCAAGTTTAATTATGTTGGACCAATAGAATCCGTTTAAGTCTTCCTTCCTGCAACACTAAGGAAGTTATGAGCTGGTAAGAAAGCTGGTGTTCTGTTCAAATATTCCACGAGTCACCAATTCTACATTATTAAAACAGATGAACTACCCCTGTCTTTTGTTTTTCTTTCTTTTTTTGTCTTTTAAGAATTTAGTCAATTCTCTTCTACTAGTAGCTTTTACTGGTTTTGATGGTAGGGAGGTTAGACATACTGGTCTTTGGCTCCTAGGATCCCTTTTCAAGCAGTTAAAAAGTTTTCATGTTCAGTATTTGCCATTTCCAGAAGCAGAAATGGACTGAAATGATAGGTTATGTGAAAGACATGATAGTTCTGTGATGTGGAGTAAAAATTCTTTTACATTTTTGGTTTTGTCCTGACCTGTTATAATACAGGATTCAGCTGACTGCAGGTTTCTGGCCTAGCATTCATTTCTGCTGGTCTTATAAACAGCTTCATCCCTGTGATAAAAACCCCACAACCCAAACCAACAAACAAATCCAAAATGTAGAGAGCTTGTGAGAAAAGACCCAGGTTCCTTTTCATAGAACTCATTCTGGTAGTCAGCCTGTTGAGGAAGGAGAATGCTTATTAACCTCATGGCATTCTGAACTTATCTGTAAAATGGATTTCTCTAGTAAAAATTGCCTTTGCTGATCCTTCACATGCAACTCTACCACCCTTTTTTTGAAATCTGAAGCACAAAGGACTATGAAGTTGCCGAGTGCAACATGCACTTGGACACGTGTACTTAGCATCCATGTTTCTAACGCTTTCTCTCTGGTCTGCTTGCTCCTTTATGTTTTTTGGTTTTTTTTTCAATTCTGAGTGGAAATCAAGAGGGCAGGAAGGTGGAGGAGGAATGTGCTCACCAGAATTGGTTTTCCCTGATACCTTCCTAAACAGGACCTTCCTAAACAGGACCTCTGGAGGAGGAGCATTCTGTTTCAGGACTCTGATGCATCAGTAGTGTGATGTCCTGCCTGTGCTTTTGGAGGACGCCCATTTGGCTTTGTGGTTCCTGCAGGGAGCTTTTGTGTGGAAACAATGTGCCCAGTGAAATAGTGTCTCTCACCGTTCGTGAAACTAAACTGGGCCAAATCGAGAAATTTTGCCAGCTAGGTGGAGCTCCCCAACTAAGTTTATTCTTGTCTTGATTTTGTACAGCCTTAGTCACTATCACTGAATGTGTAAGTTCATTTAATAGGTGGCCAGTTAACAAAGAAAACTAAAATCAAAAGGTAGGAGAAGCTTTCTCCTCCATGGACTGCCACAGTCGGAGGCAAGGACACAGTAAGCTGGGGTTGTATGGAGCTGTGCTGTTACTGAGGTTGGTGATGGTTTCATTTGGTGCAATCCTCAAGTGCTGGCAACATTTTAAGTAGTTTTCTTCCTGGATAATAGAATTTAAAAAACACCTCCTGATGACTCAAATGTAGCCCACAGGTTACTGTAAGATGAACTTACCACTTAGCTGTAATAAACGCATGTTCATAGCAAAACTTACTCTTCCCACTTCCCTCAAAGTATGATTCTCTATGCCTGGTGTCCTTTGCTTCCGCACTTACTGGGTCTCTAGAGAGCACCGTAGCAAGCGATTTCTGTCTGTGTGTGACAAGGATGAGCTTTCCCACTACAGCCTGAGATGTGAGGATCAGATGAGATTCATCATGCATTTTTGTGTTGTTTCCCCAGTAAAGAACTTGCAGAACATTTAGGCATTGATTCAACCACATCATTTTTCTATTAGGCCTTTAGTGATGTTGAAGACACTTAGTCTTCAGTACTTTTCAGTAAATGCACGAAGTGAAGCTTAGTGCATGGTTTTGTTGATAGCTCAGAAATACAGAATTTAGACTGATGTCTTACAGGGAATTTGTATTTTGGAAAAACACAATTGCTTTGTTGTGGCTGTGAGGAGAACCTAATGTATATCCTCATCAGTGTTCAAAATAATGGGTCTGATTTTGCTAAAAGCACACATGGGGTCAGTTACTGTTGCTCAGCTGCTGAACAGTAATTCATTATGCTACAGTAATGTGTTTATTGTTTGCTGTGATACCCATATGCTGGAGTAAAAAGTTATGGTTCTGGATTTGAAATGTGATAAAATAGAGCTAGTAAGAAGCTAATTTCTTTTTCCACAGAGCTACATTTTGAAGTAAAAGTGAACTTTTTAGGAACCTTGCTGAAGTATAATTAAGTAAAGCTTTGGGGAAAATAAAAGAAAAGGAAACAGCGAACAAATAACCATGCGAATAATCAAAGACATTTGTTTGAAACCAAATTTGTCCAACAGAAATTTATGTATATGTGTTTTTACTGTAATATGACACTAGTCTGTAGACTTCTGTGTGATCATGTATGGAATATATTCAACCACTAGCAATCATTGTTTCAATTCACCAAATAACCAATTAAAGGAGAAAATCAGTACCATATTGTAGCATTAATAATGGCAGTAGAAGAGTTTTAGATTGAGGCAAGTCTTTTTTTTTTTTTCCCCTGAGGATATGCATACATTAGTCTAATGGCAAAATGTCTTTAATTCTACCCTTAACAGTGTGGGAAAAGTTTAAAGAGTTTGAGGAAGCCTTTTAGTTCTGATGGAGGCAATCTCAGAGATACCTGCTGACTGATTTCTGAAAAACAGTGCTCTGGGGAGTAGCAGCCTTCCATCAGTTAATGTCTTGTGTTTTAATGACTCACAGTGGCACGTATACAAATTTTACCACAACTTAGGTAGAATATGGAAGATGAAACACCAGAAGGAGAAGGAAAGAATTTGGAGGAATCATCAGAAAGTCATTTTCACATGCCTGACTGGAGTGGTGGCAACATTTATGATGTTGTGGAAAGAAGGATATTTCAATGCAATGCAAATTTAATTTTATAAATACAGAATTGTTTTATCATGAAACCAAATCTATTTTTATATATTTGCTGTTCCAATAACATCGGAAAATTGTTGACCCTAAAACCTATGTAACTGTTAAAGCTTAGCAGCCTGTGTATTTATTTACAATTGTAATTCCGTTCACTTATTAACTCAAGATTTTTTAGCATAGTGTGTACAGAGTGACTATATTAAGTATTCTGTGCATTCCCATGACACTGTAGACCTAAGTTGTGCAATGATGAGTTGTTTCTTATAAGCGTATCTAAATTTTTGAGGAAGGTGAATGTTTGGGGCCTCGGTCTCAAGGAACAAATTCAGTCCCCTCTGCAATCCTAAGTGCATCTTCCCAGCTGATGATTTTGAGCTAAGGAGTGACCTGACATTCACTGAGTACCATTGACTGTTGGTTCAAGGCAAATATTCAAAGCATGACCTGCATCAGTGACTCAGTACCTATGCCAGTACTGTATAAAAAGTTTCAGTTACAGAGGTGCATTCACCATCAGGATCACCACTTAAAATAAAAAAATATTTGACTTCTTCCTCATCAGAGCTATGCAAGAAGACCTTTGTGTTCTGGACATAGGTACCAGAGTATGTCAATACAAGTGTTCTACTTTTCATAGAATCATGAAATCACAGAACTGTAGAGTGGTTTGAGTTGGAAGGGACCTTTAAAGACCATCTAGTTCCAACCCCCCTGCCATGGGCAGGGACACCTTCCACTAGACCAGGTTGCTCAAAGCCACGTCCAGCCTGGCCTTGAACACTTCCAGGGATGGGGCCTCCACAGCCTCTCTGGGCAACCTGTTCCAGTGCCTCACCACCTTCTCTGTGAAAGATTTCTTCCTTATGTCCAGTCTAAATCTACCTTGTTTTAGTTTAAAGGTGTTTCCCCTTGCCCTGTCACTACAGGCCTTGGTAAAAAGTATCTCTTTTAACTCAAATAGGCCTTGCAATGTAGAGCCTCATTATAGTCTAGAATACTTTAAAAAGCTGTACCTAAGATTTGCCATCAATAGTAATGAGTGCCATGATATTATGTGACTACGGGGAGAATCAGGTTAAAAACACAATGGCAAAGATGTCAAATTGGTGTATCAGAGCAACTTATTTTTTTTATAAAAGTCACTTCACGAAGTTCTCTACTCCTGAAGCTAACACTTCAGTGATAGCCAGTGATTTTGTATTTGTGTAGACACATAGCAGAGAATTTAAATTGCATCATATAAGCTACTAATGCTGTAAACCAAACAAGAGCGCCAAACATTTGGCTGGAGAAGAAATTTGACTAAATAGTTTATGGGAACCTTGTAAACCAAAGATGATGGTAGTTTTGCCTTTAGGTTCATCACTGATATAACTGAACGATTTCCTACCTGTTTGCATATGATGTCACTTTCATACTGGGGTGCCATAATGCGACTGCAGAATAATGGACCCGAATACTCAAGCTTCCGCTGATGCCCTCTTATTTTTCAGACCATTACCACAGAACACAAGTGTGTATTTCAGGCCTTGTAAGAAGACAGAATAACAGCGTGTCCCAGCTGGGAGTCAGGAGCCAGATTTCCATTGGTGATGCAAATAGTGATTTATACAAATCTGTGTATTAATGGCAGGGGTGTCCCCATCCTTAAGGCAGTATGTAGGTATGAGGTTATCAGTCAGTATCTTCACACCTTAATAGTTCACCCTGGAGTGGATGCCTCGCAGGCTGAGCAAGGCTAAATACTGGCTCCTGACAGGCATTTTTTTCTTCTGAGTCATAGTCGCTTTGGACTGTGGTGATAGGTGCTGGCTTTGCAAATTGCTGGGCTGGTTGCAGATGTTAAAATATCATCTCTTCATTACCAGATTGGTATCTCTGTGCTAGGAGGTCTGTATTCACCTGATAGTTTCACTAAAAACATCACACCCTTTACTGAAATCATTACGTGGCTAGAAAAAAATAAGGCTTAAAAAGTTACATAGGCAAGTGTTTATGTGGTTTATCAGTAATGTTGCTCCAGACAGGTAAATAACTTAAATTGTTAAGTCAGAATATCTTCTTTTTTTTCTGAATAGTGTAGACTGCTCATAATAAATATAGTAGAATAAATATGACAGATACTTGTTTTTACCTTAGCTGCAGAGTACAAATATTTAAAAGGTGGATGTCCTAGAGCTTTGTTGACTAGGTATTGGTTTTGTTTCTGGCCTGCAGTTTGCAAAGAGAGACTCGGAAAAGGAAGTGAAAATTATTTTACAGCTTCAACGAGTTTTAATATCTAACAGACTTGTTTCAACATCTGTACAGGAGCCTGCGGTGAACATGAGTATTCTGAAAAGAAAAGCTTCATGCCTGCTTAAATGCTGTTGTAGGTTTGCTTGTTTAGCATCGGCAAATGGAGTGGCCTGGCACCTCAAGACTCATGACTAGGCGAATGGTGTACTTCAAGAATGACTGTCGTTTACAGACATTTTTTCGTATTTTTGTATACTGTTGGTTTCATTAATACAAATTTTTTTTGCTTTTCAGAGTACATTGCAAAAGCATAATGAGATATATATATATATGCTATATATATATATATATATATAGCATAACACTTGCTGAAAAGTTTATACCTTGTCAGGGGTAGAAGGAGATTTCAGAAGCATTTCTGTATAAAGAGACCATTTTCAATCACAACATCTTGCTTCAAAGGAAATTCCCTCATGAAATGCATTAGCACAATGAAGACTATTGCTGTCTTTGTATAACATATTTAAATTAACTCCTCAGCCATAAATGAAAGGTTATAAAGGTAGCAAACAATAAAATGAAGAAGCAGCTGTACTTTATGTATCTGTCAGGTGAGGAAAAAATATACATACTATGATGATGAGATTAATATGGCTAGGTGTGGATAGGGTTTATCGTATCATGCTCTGTGCAAGCTGAAGAGGATTTTGAGGGAATGAGGAGGTACCAGCAGGTGTAGTTTTTTTATTTGTGATGATAGGTCTGGTAAGTGAAGAAAAATACATACATGGCATAGTTTCTCTGATGCTGACAGTGCTGTACTTGCTTACACCTGCAGATTGTCCTGCAGTTTTGGTTATAGCAATAGTATCAGCTGGATAAAACAAATTATGCACAGATTTGTCCATGGTCTTTACAGCACTAATTGTGACAGCTTCTGCTTCTCTGCTCTTTACACTGTTTGTTGTCTACTCTGATGAGGATTACTAATGTGACTAATATTCCCAAAGCAGTATTTATGGGACTCTTAATGCTGTGCTAGGGAAAGAGGCTGTTCTAAGGGTGCTCAGGACGTCTGATGGAGTAGTTTTCAACAATAACACATTCTTTGAAAGTATTGACAATTCACAGAATATAAGGCCAGTACTTCATATTGTTTTTGCTTCTTGCTGACAGTTTTCCTTCCTGTGTCTGCAAAGAAATGTCATTCATCCTGGGGAGTACAGGAAAAGGCAGAAAGGTGAAAATAGTAGTGCCAAAGACAGGAAAAGGATAGGAAACTGAAACTCTGTTAAGAAGAACTAAGAAGACTTTTTGATGTTTCGAAACACTGTCAATGGTTTAGCTTCTCAGTATGTTATTTGTCCTCAGCTTTCTCCAACTGGTAAGTTTCTAAAGTGTCCCTTATCATATTTTATGAGTACTAGGTCAAAATTTCTAACAAATGAGGAAGTGTAGTAGACAGCAAGTCTAATCTGAGGTATGATAATAATTCTCAGGAGAAGTAGCAAAACTAATTCTAATATTAACTCCAGGAGCAGCTTTGCTTTGTTTTGTTTCTAAACAGGAGATACCTGGAGATACGTTCAAGGTAAGATTTAAGTGTTGTATTGACCAAGTAGACATTAGAAGGTGGTATGTTCTTGAGCTGCACATCCAGGAGAGAGTTTTACACAGTTAGGTTTTGGAAAGATGTTAATGGCATGTA
This sequence comes from Elanus axillaris, assembly GCA_026212715.1. NCBI lineage: Eukaryota > Metazoa > Chordata > Aves > Accipitriformes > Accipitridae > Elanus > Elanus axillaris. The sequence continues at coordinate 11,394,595 of JANZLQ010000050.1, read as the reverse complement.
TTGTAGAATAGGTAAAACCATAAGAAAGACATCAAATGTGCATCCAAATTTGATGCTAGCTGTTGCAATAAAATATAACCTATAGTATTTCCATATCAAATAATACCCCAAATGAACATCAAGGATGCTACACATCCCATCGGTCATCTCATGCAGCATTTGTAATTCCATAATCACATTTTTCCATTTAATGAATGAATCAAATATGTAAAGAGTCCCCATATTAGTTGCAGTACAAGAAATAGGTAGAATATACAGCAGGATATGGTAGGAAGAAATACAACCTTTATGGGAATAGTTTTTGGGCTTGTCCATAAATGAAGGCTAGGTTGAGAGCAGAGGTTAGAATAATACCACCTCTGAGATGTATCTTCAAGTTTGAGCACTAGCTGCTGAACGGCACTACATTTTTGTGGCTTACCTGTGTCGCAACTGCTGGCTGATCTAAATTTGTAGAAAAACTTCTCCCGTCTTAAAACCACAATGAATGGATCTTAGAAAGGCATCTTTTCTCTTTTGGTACTTGGAAGGAATAGCCATGATTAAGAGCACTTTCTTAGGTCTGTAATGCTCCAGGCATTGGGGAAACCACAGTGTGGTTTTGAGCATACAACATCCTGGTCACTCCGTCCATGAGGAGGAGGCAGGCTGGTAAGAGAGAGCAGGACAGATGTCTGTAGTGACATTAGCTGGTGTGAGGTCCTCTCGGTTAAAGGACCATTCTTCTGGTCAGGCATGCTGCATAGTCAGCAGCTGGGAACACCACCACTTACATTTCAAGTGGCCTTGTGTAAATGGTGAGAGACTTGTAGGTGTCAAAAATCCATCGTTCTCTTCCTTAACCACAGAAATCTTATGCAAGATGAAATCAGGCAATCTAGATGCAATTAAGCTAAGTAGGGAAAATGTTTGGCAATACCTGCTGACGTTGCTATTGCTAGACATAGACCATATATGACTGCCATTGACTGAAGTATGTAAACTTTACTGAGCTGTGGTGTGCTGCGAAGGCTAAGGTTAGTCATGCTGGAACCCTAGCAAAAGGTCTCTTGAAGCATGTCCATCTCTGTAGTGTTCGATACCCAAAAAACCTGAAAAGGCAGAAGTTTTCTCTAGGCAGTGATGTCCAGGTCAGCAGGATGGTCATCAAGCTGAGCATTGGTGTGGCTCTGGAACCTGCTGCTCTTCAGAAGAGCCAGAGCCTCGATGGAGAAGGGGAACCCTGGTGAGGGTGTACTCACCCTCAGCATGCTGTAGCTTTAAATCTGTAAAGGGACACCTGGCAGAAGGGGGCTGAAAAACTCTGCCAGGAGTAGGACGATGGGGGAAAAGTGGGTTAGGGTAGTAGTTCCCAAAGTTTCTGACCAATGGATGCCTGTTAGCCTCATTCTTTCTCTGGTACCGCCACTGAACTGTTTCGTCAAACCTTTAAAAGAGACACTGATGAAAACAGTGTTTTAATAGACTTTTGCGGGCCAGCCTTAGAGCGTTTAGCCTGGCCTGGTGGACCATACTTTGGGAGTGCCTTCTTAAGGGGAATTCTGGTCTACTTATTGTAATAAAGTTCTCAATTCATTGTCAGAAGACTGAAACTCTTTTGGGGATTCTGCACTATTGTCATTTGACATGGTGGCTGTCGGGGATTGTGGATGGTTTAGAGGCATATGGGGGGGGTATTGGCCTATCACAGATTCCCTGGGAGCTGCTGTGTGCCATGGGGGGCCTTGGAGTCTATTCTCTCTTGCAGAAGGGGCATGCTCTGCCACCCCCAAGGAACAATAACATTGAGACAAAGAACATTTTTTCCAGATCTCTTTTGCAAACATGGAGCTGAGTGTAGAACCCTTTCTGAGCCGAGAGGGAGCTGCAGAATTTTATGTATCTGCTCTACCGTGAAGCCAGGACGAATATTGGGCAGAGGCTTCTTTGGAAGGTGATATTCTGGGGCCATCTGAGTGCAGATGGTTCTTGCTACTCTAAAACCTGAACCTTAGACAGAAGATTTTCTATCCTTGTCGTTAAAACCAGCTCCACTGAATTATGGAGACATGGGCCTTAAAAGCCAAAGCACTTAGAAAAGGAGAATTGAGTGCTCTGAAGCCATAGGAGGAAGACTGATTCATGAGTAAAGAAGCTAGTTTTGATGGAATTCCAGGATAGCTACCGCATCACTGAGATCAGCTGTGGGTCTACACCAGATGTGGAATGTGTGGGACAAAGACACAGCCATATTCTCTCAAGTGGTACCTTTTTAGGGGACGGTCAAATGAGACAGAATGAGCAGATGTGCCAGCTCACCACTACAAAAAAGATGAGATCCTCTACCCTTCTCTCCCTTTCTTTTCGCATCATATACTTTGTGTTCTCTCTGACACCTGTATCACTCCAGGAATTGGAGTGATTTAATTCACTTAAATGGCAGACCATTTATGCAATTTATGTTGTGAATAGTTTTCTGAAATTTCAGTCCATCAAATCAGGTCATAGTTGAGACTGATGCTTCAGCTATAAAATGTGACAGTGGATTATGTGGCTTTGAGCAGGGGAGGAGGAAAATGGGAGCTGGGGCATAGAAAAAGAGAAGCAGCAGCAGAGGAAAGGGGAAGACAGACCTAATACTTCCAGCTGCAGGGAACCATCTATTGCGTTTATCTACCCATCAAACTTATGCTGTGACTTTATGCCACTTAAAACAAATTTTCCAATTAAAATTGAAGAGTTTTCCTTACTAATTTTTCTAAATGCCTTTTTCCCCTTTTTTGCTTGCATGAGGAACTGACAGGTAATCTTCATTTTTAGCTCTTTACATGCCTGTATTTTTCTGAGCCTTGCTGAATTTCATGACCTAGATGTTGGGCTTCTCTTGTTTCATGAGGTATGTTCCATGTCTCCCATAATTAATTTTTTTTTCACATGAATAATTTAATCTCTAATAAAATCTTCAAGTAAAGAAAAAATAGATAAGTAGAAGTCAAACAGTTACAAAATACTGAGTATCAGCCATATGGGACTCAGATTTAAAATGTGGAATAAACTTCACTGCTTTACTGCATGCAGTTGTTTCTGTGGACATTCAGATTAGAGCAAAAAGAGATGGGCCATAAATACAATGGTCTTTAGAAGCAATGGCTAATAGGGAAAGGCAGGTCAAATATCAGCCAACAATTTTAGCCTCAGTCCCATGAGGATTATACACAAACAGCTAAATATAGGAGCATTCTTCTAAATTCAGACAAATTAATTAAGGCCAGAGAGAATTTTATGTGGTTCAGAGCCCACTAGGAAAAGCAAAGTCATGTAATTTTGTAAGTCTGATTTCTTGTTCTCAGTGAAGAAATTGACTTGAATGACTGATAAATTCAACACTGTTGACCAGAAGAAAAACCTGTCCCTTTCACCAAGGACTGTAGGCTTTTCTTCACTGCTGAAGATCCTTCTCTCTGTAATAGAAGCTTAGGTTTTAAATTTTGGAGCATTAGACTTCCTATGTACTCTGTTCTTTTAAAAATTGTATTCCTGAAATGATAACAAAATACAACAACAATTAGATCCCTTTTTAGTGGTACAAGCATTAGCGATGCAGGGATCCTATATTTAGACATCAGAACATCTGTTGGGGGGTGGTTCTTTCTGTTCTGGCACTGAGTAAGGTAACAGAGATTGAATAAAACCTTTCAGAATCACTTATCTTTGCAGCCAGCTCAGACCTTTGGCTGCGTACCCTCACCACTGGCCCTCAGTAGCCTTTTGCATGCAACTTTGATGCGGCTGTTTCAGGGTTCCTTTTCCCCCTACGTGCCAAATGATAACTACGTTTGCTCTTTGGATGGGACTAAACTCTGGGGGTTTTGTCTTTAAACAGTTGTTACTTATAATTACCACTAAATGAAAATCTTCAGTGGACACTGAAACAGCTGGCGGTGGGAAGGGACTAGGGGCAGGCAGACCCACTGGCAGGGAAGGGGCTAGAACACTGTGACCTGGGGGCAGTGAAGGTGTGACCTGCAGAGTGGCAGACCCTGGTACCAGGGAACAGGGGGACAAAGGTGGGGGCACGCAGAACAGTACCCGGAGAGGAAGAATGGGAAATGCTGTTATGAGGTGCGCATGGGAAATGAGGAGCATGAGAAAAAGGGGAGATTGGGAATGTGGCCTGCTACAGCAGTTACACTATTTTAATCTGTCAGTGTGGTGTGACAGGGAATGAACGGGATCCACATTTCTGCTGTTTCTTACACATTCTTGTCATATTGGCTGGTTTGCAGGCATACATCAGAGCATTCGTTTAAATTTTTTTATTTATATCTGAAATCTGCTCTAGAGGAATTTGTAGGTCCTTCAGCATAGACATTTTCTTCCTTTGTCTTTGTAAAAGCAAAGATCAACCCACAACCTTTCATATTTTTTAACTAATTTTGTATTGAGATGTTTATTACATCTTTCTTGCCTGGGGAAAATCCCATTTGTCTTGAGCGCACAGTAGTTTCTTCTGTTTCCTGTGAAAAGCAGTTCTTCTCAGTAGGCTGTGCTTCAAAGATATTTGCTCTAAAATGCAGGCTCAACAAAAGCCATGCAGTTTGCTCTATCCTATCTGCTTTAAGCTATCATATAGTAAGAGCTTCTCCTAAACCAAACAAACAATACATCCTAAAAGCTGAGTATCTTTATAAAGGTGTCGATGAAGAAGTGTAAATGCAAAGAAATCAAGTTGATGATATTTTTTAAACTACTTTTAAAACTTATTTTAATCTTAAACTTCAAGTAAATAGAAGGGCTGGAAAGGGAGGGTGAGGAAAAGGATCTTTTGCTCTTTCTTTCTCTCTTTCCAGCTTGTTTACTCTGTCCATGTGCCAGCACAGTGTGGGTATTCAGTTTCACTCTTTTCGTAAGACTTTTATACAGACATGCACTGATTTTTTTATTTCTATGATTATTGCATATGTTAGTAGGGGATGTGAAACCTGTTAAAAAAGTAGAGGATCCATACTCTACAGCCACAGAAAATATCCCAGGGGATTTAGGGAGACAGATGTGGGATTTGCCCCATTTCAAACCAGCTTTAGATCGGTTAGATTTCAGTGTGAGGTAGTCACTTTAAAGAGATGGCTGCAACAGCCTGTATGTACATCTATGGACTGCTCTTTTGGCTGATTCTAGGAGTAGGTTTACAACTTTTAACTCCAGCAGCACACACCCCCTTCTCGTCATGTACGCTGGATAACATACGATGGGGAAACAGAGTAATGATTCTCTAGATATCTGATCAATCACAGGAAATAGATGGCACATAGACTTGCTAATCTTTAATCTGAGATTGGTTGCATGGGAGAATTTTCTTACTTCTTCTCTCCATGGTTATAATCTGGTCTTGAGGTCTTGAGTTTTTTTACTCTAGGTAACATCTGATAAGATACTAAGAACGTGATAAGAAGCTGTTTTATATGAAATTTAAGAGGCCATTAACATTCCATTGAATTGTAAAATTGTCAAGCTAAAAACAGCTCTCCTGGTGTTCTGCACAGATGCAATAGCAAATCACTGAGTCACAGGAAATGATTCAGTCAACATTTCTAAACTTTCAATGTGTGTTTTATGGAAGAAAGTTGATGTAAATGTTTAGACAGTTATGGTTTTGGAGATAAATATTGCAATTTTATGGAGTTTGGGGTTTGACGTACCAGATTTGTGCTGCATAGTTGTCAATTTACCGAACATCTAAAGATGTTCAATTATTGTATTCGATTCCAGTGTGGGATGTATTTTCTTTGCCTAATGAAACGTGGTGTCATATTTGGTCATAACAGATTATGCATCAGAAAATCGATGGAAAATTAATTTTTAATGAGCCGGGATTCCCTCTGCACTGCTGCAGGAGAACTTGCATAGGCTTCCACACAGTTCTCTCTAGCTTCTTGTCCCCTCATCCTGTAAATATAGCACGTCAGTGATATGAGCTCTCATGGCAGGTTATTCTCTGCCCTAAATAACCTCACTGGATAAACAGCTTTAGAAGGTTAAGTTAAAACATTTCCTTGCTCCTCATTTTAATTTCATTAATTGCAACAGATTGCTGACAATGCAAAATTAACTTTTTCTTATGTCAGTTGCTTGCTGTTAAAGTGTTTCTTGTATTTTTCAAGTATTCTATTTCAGCAGAATTTTCATAAATGTTTTACTTGGTAAGAATTTGAATGGATCTGCAATGTGCTATGGCCTAAAGAACATGAAATCAGTATTATGGTTACTGTACAAAACTATGATACCTGGGTGTATTCTGTGAATCTAAAGTAGCACTAATAAAGCCCATGTAGATTGTCTGGATTTACACTGATGTAACTGAGACCAATCCAGCCCTAAATATTAGTGTTTGCAATTAAAAAATAAGCAGTGAAGCAGGAAGTTGGAGTTCTATTACTTCTTGACATTAAATATCCCATGGCAGGACTTTTAAAAAGACTTGCTAGCACCATCATGATAGAAAAATTCTAGCTTCAACCATTTAATTTCCATGTGCCTAGCTTGTCCTTACAGGAAAATCATCCTAGGAGAGAGTTTCTGCAGGTGAGCAAGTGTCTGCTGGTGTGTGGGAATCGGTGTTCGGACCTGAGACAGTGGAAGGACTACAGGGTGTCTAATGTTTCTGGCTGTGAGGAGAGGACAGGAATGTAAAACCCAGTAATGTCTTTGTGGTTCTAGATTTCCACCTAGAGGTGGGCTAGGCTAGTCAGAAATGGAAAAAGATGCCCCTTTAAATGTCCCTGCGATGCTGAACGATCAGGATGAATCATCCAGCCTAGACTAGGATGTAGGGCGCACGGTGACCGAGAAGTTTGGTTCAGTCTCAGCGATGCTGTACTGGGTGCCCAGGCGCTGGCAGTGGGGGGCTGCAGGTCGGCCTCTGTGAGGAGAAGCTGGGGCTGCCCTGTGGTGCCGGACACAGCCGGTTCCAGCCGGTTCCAGCTGACCCACTGCAGGGCACAGCTCAGCCCGGCAGCCAAGGTGGGGGGGCCTTGGGGAAAGGGTGTGTAAGAAAGCGGGCAAAACATTGCCTGGCGGCAAGGGGTGAGGAAAAAAAAGTGTGAGAAAGCCCTGCAAGCCCCAAGGGGAGAGCAGCAGGAGGGGAGGAGGTGCTCCATGTGCCCCAGCAGAGACTCACCTGCAATTCCTGGAGAACATGGAATCATAGAATGTTTTGTGTTGGAAGGGACTTACAGATCATCTAGTTCCAACCTCGCTGCCATGGTCAGGGACAGCTTCCACTAGACCAGGTTGCTCAAAGCCCCATCCAACCCGGCCTTGAACACTTCCAGGGAAGGGGCATCCACAGCCTCTCTGGGCAACCTGTTCCAGTGCCTCACCACCCTCAGAGTAAAGAGCTTGTTCCTTATATCTAATCTAAATCTACTCTCTTCCAGTTTAAAACCGTTGCCCCCTGTCCTATCACTACATGCCCTTGTAAGAAGTCCCTCTCCAGCTTTCTTGTAGGCCCCCTTCAGGTACTGAAAGGCCACAATAAAGTCTCCCTGGAGCCTTCCCTTCTCCAGGCTGAACAGCCCAACTCTCTTCTCAGCCTGTCTTCACAGGAGAGTTGCTCCAGCCCTCTGATCATCTTTGTGACCCTCCTCTGGACTCACTCCAACAGGACCGTGTCCTTATGTCCCCCTGCAGCCTATGGAGAACTATGGTGGAGCAGATATCCACACGGCAGCTCATGGAGGACCCCACGTTGCAACAGTCTTATCCTGAAGGAATGGCAGCCCATGTGAAGGGCCCAAGCTGGAGCAGTTCATGGAGGACTACAGTCCATGAAAGGGCCCAAGCTGGAGCAGGGAGCAGCATGAGGAGGAAGGAGCAGCAGAGAGGAGCTGTTATGGACTGACCACAACCCCCATTCCCCATCCCCTGCACTGCTCAGGGAGGAGGAGGTAGAGGAGTTGGGGATGAGGGAGTGAAGGTGAGCCTGGGAAGAAGGGAGGTGTGAGGGAAGGGTGGTTTTAGTATTGTCTTTGTTTCTTAACATCCTCTTCTATTCTTAATTGGCAATAAATTAAATTAATTTTCCCCAACCTGAGTCTGTTTTGCCTGTGACAGTAATTGATGAATGATCTCCCTGTCTTTATCTTGACCCATGAGCTTTCTCATCTTATTTTCTCCCCCTGTCCTGCTGAGGAAGGGGAGTAAGAGAGCAGCTGGGTGGGCATCTGGCAACTGGCCAAGGGTAACCCACCACAAATGCATTTTATTTTATGTGGGGACTATGAATGTTCTAATTCAACCAAATACCTGCTATGTAATTCCTGATGATGGGTTCTTTGCTGTTAGATTGTTTTCAAGGGAGATGTAAAGAGGAGAGAAGGGAAGCAGACCTAATATTGAATAGATACTCAAATGGCAAAACAAGCACAAGTAGCTTTCACTGAAAATTGTCTTGAAAGGTTTGTAATGACAATGTTTCTTTTTATTTTTTTTAAAAAATCTCCAGGCTGAATTTTTTAAATAAAAGGCAATAAACAGTTAAAAAAATCACAATGCCAGTGACATGTAGCAAAACCCCCAAAATTTTAAAGATGAAAATAAGTTTCCTTTGTTCAATAGTCTGTAATAGCTAGCTTTGAAACTTCAATCCTGAAGTTTTTGCATTTCCTTTTGAAAAGTTTAAACTGTAAGTAACTACTACTGTGGCCACTTTGGATTGCATACAGAGTCCTTGAAAGGACAGAGAAATGCATCCTTCTAGGGCTTATACTATGTGTTCAGTTTTGTAATTTATAGCATCTTTTTTGATAACTGCAATATTGTTTGTGAAATTTCACAGGCAGCAGTTGGCCAGAAATAAATTATTTTTACAACAAAACAAAAAATTCCTTAACATTCAGTAATATATGCAATTAATTGAAACTTAATGAAACTACTATTAATTAACTTGTCAAACTTGCATCCCTCACTTAGCTGTAAATACTTTTCAACATACCTATTTCCAACTAATATTCATCTTTCCTGCAGAGCACTTGTTACTGTTAATATCTAATTGACTTGAAGTAAATAATTTCAGGATTGTCATAGCTAAGGTTCAGTACTGAAATAGTTGAAAATGTATACACATGAGAAGTACTGTGACTCATGGTTTATCAGACTAGCCCAAGAGACAAAAAGTTGATTTTTTTAGTGTAAAGCTTCTGTAAATTCTTCTGGGTCTGTCAAAGCCAAAGTAGTTACAGCAGCAAGTGTAAAAATATCTATGGCAAGTGGAAGACAGTGAAAAAGAAATTCTGCATGAAAAATAGGACAGACTTCTTTATATCTCTTTTTAATATAATCAGATTTTAAATGTATCCTGAATTATGTAATCCACCTCTTTAAGATAAATTGTAGTAAAATGAGTCTGCAGTAGTAGAGCAATACAGAAAGGAGGAAAATGTTAAGCTCCTGTTTAAGAGTCATTCATGGAATTACCCATCCTAATGAGGTTAATAATAATAGAAATTGGGCAAGGATGAATGCCAAACCCTGCGCCTGGGAAGGAGGAACCCCATGGGGGAGCACAGGCTGGGGACAGAGTGAACAGCTCTGTGGAAGGGACCTGGAGGGCTCATGGACATCAGGTTGGGCAGGATCCAGCAATGTGTCTTGACAACAAGGAAGGCCAACAGCATCCTGGGCTGTAGCAACAGGAGTGTGGTCAGTAGGTGGAGAGAAGTGATTATTCCCATTTAGTCAGCACTGTTAAACCACATTTGGATACTATGTTCAGTTTTGAGAACAAGGAAGATGGTAGTAAACTTGTGTGAGTTCAGTGGAGGACCACAGTCAGGGGGGCTGCAGCACTTGCCCGGTGGAGGGAGGCTGAGGGAGCGGGGCTTGTTCAGCCTCAGGAGGAAACTGTGTTGGGGGGGCCCTAGTAGCAGCATTCCCCCTACCTGTGACAAGGTCATCAAGAAGATGGAGCCTGTTACTTCTCAGTGGCACAGTGTGGGAGAACAATAGGCAACAAGCAGAAGTTGAAACAAGAGAGGTTCACAGTGAGTGTGAGGAGAAACCTTTTCACGATGAGGAGACTCAGATACTGGAACAGATTGTCCAGAGGAGGTCGTGTGCTCTCTGTCCTTGGAGGATTTTGAGGCCAGATTGAATGAAGCCCTGAGTAACCACAAGGCTCATCCTGCTTTAAGCACGATATTGAACTAGGTGACCTCTTGAGATCCCCTCTAATTTGAATTATCCTGTGATTCCTGTGATGATATTATTATTATTATTATAATATTATTATTATAATATTATTATTATTATCTTTTCTGTAAGATGTTGAAAGACTGTTGTAAAAAGTGTCCTTTCCAGAGTTTACATTCATTTTCATTTCAGTCTTAAGTACTTTTCACTTGTGCTAAATGTGATTTGATATATATAAACCAAATTGTCTGACACAGAAGACTTCAAAGTTTTTGATTCTACCATCTCAAGACATTTAGATAATTACATATTTTTCCTCAAATAAAAATTCTCCCCTGCTCATTTTGGCAAATATTTATTCATCTCCCCTGGTTTAATTGGTAATTAAATGAATGGAGTATGACTTCTTTATCAAATAAATACTTATTTTAGAAATTAAGGGTATAATTTGAACATAAAAGGTGATTTTGGGGTTGAACAGATTACTTGTATTCAACCACTATTCATTACCCATTTTAAATTTATATCTTGGCTGTTTAAAAGGATTTAAGAATATATTCCTAAACTCAGTGTTAGATGCAGTAATTATGTTTTCTGGTTGGAAAGTTAAGTTCTTGAACAGACCTTACAATAGGCTCAAGTGAGCTAAAAATAAACTCCATGCAGTTCATATTAACTGGGTAATAACAGGCAACAGCAAAAAGCAGTATCCAGCTATGATGAAAACAGGAAGTTCATTACACAAGCTGCCCTTTCCAGATAGGTATGAATTCTTAAAGGCTTAACTAAAATAATAATCCCTCAAAGTTTTTAATAAAAGCAGAGAGTTGCCTATTGTTCATAGCTCAGTGGAGACGAAAAACATGCACCCCAGTACATTGTGAAAGATCTCCTGTGTTCTGGGAAACAACACTATTTCCATTTAGTTATTGGTAACCCTGATTTCAATTTTAAGTCACTACAGATTTGATCCTGCAAAGAGCTGAACATCTGAGCCCTATCCAGCAAAGCTGCATAATGCCGTTAAGCCTGGTAGCGTGGTGAGATTGCAATGCAGTTGTCCCTGATTGACTGGGGTCAGAAGTGAGTGCTGAGCTCTTGTCATTGATGCTGAAGCTATCTGTGCTCTAGCATCTCCCAGGAAACCACGATCCGCCTCTGAAGCAGTAGTGTCCTCTCCACCTTCTCTTGGCAGGCAGACATAGCAACAGGGTCCTTTCCTTAGAAGTGACAAGTGAAGCACTAGCTAGATCTAGACCCCTCCTGGAGAGGTTTTGCTAGAGGCACGCTACTCATTTTATTTCTGTGGTAAGAGGCAGGTAAAAGAAATAGTTCCCCTGATGCTGACCCAAGGTATGTAGAGAGGATCTGCATTTTCTCAGCCCCCATTTCTGCTAGTGAGGTGGTGAAGAGTAGTTGTGTGCACAACCAAATACCCTGTGTATTCAGCATCCCACTGCGTGCACCAAACGCTGGTCTGAGTGTACAAGTAGGGCGTTTTGGGTGCAGGACTAACTTACTTGCATTTGGATGGGGGGGTAACAGTTTCTCTGATGTGTTAATGGAACAAACTACAGCAGCTTAAGTGTGCTATGTTGCAGAAGTGCCACTGGCTTAGGTCAGGACCCAGCCAGACTGCAGTGCTAGAGTGCAGACTGCTATGCCCCAAAAAGGGGCATGCCCCAGCCTAGCTATGGCTTTTCCTCTGTTCTGTAGCGCTGGCTGGTCCCTGCTGCCCTTTGGCCACTATTTTCCCTGCACCACTGGGATGCCTCTGCAGGGAAGCTCTCACCCACCTTTCAGGAGAGCACCCTTCTACAGGGTGGCTCTGCCTCCGAGGCCTGTAATAGGAATCTGTGTGTATATGGTAATCATGATAACACAACTCTCTCTCACCCTGTGTGTTCAGCACGCATTTGCATGACAAAAGAAATTTCAGTGTGTATTTCTCTTGCCAAATGAAATTATGTTAGACTTTTATGTTTGCCATGATTTGGGGAAATTTTTTATTTAATGCTGCCCATCCAATAAAATGACCTCTGAAATGAAGATGTTTGAAAGTCACAGTTGACTATTTCCACACAGCAGGATAGAACACAGCCATATTAATAAATAATGACAATGTTGATTTGCTGTTAACAAATTCTTCATAGAAGCTAAACACATTGGACAATCTATACAGAAAATACTGGTATAAACCCAGAGCCATGGATGAACTACTGCCATTATGATCTTATCACACAATTTTGGTTCTCAGACTGGAAAAAGCTGGTACTTCATGTATTAATTAAATGACTGTATGGTCTACAAAGGCTCCTTATCATGTTTCAGAAATACATAACCATAATGATTCTTGTGATATACGACAGGAGAAAGCTTCTTTGTAAACTTAAGATAAGGTTTCCTGTGGAATCTCCTCAGGTTTAAAAATTGGAAGTCACGTCATTCCCTACTTAATTTGTCTATGTTTAGCTCATGGATTACAATAAGTACTACCACTTTTAACCACGTCTTGCTCCAATTTATTTCTCTTTGCTGCTTGTGGGGGGTTGACGCTGGCTGGATGCCAGGTGCCCACCAAAGCCGCTCTATCACTCCCCTCCTCAGCTAGGCGGGGGAGAGAAGATAGAACGAAAGGCTCGTGGGTCTAGATAAGGGCAGGGAGATATCAGTCCCCAATTACTGTCACGGGCAAAACAGAGTTGACTTGGGGAAAAATTAATTTAATATATTACCAATCAAATCAGAATAGGTTAATGAGAAATAAACCCAAATCTTAAAAACACCTTCCCCCCACCCCTCCCTTCTTCTCAGGCACAACTTTACTCCTGATTTTCTCTCCCTACTCCCCCACAGCAGTGCAGGGGGATGGGGAATGGGGGTTGCCATCAGTTCATCAGGTGTTTCTGCGGCTCCTTCCTCCTCAGGGGCAGAACTGCTCACTCTTCCCCTGCTCCAGCATGGGGCCCTTCCCATGGGAGATAGTCCTCCACAAACTTCTCCAGCCAGGGTCCTTCCCACAGTTCTTCACGAACTGCTCCAGCATGGGTCCCCTCCACAGGCTTCAGTCCTTCAGGCATCCCCCTGCTCCAGCATGGGGTTCTCCCCAGGCTGCAGGTGGAGATCTGTCTGGGAGACCGCAGGACTGGTGCTCTCACATATTCTTACTCCTCTCTGCAGCTGCTACTGTTGCACAGCAGTTTTTCCCCCTTAAATCTGTTCTCCCAGAGGCACTGCCACCGTCGCTGATGGGCTTGGCCAAGCCCATCAGCGGATCCATCTTAGAGCCGGCTGGTATTGGCTCTGTCCGACATGGGGGAAGCTTCAGCAGCTTCTCACAGAAGCCACCCCTGTAGCCCCCTGGCTACCAAAACCTTGCCATGCAAACCCAATATACCACTGCTTTCACTCTGCTAAGTCCAGCTAGGACTGTGCTATAAACACATGGGAAGATGCCATTTTCTCAAGCTTGAAGCCTAGAATGGAAAGCCTCCAAATAAGGGCAAGGAGGAGAAGATTATGACATCTATGCAAAATTGTCACAGTGACCTGTTAATCGGACATCTTTTTGGTGTGTCACGTTTATTTACATTAAAAATATTTAGTTTTAACATTTTGTCATGGAAAATATCATGATAGTAATGTGGAAAAGAGGATTGTTGGGTTTTGATATGGGAGAGAAAAAAAGATGAAAACTAGGAAAACATGAAGGGATGAGAAAGTGTGTGTTCCATTGGGGACAGTAAGGACACATGGACAGTGAAGTCGAATGACTGATGTGTCACACAGGTGAAGGAGGAGGAGACAAAGGTGACAGGCAATCAGCAGTGACACAGTTCAGTGGCAGATCTGAACCTCTGGCCCAGATCTTGCTGTTCCCATCTGCAGTAAGGGAAAGAGGCTGCTGGATTTCTTGCCCTGGGAGTTCTCTTTCATTTTTTGTCTTCTGTGTTTGCAGTCTATTAAGTAATTTTTTTCTAACAGATAATTCTTAAGCATCCCTTTTATTTCATTAGGTTGCCAAAGCCTGTGGTAACACTGAATAGCAATGCTTGTGATGTTTGAGTTCTTTGCATTTTTATACCGTTCACATTCAGATTACACTGGGTGCTATTTAGGTCAGAGTGTGTGGGGACACAGCTGCTTTCTTTGAAGGAACTTTTTTAAGTCCTGAGGAAGTTGGGTTGTGACTGGCAAAGGAACTTTTCTAGGTCTCTTTACCTTCTTTTTGCCTTCTTGTGAAGGACTCTCTTTTCAACTTGTGGTTGGATTTTGAAGGCTTGGAGAGTTCTCCATTCCGCCATCTGCCTTCAAAAACTGTAATTAAGCGGCAGACACTTAAGGCCTGACACTGAGATGGCACAATCTCAGTGGTTTTGACAGATCAGCATGCAGTAATGCCAAATAAGAGAATTGTGGGTGAGGTCCTGTCTCTGAAGAGCTGTTTCGTTGTCTCCTGCTGACAGAATACTGAGGAAGGAGAGGCAAGGAGGCCTTTCTAACTGCAGATGCCTCTCTTTTGCAGAGTGCCTGTGTGAGACACTGCTGCAGTGGTGTGTGGTAGAAGGGACAAAAAGTCCCCTCAGCTGCTGCTGGGAGGGAATGGGCAACAACAGAATGGTAAGCGCCTAAAGAAAGGCAGGGAAAGAGCACATCTGGAAGGAGAAGAGCTAGAACTAAAGTAACTGCAAATGACAGTGATAATTAGAATTTTAGAATTTAGATAATTAGAATTAGAATTTTAACATGTAGAGTAGAGGTGGGGAATAGTTATTATTTTCCAAGATAATTTTTTAAAGGACTGAAATAATTATTTATTTTATACAGTTTTCTATATACTTTAAATATACACCTCTTGATATACTTTACCAAAATAAAAAAAAAATTCTTAAAACAATACAAGCTGCAATGTCAACAAGAGAATGAAAATTTTTAATAAAATGATGATTTCCTGAAAAAATTATCAACTTGGTTGGAGACTTTTTCCAAAAAAGTTGCTGATTAAAAACCCTTGAAACCTACTCTTACTATATTCCCTGGTTTTGCCTGCTGCAGTGCAGGATCATTCCCAAATTAATGTAGATGTTAGTGTTTCTCTAACCTACTATTATGCCAATTAATTTGATTTCATAGACCAATTAAAGTTTTCCCTGCTATTGAACTTCAATGTTCATAACTTAATTTTTCCTTGATATTTGTGTAATACTCTCTTGTATCTCTCTAATGATTCTACTAATGAACCAGTGTAGAGTTTGCACATTTTAAATATTTGTTGTAGATGTAATCGTAACTTAGCTGTCATTTAGCCAGTACTATACATGTATTTCTCTTCTCATATATTCTTTTAGTTTTGTCTCCCCTAATTATTTTCGTAGCTTTTCTTTGAACTTAATCCAATTTGTCTACATTTTTCTGGTAATTAGGTGCTGATAGCAGAAATGCATTTGGACAAATTCCAGCTGTTCTGTGAAGAATCATCTCCTTTTATTTCTTTGAACTTCCCTCCTACTAGCTTTTGTTAATGGCCCCTGTTTCTTGTGTTTGAAAAAACAATGAGCACTTGATTTCTAGCCACCTTCCCACATGTAGTGTGATCATTTTGCATTCTGTAACCCTTTTAAGGTTCATTTCTTTTGACTTCCAAAAATACTTGCCCTGTTATTTTTGTATGGGAAAGAAGCTAGATTTGTTCTGCTAGTGGTTTCTGGAGCAGTATGGTTTTCTTTCTTCAGCGGTAGAACTGTCTCTGGTTTTCTCTAAACATCTGCTATTTATTTAGTTATAAATTCTTTACCTAATAACTTTGGCAGTTTTCAATGCTTGCTCCTCATCTGTGAGTATGTACACAGCTAATCTGTTAAAATGATATTAATGTGGCAAAGTGAAGATCTCAAAGGAAAAACAGTTACAATTGCCCAGGCAATACTAATTTTGAGACTCCTTCACTTGTATGATGTATCTTTAATTTATGATTATACTCTTTTCTTCTTTTACATAGACTTCTGTCTCACTAAATGCAGAGATGGATACATCAAGTGACAAAAATCTTCCACATCTCTTCCTTATCCTTTAGCCGTAGCATCCTTATTTTACAGGCAAGGAAAATACATGAGAAAGAACTTTTAATGAGATGACATAACAGTCTTCTGCTGACAATTAGGATAATGTCTGTCAGCATGGAGACTCCCAGCACTGCTCTGGCCTTCAGAGCTGGCCATGAGCATACCTCAAAATGCACAGTTTGCAGTGACCTTGCTACAGAACTCAGTGGTCAGATCACACCCCTGAAAGTCAGCGCCTCAAGCAAGACATACCAAAAATGAGGACTGCAAAATATTTCTCTCCTGGGGGCAGGGAGGGAAATCTGGAGATTCCTGTGAAATCTGTGGAAGAGTCAGGAACGGAAATGAGTTCACCTGACTGAATTTCTGCTTTCTAAACTGTACATGTGCTCTAAAACTGAAGTGCCCCTGCCAGCCTGCTTTAATGCTTGAAGCCATGTAGAAAATGAGGCAGGGACAGAATCAAGAATATTAGTTGCCCTGGTCTGTGTGTAGGTAGCATTCTTTCTGTGA
The DNA here is from genome assembly GCA_026212715.1 of Elanus axillaris. Classification (NCBI taxonomy): domain Eukaryota; kingdom Metazoa; phylum Chordata; class Aves; order Accipitriformes; family Accipitridae; genus Elanus; species Elanus axillaris. The sequence goes on along the minus strand of JANZLQ010000050.1, from coordinate 11,377,853 downwards.
GCTGTGTTAGGCAAGGGGGATATCAGTAAAATCAGGATATGAATGTATAATTAAAACCAAATTGTTCTCCTTGTGGATGATGGACATTACTCTTGCTTGGGCAGTCTTGATTCTGGACTTCTCAAACTTTGAGTGCTAGATCATAAAAATTATCCTTCAAATGTTAGTTTAGGGAAAGAAGGAAAGAAGTAAGTGCAATTCATCAGTTCATTAGAAGATAGAAGGTGGACTTCTTCTCATTGTTTTTATGTATAATTCTAACCTCCTTGGTTTGTTGAATTGTTTTCTGCAAATTCATTTAATGAAATGAAGGTTAATTGCTTCAGTATGTATCTGCTGCTCTTTGTAGGACAAGCAGTGGAAGATGATGTGACACGTAACACATTGAAAGTCTATGGTATATACTACACAAACCCAGCAATTTTTATTGTGTTGATTTTAGGGGTCAACCTGAGGTTGCCTACAAAACCAGCGCTGGTTGGCAATGAGCCTGCAAGTGTGGCTTTCGGTGAGGCCAGCTGGTGCCATGCATGATGTGCAGATCTCTCTGATATGATGAGTGTGTATAGCTGTCACATTGGACTGGCGGTGTGTAACTGCTTTCTGTATGTTCTTTCTTTTAATATACCGAAGTAATGCTATGCTCTCAATCTGCTTAATACATCTTTGCCACTTCAAAAAAAAAATTCCTCTTCTTATCAAGAGGAACATTTGTTGCAAGAAGGACAATATTATGACGTGAGATACATTTTGTTATTCTCTTTCCCCTCACCAGACCTTTCGTTTCTCATTCTGCCATTCTGTGGTGATTATATGCTCAGGCTGTGCATGACTTTGCATGTGCTTACACATTGGTTTTACAGCACTGCTCCCCCTTGCCTGTAAACCAGCGCCTGCTAAGTGCTTCATGTCCTCCTGCCTGCCTTCCCTGAGTGCCTGTAGAGCTGTGCCCAAATTGCTGGAAAGAGCTGTGCTGTAAAAAGGAACAGGGAGGGGCAAAACCAGGTAGTAGGTGAGTACCAGCCAGTGGAATGATCAAGGTGCTTGTCTATGTAAATTTTGTAGTTGTTTTCTTCAGTATTTTTTGCCAAAAAAGCAGACACCATAGTAGCAGAACGTACAAGTTTGTAAATAAAGCCTGGTTCAGTTGCAGTAAGAGTCATTCTTTGAAGTGGCAGGGATTTCCTTCATCTCACAGTGGATTATTGTATAATAGCCCATGTTTTATCAAATATGAGACAAGAACCTTAAAGCCTTGCTTTAAGATGATAAGCTTTTCTCTCAATGAAAGATTATAAAAGTTCCAGGCACAGTGACAAAAAATTAACAGTTGATATGAAATAATTTAGAAATCAGATATGTAGGACTGGTCTATCACAGCATAGTTGGACAAAGAATCAAAACACGTAACTACAACAGGTTATCATAAGTGTTTTGTGTTATGATTTAAAGTGAGATAATTTAAGGAAGTCTCTGATAAAGATTATTCTTTCCAGATTGTAGGCATAGAAGGATGCCAGGAAATCTGAGGAAACTTTGTATTCAGTGAGGTTGTAAAAACAAACAAACAAAAAAGACCCTTTCTCTATTTTGTGAACTTTTCATTAGCAAGTATTTGTGAACACTGGGGATTTCTGCAAATTGTTTTTAGCAAAGTAGATTTTGGCCATACTAAATAGTTCCACTAATGCATTTATTTAATTTTTCATTGCTCATGGTTCTGCTATGACAAAAGAACTTGATCTTTTGGCATCCAGTCATATTTTTGCTTTGATCCTGTAACCAAATTATGCTAGCCACAAAATTATTTTAATTTTGTCATGATTGCACTTGGGATACTTACTATTCATTTTGGTTTTGGCACTCACAGCATTGAAACTTAACCCAAATAACCAATAATGTCTTTGCAATAATGTCAAGCAATCTTTGGCAATTATTTCACTGTATGATTCAGGAAGGTGTTTGACACTGACCTGATTGCATCTGGGAATAATTGTGAGTTTATGGAACCAAGAGACGAATTATAAACTAAATAGCTAGTCATCTCTGACAGGAACATAGCAATTATACTCTTTCAATAATATGTAGTTTTAACTGGAAATCAATATATAACAGGTAAGGGGTGAATAGTAGGCCAAGTAATTCCTACCAAAGAGGCTAAGAGGGTGGCTAGACAAGACTTTATGGTTTGAGCTTTATATTTCAGCTTAATTCTGTTTCATTTTTATGTACATAACTGGGTTTTACAGCATCCTTTAAGTCATTCAGCCTGTTTTGGAATAAAAAAACCCTGGCTAATTGATATGTGTTGGTCTATTTGAGGCCACTGATATATTAGGTGTACAAATAATGATTGCAAAGGGAGAGAGTTATATACAACCTTGAGTTTCATACCACCAGGAATTTTTAAAAGCAATTTTTGGTCTTTGTCTTGCTAAATGAAGGAAAGAGAGATTATTCCAAAACAGGCATCCTGGAAGTAGAGGTGAGTCTAATAGGCAGGTAAGCAAAAAATACATTGCTTATGAAAAGAATAGTTGATGCTACTTGACTGAGGCCACAATCTAGGAAGAAAAATTCTAATGTAATTTATCTGATCATTCCTATTGATCTTGATAGGAGGTCTGTAATGGTTAATGTTATCGACATGTAAGAGTTAGCAAAGTCTGGGACAGAGTCAGTTAAGGGTATTTGGTAAGGAGCAATGATCATTAGCTCAGCGGTTTTAGTCTGGTTAGATTGGATTTAAAATCTCAAATCCTTATTTTATCATAGGATTAGTTTAGAGGTCTTTACCAATTTTAAGAACCAGGTAGTATTACCCATTTTTTTATAACTTACAGGTAGAATGAATATGGCATAAAAGGTTATTTGCTGAAAAGATTCATAATAACAACACAGAATTAACTAGGTGATGGTTTTAGTGTCATTAGTATGGTGGTAGATGATGGTGGTGGTGGTGGTGTTATCATCATCATCATCTCAGATTTTCACAAGATCTCCAGGGAAAATTGTTGAAGCTGGATTTTAGGTGCTGATACTTTCTGCCAGCTCCTAGTGATTAAGCATAGTGGGATAGGTACGTATGTTAAATTTCAGTGGCATTTTTCCATGGATAAATATACTTGAAGTTTTATTTCACATAGGAGAGTCCCAAATCTGCCAAGAAATAAGAGTCATCAGGTAATTCTCTGTTTCCCATTGAATTCTATGATAGCCTGAGAAGAAGTTCCCTGGGTTGTGTTCTTTTCACATCACTAAAACTCAGAAGCAGAGTGACATTTCCATAAATAAATATAAAGCTTCAACATAAAAGAAGCTTCCTGAAAAATCTGAAAAATAATTTGCCAGAGATAAAGTATCAGATAGTAAAAGTACTGCTTTGGTTTTGTTGCAGAAGTCCAGGTCTATTTCAGATGCAAGAAAAAGAGTTAAATTTTAACAGGATAGTTCCAACCATGAAACTAAAATGAGTCTAAGAATTATTGGTTAGTTTAAGATAACATACACAATAAACCTTTATGTCTGGCCAGACATATTTAACACCAATTACAAGTAGCTGTTATTAAGAAGTTTTCGGGATGAATTGGCTTTTCTGGTTTGCTTTGTAGAGGAAAATACTATCATATTACCCAATAAAACACTTATCATAATTACTGCTGATTGCCCTAACCTCTCCATTTTACTTGGCAGAAAGCAGCATGGGGTGTTGCTACTCTTCCCTTGCTCCTGAGCCTCCACAAGAATGTCTAGCCAAAGTGGCTAGATGACATTTTGACATAGAAAGCATCATATTTTCTCCTGCCAAATCCAGATAGTTCATATATGCAGGTGAAATGTTGCGCTCACTGGTTTTTGAGCTATCATTCTCAGCTTCCTATCAGCCACGTACATTAGGAAAATGAGAAAAACTTGAAGTGTCATTCTTAACAGGTGCAGATATTTATTTGTGTCACCCCCCAGCATATTGATATTCTGGCTTGCAATATGAAGGACATGACTTCACTGTGACATTTAACTTGACACTCAAAAATTGCAGCCTCTGCTTTCTTATAGATGGATCCTGAAGAGGAATTATGAGCAAGTTAAAATCTATTGCAATTTCTCTCCAAGCATTCATTCTGTGCAAGAGGGATGGATAAACAAGTTTCACTAATAATCTGAATCACATAATATATTAAGTATAATGAATTCTAACCAAAAAATGTTATAAGCATTTTTGATTCATAACTGCCATTCTTTGTCATAAGTAAGCACTTTTGATGTATACTTAAAGCCACTCCTGTCTTGCCTTTTCCTTAGTTCAAAAACTTGCCTTTGAAGATGGAGAAAATACAGTCCTTGGAGTCTGACTCCTAGAACTTCAAATTACCTTTTGGTGCATTTTCAAATTCATTTTTCCCAGCCTTTATGAAAGCTAAAATTCTTTCAGTAAAGTCTACTGGACATTATTCAAACTGCAGACACTGAATCTCACACAGTTGTATGGTGAAGGGATACATGCTTAGCTGGAAGAGAGTAGTCTTTAGAAGGAGTTTCCTATTTAAACATTTACTCAAATACTTACAGTTTTGGATATTGTAATTCCCATATGACAGAAGCACATTCATTATGTTAAAATATGATGAGGTGCAAAACCAATCTACCTTCCACAGAATTTTCACATGACTTCCTGATTCTTGCCCTTCTTTTCTTCATCTGCAGTATATCATTCTGAAGAACAGAAACTGATTGTTGTCGTGGTGGACTTTTGCATTCTTCAGAGTCTCCTAAAGAATGTTGCTTGCAGTTGTCAAATATGGGAATTGCTCATAGTGGAACTGGTAAAGGAGATGATTTATGGATCAAAGACATTGCTAGGCAGTGTCAACAAGTGGCCTGTCACTTATGTAGGACCTATTTTTCAATGACTATTTTGAGTTCTTAAATGGGACTTGGCCACAAAAGAACTTTTGGGATAGTCTTCTATAGAACAGTGAATATCCTTAATTTCCTGTTTAAATTTTCTAGGGTTGTTTTGTTTCCTCCTTCATTTCTTGTGAGGCTCAGGACTAATGCAGTTTTCAGCTGTTCTGACATCCAGACATTTCAAACAGTATCTCTGTGCTCAAGAAGTCTTATCTTTCAGTGAAGTGTATTTGTTCTTTTATCAATACCTTGTTTAATATCATCCTATCATTCAAATTCAAGTTTTTGAATATTCCAAAAATATTTGCACAAAACCACTTCCATTCTTATCCCATCCTTGGTGGAGGAATCCTTGCATTAAGCAAATCTCTTTTCTTTTAACCCTCCTCCAGTCTGCTAAAAGTCAATAGGATGATCGTGTTGCAGTGACTGCTTTTCTTGCTGCCAGGCTGAGAAAAGGTCCATCTACAAAAGCATTCTCCTGTCTACAGTTACTTGCTTGTGCTCTCACCTCTCTTTCTCCCTGAGCTGAGAGAGAGTTCTTCAGAAAAGCAGTCTGTGTTGGCCACTTACCAGTCTCTAAAAATGCCCAGCTCTGAGGTGTATTCAGGTTCTGTTCAGATTGATTGCTTGAATTTTATGGCTGGCCTGTCTTGCAGTAGGAAGTTTTTGAATGTATCTGATAAGCCAGAGAGAACTTGGAGCTTGGCTTGTGCAATTTAATAGTTACTGTTCTAATTAAAATTGGTGCAACAAAAAACTTGTGAGCAAGCATAGTTGTTTGATGAATGCTGAACTGAGGTGCTTCCTTTGTCTGTGGAAATTTTGTCATGCAATGTCTGAAATAGAACTTCCTAGTCAAAAAGCAGGTTATTACAGATGTTTATAATTGAGCTCAGTACCAGAAATTATTAAATTGCCACATTTTGAATGTAAAGATTCAGAATTGCAGTTTATCTTGAAGACAGAAATGTATTTATCTTACAGTTTACAAACAAGAAAATCATGATGCATTATGTAAAACCAAGATAAATTCCTAAATGAGACATATTGACATATTCCCCAAGGGAATGTCTGCATTGCGTTAGTTCCACTGTGGTAACTTTTAAGTGTTATTTTTACCTGCTACTCTAAACATTTTATAAGAAGCTTTCCCCCAACGTATTTCAATAGAAGGATCAGTTGTCTGGAAAGTTACAGGTGGGCTTCTTTTTATAAGTACTTTTGATAGGTATTTATCATAACTCTTGGCTCTGGGGCCAGTCCTAAAAAAATGGAAAAGAAACATCATTGTGAAATGACAAAAGTTAAAAACCCAAGCAATTAATTGTGAGCATCAGGCATCCAATTCAGCTGGCTTTTACATACAAACTTTGTTTATATGTAACCTTGAAGAACAGTTTTTCATAGTTGTGAAACTGCTGCTATACAGGTAAGATTTGTCTATGACCTGTAAGCTTGACAGACAGAAGAATTAGAAAAAAAGTCTTCCTTGTTGTGTGAAAAAACTTGGGCAATGCTTGCAAAGATGTATGCTTGCAAAACAATTGCTTCTGCTGCTATGAACAGTGCAGTTCCCAGTCTCCTCCCAGGTCAGCTCATTGACTTATTGTATTGGGTTTCTGTGGCAAGGTTTTGGTAGTGGGGGGGGGGTTACAGGGGTGGCTTCTGTGAGAAGCTGCTGGA
>JANZLQ010000050.1:11355191-11371159 GCA_026212715.1 Elanus axillaris | reverse complement strand
GTCTAGCGAAGAGGGGGGGGAGTGATAGAACGACTTGGTGGGCACCTGGCGTCCAGCCATGGTCAACCCATCACACTTATGTAGACCTTTAGATGGTCCTAAGCAACTTGATTACATAGGAAAGATGATGTTGGTGGAGAAGAGGTTATAGCAAATGTGTTTGTTTCTTGCAAACTTAAGTAAACTTAAGGTTCCTTAAATGTCAAATGACTACATTATATATTACTTAGAATTCACAGTTTCATTGCCTTCTTATGTACATTTCCTCACTTTTTTACATTTCAAAAAATGTTAAAGCACCTGACTATTATTAACTGACATTTTGGAAATATTTAGGCAAGAGTACCTGGGTTCCATAGTCTAGTAATGATACTCAGAAAGATGACACTTGTACCCAAAGGTGAAGAGATGTTATAGAGAAATCATACTGTCTTTGCTGAATAATGGGATTTTACAAGAAAAAAAGACTCTGAAGTTGATAGCAAAATTCTTTTCTCTGCCAAGATGATTGAGATTTCATGAGCTTTCTGAATATTTTTAAATCTTTTTAATAGCCAACAAGAAATTTTGGAATCACTCCATGGTGAAAATGATAATTACTTTTATAACATTGAAAACTCAGGTAGTAATTCTAGCTGAATGGACTACTTAAGAGAATTTATTTTCTAACTTGATTTCAAGATCTTTGGAAGATACTTAAGCTGTGGCATTCATTGTCTGTCCATCTGCCTCTTCTAAACTAATATCTTTTGAATTCCTTGGTCAGATTCAACCAAATCTGAGTTACCTGTAAGAGTTCTAGTTTACTTTATGTTCCTTCAAGCCATGTGAAAAATTAGGGACTGCATGGAAGAAAGAGACTCAAATTAGCATACTGTTGAGGAAAGGGTAGGCAGAAAGCAAACACTATATATTTTATTAAGCAGGAGTGGGCTAAGTCTAACTTTGGACTATCCACATTGCATGTGCTCTCTTGCCCAGTTGCGGTGGCATGATGAGAAATGGTGGTGTCAAGTAGGTTTCTGGGATGAAGGGAACCATCTTTCATGAGTTCTACTACTCACAGAAGAGCTCAATTGACTGGCATTGCTATAGCTACCTTAGTTCAAAAAGAGAAGATTTTGAAAACCAATATAATATGCTTTATTAAACTCAAGTCTTAAGTAAGGCTATATATAATCATTTTAATTTTTGAGGCTTCACAAGTAATCCTACTTAAATATATAGAGAAGGTTTGTCATAAGATGTTAGTGCCATTTTTCTTGATTATCACTTACTGAGGCTTCAAAGTACTCACTTCAAAGTGCTTAAAAGCCAAATGTGTTTTTTTCTTTCTTGCCACAGCATCCAGTAACCTAATAAAAGGCAGATTATACTGATTTACTGTGAAGCACAAGGGATAACTAAAATATAAGGGTTTTTTACATGTTTAGTCCATAGGATTGTGAGTTATTCCAGGACCACAGGCAATGTAGATAATTTTTTATTACAGGTACAGAACATTCATGTTTTTTTTTTTTAAATAGTATTTTGCTTCAGTATGACAAAGGACATGCCAGAAAGGAAGCTTTGATTTCAAACTTAAAGCCACGGGAACTCATGCTCATTTGGCATTTCTGCTGGAAGAATCCCTCTGAAGACACAATCACTGGTGAAACACTGTCTGCATGGCCTTTGGTAGGTGGCCACAAGGATGCTGCACAGCAAACTCTTTTGCCCTCTGAACATAATGTTGTCTTGTGGGCAATCTCCAGCTGGCCACTGTGGTTGTGCCTGGTGTACCAGCAGGTTGCCTTATGCCACTCTAAGCCCCTGGGCATTCTTGGGTGCATGTCTGGTGTCCCCCTTGCAGTTCCTCTGTAGGAACAGAGACTTCTCAAGGCACCTTAAGGCACCCATAAAAAGTCAATCTAGCCCTGTTCTTTGGCTTGCCACCACGCTTTAGGTCACTACTGAACTGTGAATTTCACTGTTTGAGGAAGTTTCAGTGGCAAATTGTTTTCCTTTAGGTGAGAACTTTTAGGTAGCCCATGGAGGGCTCTGAAAGGAAGAGCAGAGTTATTTTGTTCTGATGTAACCTGACAGAGTCAGGGAAATGGGTTCTGTGTGACTGGTGTGGCTGAAAGAGTTGGGTTGATGCACTTCGAACTTGCTGAAGCAGTTCAGGCATCAGTTAAAAATGGCAAAGCTGTCTTGCAATAGCCAAACCTGGAAGCTATGCTTATAAGAAAGAACCATGGCTATGTCATAAAATGTAAAAATGACAATTTTACTGGCATCTCTATTTGCAGCTAAAAACTGTTGAGATTGTCTTGGAGTCAAAACACCAGTACAAGTAACACAGCCTTCAGGATTTTTGTTCTCAGCTTCACAAGTTTTCCACCTTGTTAGGGTTTAGTTCCATCTTGGCAAATCACTGGAGCAGCTGGGCTGTAGGACTCATTGTGCGACACCTGGAAGATGTATGCAACTGGCTTTCCTCCATGTGCATTTGATGTTCAATTTGCAGTGTCTTCTGAATTCTGCCAGCACTTTCAGGTAGCTGTTCAGTGAAGATGGGAGGGAGAGTGGACCTGCAAGGACATGAATAGAAATGGCTGAGATGTTGCTGCAGCAGAACCCTCTGGGACCAGACCACAGTTCATGTTCAGCTACTGTTCTGTCTCAGTTTGTGACTAGAGCAGGCTGGTAAGATAGTACTGAAAATTTACTGGTTCTGACATAAAATCCTTATCCATAGCCTATCAAAAAGAAGGATGAGAAAATAACATTTGTGTTATAAACTACATTTTAACTCTTAGATACAATGAAGGAAGCTAATTATCCAATTCAAATTGGCCTAGCACTAAAGTTGGTTCTCAGTGAGTTTAACAGTAATATATTGTTCTCTCCTGCAGGGAGTAGCAAATACACCAGTATGTACTGGATTATGTCAGAGCATGGCTCTTATATGACTATCCACTTTACACAAACTTTGAAGCTCTTGCCTATGAAGCTGCCGGAAGCTGGTTGTGGGACTGTAAGACACTAGCTACGTTTGTGGGGACAAATCCTCTCTGTCAAGTATTAACTGGACCCTCTCTAGTAAGCAGTAAGTAAGCCAGAGTTTTGGCAACCCCTTACTCAGAGAGACTTGATCCCCTAGATCAAGTTAGAGGCTCCCCTAAACTCAATCAGACTGAACATACATGAGTTCTGAAGTTCTGATTATTGAAGTCCTTCCAACAGAAATTAATAACTGGACCCCAAACTATCATTTTATATAGGTCTTGACCAAGTGACTTTAAGTCTTAAACAATGTTCACCAGTTATATTTCCTTCTGACCCTAGAGAAGAGCAGCCTTTCCTGATCATCCTACATATAGCAAACCATTTTTTGGGAGTAAGAATTCTGTTGATATCTGCTGAAGATGCTTAGATGGTCCAGTTTTCATTTATGCATGAACTTTGAGACAGCTGACATCCCACTTTGAAAACTATTGCTAAATTTTAAATTGAGAGAAAAAAGTAACATCAATATTTGTGCTTGCTGAGGACTGCCCAGACTGCTTTGCAGTCTGTAGTACTGCGGTGATGAAGCCATACATCCGCCATGAATCTGGAAATGTTTCCCTATTGTCAGGACTCATTGGAGTTCATTGTGATTAATGACTCTCTGTGAACGAGGAAAGAAGGAGTGGCCAGGGCACACTGGCATGACGGAGCTGACAGGTCACTAAAGTGGCTAGTGGGTATGGCAGCTGCTTGTGGTGCCTGGCAGAATTGTATGTACCAACAATGGACTAGTCATGGAGTAGACCAGATAGGGGTTGTCGTTGAGTACAAAAGCCATGAGCAGGGGCTCTGCTTTGGGCAGAGCTGGGGTAACCAGGAGAGCCTTGGGAAACTTCTCCTCCCTTTGCAACAATAGACCAACCATCTGCTGAAGTTATCTGAGAAGTATAATGTGGATGGCCAACTTCAGTGGAGGAGGGTAATAGCAGTTACTTCAGCAGCCAGCCACTTAAACCTACAGGAAGAGTAATGGGCCAGGACATTTGCTGGAATATTCTAAGAAAGGAAGGAGGCTAGCTGATAGTAGTTTTGATTACTGTAGCTCAGGTCTCCCAAACTCAGCTTTGGTTATGTTGTCATCTCCAAAGCCACTGAAGTTCTGCTTGTATATAAATCTTTTGAGTGATCTGCTGCATGTGAGTGTGGATGTTTTCTCAGTTTGGAGCATAAATTCTGCTTCATGCAGCAGGCTTTTTAGTGGGGGCTCAAGATGATGTTTAGGAATTTTACTAGAAAGGTCTAGAAACTGAACAGATCCTTTAATTAAAGCCAATCAGTGTGTGACAGAAAGATATCTAGTGACTGAAATTATAGGAAATATTCCACTCTGTAGTATTCTGATTTCAGTAACACAGCTGCATCATTTTGCACCCTTGATTTTTTTCTTTCTTCTTAGCAAGCATTAGAAAGCACATGTTCTCTCAGTTACAGTACGGAAATAATTATGGGATCTCAACATACCAGAAGTGAAGCATTAATTTAGGAAGTCATCAGCAGCTGAAAATAATGTAAGAATTGTATCAGAATAGACTGATATTCTTATTATGTAAGGATAATTCTCATTATATGTTTGGGTTGCTGCAATGGCTTATAACCATAGTCTTTAAAATACTTCACTATATATTAAAATTTTGAATACCTCTGTGAGATATTCTTTTTGTCATTTCTGTTAAGGACCTCTTACGTCTGAACAGCCCTGGAAAAATAGCAAGCCTCCTGCACTCTCAATGGGAAGAATGGGTGAATGATGAAGACATCATGCAGTCCAGCCTGTTTTTTTTAAAAAAAATTATGCATAGGTAAGTTAAGGAATTGCCAATGCACGTATCTGTAGCAAAATTTGGAATGAAACTCAGGTATGAGTCCCGGTTCTCACTACCATTGCTAGGCATTACATACAGCTCATTTACAGGTCCACTGTAGAATATTACTTATAAATTGTAATGGATAGAAATTTGGTGGTGTTTAAACTTGACTGGCATAAACGACATAAAAGACTGTAAGTGGTGTCACCCGTAACTGGCATTCTTGGATATGCTTCATCATAACCTTTTGAAAAGGCTGTTTGGCTGTAACAAACAGCTCCTTGGGTCCAAATCTTCTGTGCTGGATGACTGTCTCCAGCTAAAATGATTACTTTTTTTAAGTTCAGCTATTATGAACCCAAGCCATTTACAAGAATGTTGTTCCATCCGTTAAAATATAGCTGCATAATGGTTTGCTGGGTAAAATCTAGAGCACTTATTTTAATTTAGGAGATACTTGAAATATGGTGGAGATGGGGCTGATGACAAATATACACCTTTTTTAGTCTCTGTAGAAGCCTCACAGTGTGGGCAAATTATAGAATCCAATCACATCTTAGGTTACATATGCAAATAAGGGGATAAATTTATCCTTTAGCTTATTTGAAGATGTTACATACTTGATCTCTAATATCCTGGTGGTTTGGAAGGCCTTGATAAGTTTTCTGGAGCAGATCTCCAGAACTGTGAGGAAATGCAATGTTTATGAACTAACCAGTGCTGTATGGTAGATGTTGTAGTCTACCATCAGTATCTTGTGCTGCAATGCTTCTCCCTTGCTGTGTGACCTCACATGACAGCTGACTCCCCAGCATGTGACAAGTCCCACATGGATGGTCCACAGGATTCCAGGAGTGGTTCAGTGCTCCAGAGAAGTTTGGGAACATTGATTTATCCCATAGATAGAAGAGGATTATCAAAGTTTTCCACTGTTTTTCTCTCCTGTTAGTTGCTGACGATGTTTGTGGAAGAATAGGATCACTGTCTTTTCTGTGCAATCAAATGCTTCTGCAGTTGGAGACAAGGTTAATGAGAGGAGAAGGATGAAACAACACTCCTCTTACTTTATTTTTCCTATTAGCAATGTATTTCTTTTTATTCTCAATGCATTTTTCAACTTCATAAAGAAAGCTGGAATTGGATCTGTGGAAAAACTCCACAACTTTCTTCCTTTGTCTGCAAAATTAAGATTGCATCTCTGCTCAGAAGAATGCAAAACTTGAAGGCTTAGTTATATCCCATGGTATTTTCTCTTGGTTTTTTGGTACTTCCTTCCCCCCAGTGATGTTGAGAAATGTATATTAAACTTAGGGAAAGAATAAATGTTCTGTAGTATATTTAAAGGAATAGACATGTTATTTAAAGAACTAGACATGTTAGTCCTTGTTATGTAGTAACATGCTTCCTTCTTTCTAATCAATGTTTGTATTGTCTAATCCTGTCATTGGCCTGCAGTGGAGTGAACAATATGATGTCATCCATGGAAAATCAAAATATACTCACTTGTAGGCATTTGGAAATCTTCAGAACCAAGTGACACACACAAGGGTACCCGTAACAAATAAGGCAAATAGCTTGGAACCAGGGACTAAAGCCCTACTTCAGAAGGTTCTCTCTTGCAAAGCTCTTTCCTCTCATACTTTCTGTACTGTGTGGGCAGACAGCAGTATGGGTTCTGCTTGTCTCAGCTAACAAGAAGGTATGTAAGGGGCTGGACAGGAAGATGTTTGTTGCTGATTGTCTTAAGCTATTGCTCTGAAACTGCCTGGCGGTCAGGAGCAGCAGCCTGGTAACAGAAGACAGCTTTCACAGTCACAGAATAGTTGATGTTGGAAGGGGCCTCTGGAGACTGTTTGGTTCAACACCTCTACTCAAAGCAGGGTCATCTAGAGCAGGTTGCTCAGAACTGTGTCCAGTCAGGTTTTGAATGTTTCCAAGAATCAAGACTCCCCAGCTAGCCTGGGGAACCTGTTCCAGTGTTCTATCACCCTTACAGTAAAAAAGCTTTTTCTTGTGTTTAAACTGAATTTTCTGAATTTTAGTCTGTGCGCATTTCCTCTTGTCCTTTCACTGACTATCACTAATAAGAGTTTGGCTCTATCTTCTTTACTGCCTCCCATCAGGTATTTATACACATTGATAAGATGTGCCTCCTACCCCCAGCCTTTTCTCCTCCAGGCAAACCCCATCTCTGCTCTCCCAGCCTATCTTCTTATGTCAGACACACTACAAACCCTTAATCCTCTTCATGGCCCTTTGCTGGACTTGCTCCAGTTATGTCTATGCCTGTCTTACACAGCACGCCAGGTGTGGTCTCACCAGAGCTGAACCGTGAGGAATAATCAACTTCATTAACCTGCTGGAGATACTCTTTCTAGTGTAGCAGCGTGCTGCTGACTGCTTTTCCTGCAAGGGTGACTTGCTGGCTCATTTTCCACTTGTCACCCAGGATGTTCATGTCCTTTTTTGCAAAGCTTCTTTCTAGACAGTCAGCCCACAGTGTGTACTGATAGATGCAGGACTTGGCATTTCACTTTGTTGTATTTCTGAACAGTTGTGTTGGCCCATTTCTCCAGCCTGTTAAGGTCCCTCTGAATGGCAGCACGCTCACTGGACCTATCACCCATTCCTACCAGTTTTATATCAACTGCAAACATGCTGAGGGTGTACGCTGTCCCATTGTGGAATGATTGCTGGAAGTGATTTACTTATTGATATATGTCCCCTTCTTAAGGGAAGGTAGACCTCCAGGGTGGCATGCAGTGCATATACACAAAATCTGTTCCATAATAAATCCCTAAGCAACATAACCTGCAACCTTAGATGTTAGCAACACCAGGGGAGCTTGGTATGCTGATTCTGAGAAGTAACATGGAGGTTGGAGCAGAGTGGAGACACAACGGCCGGGCTCTGTGATATCATCACAGGGATAGGGAACTGGAACGATAGGAACAAGAACGGTAGGTCCCTGCATTGAATCCACTGAAGCAAGGACATGAAATAATGGGGGTTCTGTCAACACTATTGTCTTACTTCTGATTTATATCATAAATGCCCAGTTCTGGAGTAGTGACACACTAAATCATGTTCTCTGGATGAACTTTGCTCATTATAATCTCATTATAATGCCAAACCACACCTCCATCCCAAAAGCTACCCACCTCCCAGGTACGACCACTCCTCACTGAGCATGCACTCTGAATTTTCTCAAGCATATACCTTTAAAAGTAAAGTGAGGAGATTTTACACCAATCATAATAAAGGTATATGTGACTAGAGTCACAAAAGCTCCACCTAAAAAATAAGAAAATGTAAAAGGGCTTAAGAAAGGAGGAATGCAAGGGAAGACACCGTCATAGCCAAGTTGGGAGGACATTGCTGAATTCTGGGATCAGTCAATGGGCTGAACCTCTCTCCCCCCCCATAGGGATGCCTGTTGGGTAAGATTTGAACCCTTGGTTATACTGAGTGCTTCCCTGGGAAACTTAGAAATCTCTGTAGAGTTTTTCCATAATTTAATGTGCTTGTAGTCAACTGTATTATTTGCTTGTACTTTGCAGACAGTGTATTTATCACTGGCAATCCAAAAGAACCTGTACTGTTGCTTTAATAAACTGTACTATTAATTAAAATCTAGCTGTGATAGTTCATTCCACACGACCCAACTCCTTAAGTCTGGCCATGATAGTTCATTGAACATGACTAAATTGAAAGTACATTGCACTATTAGTGCATCTGTAATCATGATAGTTCAATATATTGAATGCGACCAGACTTACAGTGCTGAACTGGACATTGGACTCAGAATCTAAGCCTAGCCGCCCCCAGCCCCTCTGATATCTGAGGACTACCTAGAATGCAAGGGGGTTTATTTTCTGCCAAACTTTGTTACGCTTTAATGCAACACTCATCAACTAGGTCATTAATGAAGTTGCTAAGCAGTATTGAACCCAGTATCAACCTGTGGGGTACACTGCTGGTGACTAGCATCCAACAGGGCTTCATACAGATTAGCAGATGACAACCCTTTGAGCCCAATATTTCAGCCAGTTTTCAATCCACCTCAGTATCCATCTATCTAGTACCTACTTCACTGGTTTGTCTGTGAGGATGTTATGTGAGACAGCGTCAAAATCCTTGCTCCAGGAACAACATCCAGCGCTCTTCCCTCACACCAAGCCAGTTACCTTATCACAGAAGGCTATCAGGTTGGTCAGGCATATGTTGCCCTTCCTAAATCTGTGCTGACTTTCCTTGGTCACCTTCTTGTCATTCATATGTTTGGAAATGGTTCCCAGGAGGATTTGCTCCATCACCTTCCCAGGGATTGAAGTGAAGCTGACAAACCGTAGTTCCCTGGATTCTCCTTCTTGCTCTTCTTGAATACAGCAGTGACATTTCCTTTCTTCCAGTTTTGAGGAACCTCACCTGGTCCCCAAGAACTTTCAAAGACTATTAAGAGGGGCCTTGCAATGATGTTGACGAGCTTCCTCAGTCCTTGTGGATGCATTCCATCCGGACCCATGGAGTTGTGTATGTCCAATCACTTTAAACATTCTCTAACTTGATCCTCCCTGATGGAGGAGAAATCTTCATTGCTCTAGGCTTTCCCACTGGTATCAGGGGCCTGGGATTCCTCAGGGCAAATCTTACCAGTAAAGACCAAGGCAAAGAAGGCATTGAGTGAATTGGACTTTTCCATGTCATTCCTTGTTGTCTCCTCATTCACCTGTGTCAGGAATTTATCATTAATGCACTCCAGAAACCTCCTGAGTTGCTTGTGCCCTGCTGTATTGCCCTTCCAGCACATATCAGGGTAAGTAAAGTCCCCTCAATTAGCTATAATGTTCTAGTAGTAGAAATCTGATAAAATACCAGAATGTGGGAGTATACATTGTTAAGTACATTGCAGTTAGACATTTCCCCTCTCCCCTCTTGCACACCCGTGTATGAACAGCTAGAAGGCAGGTATGGACCACTGTGTGGTATGTTTACATGTGCTCCATGTACGTGAACATTTTAAGTGATGTGCTTCTGTATTTTCAAAAGTCCCTTATCAGATGCCACAAGGTTCTAAGGGCTGCTGCCATATTTCTGAAGAATGGTAAGCCCTGGAAAAGTACCAGTTAGATCAAAACCTTGTAAGACATTTGTGCTGGCAACATTCCAGTTATTTAGTGAAAAGAGAGCTGTTATCCATTTATAACTGCTGATAACCTGAGAATATATCACTTTTATAACAGAACTAGTGTAGCGTTTCTAGGGAACAAGGAAATCTCTGCAATCAGGTGTTACTCTTTTCCTGTAAAAAGTTCACAGGGTCCTGAGGATAAAATCCTTATTATGGTGGTGAAATATTCTCAGATGATTAGACTTCAGTGGAAGCAGAGTGAAATCAATGCTGAACAGTTCTCATAGCCCTACTTTGAATATTCAAGCGTGTATCTGCAATGTGAAGTTGCTCCTTCTCCATATCAGAATCTCCCCTCTTTTAAGAAATGCCCTGACGTTGAGCTCTTTTTGAGTTTTCTGCTTCATGAATTCAAACAGGTTCTTCAAAGACATTACACTGTTGGTTAAGCAGTGCCTAATCCATATGGGTGGCTGATGGCTCTGCTTAGCTCTGTTTTCTTTATGGATTTCCTTGAACACAAAGATTTGAAAGGCTTCATATAGGCTGTTTTTTTCATTGTCTTTCTGATGGGTCTGTGACAGGATGTGCAGAGATTAAAAGAAAGATTAGTTTTATGCTTGAAAACTATCAATTTTATGCATGTGAGGTACAAGTGGAAGTTAGACTGAACGTCAGTGATGGATGGTGCTTTATTTTTACCTTGTTGCTATGATGTTTTGCTCCTTTATAAAAAGAGAGTGACAGAGTCAAGCAGAGACCTCTGGAGGAAGGGGCAAATAATTCCTTGAGATCACCTGCGTGTTAGGTGAAAAAAAAAGCTTTGATGCATGTTGGTCAGATAGAGGAGGAATGTTTGAGACTGAAAGCTAGCTGATGAGCTAGGAGATGGCTAAGGACAGCAAGGAGCAAACACAAAACTAGGCCTGAGTGGTTTCTCAGGATCAGGAAGCCACTGCATAG
The DNA here is from genome assembly GCA_026212715.1 of Elanus axillaris. Classification (NCBI taxonomy): domain Eukaryota; kingdom Metazoa; phylum Chordata; class Aves; order Accipitriformes; family Accipitridae; genus Elanus; species Elanus axillaris. The sequence continues at coordinate 11,360,206 of JANZLQ010000050.1, read as the reverse complement.
AGTTGAGCTGCAACCTCAAGACAACAAGCTGTTAGGTTGCCAGAAAGTGTAAAAGAAAGGACGTACTTCAGAAGAATAAAATAAGCAGAGGACCTTCCTTTGCAAGCCATTTTAAAATTTCATTTCTGTCTTACCTAATCACTTGATTTATATCTATTACGAAAAGTAAACTCTTCTTGTTTGTGTATTTTAGTAGAATCTGGCTTTTCACTTGAAAAGTTCTTCCATTTTTGGGAAGCAAGGAAGTTCATTTTACAAGCTTTAAGCAAATATGCCTCACAGTTCCTATCCAATTTGAAGTTCAGTCCTTGGCTCACCTGAAAAAGTGATTTTCAGATTTTTCCGAAACTGCTTCTAACTGCATTTTTCTAATCACATGTAGATCTCAACGCCACAGTGCAGGTTTAATTTTGAGACTTAATAATGGAATACAAAATCTGGGTTTTTTTTGTCTTGTATGAGATATGTGGGCTGGATCTTGACCAGGTGTCAAACTTTCAAAAAATAGTTCCCCTTTTGGGGAAGATGACCAACCTTTCTATATTTTAAAGGAGATGCCTTATTTCATTAGTTTGTCACATGACTCAAACATTTGCAGAGTGATGCTAAAACATATACTGTTGATTAAACCTTGTTCTCAGTGTGGAACTCATCCTGAAGAAATACTGGTATTAGCCAGAGACATTAATGTGAGAACAGATTTAAAACGTGCTCTCTTCCAGAATTTATCCACAACTAAAGTAATACTTCTTGGTAGAACTAGACTTTTATGTACATACTACTAATAATTCCTCTTTCAGTCAAGAAGACAATTAAACAATTAGGTTGGAAAAGGCATATATTCTCTTTCTGGTCACCATCTCAAACTGTGAAAATATCAATGTTTCTGATAGCTGTTCATTATGACAGCTCTGAAAGGGGAACAAACCTCTGTTTCTCAGTTAAAAAAGAAGCAATGAAACTGCATTAGGAATATTTGCAAATGGAACTGCATTAGGAATATTTGCAAATGGGAAAAGTACAGTGTATTCAAATGATTTGGCATTTGAAAACAGATAATCATTTATACTGATAAAGCTAACACTGACTTTCCACAAACACTAGTAGATTCCTGGATCTCTTATTCCCTAACACAGCAAAATATGCTGTACGTAAATAATTACTCAGTTTTAAAAAAATGTGCAATCATGTTTATAGTCACTTTTCTTCAATTGCCAAAAGAGTTCCAGAGTTAAAGGAGATATTTCATTTTATCAGCCTTGAATATTTGGACCTACTGAAGCTTATCTCCCCCCAAAATATTATCTCTGCTGTTAACTTAAGATAACTGTGCTATCTTAACTGTGTAGTTGAAGGGTTCTTGAAAAGTTTCCTCACTATTAGAAGTTAGTTTTCTACATTAGGTGAAGATTGCCTAATTGCAATTTCTAATTCTTTAAGGATGATGAGGATAGGACTGATAGTTTCAATGTCTAAATAACTACTTAAAAGGGCTTTTTAATGACACACTTAAAAACCATAACGACCTGCTCTTCTGTATGCTGGAGTTAATGATGTAATGCTTTCTGTGAAAGGTAAGCTAGGAAAAAGAATTGACAACTGATTCATGCATCAGTCTAATTCTTAAAAACACTTCACATCAAAGCAGAAAAAACACCAAGCATTTCATTCACCATTCAAATACCTGAATTTGTATTAAAGCCACAACAAACAAAACTAAATTTAAACTGAGCCAATTGCTTTCTCTGGAGAAAGTGTTGGCCTTTCAGGAAATCACAGGTGTTTGTGACAGGCTGAACTTTCAAGTCTGGATGTGGAACCTTTGCCTGAGGAATTTTGTGGAGAGCGGGGATGTCAGTAGTACACCTGCTACACCAGCCTTGTGTAAGGGAATTGTCCATGGCTCTGTCTTTCTCCTCATTCTCTCTATTTCTCTAAATTCATTGGCTGTAGTATGCCCTCTGCTAACTCTGAAGAATATTTTTCTTTTAAAACCAGATGGTATGGAAATTTGTTGAATATTGGTTCTGTCAAACTGAAGCTACAAATTAATCTTAATTTCAGTTGAACATGTGAAAAGACATAAAGGTTGATTTTAAAAAACACCTTAAGAATTGAAATGTTTAAAAAGATATTAATTATCGATTTTACCTCAATAAATTGAATATGATAGTATAACAGTGAGGGCAACAGTAATGCTGAATAAGAGAAAATTGGATGAGAAATAGTATTTCCCTTTTCCATTAAGTTTTCACCCATGAAAGATGATGAGCCAACTTCCGAGGCAATTAAAAGCTGCGTTGTCAAGAATATGGCATCCCATATGGATTTCTGGTAACTGTACTGCAGGTCCGCCTTTTAATCACAACAAAACTGATCTTTTTAAGCTGCACCTAATAAATAGGTGTCCATATTAAGTGACAGTAGTTTCAACTTGCACAACTTTCAACCCTGAAGCTTGCTATATTACATTTTTGCTGTTTATAAAGATTCTACTTGTAAACATATTGCATTTATTTGTTCAGGTCTTGCCTTCCTTATATTGACAAGTAATAATATGCAGAGAGGCTTCATTTGTGTGGGTGGGTGAGCAATTGAATATATCTAGGTCCTTTAATAAACTTTATAGGTTATATTTTCTAATTGATTGTTCTTTGGTTTATTTTTGGGTGGTGGTTTTTTTCATAATCAGCTTTTAGAGCTGCGGTACTCAAATCCAACTTCTTTATTCCAATTAAGGCCTAGTCACTGCTGTCTAGACTGCAGTAATGATGTTGGTTGTTTTCCTGTAATAACCCTATTGATACGCTCCAAAATAGCACTGGCCCTTTTTTTCAAATAGCTGATGTTAGCTGATTGTATAAATAATGGACTATCGTCTATTACATGTTGTCTGTTTTTTTGCTGTAAAGAGAAACTGTGCATTAAAGATAAAAATCGTCATGAAAGGAAAGGGAAGGTTTTAGCCTGAAAGATGTTTTTCAGCCCTACCTGGGGAAACTGTCATTCAAGCTCTACATATCAGGGTTGTGTTGCTCTAGGGAATTATATCTGCTGTTCTCCTAGTCCCTCACGGCAAAAGGGTGAAGGCGAGAACTGGAGTCTAATGAATTGCAGGCTGAGCGCAAATTCACCTTCCTGTGAAAAATGTGGTTTAATACCTTTTCAATAAATTGGACATTAGCCTGAACCATACTGTATTACTTCTTGCTATTGTGTTTTACAAAAAAGCCATCTTAGTTAGCTGATGCACCAAAAAGACCTACTTCTGGGCACTAAGGATTTTGTATCTCTGTTACAAGTTGGACTGATGTGATGTAAAATTGTAAGTGCGTGCCCTGTCTGGCACTTGAATGTCTCTGGAGGCAATTCCAGAAGATCACTGGCTATTTAGCATGGTGTCACAACCCAGGCTGGGCAGACCAGGGAATTGTGTTTAATTCGAAATTCCCTCAGGGTAAATTAAGGTGAAGCTACACCAAACGATCAGTTAAAGATTTTATTCATGACCAAAGCAAACTGAACTGGGGAGGCATGACAGTAGGCAGCAGGGTTTCTCACAACAGGAATTGGCATAAGACTACCTCAGTAAACCGTGTAACCCGTGGTAACCATATAGAGCAATCCATGGAATAAGGCAATCCCTCCTGTTGGTCAGGAGGTTCAGAGCAGACCTTGCTTTCTAGACTCCTCCTCAGAGAAGGGCCTGGGGGTGGCTGGATCCACTCCTAGTCCCAGACTTGGTCAATGGTTTATGTCTTAAAGGGATGAGATGTAGGGATTGTGGAAAAAGAAAAGGAAAGAGAGAAGAAGACAGAGAGAGAAAAAGGAAGAGAGAAAGATTTCACTGGTCCTGGGTCCAGCACTGGTTCAGTTAGCCAAGTCCAGTCAGCTGAGGGGTCCGGTTCCGGTGGGCTTGCGCACCTAGGGCTTCGGTTTGTGTCTTTTTATCATCCTTGCCACTCCTTCGGGTGGTCACTGTCAGGTTAATGAGTAGTTTGTGAGCCTTTGGGCTTGGGAGTCCTTTGGGGAATAACTTCTCCTTCCCTGCAGAGGTGGCCATGGTTTGATCTTTGTATCAGAACAGCTTATCAGACCAGGGAGCTGCGCACCCTCCAGCACACCCTCCCCCTCCTGTTGCTGCTGTCTGAGCTGATGGGCTTTTCATCTTGGTTCCTTGCTGTGCAGAACTTGCCCCACCACAGTGTTTAAGACATTAACTCTTTCAGTCTCTCACACATGGCAAGAAAAATTTCTGCAGTAGCCCCTTCATGGTACCAACTTAGCTCAACTTGTTCATACTTTTCTTCAATTTGGAAATCTCCAACTCACTCTTTAATCTTAACATTAGTCTTAACAAAAGGGCAGGAGAGTACAGTTTCACAAAGCTGTCACAGGCTCAAGGTATAGATTTTGAGCTTGAGTCTTATTTTGTATAGACTCTTATGTCTGTGGTTTAGTTGGAAGCTGTGTCAGAATGGGGTGCTTTAGCTGCTTTCTTCCTTTATATGTATGGAGAGACTTGCTTTACCTCTTTGCCATAAGATTTCTGGTATCTCTGGGGTGTCATGGTATTGTTGAAACTGTATGATTCGTTGTTTTGTCCCCTTTCTTGAGAGCATGCCTGGTTCCTGTAGATAAGTACTATATGAACATCCACAAAGTTTTCATCAAATATTAGCAGCAATGACGGGAGGCCTTAGGTACTGGGAATGGTATGGGTGGATTTTGCCAGGCTGTTTTATACTGGAATAAAGAAGTCTGGTACAAGGACCTCTGCACTAGATGCTTAGATGAATATTTGGCCTTATACCAGCTGCTGTGATCAGGGGAATGCCAGCCAGCCGGACTCCTGTCCTGTTGGAAGAACAATCTCTAAATTTCCCCAAAGAATGGTGTGATTCTGCACCATCTGTAATGACAGCCATTGTGCTAACTGCACAAAAATTCTTCACAGGTGTGTCTCTGGCTGGGAGAGAGACTTATCTTTTGTTTATTTGTTGGGTTCCCCCCCC
>JANZLQ010000050.1:11314678-11348033 GCA_026212715.1 Elanus axillaris | reverse complement strand
GGAAGGGAAGGGAAGGGAAGGGAAGGGAAGGGAAGGGAAGGGAAGGGAAGGGAAGGGAAGGGAAGGGAAGGGAAAGTCTTCACAAATCTGTGAAAGAAACTATCATTTTCCTTCTATTATTGTTCTCTTAGAAGAACTGCACTTGAGTGACTAAGTTAAATAACACAAGCAAAAGATGATGATTCATGCTGCTTCTCCTGATAGTTTCTAATGTTCAAAAGCCAGTGTCACAGCTGCAGCTTTGAATAAATGCGTGGGGAAAGGAATAAAATTATAGTAGGTATGTTAGCGTAATGTTCCCAATGTGCAGCCTGTGTATGTGATTACCTAATATTCCTTACCAGCTGTTTCTTAACATTAGTCATAGTGATCTAAAACAACCACCCTCTCTTAATTTATCTCAGTAAACATTGTTCTTTTTTGAAGAGGTAAGCTGTTTAGGAACAAAAATTGTTACCTCCTCCCCTTCAGCTCTTTCGTATGCATTTCGTAATCATCTTGAATTGGAAACAGCTATAGCTGACTTTGTAAGTAATAAACAGCAAAGAAATATTTAAATATGGTAGTAGCTATAATTGAGTATCATTATGAATGTGTTTCCTAGTAGTGTCTGGAAAATGCAAGGCTCTGTTCTCACGCCAGTAGAAAACAAAGATAAAAGGAGAAAATATTTTCATTTTCTCATTTAACACTACACTTCTGTCTTTCCAAATGGAATCAAGATTTCCCCTGCAGTTCAGTATTTCTCTTTTCATTTGAAGCTGCTCATATTGTGCAACCATTTTGGTTTTATTTCAAACATGCATTGTCATCATTCATTATCTGTTCATGCTAGCATCTTCATAAGTGTCTGTCCCACTTACTGATGGTGAGCTGTGCTCTATTCCTGCCTAGCTCCTGTGAAACTCAGTGGGACGTGTTCCCAAATTCACTGGGACACAGTCAATGGAGCAAAATGCTACTCAGGGTGAGGAGAATCTGCTCAAGGTATGTCTGAAAGGGAGACAGCTGGAGTGCTTGGGAGGCTGAGGAGAGGCAGCAAGTGGATCTCCTCACCCTGTGGCTTCAAGTACCTCATCTAGGCAGGGTGGTGACCTTCCTTGACAGGACAAGCTGCAAACCAAAACCTTCCTGTAGCTGAAACCACAATACTCATTCCTTTCTCCAGAAGAAGGCCAGAGTCAAGACATGAAATGATGTTTAGGGTCATAAGCTGATCATAAGCAACCTGGTCTGGACCATGTGATCTCTTAAGAGGGTTTCTTTGTTTTTGTGTTACATCTATGTAAGCAAGAGTGTAATTTTGCCTAACACTTAAAAGTGACCATTCCTCACTGCTTAGTCTAAGGCAAGACCAGATCAGTCCATATTCTAGTATGTGTGTGATACTGAAGGGGAAGCTGAAATTTCCTACCTGGTCTTGAGCACAGAACAGATTGACAGGAATGCTTTCTTGTCAGCTGTCAGCAATGAGAAAGATTTGTGCTCCTCTGCAAAAATAAAGTATTCATGAAACAGAAATCAGTTGATAAGTGTTCACATAAGTTTATGAATAAGTATTTAGAAAATGCTATTTAAAACCCCGAACAAGAAACTCAAAGGGCTAACCAATGTGGATAAATAATCAAACAGGGCATATGTGAAGGGAAAAATACTTTATTTGCAAGTTTGAAGGCTAATAAATGGTACTAAACCCCAGATATCAAGGAAAAATGTAGAGAAAGGCTCAGCTGGGGTTTGTTTAAAGATCAGTGGGGAGACCTCATTAATATGTAAAGTGCAGTGTATGTACCTCTTTGTCAACATATAACCAGTAAAAAATCAAGGTTGATTTCTGCATCAACCCCACCCCTTGTGTTTTATTTTGCCTTTATACTAGCCTACTCAAACTGTATCTTCTCTTTCTGTTGGTACCATGTTCCTGATCAAAGTGATGGGCAACACAGAAGAGAAGACTTCTGATCTCTGACTGTTTTATTGTTTTGTTTTGTTTTGTTTTGTTTTTCAAAAGAACAAGCAATAACTAAAAGAAATTCAAGTAATTTTCTCAGTAGCTGCTACTATGTAGCTGAATAGCCAAAGTTCTTTATAGAAAACAATCTTGAAAATGCAGTCCCAGAAAATGAAGTGTGCAATTTATAGACACTAAAGAAGCCTTCAAAGCTGGAGCACATTGATCAGTACAACCCATTCTGCTCTTAAAGTTATTTAATATATGTAGAATACCAACATGAAGTATATACAGTTGATGTTTCTCTTTGTACTTCCATTTAGATGTTTGCTGCAGCACAAGAGAGATGTGTCAACAGAAACATCTGTTAGGATACCTGACAGACTAAAATTCAAGGCACAGTATTCAAATACTGAATTCAGGTCTTCTGAATAAGTAACCAGCTGTTATTTAACAAAAAGATACTGCACAATTATTCATAGTGAAAAAATTTATAGTAAGCACATAAGCAGTGAAAGCATGCATTCTGGAATACTTTAAAAACAACTGTGTAAAAGCAATTTATTTCTGAGGAAGTTTAATCCAGTGTACTGCCATATTAGCTCACACTCCTGCTGTTGCCCATTCATTATGTTCATGAAAAGTAACAGCTGTAACATCTGTTATCATCACAGCTTATTTTCAGCACAGCATTAACACACCTTTATACCATATATGCAGTCTTTCTCTTCTCCTCACCTCTTCTTCTGAGATAACTACCCCTCCTTCAATATAAACATGCTATGCTTTTATAACCTGAGCCTCCAGAAGTTGAAAGGCATTCACAACATCTCTGGATCTATTGCCAAATCCTTCTTGACTGGGAACATACAGAAGACTCAGGGTGGGAAATCCTCAGCAGTTAGAGCATTCAGGGCTCTTGAAAATGAGTACTTTTTTTCTTTAGTTTATCTGCTTCAACAAGGATGTTCCCTGTAGACAAAATGTTAATATCTTCTGGATTTCTACAAAACATGTTTCCTTCTTCTTAAACCAGTTGAATCAAGAAAGGGATTTAAAAGCTTGGATCTCATTCAATTCTTCATTTTTGCTTGTTTGTTCCTTTTTTTTTTTTGTTTTGTACTCACCGGGAAGGAACAGCAATCAGCCAGCCAATGAGTAACTGATACACTCAAATTTCATGGTCCTCTCTCGCAGTTCTCCGTATTTATAAATCTACTGTGGAATTTCCCCCTTATTTTAGTAGGGCCTTGTCTAGTAGAAAGATGATGAAATAACAACTGTTTGTTATCAAGCTATTACAGATGGGGAGAACCAACTCTGATGACATATCTTTCGTCTCTTTTTTCACTTTTTGTCATTCAGCTTGTGGGTGTTTGGTTATCACTCAAAGCCTGACTGAGTCTGATTCACCAAGCGTTTGAGCTCTAGCTACTAGTGCTATGTAACATCAACCTCTATGCAACACATAGGGTTACACCTGCTCATCTAGCTAGCTAGGTCCTGTGTTGTTCCACACACCCTCCTTCCCTGGTCAAACATAGCAAAAATTCATGATCAACACTAGCGTAACACAGAGTTTCAAGAACATTCCAAAAGAAAAGCCCAGCATTCAATGATCTATGACTAATTGCTGGTGCCTCAGGTGATTGCTTCCCTCCAAACAGTGTATTTCCATAAATTCTGGTTACCTCCTAGAGCCTAGCTCTTGATGGTCATTGACAATCTTGACAACTATTGATAGTCATCTAATATAGCTGTCTACATTGACCCTATCTGGATAAAACAGTCAACTCAGAAACCACATATTTCTCCCTTATATGATCTGAAGAGGGTGTAATTGATATGTCTGTATTGTGTGACTGAAATGACTTTCACGTTCAAAACAGCTTTTGGGTCACAACTGCTATCTCTGATCTGTCTTGTTACAAATAGGCACTGTATCATTATCATGAGATAATAGTAATACTCAGAAACTCACATTAAAATAAGTCTTGTTTTTACACTATTCTACACTATTAATATCTGCAAATTCCCCTTGACTTTGATACCGATTTGCTGGATGAAGGAATAACAGGCTATTGATGATACACTTCAACCTATATGTCATTGCAAGCTACTTACACCTTTGTTACTAACTAGTGGCTTACTATTAAACAATATTGTGTCAGGTATGTTGCATCTAGAGAAAGCTGTAAGATAAAAACCTAGTAATCATATTTCAGGGAAATCATAGAACAGGAGCATAGAGTTTACAGCCCCTCTCCAATATAATCTGGAAATACACTGTTCTTGCCATTCTATGCTTAGACTTTTCAGTATGGTCTCACCTGCAGCAGCAGTTTCTAAAAGTCACAGTTTACATTTAATCTAATCCTGGTTTCTGGTAAATAAAGATATAAAGTTTTGTATACTTATCAATCAAGATGAAAGTTTTGCTTGCACACATTGCCATGTATATTTCTTGAACTAATCATGATGCTATAAGAGCAGAAGTCCTTCCCTGAAGAATTCAGTCAACAGCTAAGTTCTCCTTCTTTTCAGAATGCATGAGGACTAAGGGAAGAGGAGGCAGTCATAGGTTCAAGCAACATTTCAACCTGGCAATAAAAATCAACAGACATTAGGGCCAGTTGCTCTGAATGATTTTAGCAAGTGATGGAATTGTATGCTGGACACACCAATTCCATGTTATGGAAGTAATATACCTGTCGGGAAAGGCAATACAGCTAAGCTGAGACCTTTGATAGCATGCCTTCCTATTCAGATAAGGAAGAAGTAAAAGACTTCCTGGAAACTCTGAATTAGGTGGAGAAACATACTTGTGCCCCCTGTGCCACAGCTGGAAAGTGAAACCATTCTCCTACTGAGCAAAGACACTCAAAACGCAACAGGGTAAAGCTGTTCACTGTTTGGGAGGTGTGATATGTAGGGTCAGGCCAGAGCATGTGCACAATTGCATCCCTGTTGTGTGTCCCAGCACACAACAGGGACATCTCAGCTAGGTTTCTGCAGTACCGCCAGTGCATGGAAAACTACTTCTAACTCAATGTGTGTCCTTCTGTCTGCATTTAAGTTACAATTTAATGGCATGAATTATTGTTTCACTTTCTAAAGGGTTTTTTAGCATTTTGCAGAATGAGTGCCATGTGAAATGCAGGCAATAAAATATTGACAGTGTTCTACAGTAGTTGGGAGCAACACTCCTTTAACTCAAGAAGCTGCAGGGTGAAATTCAGTCTGGTGTTAGACAAAGAGATCAGAGTACATGGGCCCTTTTGGCCTGAAGAACCTATGAATTACCTCAAGAAAGGTAACACCTGGCACACTATAAAGACAAATCTCAAAACCAGACATTGATTTTTTTTATATTTGTTTAACAGCATACAGGAATAAAGAAATGAGAACAGGGATGACAAAAGTAATGACACTTGGAAAGTAGAACATATAAGAAAAAGAGACAATAAAAAGTTATGAGAACATATTAATCACACACAGTCTCACCATCTGTTGACTCCATATATATACCCCATCCTACTGCTCCATATGGTACTTGGAGATAAATACATATAATGATGGATAACAAGAGAAAAATAGCACACAAAAGGTCTAACATACACATAGTAAATAAGCATATGGCATAATGACCCCATTTTGGTGTATCTGGCATGACCTCCCACAATACACAAGCAAGGAAAGGAACTGATCAGTAATTGAGCAAATGTGGCATTAAACAGATCTAGTGACTTCAGTCACTAAAAACTCAAAAAACCTCAGCTTTGGAAGGAGCCTTAACTGAATAAACAGTCCAGGAGTCTTAAATGCTGAAAATAATGGGACATCATACAACCACAGAGCTCTTCCCAGTTGCTGTCACTCCTCTTCCATCACTCTCTCTCTATTCTATACACATCCAAGTATCAGTGACTTTCTTCTATCACAAATCCTGTTTTGCTTTGTGGGTGCCTTCAGTGATGGAGTTTCACGTTTAAGGAACTAGAAATCATTGAAGATACTATTCTGTGGACTGTGGAGCAGAGGACAGAGGTGGAAAGTCTGTGCTTCCTCTTTTTCTGCTGAGTGTTCCCTGTGCAAGGTAGAACATGGCTCAGCTAAGAATCAGGTCTTCTTGCATTAGAGAACCAGGCTGGCCTGTAAGGCAAGTGGAAATAATAGTACTCAGAAGGTGGATGATGTTCCAGAGGAGCTGGTAACTCTCCTCATTTTTTTGCTTCCCTCCTCTTGCTTCTCCTGCCTGCCAAGTTCTGGGTAGGAAACAAGTTGAACTCTGTGTAACATGAAAGTTAGTCATGTGTCTAAGTGCTGCGTTTTCTTTTCTGTCCCTGCCAGAAGAGTAGGTTTTTTTCCAACTGTAAACTCTGGGCACCAAACAGGGGCATCTTTAACTCTTCACTGTGGTTAGAGAAGCTGGTTTAACAAACAACCAGTGGTCATTTTTAGATTGTCTGTGTCCTCTAGTCCCACCACAGCTTGTTTGGCCAAATGTATAGTTCTACAGCCTTTCATAATTTATTGTAGGTGTAATTTATGGATGAATAGGCTTTTTAACATTGTCTACATTTCCCTCTCAAAAATGTAGAACTAAGGATGGAATTCGTCTTGCTATAGAGTGGTAGCAGTTCCTGTATGAATTTTCAGATGAGAATCACCTGGCACATCAAGGAACTGGGCAGTGCAAAACAGGTACACCCTACCTCTGATAGCAGCTCTCAGCTCCTAGTTCACAACAGACGTTCTCATTTGTAAGGGGAGCAGGCAGCCTGGTGCACAAATCCTACTGCTTTGGAGGGACTTCCTTTCATTTGCACCCTCTTCCCTCCACCCTGTATTTGTGGACTTCCGTGTCGTGCATCGGAGATGGGCCTCTGGCCATTGGTTACTGCGGTTTCCATGGCAGCTACAAAGATTTTGGAAAGCAGTTGACTCTAGCTGGAATCTTTGATTTTTATTTCTTAATGAGTTGTGCTCAATGTAAAAGTATTTCCTATATTTCTGCTCCTATTACAACTCAAAGGTTTCCCTTTGCTTTTTTTATGGGAATATTTTCAACCCAGCAAGAAAATTATGCCTGTGCCTGAAGGAAAGTCACTGCAAACTTCTAATCTATTGGCTGTGTTGTAGGGTTGCTGGCTTGGTGTTGCTGTGAGCGGAGGTCAGCATGTCATGGGAGTGAGCACTCTCCATCCACTTTCCTGGTCCTGTGCAAATGATAGACCTGATGTGGGCTGAGACTCTTTTTTTCTGGAATGTGGAAGTCCTGCTCTAGTGACCTACCTGCCTCTGTGTGTAGCTCCAATATTAAGAGCAACTGACATTGCTGCCCTTATACAAGAAAAGGGAGGGAACTAAACCTGGGCCAGTTGCTAAGTACTTCTGTGATTGAAAACACAGACCTCTTCTCAGGCTCTGTTTACTATTCTTAGCTGTGTTTTGGTTTTTTGCAGCTATGTGGTCCTGATGGATGCAATATGGTCCTTATGGTTGCAGAAGCCCTGTTTATCACCTCTGTTGTCAGAGCAGTGATATGTGTTCTGCCAGGCAAAATTTAGGGGCACGTGTCTCTTTGTGGCAGAACAGTCAGCTAAGAGGATTTCATGAGGGAGTTTTTATGAGAATTTTCTATTTGTTGACCACAGATAATAAATGAAAGAGCCTTCATTTCTCTTGGGAAAAGTGACCTTTCTGGAGGTTCAGGTTTTTCTTTTTCCTTAATTTCTGGTCAACTATCCACTTTCTGGTTTTGGCCAGAAGTGGAAGTATTGCCCTGCTGTGAAAAATGCTTTTTCTAGGGTATTTCTGATCCGCTGAAGCAGTGAAGTGCTAGAAATCTTTGTGAGAAATCTTATTCTCATGAAATTTGGAGCTGTGTTTGGAGTTGTGTTTCCTCAGCAGCTTGTGCTTACTGGGAAGAAAGATAGAGGTTGCTGAGCAGTGTAACATCGCGTCTGTCTTCTGCTGAGTTGTTTAAGTAACCTGGAAGTAAGGAGGGAGTGCAATAGCATGTTAGAGTGTTAGAAGAGAAATCAGTGCAGTAAAGGTTGTAAGTAAGCAGTGACAAGTCATGACATCTTACTATGTCATCCCTCCCACTTGGTCAGAGGATGGTCTATTGGTTAGAACATTTTGATTTATTTTCCCTACTTAACAGAGCCCCATATTAGTCTATGTTGACAGGCCTTTCTGGTTTTGGAAGCCAAAGGCAAACTCTAACCTTATTCCTAATCCAGTGTAGCCAATATGAAGGTGGTTTTTTTCTTTTCTGTCTTGTAGGGTAAGCCTACATACTAAGCTGCAAAGGGGAGAAGGTTCAAAGATTAATTGAGCCAGCTCAAAACCCAAGACTATATAACATACTGTAGTCACTGCATTGCAAAAACCTGATTTCTCCCCTGCAGCAGTGACAGACTATGAAGGCAAGAGGTGAAAACTGTCTGTGCAGGTAGTATGCTTGACTCATACAGCTGGTACCCATCTTTTCTGGAGGAGGCTATGGGGCTGGCCCTGGTTGAATCCATCTAGACTGGAGCTTTGTCCTTATTGCTTCCTTGGACTCTGAACATATAGGTAATACTTCTTTTTTTTTTTTTTAAGTGCAGTAGACAAGAATTTTAGTGGTTTGGCTTTAACACCAACCCAAATGTGTGTCCAGAAAACCAGGTTGTCCAGATCATTCCTGGATGAGTGCTTGGCTGCCCCTGGCAGCCTGCCATTCCCAGACAACCAAATTCCCTGCCTTTGCCTCAGGCTGGGTCTGGCAAAGTAGGTACATTTCTGTTCAGTATGCTAGCTGTACAGTCTGAGATAGTCTCGTTTTCTCACTGGCCTGATTTTCAGAGGTGTCAAGCGCCCACAAATCTAAAAATGCCAAAGGACATCTGGGTGCTCTGAAAATCCTGCCATGGATGGATACATTCGTTTCAGCAGGAGGAACACTTGCTTTTCCTGCCACACATTCTACTTCTGGCTCTCTGTGATCACATTATATTAACAACTTTGTTAGCCGTCAGACTGGGAAGCTCCTGCTTATGGATCCTACAGATTAGTTCAGATTCTATACCTTCCCCTTTATTTATTTACCTACTTTTTAAAGCAAATAGCTAGTTGTCTTGAAAAGCATAAACACATGCTCTTAGTGAGCGTAGCATCACCATAAAAACTAGTAGGCAAAGGTGATAATATTTTAGAAAATCTTCATGATTGTTCTAAATATATCAGGAGCTTTGTGGCCTTTATTTGTGATTATTAGAGACTCAGAGTTGATAAAGTTGTATGAATTTACAAGTGCTCTTGTATGCAATCTGTGGTACAGCATCAGTTACCCAAACTAGGCATATACATGTGTAAAAGTGAATTAGTCTATTTTGAAGAGAAACACTACAAAGAGTAGTTGTCCTTCCTCTTAGAATTCCTTCCCTAATAATTTGCTATCTCTTTAGGTCTTAAAACCATGGTTATGGGGTTTTTTTTGATCTGGGAACTGAATATTGCTGTTTGGCAAAATCACTATGAACATACTGCAGCCAGAGGAGGAAGCTGCTGAGTTTTAAGTATAGCCTGGTATTTCTGAAGTTCAGTTTTAGGTAAGGTGGTAGAGGATGACAGACTGTGGAACAACTTAGTGTTCATGGAAAAATTCTGTAACATCATTTCATTAGGTAACTAGAACATTTAGGTGACTTTTTTTTTTTTTTTTTCTAGTCAGCCTTACTGTTTGGAAATATTGTGAGCCTTTTCAAGCTCAGATGTTCTTTGAATGACTTGTACATACACTACTTTCTTCAAGCTCTGTTTCTAAAACTGCAGCAGCTATTTGGCATATGCTGAAACCAACTTTTCTATAATAGATAAAGAAGGGGTTGTGAGTAAAGTATGAAATAAAGACAACTTGTCTCTCTAAAGAGAAACTTTGTGTACCCAGATGTTCCGGGATCACCACAGGAAAAATTACTGATGCACAAATCAGAGTTCACATTTGTTGATCCAGCAGTTTCTGTTTGTTTCCCCACTAAGCTCAGACTGTTTTCAGATGGAATGAGGTGTATTTTTTCCAGTTGTGATGCTGTGGAGACTTTTCTTATGACACAATAGAATATAGAGAGAGGCTGAAGGATGAACATTTTGATGGATTTGAGAACAGCCTTATGGCAAAATAACTCTGATCATGAGCAGTCGTCTCTAATATGTGCTGGTATTTTGTTTTGTATCCCTTTGGAAGCGGTTTATTGTTAGCTTCTCCCTGCCCTTTCTCTTTGTTTCTCTTCTTGGATTACACAGAGGCTGTTTTCTTCTGTACTGCAAGAAGCCCAAAGTGATTTGAAGAGTCTTCCTCCCTCTAACATTCCATCCTGGACCTGAAACACACCAGTTTCTATGATGCCTTCTTTTGGTTTTGACAAATGGTATTTGTTGACTTTTGAGGGAAGAGAGAAGTGTCAACAAATTTTCAGACAACTTTCATTGTGATTTAATCTGGGTATCTGTGTAGGAGAACAACTAGGAGTCAAGTACTGTCTCATTGCTCAGCACTAGCCACCCTTAACTTGAACAAAATGTGCTGCTTTGGGGAGCGATAGGTATTTTGGCTCTACCCTGCAAAACTACTTTTAGCAAAATCAAACTGATGCAAAGTGCATTTGTGGTTGGAATGCTCAAGCGCCCACCGAGTTAACTGGATTTCTGTGAAGTCAGTGCCTAGAAGAACTGCACTGGATCAGAGTAGTTAACACCTCTTCTGTGCATTGTGGTGCAAGATTGCATCCTTAACACACTTGATCCTTTCACTTCACTTGTACTGAACAAGGTAACAGTTCTTGAGTATACCAAGGCATTACTCCGATAGCAAGGACAGGAGAATAAGGGTCCAGAGTAATTTCTAAAAACGCACCAGGTTTCATTCAACTCTCATCCATAGCAAAGTCATTGAGGAGGACCAGAATAAAAATATGATGGATGCAGAGGAAATGTATGAAGCTGGTGTGTGCAAAGGCAGATCCACCACACTCTCTGTCCCCTGCCTAGGGTAATTAATGTGCAGTTGCACAGTTTTGTTCTTAATGGAAAAACAGCTGGAGCTCAGAGATGTGGGTGAGTGAAAAGAGTGTTATTTGGAAATAAGATCATGCAAAGGCTTGGAAGACAGCTATTGTGTGACTCCACCTTCAAAGGAACCCCCTAGTTCTGTTCAAACAATAAAGGAGAAAGAAGGCCCAGGTCCATTCATGCGAAACTGTGAATACTTTTCTGGCTTTGGGGAACATGCAGCTTATGCTTCATGAGACTGTCATCTCCTCTGAGAAAGCACAGTGGAAATACCCTGGAGGGAAAAGTCACATGGGAGAAGATCAAAGCAACCTGAAAAATATAACTGAATGGCACTAGAGAGGCAAGGGGGAGGGATGGTAAAAAATGCCTGCTACCTAAAGGCTCTGACACTGGCAGGGTCATGGAGAAAGAGATCAGCTGGGACAAAGAAAAGGCACCCTCAAGAAACCGTTTGCCATTGTGTACTGTAACTATTCCAAAAGGCCCCTATCTAGAGTAATGCTCACACACCCTTAAGAAAATAAGATAGTCTTTTTCCCTGTGATATTTTTATTTTACTTTGCAATGCTTTTTTTTTTTTTTTCCTTCATGTTTAAATAAAGCTGCCTGACAACTTACATGCCTTTTAGACTTTGGGATATTAGGAGAGACTAGGTAGAGATATAAGATCAGTAATACAGAAATAGTGCATACCTGGCATCTCTCCTGCCCATAATGTGCCATCACGGGTCCACGGACTAGGGACCGTTTTCCTACACATTGAGTTGCTCTCAGGCCTAGGCTGTGGGAAACTAATTAATGTAAATGCACAGTGTTATCACCTCTCCTTAAAGTCCACAGCCCATTCTTTCCCCAACCCATAACCTGCCTGAATATCTGGTTAAATCTAAATTTTCTGGAAAAGAATCTACTTATGACAGTAGTATGCATAGTGTGTAGCATGATGGCCTAGGGCTCCTGTTAAACCTTTAGATTCCAAATTAGTACTATTAACAAAAGCAATATGTAAACATCCTGTGATTACAAGTGAAATCTTTTCAAATGGATCTAAAGTGACGCTTCTTAGCCAAAACCTTTGAATGACAGAAGAAGCTGGCATCACTTCCTGATTCCTTTTCAGTTAGGAAATGTCTGTGGTCAGAGCATTTTCATCTATTGTGAACTCAAGACTCTAGATTAAGAGAAGTGGCTAAATTGGATTTTTATAAATTCAGTGCAAATGCCACTATTTTGAGGAAGTGAATTTCTGCTACAAGACATACTCTTCTGAACTTGCTGCTTGCTATCCAGGTTTCATGATCTAAATGATTTACTGTTTGTTGGCCTCCTGAGAGCTGAAAAATTTCATTCTTATGATGAAAACTCCTGGGGAGATGCACTCATTTGTAGAGTGCTTCAGTTCAGATGAACTATATGAGTGTGTGCATAATAATACCAATGACAGAATTCCTTGGCTGATTTTTTTCAATGTATACTTGTGCATTTTTTAATTTTATTTTTTAAAAAATTTTTATTTTTGGGGCATAGTGTCTGGGGATTATAATCTTGATTGGGACTTCCAGTTCAAAAAGGGAACAGTAATTCTTTCCTTTGTTTGACTGGGGTTTATCAGAGTAATGCTTATTTAACCTTGTGGGCGTTGTCGTGTGATACCACTTTTGAGCCTGACAGACTTGGGAGATTTCCTTCTCTACCACCTATGACGTAGCTGTACAAATGAAAAAGGGAACTTAGTTTACTTCAGGGAACAACTTGCTTCTACTCTGATAAGATTTGGTGTCTTTCACCTCTAAGCTTACCCAGAGTTCTCAGAGATTAACCAGCGAGGATAAACTGAGTTCAGATTAGCTGAGCCAAACGAGGTTTTTAATCCTGCATTTTAAAAAGTAATACTGAACACTTCAAGGTTTGTTTGCTTGTTTTGCCAGTCTTCTATTAATCAGGAAAACTTTTGATATAAAGCGAAAAAGTTTCAGGCCTGGAACCAGTGCACAGGTGAGCAATTGCAGGTGTCTTCTGAACGATTTAAATGAGGGAGCATGGTAAGCTCTCATCAGGCCAACAGCAACCTTGTGCTGGCATGGGATGTGCTCAGATGAGTGCACTGCTGTAGGTGGAAGCAGAACAGCATTTGCTGCTGAGGTGGCATTGGGTGAGTTGGCCTGAGTT
Source organism: Elanus axillaris (assembly GCA_026212715.1). Classification (NCBI taxonomy): domain Eukaryota; kingdom Metazoa; phylum Chordata; class Aves; order Accipitriformes; family Accipitridae; genus Elanus; species Elanus axillaris. Next base: position 11,334,850 of record JANZLQ010000050.1, on the reverse strand, counting down.
ACAGCTGCTTACCCTCACCAGCCTCAGCCCATAACAGAATATGGCTGAGACCTTGGAGGATCAGTTTCCACCTCTAATTAATTATACAGCCCCCTTCCCATGGCTTTTCACTGTATGTAGTGAATGTCTCAGTCACCTGAAGATTTTGGTGTGAAACTCAGGAGGTTGGGAAGATTAGCCATACTGGAGTCCTGCCATTTCTCATTCATCCCATAGCTGGTGGTTCATAGCTGGGAGCCATGCTCTGCCTCGGTGTTATTTGCACAACACTGCAACTTATGGTGGTGCTGCTTATACAAAGTTGTGTGTGTGCTCTGTGCTCAGTGCAGGCATGTTCACACCCTCTATGAATCTCTGCAGGGCTTCGACTTTACCAGTGCTTTAGTTTGGTGTCTTTTGGAAATTCCGGTTATGCAGTCATACAGTGTGCTTGCCTCCTTTCTCGATCCCTTTTCCTCCTTCAGTAGCTTCTAGACAACCAAAAAGTTGAGGTCTTAAAGAGATGTGCTTCCTACAGAAACCATGAAGCTGCATAAACCAGAACAAGCTTACCTGTGGCTTTATTGAGGGGCTGACTTTGGTGAAACGATCTCCTTCTGGACACCAGAAAGTCAGAGAGAGGAACCTTATAAAAGCGTCAACCGTGAGAAAAGCTTCACCTGAATTTCATGCCTAACTGGATGCCAAAATCAGGCAATCATAAATCTGCAGAAAATGTGGGTCCTTAGTTCTGGGTTGATGGAACAGCATCATAGCCTAATGCTCTCTCAAGGCCCAATCTCAGCTGAAGACATTCCCTGTACTACCTCCAGGCCTGTCCTCTTCTCTCAGCCCAGATGCACAGCGAGGAATTCTGTTTCCAGCCTTCCAGGTCAAAGAGTAGAAACGAATAAAAAAAAGAAGTGCACAAGGGAACTGAAAAGAGAAGCCTGCTGTCTCATCTACACCTTGGCTGCTGTCTAGCAGTGTGTGCTGGATGAACACCCCGGATTTCTGTAGAAAGCCTTGTGCTAGCATCGGTGCTGCTGGGGCTCTGCCTGTTTCTGCTGTGGAACACTTACGTGAGAGGTGGAAGAGCTCTGAGGAGGGGGTGCCTTGGACTCCACAGTATCCCTGGGGCATGGACAACATCTATTCTTCCGTAAAAGATCTGGCATGGTTTTTGGAGTTATGTGGAAAATGCACTGAGAGGTGTTTAATAAACTTTATGCATCTCTATGCAGTGTCCTGTGTGGAGAAGAAGCATTAAATCTCAGCTAAGGGACAGTAATGAATGTAATTTTGAGACTATATGTGACAGTCCAAAGATTTCCTCTCCAGGCAGATCAGGAGCACATATCAGCTGTGCTGTGTAATATGCTAGACCTATATATAGGTATATATAGAAAGACATTCTTCACCTCAAAAGGGCTGCAGGTTAAGCCCAAATTTCTGTTAACAGAAATGATACATTGTGTAATTTATCACCTTGGGAAACTCTTTGAAATGTCTGCTATGAACCCAAGCTATCTCTCATTTCAGCAAAGTTTCAGCTTGGGAACCTTATAAGCAAGCAAGGGCCTGGGAGTTACTGGCACTCTGCTGAAAAAACAAGTCACCAAAAAATTCATGGTGCACTGCTGGAATTCTTGGTGGCTGGGATCATGTCCATCATTTGCAGTTTGTGTTACTGGATTTCCAGAAAGGGGCACTACACACACAACAGTGTCTCTATATTTCATAAGCAGTTTGAAAACCTAGAGCTTTCTGAGTTTTTCACACTTCTACACAAAATTAGTGCTGGTCGGTTTAGGATTGAAAGTGATGGCATGTAACACTCTCTTCTGTGCAAGGACAGGTTTTCAATTTTCTCTGATTTGTGACATAAACAAATAGCAAGTGGCTTTGGAATGTGCATCTTGAATAGTTCAGCCTGGGAGTAGAGATGGTTGCTCTTTCTGTCACATTTTCTCAGCTTTTGCAAGTTTCCTACAGTAGAGGAGACAGGGCTTCTGCTGAGGCAGGCACTGGTAACTCCAGCAATGAATGGAAAGTGATGTCTGACCATGTGATACGAGAACAGCACTTTCCATGTTTGCCTGATTATCGAAGAACTGGAATCAGCATTGACGAAGATAATGTGATGTCACTCTTTAATCTGGCAAGCCTGCAAAACCACTTCCTCCTTGTGTAGGCTGGAGGTCTCATGATTGCCATTTCACTCTAAAGCATTCATTGAAAATGATGTAAGACAGTAGAGCTTTGACTCTGTCCTTTTTTTAAATGAATGAATGCTATTGTGAAACTCCTTGCAGCTATATTAGGAAATACACTAGTTATTCAACAGAATATAGTGATTATCAAACAAAAAGGAAAAAATGAAAAGATTAACTTCATCATGAAATTTAGATTTTTTTTTGAGCTTTAGCTTTTATTTCATTTACCATAGATTAATAGGCTAGCCATCAAGTTAAAATTCATGATCTGAAATACCCAGAGACTGGGCATAGCTACAGTTGAAAGAAGCTGGTCATCTTAAGGATGGGGGGGTAGTGTGGGGGGGTATTTTGTACTATGAGGATCCTGTCCGTAACGCTATCTTAATATGGTTTTAATAGGTTCCCTGGAATAGAACACTTACATTTCTTGAGATTCCTAAATGACTAGGAAAATCTTGCAGGAGGCTACTCCTGTCAGGGTTTGTACCGCTGTGACTTGTGTAGTGGGGTATATGCTTTTGCAAGGAGTAGTCTGTAAACACTTGATAGCCAGGGGTCAGCTAGGGATGACAGTGAGGTCTCTTAAGTCCTTTTGCATCACACAGTGCCACAGCTGTTGTTGAAGTAATGCATACTGCTACTGCAGGCAGGGGGCTGTCCAGTAAAAATACATTATAAATGTGTTCATATGCATTTCCCTCTTAGTGGAATACACTCATAATAGGAGCTAGCAGAAAGTCTTCCAACTATCCCTCTCATACTGTTCTCATTCTCCAGTCCTGCTATCTCCTGCCTGTGAGGGCTGTGGACTCTAGCTAGGATGGCAGCCCCTTCCAGTAGCTTTACTGTAACACAGAGAAAGTGAAACTGTGATTTTCTGTTGGGGGCCTTTGGAAATTTATGTGCTGCTGATAATAATCACTGTTTCCTTTGCTAATTAGGGCTGAATGTGTAAAGCAAAACAATTAAGGTAAATCGTGAAGTTTTGTTTGGAAAAGAGAAAAAAAGAATGGAAAAAAAGTTCAAGCTATTTTTCTCAACATGTGTTTGAACTAGATTCTTAGAAAACTGGTAAAAGAGCAGAGCAAACATTGGATGCCGTTAGAACCAAAAGATGAGATGAAAGATGCCATAGTATTAAATCACCTAATTAATTAATTTTTCTGTTCATGGATTTCGAGGAATGTTGCTTTGAAATTGTGATTTACAATCTTCAGAATCTTCTGGAACATCATGTAGAAAACCAAAAAAAGTTCTTTAAAGGATGGCTGAAAAATATAAAACCTGTAGAGCTCTGTTCTTTTAGGGCATTATCATTTTGGGGAAAGAAATGTGATAGCTACTTTTTGCTGTTGAAGGAAGCAGAGGAATTAAAGAAGAAAAAAAATAATATTGTGGTTAATACAAGTATAAATTCTTGCTTTTCCTTAGATTACTGAATTAAAGAAAATAATCAATTATTGGCATAGCCCTGTTCAATAGAGACTTTTGTGAAAGCAGGCAGTAAGAACTTCTATTACCTGTATGTATATGGCAACTATTACAGAATAAGACAAGCCTTCTTAACAATACTCTTTATTATATGTGACATGAAACACAAGCATGCCTGCACACAGACTAGGACAAAATGTGACACTGAGTCTAATGGCAAGGTATACTGGATGCAAATACCAAAGCTTGAGGGCACAGCTGAGCCTTGTGTGGTCACATTGTATGTGCTGCTCTTATTCTGCCAGGGCTTGACACTGTCTGAAGGGTGACTTCGAAGGACAGACTGGTTAGAAGATTGGACAGTGACAAGGTGTTCTCCTGATAGCTCAGAGAGAAAAAGAAAACATGGACACATCTAGAAGGTAAGGATTTGTAGCAGTGGTTGTTTCAAAGCTTCACCCTATGTCCTGTGTTCAGAGAGACTGCCTATCAATTTCATAAAATCTTCAAAGTCATTGTATAGTTTCTGTAACATCAAGATGAACCCGAGGCTTGCTTTTTTACAGAAAACTGAGGACTCTGAGAAGTTCATAAATTCTGTTATTCAAATTCCTGGCCAACACGTCGGGTATCTAAATTTGAATAATTTTCCTGTCTTTAGTGGTGTGCCTGAAAATGCCGATAGAAACAACTTTTGAACCCCAGCACAAGCCATTACTTGGCAATTCATCTTGATGTTAAGCAAGTTAAGCAAGATCTGTGATTCTGAACACCTGCCAGCATGTTCCTGGGATACTTCTGATGATGTCTTTGAGAAAAGCTTATTCCTTCACTAAGCTGGTGCTAAAACCACAGCAGCAGAATTCATATTCAGGACATTTCAGGATGGAGGTATCAGAGTCCAGGAGGAGCAGTGTACTGCAGTGTGCCTGGGTGGAATAAAGAAACAGTAGTGGCCTGGACAGCTTTTTACTAAATAAAGCATGTAAAGGCCTTCTTGGCTTCATATATAGCACTGGGATTATAAGAAAGAAGAATGTCTTGAGAAGTAGGATAGCTATAATATGATGCCTTTAAAGATGCAAAAGCATTATGCAAGGGTAATTTAGTAAATAAGCACTTTTTCAAGTTTCTCTGGTGACACAGTTTTCTTCTGCCATTCATACCTTGTTCAGTCTGCAGCAAAGTGCCTTTTTTTTAAAGGTACCCGTGTACCATGCAGACTTCTAGAATTAGGGATTAATGTACAAGTATACTTCTTTTTCTTCCTAAATAGTTGAACAATCTCTTCTTTTTATGTCCTTCAGTGATCCTTACTGAGTAGTTGCTTAGTCCAGGAAACTTCTAGCTCCAGACACACAAACCAGGCAAACTTTTCAATCCACAAAATGTGTTGCCCATATATGACCAAGTGAATGCATTTGGCAAAGGTCATAGAAACCAATCTTTGTGAGCACAAAGGGAAGTCTATCTTCCTGGCTCTTTGAAAGAGCTGAAGAATCAATCCAGACCATGCAAGAACTCTCAAATCAGCATGTGAGGGAGCATGGCCCTTGCTTTCTTTTCTATCCCCTATCCCTACAATGAGGGTAGCACCACTGGGCCATTGAAAGTGAAACTGCAAGGTGCAGCATGTGAGGTGGTCCTCCAACTGGATGTAGCTTCAAATTGGGCAGTCTCTGCAGGAGAATCTTCCCCTACCCTGCAGATGGAAGTCTCGAAATTCCTCATCTTGTGCTGTTGTAACTCTGTGCGGCAATTTTCTCTCAACATGCTGGGAACAGAAAGAGCTTTGCAATTACCTAGTGATCAAGACTGATTTACAAATCTGTTCCTGCCTCTCCTTATCCCTGTTCCGCCTTGTATGTACTGCCCTTCACTACCATGGGATGCACCACAGTATGTTCTGAGTATATTTACAATTATCATTTTGTATCTCTTTTTGTATATTAAACCCAGTTCACTAGCATGCTGTAATTAAAGGTTTTTTTTGTCACTCTGGAGCTTTAGAGGAAGGAGGCTAAGAATGTGGATCGTTTGGGATGTGTTCTTCTAGCACATGTCTGGATGACTCATTAAGGCTAATTTTAAATGCTGGTGGCATGTCCTGTCAGGTTGGCTTAGTTTGCCATTATTCTTTATCCCTGCACCCAAGGCCAGTTGCAAGGTCTATACCCTGCTCCAGCCTCATTGTAGGTGTTGAAAGTTCACATTACTGTGCTCTGCAGCAGTTGTTTAGCTGCAAAGCATGCTAATAATGGTCCTCAGAGCCCAAGATAATACCAAAGCTCAGAGAAGAGGTCAGATGACCAGCTCGTATATGCCAATATTGTGGTTGACAGAGCTATGTTGATTTTTACAAGGGAACAGAATATCCAGCAGTGTTGGAAGAGTAGATGTTTTAATTCTTGACCTTTCCACTGAGTCCCTTTGTTGTGCTCCTCTTCTTTCAGAGAAATCTGAAAGGTATCTGCCCTACAACATATCCCAGTTTTGATCTGTTGTTGAGAAAACCATTACAAAATGATGCTTCCTTCTGTATTTATTTTCTTGATCTCTGTTCTAGGTTTCTCTTAGGACTTTTGTATGGTGCTTGTCTTACAAATGTTAAGGAACAATCTTGACAATTTCCTGTAAGTAGACTTCAGCAGATATTTAGATATCTGCCACAGAAATCTGATTCTTTGAGTTATCCTGAAATCTTTCATTGATTGAGAGAGCAGGGTTTTTTTTAATGTTTAGTATATATCCCAAAGCAGAGATTTCTGCATTGCAACAGGAACCAGAATGCAGAGAGACATAGTGACTTGTTCATTGCAACACAGGAAGCCAGCAGAAGCACATAATTTGAAGTCTGATCTCTGTTCTGCCCTAGGACATTTTTCCTGGCTTTTTAATACCTTGTGTCTGAAGGCCAAATGTCAGGATTTTAGAAAATGGAAAGCTGTCATAATTTGTTACTATGGAACATATTTGATGAGCTGACTGACCAGTGTTTCCTTCAGTCCAGAAATGGTCATCATCTTCTACTGTCATCTGTCAGATGTCATTTATATACAGTAGGTTAACTTGCAAGACAGAAAAAGTGAGCTACTAGGCTTTCCTAAGGAGAAATGAGCTAAGAGGCTGCATAGCACTACTCTTCCAGATACTGCCTGTTTTTAAATTGCAGTGGGGAGTGAAGTCGGTCTTGTCTAGCATCTGGTGTGGGTCTGTGTCCTGTAGCAGGGATGTTGAGTATGAGAGCTGTGCCTCCCTAGGAAGTATTGGGGGACACTGCCATCTACTGTCTCCCTTACCTGAAATAATAGTTTGGTTATCGACTTTGTAGAAGAGATGATTTTCTTCTCCTGCTGCTAGTATTCTTTTTTTTTTTAAATAACGAATTTCAGTTTCTTGAGTTTCCTACTTGCACAACTCTCTTAAATGCAGAGGTATTCTGGCTGAGGTGCGGTAGAGAGAACATGATGCTAGAATTCAGAGTAGCTTCTATTTCTATCTCTACCACTTGGCATATTGGAGAACCTTGGGCAAATTTCTCTGCCTGTACTTCCACCCGGCTAATCAGGAGAATGGTACTGATCTGCCTTATAAACTGCATTAATGTTTTAGCAGCAGGTCACTGTCATTATTACTCTGTTCAATATCTACAGATTTGGAATAGTCCAAAAGAGGAGTAACCCTGGTCTGGGGAATCCATGCACAGGTATGAGAGAAATCATTGCCACAGTATTTTCATTATGAGAAAAGTAGCCAGTGTTGTGTGCTCTCTTTCTTTCACTCTGGTGATGAGGACTGTACCGTGACACGTTATCACAATTTCTTCTTCCTTTATCCCTGCACTGGCCTCTGTACAGACATGGGCTCTTGCCCTTGGATAGGGCATAGACAGAATCACCATCGTCTCCAGTGGGAGTAGTGTATGTACAGCAGCTGAGGGGAGCATGTGGTTTCACATTCATGATGTCAAAATGTGTTTGTAAGACAGCACAGGCAGCCCAATGGCCTTAGCTTAGTCATACTGCTCAGTACAAAACCAATACAAAGAATGCTGGGTTCAGTTCTAATTATCCACTCATAATTAATTCATAATTAACAACAACAATCAACACTGCTGTCCTACTCATTTAATGTCTTCAATATTGAAGGCTCTGAATCAAGTTTATTATGTGTTTCAAAATACACTTGTGTGAGACAGCTATAACTCAGCAACACACTCATCTTGTGGAATTGATTGTTTTGGGTAGTAAAGCTAGGTATTCATGACAAAGAATAAATAAAGTTGTAACTTGTTGTAAAGAATTTATTAATTTTTGTGGGTCTAACTTCTGGACAATAGTTATCACTGGGCAGTAAATCACTAAGATCAAGCTCCAAGTGCTGAATGGCAGCACAACTGAGAACAAATGTTCCAAGATATACCCTTCTATTCCTCACTCAGCAGGCTCATCCAGCTGTTGAGAGCTGGATGCGTTGCTCCTCCCAGCTGATCATGCTAAGTTTGCATACCTTAATGCTTCTAGGCCGTCAGTGCTACAAGGATGCTTTGGGCAAATGCTGTTGACCTACAAAGTCTTCACATGGCTGAGAATTAAGTTTTATACTTCATCTGTAGCAAATAATAGGTACAGGCCACAGGGTCACAGAACCACAAAATCAGTGAGGTTGGGAGGGACTTGAGATCTTCTTGTCCTACCCCTGTGCTCAAGCAGGCTAGCTGGAACAAATTGCCCAGGACCAAGTCCAGTTGAATTTTTAATATCTCATGGATGGAGACTCTAGAACCTTTCTAGGCAACCCATACCAGTGCTTGGTCAGCCTCACAGTAAAAAAGTGTTTCCTGGTGTTCAGATGGAATTTGATGTGTTTCAGTTTGTGCCCACTGCTTCTTGTCCTGTCCCTAGGCAATACTGAGAACAGTCTGGCTCCCTCTTTAGCCTTCAGATCAAGTATTTATACATTTGGTAAGATCCCTCCCTGAGCCTTCTCTTCTCTAGGCTAAACAGTCCCACCTCTCTCAGCTTTTCCTCCAGTCCCACAATCATCTTTGCTACCATTGTCTGGACTTGCTACAGTAAGTCCTTATCTTTTTTTCTACTGTGAAGGCCAGAGATAGATGCAATAGTCCAGTTGTGGCCTCACCAGTGCTGAGCAGAGAGGAAGGATACCCTTCCTTGGCCTGCTGACAACTTTTTCCTAATGCATGGGATTCTGTCAGACAGTCCTGGGAGAGATCCCTCCAGCTGACAGCGACAAATAACTGTGCTTGAGTGCCATCATGCTGGACATGCATGCTTGGACTTCTTGTGTTTGGAAAAGGCAACCATACAATCTCTTACTTCAGCCATTCTGGTACAACTCCTCTCTGGCTATCACTTCTGCATGAAACTGGCATTTCACAGACCAAGATGTCTTAGACCTTCAAGATAAAAGTCTCATTTTTCTAATTTCTCACTTTTTTCCATCTGTTTAACCCATTTGGGTGCTTGAAGGTAACATTTGTGTCTTCAGATATGTTATGGTGGAAGCAGACAAGCAATGAGAATTGCAAAGGGTTCTAAATCCAATTATTTTTCAGTGTAGCAAGCATAAAAGATTTATAGAACTGGAAAAAACAATAATGTCCTGCACATATTTCTCAGCTTCCTCATTAGTTTATAACATTTTAACGAGTCTTCCAGGGCAACCAGAATCCTCTTTTTGCATCTCAGGGCTTCTCCTCAAACTACAGCATCTCTCTCTCACTCCCCCCGCCCCGCTTCTCTCCTTTCTCCCTCCTCTCCTTTGTCTTCTGTAGGCGGTTTCTTCTTTTGACCATGTCTAGCCTACAGATCAGTCCCATATGCTCCTTATGTTTCTCTTGCTTGCTCTTTCCTTAGTTTCTAATGCCATAATCCTTTCTGTGGTCTTTCTGTTATTCTAAGAACTAAAAAATGCAAGGCCATAAAAAAAAAATTCCCTGAGAGTTAAGTCATCCTGTCTTTCTGCCTATGCTAGTGAATGGTTGTCTCCTCTCAAGGAAGACCTGTAGGTATAACTCTGCTGTCTCCTTAACACAGACCATGAGAATCACAGTAAAAGACCATCATAAGACTTAAGAGGACAGATAATCCACAAAAAAACAAATCAGATTTTGCTATTTGTACAGCTATCATCTAACCACTAGCAGCACTTTCTGCAACACCAAGATTTACTGTCCGTATTCACAAAACTACAACTGTGACCTTTGGTTCATCTCTAGTGCAATATAATCCATCAGAAAAGAGTTTATGCAGAAGCTAATAACTGATGATCAGTTACATGAAGCCAAATTGTGGTCTTCAAAGTCAGTGAAATTATTATGGTTGGCCTTCACCTGTAGAGAGTGGAACGGGGGAAAAAGGAGCAGATTTTTATCTATGATAGATTAGCATGGGGCCATGGATATCAGCAAATTAATTTTTAACTCCTGTCAGTAAATACTGCTTTTCTGTTTACTGTGTCTTTAAAGAGAGTGGCAAATGAACATAAAACACAGAGTAGATATACCTATCTGAGATAAAATCTTTTATTTTCTGTTAAACCTGGAGAATTTATAATAAATAAAATGGCACGCTATATTTATTGCTGGGTAGTACCACATCTGGGATCAGAAGTGGATGAGTGATGTGGTTCAGAATTCAGTTACTGAACAGCTGTAATAGCTACTTGAGGGTCTTCCTGTATCTTGTAGAGTTATCTGTACAGCCAGGGAAGAAAGAACTCTTCATCTTTTAAACCTGCTGCTGTAAAACAGATCTGACTCCCTGGAAGCTTCCCTGTATTGGTGATATGGAGTTAGATCTCCAAGCATTGAGCAGATACTGACAGCTACTGAGAGTATCTTACAGGACATAGATCATTTTAAGTTGGCTGTTTTTTAGTCAGATTAAGTCTGTTACTACTCTTTACAAAAGAACTACCAAGTATTACAAAACTCAACTGTGCTATCAACTGTGTTGCCAACTGGAAAACACTTGATATCATTCATAACAAATCCTGTGATATTTCCATCACTGTGCAAAATTATACAAATAAATTCTCCTCTCATCCCTTGAAGTGGTTTTAGCCATGTACTGCTGTGATGTAGGAAGTTGTTTAACCAATGAGCTGGGTATATCCTTAGGCATTTGAGTCTGAATGAACAGAGGGCAAAATAATCTGTCGAGTCCAGACAATCCATCCAAGTAAAAGGCCTCAGCTGTGGAGCAGGACATATTCTGGTCTTCAGGACTTGGGCATGGCAAAGTCAAGAGAGGACATATTTGATTCAGAGAGTGTACTATCACTCAGCACCAAGTGAGAGAATGAAATATCACGCACTAAGGTACCACGAAAGGATTGTGCATAATGCAACTTGGACAATCATCTAGAAGGCAAAAAAGGAAGAGATCATAAAGAATAAGCCAGTTAGCATGCAAAAAAAAAAAAAAGTAAATAAAGCCTGAGGCATGATAGAGACGCAATGTAGAGGACAATATCGCTCCTCACAGCAGTTAGCACAGATGAAGTTAGCAAGTCAGTATCTATGAAGAAAGCCCTAATTGTCTTCATTTAAAAAAAATATTAAAAGAATCTTAATTTTAAATAATCAAAGAAGTACTTGAAGCAGTCTCAGCATTGCTCAACAGCCTGTGTAACTGTTAGATGAAATGCATGGCCAAACATTAGCAGTCTCTACATAGCCTTACTCATGGTTGCCCACACAAATGTTCTCTGATTTTCTTTTAATGGAGGATGTCCCACTGTTCAGTGCAGCACTGCTTGGCTTAATATAGATAAATCTCCTCCCTTGCCATCTTACTAGTAAATTAACCTATTGATTTGAAAAGTACAGCTACTGAAGACGTAAGTTTGTTTTCTCTGTAGAGTTTGCAAGATGCATGGATCATGCTGGCTATCAAGAGTTGTCACTTTTAGTCCCCTAAGTTTGAATCCTTTCCCCAGATTGCCTGTCACTGATGATTCAGGACAAAGGAAGATGAAATATTAATGCTTTTCAAACAAATATAAAGCCTGAGTAGCTGCAATGTAACTAACAGTCACCTGGGTGTCAATAGTGATATTTGTTTTCATTCTGTGCTAGAACTGTTAACTTTTAACTGTATCGAGTAAGCCTTTATGATAGCAATTTGCTCAGCAAATAAATATCCAGTATGCTGACATTTTTATTAGGTAGCAAGTGGTCATCCAGAAATACTGACTGCTCACCACTTAGCCAAAGGATCTGTAATTGCTTCTGCTAGGGATTACGTTGTTGTTTTAATACAAGGCAACAGAGGACTCTCAAGGTTAGTCTTGGGATAGCCATAATAACAACAACTACGTATTTTAAGGTCAGTCTCCAAGTTGTTTATTGCCTGCTTTTCCATAAAACACAAAGTACCATAACTAGGAAAGCAATGCATCCTGGAATTTAAATAGCTTTCTGTAGACACCAACTTTGCTGTTTCCTACCGTAACTGAAGGTAAAGCTTAGTGTCTGTGACTTCAGCTCAGCTGTGAACAGCAGTTAACTATCATTGCATTTTCCTTTTGGTTTGCCTTCAGATACAAGCAGCACTCTCTTCACGTTGACACAGATCATAGAGTCTGTGTCAGAACTGATAAGCTCAGCATCCAAACTCCTCCTGAGCCATAAGGAATGACATACAAGCCTGTTGGTCCTGTTGGCTGATCTCTAAGAATAGCTGCACCAGTGTCCCTCTTCCACAGCCAGGCTTTTATTACAGACATGCATGCTCAACCACAGGAAAGTCAACTCTTTCTGGAGGATGGATGATAGTGATTCTCTTGACAGGCCGTATTCTCTAAGCCTATATTTGATTTTATGGCTGTTTTCTACCAAACTCTGAAATGTGGTATTCTCAGTTTCACTGGTATTCTGAGCTGGACTTCAGAGAGGGATGAGTAAGGATGTGACTGTATTCTGCTTTGCACTGGGGAAAAAAGGAGGAAAAGAGTGTGTAAGCTACTTTGTCCTCTTTGCATTTTTCCTTCATTTAGTTATAACCCTTCTGATAAGACTTGATTGGCCACAATATGGACTGCATTTATATTTGAGGAAATACTAAAGAAATACCAGCTTAAGCCTCTGTCCCCATCCCACCAACCAAAAAAACCCCTGAGAAAATTAAACTTTCTTCTGTTCAGTGAGCTAGTTTTCCCTTGACATGTATAATTCAATTGACTTAACAAACAATTCATAGAAGAATAAAGGAAATAATCAGGAAGGTAGACTGACAGATTAACATGCTACTTTTTTCCTGAAGTCCAGTTGTTCACACTGTTCCTCTGCTTTTTTACTGAGACTACTGACAGGTCATCTCATCACTTCCCAGTCCGTCTGCTACGACTTCATTGTCAGTTTGGGGTGGACAGGTGCCATATGCAGAGTCTTCTCTTGGGTAAGTTAGCACAGTTAAAGCTGCCAGTGATCTTTCAGTCAGAGCTGCTCTTGCCCTGCACTAGCTACTCACCATTTCCCTTATTGTTGCTCTGGTACTACTCTAAGCCAGCCATCGTAGCTTTGCTAGCAGTTTCTGGTTTTCAGCTCTTTGGTAAAGCAAAGGAGAAGCACATGGAGCTGTTGCTCAGACCTCTCACATATGAGGGACAGGAACTCCTACATCTCAGTTCAGAAGAGGCTTAAGTAGATTCTCCTACCATCTCTTCCCTCCCTCTTGTCCTGCACACACAACTACTGTCTTTGTGGTCAGAATCTGCAAGGTGTTTACATAGATTAGGGTGACCACTGACTCCACACATATACAGGCATAATTCACTGCCCCAGATAAATATTTTCCAATCTGTAAACTCGTCTCAGCTATGTAATATTTCTCTCCTTTTCCCTTTTCTTTTGTTTTAAACAGAAATGCCTCCCAAACAACATAAAACAACATGTAAAATAAACACTTCAGAGTTGCCCAATGAGTTTTTTCATTCATCTTTCCTACACTCTAGATGTAGTCTCAGCATTATAGCACCAGGTAGAAGGGAATAGCAGAGAGGAACAACTGAGAACAAAGGGATGTATAACCCCTCTTTATGGTCTTTCTCATGCATAGATCAATAAATGGGAAAATACTGAACTCATAAAAATTATGAAGACATTGGGTCAAATCCTAGTTTTGTTACCAAAGCGTTGTGGATTATGAAGCCCAGAGGTGGAGGGCAGTTAGATCCTTCTCCTGAAAGTTCTTAGAAGGCCAGGGAATAACTGTTTTGTCTTTGGTTTACTTGGTTTCCTAATCAATGACTGGCATCACCGTTGGACTATGTTCTCCTGAACTGGCATGTTGTGGACAATACAACTACAGAGCCATCCCCAGAAGAAAGTGCCTATGTGTTTGCCTCTCTTACTCCCTACACATAGAATGTGTGTGTGGGTGTCTGTCGCATCCCTGTACATTAACAGAGTATCAGAATTCTTTCTGTGTTCAAACTGATAAAATTTTCTATAAAACATTCTGCAAACTAGTCTCTTCCAAAAATTTAGTCTGAAAATATCTTTCAAATCCTTCTATTAGGATAGTGCAACCTTATGGTACCAGGCAGATGAGAGCACCTACAGAAACCAGATTTGCAAAATAATTCTTCAAAATCCCTGCAAAGTGTCAAAAGACTGAAGTAATGTGCTCAGATCTGCAGTAGAACAGGTAAACCAGTACAGCTCAACAGAAATCCCACCTTAATGCTGTTTATGCTTCAGTCCTTTCTAAAGACTTAAAAATATTGTTTGTATTTCTTTACTGACTGTCAGAGAATAGCCAGGTAGTTAGCAGAGCTCACTGTTATTCAGGAGTTGGAATTAAGCATGATTTATTAACACTGCAACATTGTCTCCTGCTGGCCACTGGCAGTAACAGAGTCAATTCTTTGGCATGTCAGCTACCACCAGATCTCACCCCATGCCTCTGCATTTCAAGAACACACTTGGAATGTATTCCCTTGAATTCACAATGAAAATGAAATATTCCACAAGGAGTACCTTCTCTTCCTTCATATCTACATTGTGCTTTAATGATGTAGAAGTGGAAAGGAGGTAAATGTTTTTTGTTGTTGCTGTTTTGGGGGTCTTTGGCTATTCATTTAGACCATACATCCTTTTGCTTTCACCTTGAAATAGAGGACAGAAAAGAAATAGGTTTATTTTTTGGCCCAGTTCTTCAAATATAATAATTAGTGGCTGTGACAAACTTCCTGGGGAGCCTTGAGTTTGAGCATCTGCTCCCCACAATCTTTTCACAGAGATAGCCAGAAAGCGTCCTTGGTTACTGCTCTCCACCAGAAGACACTCATCTCCAGACTCATGTGGTCTGGAACTAAGATCTCTGTTTGGTTCCTTCAAAAGAAAGCTAATAATTCCAAAATGGCCCAAACTATTATGCTTTAATTACTCTACAATATCAGGCACACGAAAACATACTCTAGCAGGACTGCTGGAGAGTTGGGGTACCTGTGTACTACAACTTAACTTACATTCCATACACGTGAGTAATAAATGTATTGTCATTACTTCCCTAGCTTGAAATTACTCTTAACTCATCATATTAAGGTAAATGCAAATAACAATGTTTACTTGCAACTTCTAGAATAGATGGTGTAATTACAAACATTAGTGGGTCTTGCTTGAGACCTCAGAGATCAAAAAATAACAACCTCAGGATGATAAAAGGCATAGGGTGTTTAATCTTTATTGCTTTTTTCTTGGCATACTTGAACAGGCATTAAAAAAAAATCTGCAATACTTCCATGGTTTTCTTCATATCTTAGGCAAAATTGAAAAAATTAAAATAAGAGAATATGTCTTTCTCAAGTGTTTTTTTGGCATTGAATTTGTTCTCTGTTTCTTTCTTTTAT
The DNA here is from genome assembly GCA_026212715.1 of Elanus axillaris. NCBI lineage: Eukaryota > Metazoa > Chordata > Aves > Accipitriformes > Accipitridae > Elanus > Elanus axillaris. The sequence goes on along the minus strand of JANZLQ010000050.1, from coordinate 11,319,341 downwards.
CAGGACTGGCATTATTCAGAGCTAGGAGATCCATGCCTTGGTCTCAGAGTGACGGGTCATATTTTAACTTTGAATGGATGGTGAAATTGCCCAATTGTTTTAGTGAGAACATAAATGTAGAGGTAGAATAAAAGGACCCAGAGGGCCAAATTCTGCACAGACTAACACCTGTTTGCCTTAGGGATTTAAATTAAGACAGAATTTCTTTTTTGAGCTAAATTCATCTCTCTTATGTGCAAGAAACTTTCACTTAGGCAATTTTGAGTTATGCAGATCTAGCAAAACAAAATATGGCTTTTGGAGAAGAAGTGCCAAGTTTTATTTAATTTGAAACCCCACTGGCTTCATTTGTGCTACACACAAGTAAAGGAAGGCATTTTTAAACCCAGCAACTTATTGGTGCATGCATTATGATTTGGAATATGTACACACTGTCACTAGTTCTTCCAAAGGAAGATTTTCTCAACCACTTCACCAGAAAGTAATTCAATGGGTTATGGCTATAAATGGCTCAGCTTTAAATTCTTCCCTGCTGTTACAAAGAATAAAAGCAAATGCGGAAATTGTATCTAAACCAGAAGTGATGGCGGACTGAGTTTTACTTGGAAAAAACGGAAAGGATTAATTTACTTCCCCAGTTTAGAGAGCTCTCTGAACTAAAATATTTGGATGGGTCCTAGTGTGTCACTTCTCAGACATGCTTTTGAACTGAACTAAGTTAAGAGTGTAATTGCAAACAAAGACTGCAACAAAATGCCAAACTCATGAGTTTTTTTAAAACCTGTTCAGCATTCAGTATCTGTGAGGTCTAGTCTCTAATCTTTTAACATTGGTCCTACACATTCTGGGCTTTTGCATGACAGTTGGATTCCCCCAATTGTCCATTAAAAGTTGCTGTCATCCTAAAAGCTGTCAAAAACTTGTACTGAGGCACTGAAAACAACTAGTGGTGTCCTCTTTCTAAAGGCTGACTGAACTGCCAGATACTCGAGTAACACAGGTGTTCAGATAAAGGGCTGGTAACAAACATGCACATCTGCTACTAGGTATACTCTTGTGGGATTTAGTGGGCTTGATTAGAGAGTTTTTAACCATGTTTGGACAGCTAGTGAAAGTCCAGAAAGGGAAGATGGCTTTATAAGTAGTTTAAATGAAGCTAGGAGTAAGGCTGTGAAGATGTGCCCATCTCCTGGAGACAGGCAATGAGGTAAAACAAGTGTGAGAGAAACAGAGACCTTTGTTCATACATTAAATCTTACTCCCTAACCTCCTTCTGTTACAGGAGCTATGAGCAGATGTTGAGTTCAGTACATACTTTTGGCAGCCCGTGACTGGTGTCCTGTAGCTGCGTTGGATAAATACAGTAGCTCCAGTAAGCCCTGCCTAGTTGCTTGTGCCGGGGACTTTTTCTGAAGCAGAAGTACTGTGAAGCAGCATACTATAGGAGAAATATGGTCAGTCCAGTTTCCCAGTGGGCAACCATTTTGACCCAGGGCTCCAAACTGCTGTATGTATTACATCAGGCTGTAATTTGCCCCATAAACATGACTGGCTTCTTGCCTAAATCAGCACTAACAAAAAAAGAGGAGTGGATGTGACCTTTGCAGTGTTGATTGCAACATGCCTTCTAAAAAGGAAAGGTATACACACAGTTAAACTGCACTTTCACTTTCCCAAATTCTAAACTTTGCCCAAAGACTTAGTCATTGCTTGAGAGGTCAGCCAGGCTGCTAGGCAGCATGTGAATGTCAGGTAAATTGGCAAGCTCTCCAACAAAAAAGGCAACATTCACAATGCTTGTGGTAATGTGACCGTATCAAATCATCTAGTTCATTGTTTGAGATACTTAAATTAGTTTGTAGAAATTGTGCTGAAGGAGAATTAAGCCCCGAGAGCTGAATGGAAAAGAAGTTGCTTTGCTGTAGTTTTTCCTTTGCAGATCAGTTCTGAGGAGAAAAAAAAAAAGCCTCCTAGTAGAACAACATTGCTAAAATTATTTTCTATTTTGAGCGTGTGTTTAAGCTAATCCTTTTGTTCCATTCAGAGCTCATCCAATGATGCAGTGCTCCCTTTTTTAGTTCTCAGAATTGTTGCCCATATCGAATCTATGCTTATATCTAAGTCTGTAGAGTTTATACACCTTTGTGTGGACACCTCTGATTTCAACTGACTGAATTGGACTTTGTGAGAGTCTAAATGAATGGAAAGAGCAAGGTGCTGATGGCAAGGCATCTTGTAGGACATGCAGCTAGCAGGAAAGCATGAAGCGCTCATAAAGAGCATGCCAGGTCATCTCTGTTCTAATTTATGCTATAGCCCCACAGTGGTTTGGTCCTCTGCATTAGGACAAACTCTCTCAGATCCTTCTAAGTCTTCCTTACACCCCTTAAAACAATATTCTGCTCCTTTTGAAGTGGGTAACTAGTATCATCTACAAATTGCTCTGATATGGTCTTGATTGCTATGCCTAAAACATAAAAAGTCATTTAAGACAAAAAAAAGTACATATTATTTTATTTGGGGCTAGATTCTTCTCTTATATGACTACACCACCTACTCTCTTTCCATCTATTATGTAAGATCAGTGCTTAAAAATTACCTCTCCAAGGGATACTTTCATTTCCCAACTGTTCCGTACAGCCCCACTGTTCCAGCCTGAGTGGCCTTAACTCCTGGCTGCCTCCTACAGCATTTCACCATTTATCCCTCTTACTACCTTTTAATCTAAAAATAAAAGATGGAATGATCCCTGGATTATGATTCCTTTACTGTTCTCTCCAGGTGTTGACTTGCTTCCTATCCAGCCCATGTGGCAGGCCAGAGCAACACAATCTCAGCTTTTAGGAATAAGCACAATAACCCTATGTTTTCAAGAAGCAAAATGTCTGTGTTTTGGGATCACTGAAAGGATCGACAGTAATGAAAACAGTGTTTTCTTGCCCTTGTGATTTTGCTGTATGAGGATAATACTAAAGAAATCTGTAAAAGTGCATATAATGCTGCATCAGCTGTCAATTATCTCATGTATTACAAATTCTCAACAACTTTTGGGATTTCCCGGTTAATTTTAAGTCATCTGGAGCTATTTCTGAAGTACAGAAGCCTGTACCTTAATCAGTCCCCATAAGTCTTAAAGACCTCTGCATTTCTCCAGTTTCCAAATATTTTTAATACATCATTGCAGTGCTTTTGTAGCACCATGAAACTTCCAACCCCTGCTGGCCCAGGCTACTGACTTGGCACTTACCCAGGATTTGCCACTGGTAGGAAGATACAGTCCATTTTAGCGGTGCTGCCAGTTTCAAGCTTTTTATGTCAGAGACTAGGTGCAGCTCAGACAACTGAATGCACAACTCTAGTTCATGCACAATCTGTTTTGGGCCAGGAAGGGCGATGGGAACAATGTTAGCTGTAACCGTGGGTGCTCTTTTGTTAGCAAAGAGCATTCTTCTTATTCTCTGGGGTGTTCTTACATTACCCTAAAATTCTCTAAAGCAGTTGAAGTCCTCCCTAGATGGGCTTCTAAAGAGGTTTTATGGGAAAGCTTACCTTTGTCTTGTCATTTTACCTCTTGCCGATTGAGGTCCACCTCAGTAATTTCTCTCACTGGTCACAAATGTCTACACAGAGCTATCAGCTGAAATGGTACCACAGTGGGAAAACAAGACACAGCAATATACACCAAGGACTACCTTCTTGTCATGTGAGAATCTCTTATATAGACACTGCCACCAAGACTGTGCTTGTTTAAGATTAGATCAGGGATGAAGACCATCTGTATCCTAGCCTAAGGAAGACCAGAGTGATGTTTAAAATACAGCCTGTGGAACACCATCTATGTCATCTGTGTTAGGACAAATGACTGACATGGACAATAACAATAGTCCCAGAAAAATGTAAAACTAGCTAGGGGTAGACCCTTTGGAAATGAATCAGGTTCTTACAGTAAGCATAAGAGTAAAAAAGAAGGGATCAACCCAGGCCTTCCTGCTAAGGTTTTGGTATTAATACTAATGTCTTTTACCAAGGGATGCTTTAGGGAACATTGTACTCAAATTGTGAAAAGCTATAGCTTATGCTAGATACAGCACTCCATGCGCTCATTATGATACATCCTTTTCTGTTACTAAAAATTGGTAAAAATAAGCAAACAAAAAAATTGAGACTACACATCTGTAATGTCATGAAAGATACAGAGGAAATGCAGTACTGAAGATTCAGCTGAAGTTGAATCATTGATATCTATTTAAATTAATGCAAAAAAGATTTTTTCTTTAATGCATAGTGACTAAATGTATTCAGATAATAAGTGCATGATTAAAAGGCTCAGAAATGGATATATTCAAAATCCCATGCTTCAAGAATATATAAACTCGGGGAATTTTTAAAAAGTCCCCAAGAAGTTTTAATAGTAGTAATGTTCAGCAGGAACACTTAGAGAAACAGAAATGATAGTTAAGTGCCTGAATAGCATCTTCACATCATATCCTGAAATAAGCCCAGTATCTTCAAACTGATATCTATTTGTATGCACGTAATTAGATACCTATGCAAGTGAGAGAATAGGTACATGTATTATTACAAGAAGTGGCCTTTTTCTTTCCTTCTGTTGTGGTTTAACCTGGCAGGCAGCTAAACACCACACAGCCGCTTGCTCACCCCC
>JANZLQ010000050.1:11268954-11313598 GCA_026212715.1 Elanus axillaris | reverse complement strand
GTTTCACGTAATGCAAAAGCAGTGCTTGGAGAGCTCAAAAAGGTGCCAACATAGGACCATAAAATGTTGCAATGGATGAAATGGTCCCTCCCCATGCCTTTTTTTTCCCAGAAAAAGTAGACACCTCCACTTGCATACCCTTTTTTTGCGTGGTAGAATCTGGAGGCAGAAAAAACATATTCTACATCAGGATGTTTATTTGCATGTCTTCTTCTCTGCTCTCTTCCTCTTCAGCATGACATATAAATTTTTGATCATTTTTGCACTGTACTGCCCATCACTGATAATTTTATCATAATAATGAGTGGGTGCAATTTGCTCTTCTCAGGTGCATCGGTTTCAGAATATATCTTAACTAACTGTTTATTTTTGAGGTATATTAATATCTTTTGTAGGGTCAAATATATAATCTTTTTTCCATTCTGGAAGAATTCGTCCATGTATATTGGGATTTTCTCCCTAAATATTTTTGCTAGGATTGCAGCATAAATCCTGATGTAATTGTTCTGAGTATTTCATGGAAAAAATAAGTAGCTGAATGCTACAGAATCCCAGATGAGAGAAGAGGGACAAAATTTGAAATTCAGAACTGATGAAAAAATAATCACTGCCTGTTTTTGGTGAGATTATGGGTACCAACCCCCCCAACCCAAACCCAAACCCCAAAGGCAAGTCCTATTGTTATGCAATCAATGGGAAGACTCCAACTGACTCCAGTGGCAGGGAATGAAACATCACTTCAGTGAACTTCTAAGACTTAAATAGTTTAGATAGCTCTCTTCCTTCAGCTGCATCACTGCTGAGCTCATCTATGGATATGCCAGGAGGATTTACAGGCCCAGGGGTGGCCACTCTCTGGCTGTGCTTGGGTTTTGCATGAGGTACTTCAGAAATGTGTTACTGGGACACACATGGAAAAATCTTCCAACAGCTGAACACTGAGAGCAAAAGAAAATTGTGGTTTCACAGAAACTTATGGTCTGAGGAAAAAACTGTGTGAGAATCTTCTTGGCAGGGTATGATGCTCTGTCCCTGAAGTCAGTGGATCTTCTGTCACTTACTTCAGTGGGTGCAGGACCAAAGAGGTGGGCTATGAGTTGGAGTCTGGTCCTTGTCCTGATCTGCTAGTTTCTAAGCATTATGTGATGACTGATGGGGAATTCCTCTGGTGGAGGGACAGTGCAGCATTGATGATTTCTCAGAATGCCCCTTCTTTACTGTCCTTCTTTGCTCTACTTATCTCTTGCGAGCTGCGGCGCAGTCTCCCTGCAGTGGGTGTCCACACTGTCTTCCAAGGCTGCTCTTGTGCTGTGCATACTGTGAGCCTGGCCACGAGCCCACAGGTGCAGTGAGAGCGTGCAGAGCTCAGTGGGATAACCAGGCAGGGCAGGAGGGCTGACCTCCACCCAGCAGGGTGACGGTGGTCGTATTTATTCAATGCATTTTAATTTCAGGCTCATCCTTTAGATTATAAAAATAAGCTATTTATAACTTTTGTATAAAATCCATGTTTTTTTCTCTCAGTCAGAGAAGAATATTTTCTTCTTACTGGGGATTTCTGGAGTTTTTGACAATATCCAGTACAATTTGAACTCCTATTTAGAAGAATAAGGCAATAAAACCATACAGGCATGAAAAGGCAAATAGATGTGGTTTGTCCCGTCCTGCAGAAAACACCACAGGTAAGTGATCATAGTGGCAAAATGGGAGTGACTTAGTCCAGCAGCCCCTCTTTGAATTAAGTGAGATCTGCTTAGGAAGAGGTTTCAAATACTTTTTCCTCTTAGTTTGTTTAGGGTTTTTTTTTTGTCAGATGACGAAGATCTCAGCCACACGCTCAGCTTTCTCTTGGTGCTGGCGATTTCACTGCTTATTTCAGGCTCTAGCATGATAACGTCACTTCTGCATGGTTCCAGGAGAGCTGAAGTAAACACTCCCATGCAGTGCTTTGAGAGCCCACATACAGTGGCTCATGCTCGTTCTGCCAACAGAGCTGTTTCATCCCAGACACTATATTGTCTGCATAAATAAACTGTAACAGGAATTCATACACCAGCCATTCGTCAGAGATTTTATTTCTATTTTTGCAGCTTGCAGTAATTATTTCCTCATAGGGAAGCTGATTCCGCTTATATGGACTTTTCTTGAGATGGAGCATCTTTTCTGTACTTTTCTTATACTTGTTATAAAGAAAGATTATTCATCTCTAAATTTATATCATCTAGACATGTTCCTACTTGCAGCACCCAGACAGACAGTTATTCACTTAGCTCTTCTCAACACCCATTAAAAAAAAAACAACCCACAAAACCCTAATATTTTCTTTTTGAAATGACTAGAGTCTTTCTTTTTGATCATACTTAGCAACAGCTTTTTGATCTTATGACATTACAAACCCATGTTTTTCTTGCCAAAATCTGGGTGCCTATTTAGACTTGTTTGTGCCCTTATGTAATTGCTGCTATCACCATGTTTGTGACCAAAATCTCATAAACTCCTATGAAATAAAATATGCATTTAATTAGTCAAATTAATAGGTAGGAAGTTTATAACATGAGCATATATAAATGCTTATCTCTTTAATTAATAGAACCTTGTAAAACTCGTGATAAAACTTGTTTCTGGGCTTTGCTTTCAAACTTCATGACATTAATCAGTGCTGATAATTTCTTGAAGCTAAGTTGTCCCTCATTGACGAGCTGATGCTGCAGAGCTTTCAGGCTTTTTCTGTGTGGGGAAGATGAAGGCTTTGAGTTGAAGAGGGAACGCGCCAAGCTCGTATTCTGTGCACTGTGACCTTCTAGCTCACTGCTATGTTGGAAGGCGTAAAAGATCGCTGGTAGTACATATGGGGGTGAGAAGGCTCACCATAGTGGGAGGAAGTAAGTGAAGGCAGGTTCTTGTTGCATCAGGTCTGAGCAGATCTAAATTTGTCCTCTGATTTGCCTGCATGTTCAATATGTAGTACTCACACTCATGTTTGTGCTTGTCATCAGAGAAGAAGTGATGGTCCTCAGCTCTGCTGTCCATGGCTGCCACAGAGCCTCCTTTGGGCTCCTGATATGTGGCCAGCCCAGGGTTAATTTGAGTTTGCTCCATATTACAGCACGAGCCTTTCAGCCACACAGCTGACCTGGAGTTGGGCAGTGTAAAGGCAGGAACAGTGATGTCACCAAGGACAGACACTGACCTCACTGAGGAGGAACAGTGACGTCACTGAGGATGCACAATCCAAAGCAGGGCAACTTGGTGACTGTGGCAGGTTCTGTCCATAGTCCAGTAATCACTGGGCAAAAGCAGGGCAACAAGTCAGGTCTAATGTCCGTCCAGGACCAGTCAGCAGGTCAGGGTCAGGGAGGGCAGCTAAGGACAAGCCTACCCAGGGACATAGCTTGGGCTGCAGCGAAGGCCTGTGGGCACATGGAGCCCCCCAGCCATGGGGGGAGGGCCAGGGAGGCCAGTCAGGGCCAGTAAGGCCTGTCAGTGTGCCCAGGGCCCTGGCATCTGTGCGCAGCACTCCGTTGCGGACGTGAGCTTGAGTCCTTGACTGCCAAGGAGTAGCTTGTGAGACTGAAGAGGGAAAATAGATTTTTAGTTTGTGATCTCGGATACTGTTGGCTGAAGTTCAGTTTTTAAGTCATTTGATCTCAAGTCCTTGATATTAAGCCAATGGGTGAGTGAGGAGAAAACAAAGCTTTGTGAAATCAGACACACTCACCTTGCGCAGCTCTACCAGATCACTGGTCCGTGCCAGGCTCTGCCTTCCGGTCAGCAAAGCCTTCTCTGCCAGGAGGCCTGGTGCTGCCTTCACGGGCTAGTGCTGTCATCCATGGCTTTGTCAGACCCCTGGCTACCAGAACCATCTTGCTGAGTCTTGACTTTCATCTTCTTCCTGCAATGACCAATCTATTGAAATGTGTTTGGAAATTAAGGTGGAAGGACAGAAAAAGGAAAAAAAAAAAAAAGATGAAATGAGAAAGATAAAAATGGGGAGGGAAGAAAATTTTCAGGGAAACCAGGATCTCAGTTTCCTTCTGCTAGACACTAATGAAAAGCTTTTGAAGTGTTAGACCACATATTTTCAGACGTGCCTGGGATCGCTCTCTGCTGAAGCTGCTGATCACCCGCTTTTTAGCTGTGAGGGTGACTTGTACATTGAATGCCCGCTCTGCCAGATCCAATCGTCAAGGCAAAATACTTTACCTGCTGTAGTTAAATCTCATGATTTTTTAAGCCTGTCTCCTGATTTTTGGAGCCTGACTCATGGTTTCTGTGGAAAACTTCGCCTTGGCAAATGCTGAAAGCAGTGGGAGTATTTGCAGCTTGAAGGCACTGTTCAGCGAGAGGAAGGGTGGAGGAATCTGCCCCTCAGCAATTAGTAGACTCGCTTTCTACGAAAGGACGTGTCATTTGGTAGGTTATTTTAGCATGCTGTACAGATGCAGATTATTTTTTAGAATTTTTAATTGGTGATACCATAGCAACTTTATACAATGAAAAACAGTCCAGGCCAGATTGTGCCTGACAACCACCCGCCTGTTTGGGGGTGGCATAAAGCTGTACCGACCCAGGAGGACTTTGAAAGGCTCTTGATGCTCCGAGTCTTGGTGTAGAAGGCTGTGAGATAGGTGAAATAGGTGAAATCCCCCCTACAACTAGAGGAGACGACTCCATTGCCTTGTCTCCCTACAGGCCTTCCTCTGTCCTTTGGGACTGGTCAAGATGTTGCAGCTAAAACCCTGAGATGCCAGACAATGATTTAAATTCCAGGGTTCTGATAGATTTTTTACCCTCTGTGAATCAGAGATGGGAGCATCTGAAGAAGTGCAAGGCAGAAATACATGTAACATAGCTTTGTTCCTAGGCCTACTAATCCTGCTGCACTCCATAGTTTTCTTTCAGTGATCAGTGAGAACTAGGCTTGTCCTCTGTGCATTCTTCTTAAACACTGTCTACCCTTTTGAGGATAAAATTCTAGATGGGATATGTTCAGTGCTGGCCCTTCTTCCCTTGGTATCAGCCTGACAGTGAGGAGCAGAGAATAGTGTCACACCACTATTGTGGTGTAGGTCCTTTGGTGTTCTCTCCTTAGCTAGAAGACTGTTCTTCATACCTGAACATCACATCAGGTGCAAGTAGATCTCAAGTGAGGTAAAGAGGCCATATTCGACTCCATGTAGTATTGTGCTTTCACATGTGAATTCTTCACCTTTCTGTCTTATCTAAGACATGTATATGTATGTATGCGTATGACTGAAACATTTTGAAGCCATTGATAGAAATGAAAATGGACTGTGCTTGACTGGGTGAGTAGGCTAGGGACCAGCATGAAAAGGCTAAATGTATGAAGTGAACAGAATGGATGTAAGCATGAGGCAGTATATGAAAGTGGAGGATCTTGGTTAAAGGATGGAGAATAGATGACTCATGACAGCATTGTGGTTCCCAGCCCACCTAGGGAAGATGGAAAGCAGACAATGACTTTCACTGGGAAACAGTGATGGGAAAAAAAGAGACTTGGGGAGGTGGGGGGCTTTCAGAGGAAAATAAGATCCTTACACTGTGATAGGTGGTTAGGATAAGAGAGGATCAGAGAACGGTAACTCTTGGGGAAGGAATATAGTAAGAGAGAGAGATATTTTACAAACTGCAGAAGCTTGAATGGAAAGAGCTGAGACTGATCCAGGTAGTGGAGACATGAGGAAAGTACCTGACAAACACAGATTGTCCCCCTTCTGTATGGAAGAAAAAGGAGAGGCATGGAAAGAAGGTTACTTACGTACCTTGATAATACCAGACTTCCTTCTCCAAGGCCTCCAGCAGCCCTCTGTTGTACACAAACAGGTGTATGGGAAAGGAGATTGAAGGAAAAGCAAGTCCAACACTTGGCAGCTGTCTGCTTTATTCCCAATGTAGGTTCATAGAAAAGCTAACATGGAATATCACTCTGCTAAATACTCATGCTCAAATGTTTTCCCACCCTTGTGGGTAGCCCTATGTCCTTGGTCATTCCCTAGAGATATGCACAAATCAGCTTCAAAAACACAGCAGAAGAGGAATGTTGCTGAGTGTCCCTTTATTCAAAACACTTCCCATGGGATTTTCAATGGAAGAAAGCAATCTGACTGTGGGAAATTAAACATTCTTGAAGCTATGAGCAGAATTTATCATGAGCTAATGCTATCACAGTAGAAAATCACCTGAAAAATGTCCCCAAGAGTCTTTTAATAACAATTTTTAAATAGATTTTTTTCTTTGAAGATAGAAGAATGTACTGTGTCTGTGTATATGTATATGTATATGTATGTGTATATGTATATGTATGTTATTATTAATCTATAAGAATTTAGCATTAATTATCTATTTAAAGAAATCTACCAAAGACTATTTGGATGTATTTTTGTTAGTTTCTGCTGCCTATGAAAATGAAGTTCTGCATTTTGAATAGTGATCTATGAATCTTAGACATGTTTCTTTTTTTAATTAGGGAGATATTAAATACTAATCCCCATTCTGCTGTTGTGGTCTATGAATACATCACTGCTGGTATTTTACAATGTACAAGTATGGTGGTGGTCACCTATTTTTCAGAAAACATTCATAATAATGAGCTCAATTTTTCTCTCAACATTAAATTGCTTTTAATGAGAAGATAAATAGGGAAAAAAATACCATGAAGCCAAAGCTTATGTATTTACTTCTGCATAATGCTGTGCTCTCCAAATCCCTTCTCTGCTTTATTAAACTGTAGATACCTGTTCCCCTTTCAAGTAATCTTAGTTTGGTTGAAAACTTTGTATCAATTTATGATAACAGATTATCAGAATATTAAGATTTTTTGAAGAACAGTATCGCTTCATCTTTCATAAATACTAATTAAACAACTCAGGCTTACGTCAGTGCCAAGATTCATGTCAGCAGTTAGTGCAACTTGTTATTGTAAGATTAGTTCTGACACATTCCTTCCAGCACAGCAAGCAGTGGGATCCTATGCAGCACTGGGAAGAAGTCATCTCTCTAGAGACTGCCGGTAGGTATCCAATAGGAAGGAAGACTGCTTTCTTTAACAAGATTAAAAACTCTCTGCTGACATACTCCCTAACTGAATCATCTCAAACTGTAAGTCTCACCACGCAGAAGGAAAAAACGTATCACTCATCACCTAGTCTTCTCCCTTTACGACACTGTTAGGCCGTTTGTATTATAACATCTCTACACTGCACCCGATACGTGGTTGTGGGGCTGGCCTAAGGAGCCTTCTTTAGTCTGGTCAGGGCTCATTCACAACTGCAATAATTGGCAATGATTTTTTGACTACAAGAATATCGAATGAGGCATGCTCCTTTGAGCAATTACTAGCTGTCAAAGAGATGTAAGGGAGAGAAATGACCTTATTCTGTTCAGCTGGCATGTACGCTGCTGGTTCAGGGGCATTGACTGGGCTCTGCTTACAGGGGTGCTGGTAGTGGTGTCAGTGTCTAAATATTACCGTTTGAGTTAGCTGAGACATCATTACTTCAGTGCCCAATAGAAAACTAAGTAGAAAAGATGAGCTGAATAGCTAAAAGTACTACTTTAAGTACACATATTTTCAGCAAATACAGTGAGAATTTGGGAAGTAAAGCCATCTCATGCACCTTGCAGAATTCATTGCATAGTCTTTGCCCAATACAGAAATGCTATGCCAACATGCAAACACTGGTATTTCAAGAGCTGTGTAAAATGCTGCATCTCCTTAATAGAGCTCATCCTCAGAAGAATTGCTTTAATTGTTCAGATTCACAGGGGTTCTGTTACAATGCCTTTTGGGTATCATTTCATTTTAGTCTGAATGCTTGTGAAGTTGTAGAGTATGGTGACAGGGAGATATGGATAGACAATGCTTCAACGCAATACAGAGACTGCTTGCCCAGCAGTGCACTGTGAACCAGTATTCTGTCTTGTTTCACAACATGTTAAGACCCAGATGTTTCAGAACAGTGTAAGCATTTGTGTGTCCAGTTGGCATATGTAGTTGCCATGAGTGTGCATGCAACTGTAATAAAATGTAAATGTAAGGGGCGGAATATATATCTAGTGGCCTGTATGCCTAAAGTGATTCAGTGAGTAGTGCACTCAGTCAAAATTGGATTTTAATCATATTGCAGTTCTGAAAACCAGTCTAGCCTGAAAACTTGGATCCTCACAAGAACTGAGGCATACACGAGCATTACTGTTTATGCTACATATTTTTTTCTCTTTTTAATTTAATTTTTACTAGTGAGGTACCATTTATTTTTAAAAAGGCACTGCATATCCACAATCAGAAAGTTATTAAATAGGTAAGCCTTCTTTATCCTCCTGTTTGCTGCACTGACTTGAAGCAAGTATGTGATGCTTTGCACTCAGTTTGGGTAGCTAATGAGGAGTTAGGACCTCAGCATTAATTTGAAGAAGAAAATCATTATGATACAAAGTGGTCTGACTGATCCAGGAGTTGCATCAGATTATACCATGCTAGAAGGTGCATTTAGACCCTGTAATCTGTAATCGAGTGCTACCTGGAGTCAAGTGTATCATTCAGACACTGTCTTTGGCCATGTGTCTAGATGCATACTGCAAAATAACCAGTAAAGGTCAAATGCCAAGTTATGTGTCTTCCAGGTGATGTGTGTGTGTGGTGCTGTTCTGAGCACACTAGCACATGGAAAAGAGGTATAAACACGAGCAACGACAAAACAATTTTTAATTTCTGTTTTCATCATATACTGAACATCAAGTGGGAGACCAAAGCATCTTTACAGAAAGCAAAGCTGTGAAGTGTGATGGTACTTTTTGGCTTTGTCACATATACTGCATAAATGATAGATTAGTCCAATCAGTGTCTTATTCGAAGAATCCAAGCCTGCACAACTGCTCTAGGCTGAGAAAGATTTGGGCTTATAGATAGATGCATGAAAGCCCTGAGTTTTCTAAACATCCCAGACTGGAGGGTGCTTCTTAGCAACAGCTCATGAAGTGAGCAGAGTTACAGTGGTCCTGGCTGGGTGCATCAATCATCATCTTTGTCATTATCCATCTGAAATGGAGGGGTGTGTGATATTCCTTGCTGGTTTTAAATCTGCAAGTGTGAAAGAAAGCTGTATCACAAGTCCTGTTCTATTTTGCTGAATTCCTACCTAAAGAGAACTTTCCATTATTAAATAGAGCAGAAATGAGCTGCTTTATGAACTTAAGGGGACCAGAGCTATTTAATATGACTTTCTTTAGGAAAGGTCTCAAACTTTATCATAAAGGGCACCTGGACATTTGGGGTTTTTTTTAAGGTAGAGAGAAATAATTTTAGTCTATTCTCAGTTGATACTAAGACTCAAGTCAAGAACTCATACTGCATTAGCACATGTGGCACTGCAACTGGAGACACAGGCAATTTGGAGCACATTTTTAAACTCTTTAAGAATTATTCTGAGATTTTCATTTGTTTGTTTCTTTGATTTATTTACTCTGAGGTCTACATTTTGTAGCTTAGACAGCATGTCTTTAGGTGCAGAATAATACCCCAAGGATATGGGAGGGAGGGTGCTAAGAAAGGCTCTTATATCAAAGGAAAAGGGCATAAAAAAGAGAAATTAGTCTCATTAATATATAGGAAAGAGGTGGGAAAATTAATGATGACTCAGAAATTGCTGAGATGAAGTTTGAAGTCTCTTCCTTCAGGCATTTTTTGAGTTGTGAATGTATAAACATTTTGTGGAGAACATATGGAAGAAACAAAGCTTTTATTTCCACTTGCATAACTCAAAAACTGTTGAGTTTATAGGAAAGTAAAGGAAAAGGGAAAAAGGAGAAAGGAAAAAGGAAAGGAAAAAAGCAAATTTGGCTGGGACCAAGCATGAGACATTTACATTAAAAATAAATACTTTTGGTTTGGTTTTATTTTGTTTTGTTTGGGTAAAGTATTTTAGTAGGTGTTGTGAGTAACTGAGAAGGGGAATCTGAATGGGAAGCAGAATGCCACCTTCACAGATAACCAACTACATGTACACACAGATAGAAGATATTTGGTGCATGTGGGTTCACTAATTTAAACTTAAGAAGTATGATTTAGTCTGTCCTTATGCTTAAATTAACTGTGGTTTCAAATGCATAATGTACCTATTCTGTAATAGTGGGGTTGGTAATATCAGAGTGCTTTTTAAAGTGTATACCGTGGTTTTAGTCTGTTCACTATATTGATATATGACAGGTATTCAGGCTGTTGAGTATTACTGAAAGCTGACAAAATAACTGGACTTCCACTGGAAAGAAATAATTAATTCTTTCCCGAAAGCAGAGATTGTTGTTAACTATTCCAGAACGGTAACTGTTAAAGCATTCAGTCTCAGAGATACTCTAATGAAGACAGAAGGTTTATATAGGCTTGGCTAGTCCCCATGGTAACAGCCTTTCTACAGGGTTACCATAGGAATCGTCAAAGCCTTTGTAAGCCTCCCTTAATAGAGCATATACGCTTTCCAGGCAGACTGGAATATCTGCTAGAGGATACACCTCCTGTTGTTAAATATAAACAGATTTTGTTTTGGAGTGGTACTCATCTCTGTTTAACTAGCTATGCTACTTTTTACGTTAGACATATTAAACATTGGAGTCACCTGTGATATAGGGAAATGTGTGAGAGCTGAATGGTTTTACGAACACAACAGCCCATATATGTTTGTGCCTAACCTGCAGGGATCTGCAAGCAAAAATACAGTTCTATACAGCACTTCTGACATAGCCCAAACATCTCAGTACATTGCCCTTTCACCTTCCTGTGGACATTGCAGAGCTTTAGTCAGTCTCAAGCTTTGCTGGACAAAAGTTATACAACAGGAAACAAACAAGCAAGAAATGGAGCCAAAGGAAACAAACAGAAACCCCAGCTGAATGAAACAAGCAGAAAACAAGCCAGTGAGTGACTTCAGCTCTGTAAGTCTTTCAAGACAGTTGTTGATTTGAACTTCTAAATAACGTTCCTTGAAATTATTACCTGGACACAGTAGTTGTAGTTTCTTGGATAACTAGTCAGGAATTGCAGTTTCACATCCTTGATTGTGAGGCTTTGTAAGAATAGTGAAGTACGGTGGAGAACTGCAGGTTGTGAGGGAACCATGCACCTACTTGCTGGTCTTGTCATCACGGGCTTCATTTTATTCAAAAGACCTTTACAAATGAAAAAATTTAATATAATTTTGGTTCTGTTTAAGCTCCCAGGATTAAACAGTGTTCTCCATACAGAGGAATGACATTAATAAGACGACTTGTTAAGAAAATCTAGCCAACATCTTCAGGGCTTGTTATTTTTCGAAACAAATGCTAGTTACGAGGCTTTCTACTGTAAAGCTGACAGCATCATAATGCTTTTATACTCTACTTTCCAGCTGGCTAAATTTCATTATACAGTTTGGGCTTATAAATCCGTGGAGCTGAATTGAAGGACATGGTCTTACAGGACGACACTAGCAGAGAATTTGGCCCTTGAGTTCCAGTTACCAAGATACCAGCTTCTACACATGTAAAGATCTCTGTGAAAACCAATGAGACTACTTACATGCTTTGGTTAGGCATGTGCTTCCTTGTCTTACCAGAGAAAGAATTCTGCCTGGAGAAAACAAAGGTTTTAGAATTACCTGCAAAAGTATTTGTTTTAAAATGGATAATTGGTACTGCAGATGTGAAAATTGCTATATATTGTGGTAAGTTTACACAGATGGTATGGCAAGGCATACATCATACATTACTCCTTTCCGGAGCTGGTAAAAAGGTAATATATTTTCCAGGAAAATATTGGAATGAAGCCAGAAATGTCATTGATTTCACAAGTAACAGAGGTGCCACTATTAAGGATATTTTTTGACACCCTAGCCCAAATACGATCTCTCTAGTTACCTAAAGCAGACAGTGAAAATCTGAGAATAGCAGTCATCCAGAAGTGATCTGTGAGGTAATAGGTCTATTTACAGGGAAAGGGGATGAGAAAAAAAAGAGAAGATTTATAGATGAGTTGATAAGGGATTCTTCTGTGCACTGATAATTTAAAGGCTGCTTTAACTGTCCTCTGCCAGTTAGGAGTTGCTCTTACACAGAAGTTGTTCCCATATTTTTTGTTCCATTTTAGGAGCTGATAGAAGTCACAAAGATGGTATCTGGAACGGCAAGAGAGCCAGGATTATGTAGGGTATGACAGTATGAGTGCTCTCCAATGTGCTCTCCCACTAAAAATATAGAATGCTTACTATTTTTGGAGGTCTGATTTACCTAGCCGTGCATTGTCTTGCCAGAGTGGAGAGCTGCAAGACTACCTGAAATTAAGGTCTAAAAATAAAGCCATGACTAATTCATTGTATGGTTCAACTAGTTAAGTGTCCACCAAATGGAACAACTCAGCTTTAATTTCAGGCATTTTGTTCTTTGACCATGAGAACAAAGAGGATGATGTGGCCCAGATAACATTCCTTAACTCACTATTATTATACAGCCTCTAAAAGGCCTTGTAAAAATGGCTCTAGGTGTAGGCTTTCTGTGAGAGTGCACTCAGTATGTAAACTGCCCCTATTTGCCCCCCTCTTTGTTTGCCACTGAAATGTCCTTACTGCCTTCATGTTGCAGAAACTGTCACTGAAGCTTTTTGGTGGTGAGAAATCCACCTGGTTTGCTACTCATGTTTTGAGACTGTGTGGCTGCAATTTTTCCCAAGTGTGTCAGCTTGTGAAGAAACCCCACTGCAGCCTCCTAATGAAATAGCCAATATGTTTTGTATGTTTTTATGTTGGCATAAGAAATCACTGATGATCAAATTGTATTGCTGTGTAAAGCATGGCACATGAACAATTTGCCTGGCCTGCAAGGGCATGCACTACTTCTGTGCCATTACTGAAGGTGCTAAAATGGTTGGGGTAGGGTGAACTTATTTGGCAATTTTATGGCAATAGGAGCTCATTCTAAACTCCACTTGTAGACTTTCTGCTGACAGATGCACTGCCTTTCTCAGTGGGCAAGAAATGGGACATATAATTTCTGTTTTGGTGTCTGCCTCTATCTGCCCTTGGTTCCACTTGCATCCACTTGAACTCCTTTGTCTCCTCCCCATCTTGTGTTTCCTATTTTGCCCTACGGAGCCAGGGGTCTGGATCAGACCTTACGAGGGGCTGGAACATGCATCACTGTAGTTCTCTCTCTGGTGTGTTTTTTTTTGCAGCAGATGTTTCCATCTGTGTACCTTGCTTTCCTTCCCTCATGAATATAAATATACATACGCAGCATATTGCATTATCTTTGTCTTTCCCATCTGGAGGACCACTTCTCCCGCTGGCCATTCTCAGGCACGTATAAACACGCTTACTTACACAGACATGTTTGCTGTAAAGCCAGACCAGTGGGGACACCTATCCTAGGCACCAGAACTAAAGGGAAGACAAATGTAGTGGAATCTTGCGCTCCTATTGCTGTCTGTTCTGCTCAGGCTAAGGGCTGAAGTAACGGGGTGGATGGATACAGGCTGTTTGGAAGGACAGGCTGGGAAGGTGAGGATGGGAAGTTGCCCTCCATGTCAGAGAGCAGTGGGAATGCATGGGCTCTGCCTTGGGATGGATCATGAGCCAGTCAAGAGCTTAGGGGTTCGGATGAGAGGCCAGAGACATGTGGGTGACGTTGCAGTGGGTGTCTGCTGCAGACCGCCTGTCAGGAAGAAGTGGGTGATGCCTTCTTCAGACAGCAGGAAGAAGCTTCATGTTCACAGGCCCTGGTGCTCACAGGGGAACTTTAGCCACAACAATATCTGCTGGAGGGGCAACAGAGATAAATGATCCAGGAGGTTTCTGGAGTGCATTAATAACAGCTTTCTAACACAGGTGATTGAGGAGATGAGAAAGGGAGGCACTTCACTCTACCTTGTACTTACAGACTAGAAATAACTGGTTTGAGGATGTAAAAGCTCAGGGGCAGCTTCTTCTCAGTGGTTCCCAGTGAAAGGACAAGAGGCAATAGGTACAAATTGTAATACAAGAAATTCCATTTAAACAAAAGAAAATGCCTGGTTTTTGTTTTGTGTTTTTGTTGTTGTTGTTGTTGTTGTTGTTGTTGTTTAGTAGTAAAATGAGGATGGTCAGACACTGGAACAGGTTGCCCAGAAAGGTTGTGGAGTCTCCATCTTCAGAGATGCACAAATCTAACTCTACACAGCTGTGAGCAACCCGCTGCAATTGACTCTGCTTTGAGCAGGGGGCTAGATGATATGAAGAGGTCCCTTCCAGCCTCGACAATTTGCTGATTCTAATTTTGTAATGCAAGAGAGGCAGTAGAAAGACTCAGATGAGGATGGAGGAGAAAAGGAAAAATGGGAATTGTACTGGATGCAGCACAGCCGTAGAAGTAAGCACCAATTGATTTGAAAGTAAAAGCAGAAAGACAGCAAAATAGGGAAAAGCAAGAATGACCTAGCTGGCTGCCCACCCTTCCTAAGCAATGAGACATTAGCTAGCAGCTCTTTTCCAAAGGGAAATGTGGCATACCTGGGTTGGAAGGAGGTAATGAACAGGCACCAGCCCAGGGACAGTACTCTTCTGCTGTCTGTGTTGTGTGCTGTCATCAGTAGATGATTCCCAGCTTGTTCACCATGTGGTTCGTATTGTCCCATGTGTGCTGTGTGGACTGGTAGGACTTCATGTTTCTTCCCTGCTCCCCACCACCTCTCTCTTGCTTTGGAGCTACTGTGGACTTACAGCCCCGTGCCGGCACCTCCTCTCCTCATTGCGACCTGACAGCATCATCCAGCTGCCCCCCGCATCTGCAGGGGCCCACAGTAGCCACACGTGGTACAGCACTAGAGGAACTTACTCCCTTTGCTTCTGTGCCTGCACACACCTCTTCAGAGCGGTATGACAGTGCCTTTTTGCCATCTGAAAGACTTTGTATTCTGCTGATGTTGGCTGGGTATGTCAGGCCCGAGCTGGTTTAATGTTCATGGATACTTTTTAACTTGAGAGAGAACATGTCTTAAACAAAGAAAAACAGAAACCAGCTGAACATGATTATATCCCTGTTTGGAAAAGCCTGGGCAACCATCCCTAGGGTAACAAGGAAAAGAGGTCACTGAAGAAATACTGCAACCTACAGCATGAATGGGAGGAGGGTTGAGGTATCTGAAGTTTAGGAGCTGCTGACAAGGAAAACTGAAGGCTTTTTAAGTGAAAGAGAAATCGTGTCAAGGACTTCTGCCTGCTGCATCGCAGGTACCTTTCTGAACAAGCTAAAGCACTGCCACAGGAAAGGGCTCGGGGGACAGAAGCAGTCGCAACTTGCACGTGTAGGGGAAGTGATTAGCATTAGATGCAGTTAAAGAAACTACATAGTGTTTTTCTTGTTGGAAGTAAAACGTTAATGCCAAGAATCAAATAGAAAGGCAGGGAAGTATCTTGTTTGTAGGTTTAAAGACTCAAAACCCTTAACACGTGGAGAACAAGGGGAAGACTATAACCATCAAGACAGCAACACAGAACTGAGACCCGAAGGGAAGGGAGGTCTAAGGTCTTTTTAGTTCATTCAGTTTTGTTTGTCTAAGATGTTTCAGCAGCTGAACAGCCTGTAGAGCAGCCTTGGGTGCAAATGTGCATAATTTTTTTTATTTTTGGGGAAGTGTTCATGTGAATACAGCCACTCATACACTTGATTGGGATGCATGCTTGAAATCATAATTCCTTCATTCAGTTAATGACTATTCCTTAAAGTATTAAGAAATTACATATAGAAAATACCAAGAAAGTAAAATGGATGCATCTAGTATGAGAGAAAGGGCAGTTAAGCCATAGGCCAAGCTCTAGTATAAAGAGGCAGAGTGCTGTGGTGCCAAAGGAGCTGTTGAATGGAACTGTGCCAGAAAAGACAGTGGAGAATTTACCCTGTACATACAAAGATGATCTTTCTTTCTGCCCACAGTTAGTCTGTTAACAGCTTTCAAGATCACAGTAGACATGAGGAAGAAATAATTTCAAAAGATCCCAGAAATGCTGAGTTGAAAGCAAGGAAGTGAATGTTTATGAGAAACATTTATGAAAATATTAACTTTTGGCAATGTAGGCATCCCTTTTAAGCTGAACGGGAGGGGTAGGTTTTAAAGTCATAAGGAACCCCTTAAAAATTCATGCCAAGATACAGCCTAATGGGAGCAATAGCATACTGAAAAATATTCCTGAGAGTATTGGTTCCGTCCTTGTTTCACATGTGTAGGGTAAAATTAAAAAGATATTTAGTAGGAGTGATAAAAAAGACATCATCTGAAAAATGTACCCACCCAAATCTGTCAACAGTTATTTGTTTTATTATTAGTTGGTCAAATAATGAAACCCTGGTGAAATATTTTTCTCATTTTTTTTTCTCTATGCTAGAAGTACTGACTGAGCAACAAAAATTAAATCACAAATAACAACTTAAGGAAAAGAGTCTGCAGTCCCTGTCTGTAACAGGGACTAAGTATGAATGGACTGTATGTATTTATTGTGTAAGATGGTTGGAAAATTTCTTTTCCAGAGGAGGAAAATAGTACTAAGAGCTGTAGAAGATTCTGACATTGTCATTTCAACTTCTGTCTTTTTCTTCCCCCTTCCAAGTTTATAAATGTCGCTTTTCCTTATTTTTCTATCCTAATACTGATATGTAGTAGTGACATTGCAGAATGGAGGTTTAAGATACAATGTTGGACAAAACAAGAACACTATAGGTTATTATGAAGAAGTTGAGAATATTTAGCTCTCGTACTCTGGAAAAAAGAAAAAAAAGACCATACTGTTTTGAAGGACTTTGTAACTTTTTATATCCATATGCATATAATTTTCCAGATGCATGCTTTTTTTTCCCTCAGCAGAATTGCCACATGTCTAATGCTGTAGGCCTGAGGATAGGCAGCAAAAACCCCACCAAAGGCTACACCTTGTAGCAATCACTGTGTTGTACATTGTTATATGTTCTAAAAGAATTTCTGTAAATGCTTATTTTTCTAACATATTTAAGTTAAGCGTTTAGCTTAAACGTTTTAAAGTTCTTGAGCATTCTCATATATCTTATCTTGATACTTCATAACCTGTACTGTTCATGTTTTATATGACATTTTTCTGCTACAACCCGTTTGTGCGCATGCCCCCCATACCCCTACTGCAAAGGATTCTGTTGAGAACCCCACCAGCTAGGAAGCATTTAAAATTGCTTTTTCATTTTAATAGATGTTTTTACTATATGTTGTAGTCCTTGAGCATTTTGAATGATTCACCCAAAAACTCCCCAGAAGAGTGGGAAATCAGAGATCATTCTGGTGTCTAAAATCAATTCCAAGTTTTGTGAGTGCAAATTATGTGTATGGGCTTTAAGACTGAAATTATCTTCTACCTCCTGAGCAAAGAGCAATAAAATTAATTTTAATTGGTGATTTTGCTACCATCTAGGTAGAAGAATATGAGCAAATGGAGGAAAAAGATCTAGAACTGAATTTTCTAAACTAGACTGATACGCTGATCATGCTGTCACCAGCCATCGCTAAATATAAACATTCACTTCTTCAGTTTTTAGTTTACCAGCGTTGATGAAACACATTAAAAAGTCATGTGCACTTCAGCATCTGGTAGCCTGTGTTTTTATGTTTCAGAACAATATTCCTGACATACAATCATAATAAAGCTGCATCTCTTACAACGGGCAGACATTTTGTGTCTTTACTGGTCTTAGATACGCAATACTGCACCCAATCTTACTATTTAGCACTAAAATATTATGGGCTGATCTTCTTCATATTTTTGTTCTTCTCTAAAATTCTGGTTGTGTTAAAGAGCCCTGAAAGTGGCTGCAGATTTGGCAGGGGCTTTCATAGACATGGCAGTCTTGATGCATTCATAATGACTTATAGTGCCCAATATGTGAATGATGCAAAATAGAAGACAGTGGTTCATCGACTGTCGTTTCCTACACTTGCCTCTGCTCATGCAGCGTGGCTGTGAAACATTTTCATATTGACAATATTGTGTTTTGCTTGCATTTTGCAGTCATCTTCCACATGTGTAAATAGAGCAACAGGTGCAAGATTCCTGCATTTTCAAACCTCAGTCCTTTCCATGCATGAAATTGTAAAATATAATAGGATTATAAAGGAAGTAGGAAAATGTGATGAAGGTAAGGGTTTGCATGTAGACAAGAAAAAGTGTGTGCTTCTGGTTTTTATGATACTTCACATTATATATGCATGCACACTTTTTGTCAACAAGCCCAGTCCTTTTTGAGGGGAAAAGGACTTTAGACATAGATAGTTGTAGAAGTAGAAATGACTAGAGCATGCGCTCAAATGCACGCTTGTCATAGCACCACATCATAAACCTATGAATGCTGTTTATAATGCGTGTTAGAATCAGAGGTTGTATTTAGCTGCGATGAGTGACATGACCAGATGACATCAGGGGAAAATAAAAGCTGTTTTGTCAATAGCCATGTTTTCTATCTTGCTACTTGCCATTATAAAGTCAGTATTAAGTCAGAAGTTTCCATCTAATAGGAGACAAGGTTGTATGCCTATTTCCTATGCACTCTCTGATACCTGTATCTCAGATATAACCATGTGTTTGCTGTCTTCAGAATATTTATGTGTAGTGATCACCACTGTATATTCAGTCCTTCCTGTCATATCTGTTGAGATCTGTAGATCTGTAGAGGCTCTTCTGCTTGAATAAACTGGTGTACTTCATGCAAAATTATACATAGCTGAGCCAAAACAACACATGTTTTGCTTTAGTTTCCTGTTTAGGTTCAGTTGCAACTAAAGTTTTCTGCTCATGCCACTTACAGTTCACTTTGTGTAAATGGTATATACCATGTATATATATTTTCAGTTTTACAGCTTCTGTGGGATGCTCCTTTCTGATATGGTCATATAATAATCTAAAATTTACTAGCAACAAAGCATTTCAGACCTCAGACAAGAGTGAAGTGAATCTGCTAAAGATGTTCCCTGTAAACATTTACCATTCAGTTTTCAATAGCGTGCTGCAGGAACCTTTGTGTCCAGGGGTAAGGCTAGAGACCTTTACAGCAAGTCATCCAACAAAAGGAGGTGGGGAGAAAAAAAAAATTGCTGGCCATATAAATTCTCTGATGAGTTGGATGAATAGGAATGGAGGGCAATACTTTCTTGTCTATTTATTAAACTTTATTAATCTGAAATGATTAAAGTAAAAAAATAATGCAGTAAGTTTCAAAAGTAGATCACCTTTCAAATACTAATGTGAATATAAAAGTCAATAGCAGCAAATGGTGTGAATCATGCTAAAACATATGTGATGTTTTAACTTGGTTAACTGAAGCCTGCTGTGTATCAACAGGCTTTCACAGTTAATTCATATCACTCTGGTAGCACACTTTGAGAATATTTTTGAACATTTTTCAAGATAATAGTTTAAAACCACCTCCTTAACTCCATTATGTTTTTTCCCCACAGGTTAGTTATTTTAGGTGATGAATATCTGAAATCTTTCATGTAAGCATGCAATAATATTAAATGACCTATAAAATGACTAGATGCTACTTCTAGCTATGGTCTGGAGCAAAAATAATGTACAAAAATGTTGTCTTGGGGAAGCACAGGGAGAAACTATCCGAGACATGCCTCTGGGTAGAGTTTCTCTGCTTTTCCTCTTTATTCTACCTTTGTGATAGGAATATAGTAGTGCGATTCCACCTTAAAAAGGCCAGCATTCTCAATAGATATCTTGTCAGCTCAACAGGATGTGTGCATGTATGGTGGGTTGCCTAGGACAGAGCAATGGTTCTATACACTTGTTCGTTGAGTGGCTCAGAAATTTTGAGCAGAATGTTTCTCAGAAAATGCCAATTAATTCAGTTGTAAATGTTCTGTGGGAATGTGTCAGGACTGACTATACTTTGTTTGTTTTGCTTTCAATCAAAACAAAGCTTTTTGATAACTTTTTCATAATCTTGTCATGACAGAATATTTGAATGTTTCATTTTGGGACAACATTTCATTGAGGATTGTGTCTGATATTATAAATTTATAAATTATAAAAAAAAAGTCAGAATTAAAACTTTTCATATAAGTATATCTTAAGTGAATTAAAAAAAATGTCCTAGGGGAAACATTTCCTTTGCTTCAATTTAGAAGACGGGAAATGTTAAGATGTCAGAGTTTTCCAGGAAAAAATTCTACTTTCATGAAAAATATCTGACAGATGTCCATCACTTATTAAAAATTAAAGTTTTACAGTTTTCAAAACACATTAAACATATAGTTAAATGAGGGAAAATTGCTTAAAAATAATATTTTGCAGTCATCTTAATTTTGAAAGATTAAAAAAATAAGTGGATATTTTATTTATTAAGTTACTGAAAAAGTATTCCAAATGTCCAAACCAATATTTGAGTACTTGAGTCCGGTCACTGGGCACTACCGAGAATAGTCTGGTTCTTCTTCATTCCCTCCCATCAGGTATCTACACACATTGATGAGATTCCCCCCCTGAGCCTTCTCTTCTCGAGGCAGAAGAGTCCTCAGCTTTCCTCATATGAGATGCTCCAGTCCTTTAATCATCTCCACTGCACTTCACTGGACTTGTTCTAGTAAGTTAATCTCTCATCATTGTACTGGGGAGTCCAGAACTGGACATGGTATTTAAGATATGGCCTCAGCAGTGTTGAGTACAAAGAAAGGGTCACCTCCTTCAACCTGCTGGCAATGCTCTTCCTGATGCAGCCCTAAATGCTGTTGGCTGCCTTTGCTGCTATGGTATATTGCTGGCTTGCATTCTACTTCTTGTCCACCAGGACCCCAAGGTCTTTCTCTACAGAGCTGTTTTCCAGAATGTCAGCCCCCAGTGTGTACTGGTGCATGTGGTTATTCCTCCCCATGGGCAGGACTTTGCATTTACATTTGCTGAACTTCATCGGATTCCACTCTGGCCAGGACCCCACCTTGCTCAAGTCCACTTCTCCCAGTTTTGTATTATCTCTGAACTTGCTGAGGGTTTACTCCACCCCATTGTCTAGGTCCTTAATGAAGACGTTAAACTCTATTGGCTCCAGTAGTGACCCCTGGGGTATGCCACTAGTGACTAGCCTCCAGCTGGACTTTGTGCCATTGATCACAACCCTCTGGGCTTGGCTGTTCAGCCTCTTTCAATCCACCTCACTTGTCCATTCATCTATCCCATACTATGTCAGCTTCTCTATAAGGTCGTTACAGAAGACTGTGTCAAAGGCCTTAATAAAGTTGAGGTAAACAACATTCATTACCCTTCCCATCATCTGGCAAAGTAATCATTTCATTGTAGGAGGCTATCTGTTTGGTTAAGCATGACTTCCACTAGGTAAATCCACACTGACTGCTTCCAATCACCTTCTTGTCCTTCATGTGTTTGGAAATGGTTTCCAGAATTAGTTGCTCCATCACCTTCACAGGGACTGATGTGAGGCTGACTGGCCTGTAGTTCCCCAGATATTCCTTCTTGTTCTTCCTGAAATGACATTTGGTTACTCTGAAGATAGGAGTGATGACTGCTTTCTTTCATATTTTCTTTGCTTTCACATATTCCCTTTTGCCATGAACAGACACTTAGTATTTCCATATTCATTCATTCTCTTACCAGATGCACAAGCAATGCTCTGGATTTCCTTGACATATACACGGTCGTTGCTGTGGGCTCCTGCTCAAAGCAGTAGGGAGATTAAGAAGCAGAACACTCACATAGGACCCTGGAAGAGCAATTTTCTTCATCCTACTTCTCTTTTTGAGCTATGTGTAGAACTTATTTCACTTCTATTACAGACAAGAAAAGAAAGCCAGAGATGCAAGGCTTCTTTCTTTCCTCTTTAAAATGCAAAGACAGTCCTCCTGCTTTGGTGACAGAGGTAAATTACAATTCTGGAAGCATTTTTTTGCCACTTCTAATCATGGCTGTTTTTCTGGCTGGGACTGCCAAGAGACTGAACATCTTAGAAACAGTCTGATGAGGGAATCAGGTGTGAGACAATTTGGATATGTGAGCTACTAAAATAAACTGCCTCAAACATCCTACTGTTTTCCAGATCAAGAAGTATGCTGGACCTGTAGGTCTCATGAACCAGCCTACGACTGACCTGGATTGACTTCCTGGCTGGGCTTTAAGAACTACATTAGTAAAACTGACTTTAACTAGATCCTATAGTGTTACTGTTCTGTCAGGAGGTCAGTGACATATGTAGTCCCCAAAAAAGCAAGGGTATTTTATTTCTGATAGAGACAAGTAACAGAGTTTGTTGCTTCATTTAGTACTTTCACCTACATGTTGGCTCTGAGCCAATGTCAGCAATTTGGCTGAGGCTGTCGTCTTTGTCAGTGATAGAAAACAATATGAACCACTTTGAAGCTGCAAAAAACTTGTCCTTGTCTGGTAACTTGTAAACATGCAGAACCAGAACACGACAGAAATATCTGGATACAACTGTAGAGATAAAAGAAGGACATCAAAAGCCAGAATTGTGTCCAGCAACAGTGAGACATAATTTGATGGTAATTTTTATTTAAATGCTTGTGGGAAGATTAAGAAAGATGAAAATAAGCTGAAAATAGAATTGTCTTCTAGAGACCACCAGGCTAGATCAGAATAATAAAATATCCTGGATCAACTCATCTGGTACTCAAAACTGCATAGTTCTTTTACCCATGGGGAAATTTTAAGTATGAGGACATCTGCAGGGTAACAAACATTCAAAATTGGTTCATTAAAGTGCAGTTCTACTCTTTAAAGTGGATATGTGAGAATGACTTCTAGACCTCCATGTTTGTGGTCTCTCAAAGATCACTCTCTCAGATTGTTTCTGTTTACCAGTTAAAAGATGGTTCTTTAACATCAGTCCACAAACTTAACCATATTTCCTCAAGGAAGTCTGAGTTTTCTGCTTATTAGGCATTGCCATGAGACTTTTCTCCCCATACCTTTGCAGCCTGAACTGTAGACAATTCTAAGTAATCAGAAAGCAGAAAACATAGCTGTTGGTGAGGTAGAAGGAAAAAGAGAAGCAATTTCTCACTTGGTCTTGGTATCTTTGATCCTCTGGGGCTCATTTTCTCTGTACCCTTAGCAACCCTGATCAACATGAGCAAAGGAGGGGACAAGGCTGAAGCAGCCCCTTTGCCTGTTGCCTTGGACAGAAGTTGATTTCTTGTCTCACAGCCTGAGCTTAACAGTATGAAAAGTTGCCATAAGCAATGATTTTGTGGAGAGCAGTTATATAGTTTGAGGAAGGGAGATGGTGAGTATTGAAGAAATCTTAATTCTAAGCTACAGACCTGAATTAGATCTTACGAAGAAGTTGCTCAGGACTGAACCATGAAGAAACCACAATGTTGACATATGATGAAGGAAATGAGTTAAAATCAAGAGGCCTACTCCTGATTCTACTGTGCATTCTGCTCATTAATGTAATTAGCTAGTTGGGCCCTCTGTCTGTCAAAAATAGGTAGAACGCTGAAAAACGCAGGTGGGGAAACAGGAGAGGAGATTCAGCATGGAGAAACTCACAACAAAATTGGAGCAAATCTGTTAACTTGGAGGGAACAGGAAGGGAGAGAGAAAGAAAACAGTAGCCCTGGCTTAGGGTTGAGCAAGGTCACTTTCTAGAAGTACTTCTCACTCTAGTAAGCATGCAGTTGCTACTAGTGTACGTAAAATTAACAAGTAAAAAAGTGCTAGAATCTACCCTTAAACGTGGATTGGAAGAAGTAGCTATAGTGTCCAGGTAAATAATTTTCCTCTCTAGTTGTTAGACTGGTACACTCAGCCCCAACAACATGCCTGCATCTGACTTCTTGCCCTCTTACAGTGTGGTTTCTGTAACCCTGTTCCCACAGAGAACAGTGTTTTCTGCTGGAATTAGTGTTACAGGTGGCTTCAGGAAGCATCTGTCCCCAGAGCCTTGTTACATAAGCTACCATTTGTTCCTAATTCTCCATATGTTATGAATACATACCCTGCACTGTATTTATTACTTTCAGAAGAATAGTCAGCTAACCTGAATTATGAAGATTTTGTGAACTTGTGTACTTTTTGGCCTCCAATATGTATGCTCAGTTATTGCTCCCACCAGTCAAAATAGGTATAAGACACATACTAAAAAAAAAAAAGAAAAAAGATGTATGTGAAATCCCCGCTTATCATCTCAAATCACATTTTTAATATATGAAGTAGTATGATTTTTATACAATCTAAGAATGGCTCTTAAATGTTTTAAAATATGATTAGACTATACTGCAGTATCAAAGAAAAACCATTCTGATGGGATATATTTTCCTTCCAGAAGGCAGCAGCCACTCCCTGGGTCATTATTGAAAGAGTTACAAGGACCTAAATTTTCCATTTAGGAGTAAATAGAAGGAAGTAAACTAGTCCTTATACTCCTGTACAGTATCAGAGATGCTTTGCATCATTCATTTTACAGGTTATGACAAGGCCATATCTTAGATCTGCTGATACATTTCTGAAATGTGTTTAATGCAACATTTATTGTATTAACAAATCACTATCATTAAAAAGTAATTTAACAACATAAGCTAGTCCTACAAAGATAAGTAAATGTATTGTTTCAAGTCTCAAAGCTCTACAACAGCAGAATTCTAAGCCAAATCACCCTATTTAAAAAAAAAAAAAGTGCTTTTCTCCTTCCTCATTGTGAATTATGAAAGAGTCTCCAATTATATGGTGTGCCCATTCTTTGTTCTCTCCCCTTTTTTACACATGATGGACTGGGCTTTCATAGTGGAGAAGGCTTGCACAGCCAAGGAGTCTGCTCTCTGTAGGCTTCCTTCATTTGTTGCAGAAATTGGAAGATGCGCAAGGCAACACTGGGAGGCTGGAAAACAAAGGTTCCTCTAAGAGAATTGAATGCTGTCCAGATGATTGAATTCTCTTTGTTGTAGACATGTGAGAATTCCCTAAACGAAATGTTTTATGCTTGATCGCTTAAAAGTTATTCTGCTACTGTTTTACACTCTTTTCTGTGGATGGGATGGAATCAACAGGATTCTGATGTTGGATACATAAAATGCTGCATATATATTACCAAGTGCTCTTAAAAATCCAAGTATGAGGCATCCAAAATGGTGACCCATATTTACTGCATGTTTTTGTCTTCAGTTGTCCTTTGTTTTTGCTGTCCTACTGTACACTGGGGATAGTCAACCCTGTCTCTTCACAGGAATGCTGCAAAGATAATTTAGTTGACATTTTCAAACATTAACTTTCACTCAGAAGCTGCAATGATGAATACCATTAATGATCTTCCAGGAAGTTCATTTCAGAACATTGTAGATGACTGAAGTGACTGACTGAATACTTGCTGGTTGACTTTTGAACTGAGGTAGAAATCCTGAAGAAAAGCTGGTACAAAATTAAGTAGTTCACTTATTCAGTGTTAGATGAAAGCCCAATGGAACTTGGTTAAAATTACATAGCAATTTTAAATCTGACATTACCTCTAAAAATTTACTCTGCAAATTTATTACTCTCTTAATGCAGATTTTTAGTGTTTTATAGCACAACATAAACATTTTCATAAAGCTTTATATGTGGGAATTTATACTGTATTATGTGTAGTAACTGGCTCTTTTTGCTTACCTCAGTTACACTCACTAACAATAACTAATACTGTCATGTTCTTTAGGTCACATCCTGAAATGCCATGTCGCCATTTCCCTCCTAGAAAAATGTGTTTGTTGTGGATCACCATCAACTTCTGCAATGCACATGTAAAACACTGCTGGCATAAAGTTTTGCCAATATGTATGCAAAACATTGTTTCCATAAACATTAGCATGAATAGAAATTTGTAAGCAATTTTTCTTTTAAGAAAAAATATAAAAAAATTTACAAGTTAAAGAGCTAATGTGTTAAAGTAAACAAATAGAAAAGTGAGCTGAAGTGCTTTTGTGAAAAAAAAAAAAAACAACCCAAAAAAATCAGAAACTTTACCTTCAGTTTTCTTTTGCTTGCCCGACATACAGCATCATATATCCCACAGAGAACGAGAATTCTACCTCCATGTTGTACCACCTTTGTTCATCAAGTACAGTTCTCTTTATGACTGCAGTTCAACAGGGTACTTGGGACACAGTATCTTTTAATAAGCAAGACAACCAGTAGAGTTTAATGACATCACTCAAGGATGTAAAATCAATATGGGCCTAAACACTGTGCTCTGGCCCTTTTAGCTAACAGGTACACACAAGTACTTCATTAATGTACAAAATTTCTGTTAAATATGAAGTGGAATAGCTATTGCACTTGTGCATTCTGATAAGAAGAGGTAAAATTACAAAATCTCCTATGTAAAGTATACAATACAGGAAGATAACTAAATGAATATTCTATTTGTAACAAATCCCATCCCTCAGGGTGACTTAGTATTGCACCTTTACATCTGAAAAGAAGTAAGAGTGATACACTCAGCTAAAGCTGAATCTGCTTTTTAAGAACAATGTTGATTCCACTCCCACCAGTTCTCAAAAGTTTGATTTCAGCCTCCAGGAGTACACCCCACTTCAAACCCAATAAGGTAGTTTTTTCAGTGATGCATTTTTTGTATCATTATCTTATACACTGCAAAACAGATGCAGAAGTTAGGAAGGCTCACTTTTTTCCAGAGAAATGCTGTTATGACACAAAAAATCATATAGGTTTCATTTGCACACCAGGTGAAAGTTCTAGCCTGCAGAAAATGGAATTGAAATTTTCCGTGCTGCCATTACATCGCCAGGGGCACAAAGATAGCTCTGTTACAGCCCTGTGTCCTGTGTTGCTTCTGGCATGTCCCTTGCTGTAAAGCCCATAAACTCCCCTTCAGTGCTGTTTCATGGAGATATGCTTTAGCTTAGCTCTGTTTTTGTGTCCCACCGACAGGCTTCCTTTTCAGGATTTTCTCTGAAATTTGATCGATTTTTTTTTAATGGTTAATGTTAAAGGCAACAAATAGTTGAACTCTAGCAAATCTTCCTGAGAAAGTGTTTATTAATTTTTTTTTATGGTGTGAGTTTCTTTAGCAGCTCTTGAAACTGTTTACCCATTGCTTGCTTTATTTCTTGTCTATTTGAGATGTCTTTCCTTGCTCATCCTACGATGGCCCTAAACTTGCCTGCTGAGATCCTATTAAGCTGATAAAGCTTTAGTATTTCTCTATCAGCAACCACTGCAATATGCTTAAAAGTACTGTCTGCATGCTTCCTTTCATCTCTTCTCATGCTGCTTTTCACTGCTCTCTATCTTTTGTTACATATAGAATTTTTGCCTGTTCTTGTCCTTTCTGGAGGTATTTTGGAAAAAGTGATTTTTCTTTGTTTTTGTTTTCTTTCTTTCACTTCATTCTGCTTATTCTTACTTTTTCAGATTTCTATGTGGCTTGTATTAAAAGCAGGTACTATTGTGACAGGATTTGTGGTGCTGCCACATGAAGAAAGGTTCATGATATAGAAACAATGTCTTTTGGTGGACCTAAATTTTAGCCCCTAAGCACCGTTCTTGAGGCCAGTTTGAATTTGCCGCTCATATGTCTTGCCTGTTAGACTTCTACTGGCCTTCAAGGATTTTTTCTTGAGTCAGATATCTGTTACTGTCAGAGCCTGCAGGCCTGAACAGCAGGCACGTGAGTAGACACACAGGCAACCATGAACTCAGAATCTGCAATAACACGCGAAATACATGACTGAATGTTCAAATTCTAGTGGAGGCTGATCATCCAGTAACATAACCTTGGCACATAACTGTATCATCGAAGATACAGTTTTGCATCTGAATCCAAACAAGTATTTATGAAGAGTGTTTTCATTTTCAGTACTTTCTGAAGGATGTGATTTAAAGGTATTGCTGCTTCTCTATTTAATCTTGTCAGTTGTTTTCTTAGTGAATTGATAGTTTCCTGTCATGTATTTAATTGCCTTTTAATGCTTAAGTTCTTGTCCAATCACTCTGTGATGTTCCCTTTCTTTTGTTAACTGCTTTGTAATGAGAAGCATATAGAAGAAAATGTAAAGGTGGTCATGTAGTTGGAAAAATATTCTTAACACATCTTGGCCCTTTTTATGACTGCTGGACTGTTGCCATTTACTTCGAGGATGGTGCGGACAGTGTCTTGAGGGTGACGTTCCTCTCTCATCATTGCAGCATGAGTACACCTTCAAGTGAAAAGACTAATGTCTGATATGTGTGTTTTCTTATTGTCTCAGATGGCTACAGTAGAACCCAGGCTCTAAATGTATATACATTTCACTGCACTGCATGTTCTACAAATTCTGGTTGTTGTGGCTCAGCAAATTCCCATTTAAGCTCATGAGTTGATAGTTTTGTTGGTGGTGAGTAGCAAGGCCACGCAAGTGCAGTTGAGGCCTAGGGGGTGAAACATTCTTCCAGACACCCAGGATGAGATCAAAGCCTAGAAGAGATTCACAAAAGCCCTGGTTTTCAAAACAGATGTTGGTTTTCAGAAAGAGCTTGGTATACATTGCCTTGCAAGACCAAACATGCCAGTATCTTAGGGGAATCTAATCCTTTAAGTGCAGAGTAAAAGTTGGTAGTTAGCTGTATACCCTGCTGATTAATTTTCTTTAAATTTTATTCCCTAATAAACATTCTGGAGTCGATTCTCATGTTTAAAATTATTATATTGGGACATAATAGGGGAAAAAATATTCAGAGGCTGAGAATATCCATAGTCCCCACAAATTCAGTAGGGCCACAGGATTTTTGTGAGTATAGTCTGGAACAAAATGTGAGAAGTTTTAATTGTGCATCAAATTCTAACAGTGTGACCACACAACTGTCTAAAATTATTTCTCTGTTATTTCTGAGCAATTTATGATTTTTTTTTATTAGTGTGAGTATAGAAGATATTGAGTGGTTTTTTCTACAGCCAAAGTAAACTGAGTGGGACATCACTCATTTGCTACTTACACTTCACTGGCCACTTAAAATTTCAGCTTTATTCAGATATATCCAATTTATCTTTTTTTAGGATAACAGTTATATATCTGTCAGGCTTTCTGAGCTATTCTTACTAGATTTCGTAAATATTCAATTCTAATATTACAACTTACTATCTTAAAAAATGTCTTACAGCACATCTAGCAAAGTATTGTTCTTGGTTCTGGAATAATGACTGGCTTAAGAGTAATTTAGAGGACATAAATAAAAATGGTAAATGACTATGGTTCTGCTTTTCAAAGGAGTTAAGTGTCCTGCTTATTTTCTGATACAGGAAGTTACTGTTCATAAACATCTTAACTTTGCTTTGAAGTTCATTTTATTATTGAAAAATAAACCAGAAAATTATACTAAAAATTATTTTATGCATGTTGTGACTTAGGAAAAAAATCTAGTTTGTAATACTTTTTCGTGAGTATTGGAAAGCATCTTCTGTGCACTCTTTGGAGAAGCCAGATCTTTCATCTGGAATTTAATTATTAAACAAAGAAAAAAGCTTTATTTTGGGGGAGTTAGAATGTTGCTCCATGATACAGTCATAAAAATGTACTCAAGCAACCACTGCAGAAAAATATAATGATGCTCACAGAGTCGTTAGAGATGAATGAGCAAAGAGTGGACACAATGTGTTGCTTGATAAATTTAGCTCTGCCCTTGACTGTTGCTTGTTTGTGAGTTGCTTTGGTCTTCCCTGGATCTGTTTTTTACTCTAAATTAGTCTCCAGTCATGGTGGCAGCTCTTGTGTGTTCCCATGGTCCTGGGAGCTACGCCAAACCTGTTCTGCTGCAGGCAGAGCCTCCTGAACAGGGCAGGCTAGAGGGGATGGGCCAGAGTCAGGATTTGGTCTTCT
Organism: Elanus axillaris; assembly: GCA_026212715.1. Taxonomy (NCBI): domain Eukaryota; kingdom Metazoa; phylum Chordata; class Aves; order Accipitriformes; family Accipitridae; genus Elanus; species Elanus axillaris. The sequence continues at coordinate 11,283,741 of JANZLQ010000050.1, read as the reverse complement.
AGCTTGGCCTTTGGGCAAAGGCTCAACACTCTTCTCCTTTTGATATAGAGCCAAATAAATATTACAGATAAACAATAGTACAGATAAATTACCCAGGTATGGAAAACAGACTAGGAGCTGAGGACGTGGAACATCTGGATCTTGTCAAAGGCAGAAATCCCAGCTAAATATGGTGGAGTAATTATCTCGAAAGCACATCCTAATCTCAGCAGAATGGAAAAGAAATGGAACCTTTGAATATGAAAAACTGCCTTTGCAGTTACTGTTTTTGAAACAAGCTGTGAGCAAACTTGATATCAGCATGTGTGCTCTCACTGAAGAAACAGTAAACCAAGTGTAGAGAGAACTTGAAGGAACCTATACCAGCTCCCAATGTTGACACTAAAACGATCCTTACCCTAAGTTACATAAAGTAGGAAAGGAAGAAGGAACTATACCTGTAACACAGCTGCTTACAGTGGGATCAGATTAATCAGCTCTGCAGTTCTAAAGACTGTCTCATTGTACTCACAATGCCATTTGCAAGAATACATTAATATTCAGAGATGGACTTCTTATCTACTAGATCAACAAACGGACTTAAGACAACAGACTAACATTCAGCCTAAAGGGAGCTACTTGTGATTTAGGCCACTATTGCCCAAGAGAGAAAAATGCTCCTTTAAAGAAATGAAAATAAGAGATGAGACAGCTAAAGCAGAGAATCCAAAGAATAGGTAAGAATCACAAAATGATGTTGGTCACCAAGAGCTGGCTTTAGAAAACCACTGACTGAAGTGCACAGAAAGCATTGATACTGTAGCTCTGTTATAAGGCATGCAGTCATATTAAGAATAGATGGACTGTTTTAATGAGTGTAATGGTAGTGAAGTGGATAAAGGCAAAGATCCAGAGACATTTTTCTAGGCAGCTGAACCACTTGTGAAAGCATTAGGTTTTTAAAGAGCATAAGGAAGAAACCAGACCATAAAGGAAAAATATTTCTGATGAACTATTAAAATGTAGGAAGGTGTAAGTTGAGTCAAAGATCTATGGATTTATTTCGTATGTCAGGAATTTTGAAAATAAAAATCAAAGTAAATGCAAAGTGGGATTCAAGTCCCTGCTTTTTTCAGATGGACAAAATAAAAGATTACTGCAGGAACTTCTCACCTCATAAGATCCCATCAAACTTCTGCAGTTTTATATATGCTTAACAGTTACACAGAGGATTCACTAAGAAAATATGGAGGACTTACAGAAGAATAGGTCTGTTGTGGCTCAAATATTGTCAGTTTGTCAGCTGCTTGAGAAGAGATGGGAATATAATAAGAATATATGATTTTACAAGAAGATATGTGATGGTATAGCTCAAGACAGTACTGTGGTCACAATGAAAAATCTGGATTCCCAGGAAAAAATATTAAACCTGTCTTTGCAGAGTGTAACGAGAGAATGAGGTCTCTGTGTAATTTGATATGAAGTGGTACAACTCACTCCATACAACTACCTGAAAGGAGGTTGTAACAAGGTGGGTGTTCTTTTTTGCCGAGTAGCAAGTGATAGGAACAAGAGGAAATGGCCTCAAGTTGCATCCGGGGAGGTTTAGATTGGATATTAGGAAAAATTTCTTCACTGAAAGGGTTATCAAGCATTGGAACAGGCTGCTCAGGGAAGTGGTTGAGTCACCATCCCTGGAGGTATTTAAAAGACACATAGATGTGCTGCTTAGGGACATGGTTTAGTGGTGGACTTGGCAGTGTTAGGTTAATAGTTGGACTCAGTGATCTTAAGGGTCTTTCCCAACCTAAATGATTCTATGATTATGTTCTGTGATAAGGTAGGAAGTAATTTTTAAAACGGGAATGGGAAAAGTGCCATGATAATAGCAAAATTCTTTCAGTGGTGTAGATGGCCTTTATTGACTTTTAATTTGTGCTGGTACATGCTGATGATTAATTTACCATGAAATAGACAGAAAACATGACACAGAAGAATGGTTGAAAACTGTGCTTGAAGTGACAAGAAACCCAAAATATATATGTAAAACTATGAGAAAATGCTGAGCAAGCTTGCTTAGTAATAATTTGATATCACCAGCAAATCAGATAGTGTACCAAATCAGATTGGAAACATTTCTTGCTAATAATGGCTTGCAGATGATTGAACTTAAGATGTGCTGCAGGAGCATGATTGTCTGTTTCTTTCATGGGTATATTTAGCCACTGACAATCACTGAGGAGAAGCAATACTGCATGTCTGTAGCATGCTTTTTTATGTGGATGTATGATAAGCACATCCAGTAAGGATGAGGAATGCCTGGTCTTGAGACACACTTTTTAGTGAGGAGAGGCAGCTGATACATACAAAGAAAACTCTGATAAAGACTTCAGGGAGGTCAGTGAAGATTAGTAACTGTAAAAGTAGTGATTCCTGAGCATTTCAATGGGCTGAAGTGCTGTGGTGTTAGAATAAAGCCTAACTGAACATCTCTTGGTAGGCTCTTTGCATGGTTTTTAAATGTGTGGCTGACCACAGCAAGAAAGAATGACACAGAGTGAACTAAGCCTAAGAAGTCTCATGTAAAATACCACCAAGAGCCAAAATACAACTGTGGTAAGTTGTTAGAGCAGTTCAGGACCTCTTCTACCTTTCCTGGTCTAGTGTCAGCCCTGATTATTTTTCTTTATAGGTATGTGATATGGAGAATTTAATAACATTTCCATTCCTATAGGTAGGCCCAGTTAACGGAAGGAGATGACAGTGATTATATCTGGCTAAGGAAAAATCTGGAACCATGCTTCCAATGTGAATTACTGTGTTTATGACTAGTGCCTGCACACTAAAATTGCTTTTCATTTTTTGCTGAATTTGCTATTTTGGAAAGCGATTCCTATGGCATACTTGTCATGAATAATGTGAAAAACAGACTCAAAAAGGTCATACAAGCTAAGTGCGTGGAGCTTTCTCTCTTGAATATTTGCACTATTGTACTTCTGTTGCTCTAATGTATTTATTATTTAATTTCCTCTCTCATCCTGAGCCTTGAACTTCGCTCACTCAGTATGGAAGTCAGAACTTCTTAATAGATCAGATTACTTTGTAAACTGTTGGCATCTAGAGAACATACAATATATCTTTACATAAAGCCTCTTTTGAAATAGTTGTGGTTGTTGCATATGTAACAATAGTGTTTGAATATTAATTTTTTCATTGGACCATTGCACACAAACAGAAACAAGATCTATTAGAATTACCTTTCCATGAATTACTTTTTAAAAATTAAAAAATATCCAATGGATTTGTACCAATTCCAGATGCCAATCTGAGCCAAGCAAACCAGCAGATTTCTGAATTACAGAAAACTGGTTAATTGACTGTAAAATCACAGTGGTTTTTGTGATGTGGGCCTACAGATTAATCTAAGGGAGGAGAGTCTGAAAAAAAGGACTCATATGGCTTGGAATAAAGGATGACAAGTGGCCAAGAATGTTTGCTGTAGGCTATGAGGACATCTACCTGTTGAGGACAGTGGAACATGGATCCTATTCTTAGATTTAAACTACGTGAAAGCAACTGAAGCCAATGAGTTTGTGAATGAAACAAAGAAGGAACCAGTATCCATGAAGTAATCTTTCATAGCCTCTCTGCCTTACCTGGTTTAATGCAGTAACAAGCAATATATGTAATTATATTTTTTAAAAGAGCTATTTTTCAGGCAAGTATTTCTTGCTTTGTTATCAGAAGATATCACCTGAAATTAATAATCCACTTACTTTTCACTGAAAAGACAAAAAAATTAAATTCTTAAAAGTACATTTAAGTGGTAATGTATACTGTTATATTTGCAATGAATATACTAATACATTTAAATAATAGTTTTAATCTGTATTTTCCCCAGTGGTATATTTTTGAACACATGGTATTAGTACACTTGTGTGAGCATTTTCTTAAAGATTCTTAAGATTCTATTCCCTGTGGTTAACCCTTATATTATGGATAAAATAAGGAATGCATCATCATTTACCAGACCTGTTGAGTAGCTGAAATTAATGCGATTTGGAATGCACCTTATTATTTGAGCACTGCTGGCTAGCGCTAGGCCTGGTATTCTTTCCTCCATACTCAGTAAAAAAAGAAGAAAAGAAATTCTATTCTGTTCCACTACTTATAGCACACCGATTTCCTTGGTATTTGAAGTCCTCCAAAGTCATCCACTAGACAAATGGGAGGGGGGGAATAAGAAAGACATGTTTATAAATTCAGGGTTCAGGGTAGACTTTAGATCATCTTTTCACACACAAAAATGGGAGCTATAATTCAAAGGAATTACATCAGAATAATTAAGATCAGAAAATGACCTTTCAGGACACATCCTGCTCACTCTTTCTCTGACTTTTTGTACAGCTCTGTAGCAAAAATGGGACAGTGAGCTGCTCCTAATAGGTTGCACGGAGATCCTCGCGATGTGAAGGATATGTGCGTGCCATTAGACTGATGTATCAGTTCTGTCTCTGTATTTCCACCCAAGGGATGTCTGAGCTTGGCTGGTATGAATAGCAAGTGCTGGGTAGCATGATAGGAATTGCTTTAAGAGAAAAAACCCTATAAAATAACAAATAAATTATGAGTATAACCTAGTCATATAAAATACTCCCAGACACATGTGGAACCAGGAGGTTTATATAACTTTTGGTAACCTATGGCTGGAAATGGCACAGCTTTTTCCATAGGAGGCAAAATATGGCCCTTTCTGAAATAAGGGATGAGTGTTATCATATAGATTTTCTATTTTGGTCTATGGCCTGATATGGCTTCCAATGCTTGCCTAATGTTTCGGGCACTGGTGTTACTTCAGCTCAGCATTTTTGGGGAACAGAGGGGAAAAGGAAGGAAAAGAATGACATGGTTTCTCCAAAACCTGAATTATATGGCTGCTTCAAAAGCCTCTGCTGACCTGAGAATCAATTAATTCAGGTTTTCATTGACTACTTTCCGAGGAAACAGAAACAGAAAAACAGAGCTTTCACCAGAAGAATTTAGGGGAGAGTTATAGCTAGCAGGTGGAGCAGTAGTTTCATGAATGCTCTGGTTCTGCAGTGAAATAGCCATGGAAGCCAGTGACCAATTATCGGAACAGAGATTTGTTTTCTGAGTATGCATAGCAAAAAGCAAACTGTACCCGTTTCACAAAATCTAGGTCTTATTTTGAAAATAGCTGTAATAAGAAAGGCCATGAAGGAGCAGAGTTGTAGAGAAAAAGCTCCATTATACAATGATTTCTCAGAAATGACCATATTGATGCCAGCACTTGTAGAGAAGTTTTTGAACCTCAGAAGGTACCTCAGAACATTTCATCAGTCAAAATGGAGGACACTAGCTATCCAGCATAGCAATTGATGTGATCTGCTCAGTTACCGCTTCGTCTTGCTCCCAAGGAGGTAACATATCTGGGCAGAATGTGGGTCTTCAGTCCCCTCTAGGTGCTGATCTTTACAAGATGGTGGCCAATTAAGTGCAGTGAAAGCCATGTAGCTACAGTGACCTGATGGTGCTATTTGTCACCAAATTCTTAATCATCTTTGTGCCTGAATCTTGCAGCTTTGCAAACCTCTGTATAGGTGAGTCTAGGTGATTGCTAGCCCAGTTATATCAACACTCAGCAAGGTTCAGTCACTTTGAAATGAAATTATCAGCCTCACAAAGACATGGTCAGACTTCCTTCATTTTCAAACAGCTGTAATCTTGCCATAAATATTTACATTGATGGTTTGAAGCAAATCTCATGAGCTTTCGGAGGCCGAAAAATCTTTTCTATGCCAGTAACGTAAACCAAGAGATGTCTAGTGCTGCCAAGTGGAGTTGAGTGAAACATTTTTGATTGCTTTCTTTGTACACAGAGTAAATAAAAAACATGTGTGAACACAGGTTGTTTTATCTGAAAAGTTATCGATTTAATACTGAAGTTTTTGAAACAGAATTTTTAATTTTTTATTCCAAAAACTTAATGTCAGAAGTTAGTTACATTTAGTAGTGAAATAGGTGAAAAACAAAAAACCAAAACCCCACCCAAACTTAACAGTTTTGTTTGGTCTGAAATGGAACACCCTTTGCTCTTTTATTTCACTGTGGAAAAAAATAGCCAATGGCTGATGGTCAGCCAACATTAAGTCAATTGTTTGTGCTGCCCTAGTTATAACTGCCTTTCAGTTCTGTGACAATTCAAAACAATTTGCACATTTGATGTTCCTTTTCTCTGGCCCATTTTTACCTAAAAGACAAACATTGTCCATGGCCTCCAACTGTGGTTTTTTTTATCATGGAAAAGATGCTGAATTACAAGTTTTAAAGCTTGGAAATATGAAGAAAAGTGGTGGTTTTACCTGTGACAGAAAATCACTGGTTTGCTGTGGAAGACTGTGTGCACCTATGAAAGTGATTAATCTTCAGTCCTGGCTGCAAAGAAATAGCTACATTCTTTGATGGAAGTAACACAATTTTTATCTTACATCATGCTGTGTTCCCCTGGTTTCACAAGCAAATCTTTGCAAAAGAGAAAAATACCTACACCCACTTCCCCCCTTTAACATAGCCTTCTGGAGTTTCATGTGAAAAAAGTCATTTTCAACACCACTAGTTAGAAGAGTAGCAGCGTACTGTGGTGTTACTGTTGTGGTTATCAAGGATAACTTGCTTGGTTTATTTTTGTAAAATAGACAAAGTACTAGCAAAATTTTAAAATACTTGAAATTTACTTACAGTATACTTTACAGGTTTGGGGTTTGGTTTTGTTTTGGGTTTTGTTCTGTATTTTTCAGTGTTTGAAAGGCACAGTAAATATTTTGGTTAATTGAAACCTAAATATAAGAAAGTTACAACTTTCTCTCCCTCTTCCAAAGAGCATTTGAGGAAATGAGTTTAGAAGTGCTATACTGAGTTTTCACTCTTTTAAATTACACATTGTCCATTTCTGCTTCTTTTAGTTCCTGGAGCTTCCAGTTGAGATTTGGGTCTTATGCCTGCAAACACTAACCATACATAACAGGGACAATCTTGTTTCCAAAGACCTTCAAGGCTAATGAAGCAAGACAAGAAAAATAAACACCAGTGTTCCCACTTTTGCAGCTGGGCACTAAGGGATTGAGTGATGAGAATACTTGCCCAGTGTCAGAAAAGTTTGTTGCAGTAACAGGAACTGAACATATATGTCTTCATTTTCCCTGCTTTAAATAGAGACCCTCTTTTCTTCTATGAAACCTTATTCTTTCTGAAATGCTGTATTCAAGATTCAAAATGGTCAAACCAGAATATCTGAATATATATTTTTGAAATTTGTTATATTTTGACAAACTTAAAAAAATTGCCTGCTAACATTCTGTTTTTAAAGGCCATTAAATAGTCTGGGCCTAGATGTTAGGCCACACTTTCAAAAACTTTTGCCAGCAAAAATATCTTCCTTGTGCAAACAAATCAATATTTATATGTCCTAGCTGGACATTTACATGAACAAATATGAGTTTTGCCTGGGCAAACACTGATACATGAAGGCTCCACTGGCATGTCTCAGGACAGAGCTCTAACTAAACGTGTTTTCTAGCAATAAGTAAACTACCCATTTTGAAAGTGTAGTCTTCTATGATTTCAGAAGAATGATGTTTTTCATATTAGTAAAATCTGGCGAAATAATAAACTAATGGGACAGACCAGAAATGTTTAATTCTATATTTTGTACTAACTATTTAAGTTTAATAAACCTTCCTCTTAGAAAGCTATTATTTGCTCCTTTTGCAGTGTACTCTGCCATAATTTCTAGATGCAAGTTCTCCTACACAAATCATTAATTCAATGTCTATTTAACTTCTTGGTTTTGAATGAAATGCTTTGATTGGAAATTCAGGGCAATAAATCAACAACTTTTGAGGGTGCAGGGAAGAGAGAAAAATCCCATGATTTTAATTTGGCATAGAAGGACTGTTGGTGTTCTTTTGCTTAGGATTTGTCTTGGGTTATCCTTGTTGGCTGTAGCTGCCTACCTCCATCAAATAGAAGATCCTGACTTGAGAACTGGAGATTGTCCAAAATGAATGGAAGTGAAATAAATAAAAATAAATATCCTCTCACCTGCAGTGCAATTCTTCTATTCAGACTGGGAGGTCTTGAAGGAGTCTGTCTCCTTGATCCCTTTTAATGCCTTGGAATTCAATCTAGAAAAAGAAGTAAGTGCCTAAATTTAAAACTGCATTCCAAAACCCACTGTTTACTTGCTACCAACTCACAGAAGTGTCTAAACTCTACAGTATGACTTATTTTTGTCTTCAGACATTCTTTAGATATCTGAAACAAGTGCTTCTCTGCTCCCTACAGACCATCTTGTGAAATCCTTTTTCAGCCACTTCCTTCAGAAGAGGGCCATGAGAGACAGAGGGCTGACCTACTCTACTAACTAAATCATGTCTCTAAACAGTCAAAAATCTGGATCAATTTCTTCTTTGACCTATTCCTTTCCTTTGCAAAGTCAGTTAAATCAAACTTCCTATTCCTCCCAGTCAATAATGGAGGAGAAGCCTCACATTTTTGATTTGCAGACAGAAGCAGAGACCTTCTCCAACTTTTAGCCAACTTCAGAGGTGTGCCACCAAGTTCACTGAAAATGGGGTTATACTGATACTGCAGTCTCTGTGGCGTTGCACACTACAGTCATCCCCTTGAGGTCGCAGCACCCCTGCTCTCACATTCAGCCTGAGCTCCAGGTACTACAAGTTCCCTCTGTGGCAGCTGGCAAGAGGAACCTTCAGCGTAGTCCCCTGTTTCTCATGGCGCATCAAAGCAAGGGCAGATGTGGTAAAACAAAGACAGATTGGTCCACTTTTGGGAATCTTCTTGAAATCAACCACACCAGAGGTTTGTTTCCAATGATATTAAGTAGCATATGCTAGCCTGGCCTTGAGAATACTCTTGCTCGTTAAGTAGTGCAGATGGGGGTTAATATGCTACTGAAGTTATTAGGGTCAGCCAGCAATGGATGTGTGGCCTCTTTTATCAAAGGGTTAAAATCAGCCCTGTGCAATGGTCTTACTTCAAGACATCATATCCTACACTGGAGCCATAAATCGTCATCAGTATAAAAACAAGATTTCTCTGCACACAATAATTTAACCTTTGCTGAGAGAATCTGTTCCCCTTTATATCATTTGTTATTAGATGATTTAATTCTGCTTTCTGCCTCACATCCTTTTCACCATGCACCAAAGTAATGCTAGTTGTTACCTGTCACCACAGGTGTCCTGGGCCACATACAGTGTAGATTCATTGTCTCTGCATAAAAGGGGTAATCCCTCTGTGCCTCAAAATCAAAGATGAATAGCTAATCCCTTTGCTTCCACCACAGTTAAAAGTAAAGCAAAGTTTGTGTAGTTTAGTGAGAAGGTTGTAAAAATGAAAACGAATACATCAGTTACTTGGGCTACTTGAAATATAAGGCAATACAACTTCAGGATTTCTCTGAACTTCAGGATGATTCCAGTTACTTCACAAATGTTCTGTTAGACTTCATGCCATCGGTCGCTGGGTGTATTGGTTGGTGCACCTGACATGCAGAACATGTCCTCTTCCTCCAGGTGTGTCTTTTGGTGTGGAACTCAAAATGAGTCACAAGCAACTTAGACTTTCATTCCAAAATGCCCCTTGACTGTGAACTGGGGGACAATTCTATCATTTCTGCTCTCAGAACATGCCTTAGAAAATTAAAAATAACTTGTCACAATCCCTAATAGCCGAGTTTGAGTTGTCAAGCATGACTTGATCCTCCAGAGTTAAACTTCTCAGAACAGAAGCTGTGACAAGAGGTATTGTTTCCAGTTGAACAAAATCAGACATTAAAAAGTATTCTAAACGTCCTTTTCCTCCTGCCTCCTTGATTTAGGTGAAATTCAGTGGCCCATAATTCTTTTAAATCAATCCCAGATAATCAGCAAAAAAATCGGAGGAACCATTTCTACACCAAACTCAAAGAACTGGCAAACCACATACATAGTTCTGGCTTGGACCATTTGCCCATTAACGCAAGGCCTTAATTTCTTTCAGCTTTCTAGAGAATCTTTAGACATTACTGCTATAACTACTATTATAACTACTGCTCAGCTTCAGTAGTTATAATCAGGCATAACATAAGGACATTCCTAAAAGCTCTCTCTGGCCTAGTGAAGATAACCTTCTTTAGCATCTTCTGTAGTCAGTGGAGAAAGGCAGGGCCCAAGTTTGGCTGTAGTTTAAACCTGAATTTGATTAATCTATAAAGGACAATAAAGTTGGACTCCTCCTGTAAATCACTTTCTAGAGGACCCATCTTTCAGCACTGACTACGGAGGGAAGAGAGAGATTACCTATTGTGAATGCTTCCACTGTTTCAATGATTTATCATCAGAAATTTACCTGTTAAACATTAACAATTACATGCTGGCCTGAGTAACGTTTGTTCTTAGAACTACTTAGAAGCTAACTGCAATACATAATAACCCCAGGAAACAGAAATGAAAGTGTAGTGAACACATACTGCCCCATTAACAGTTTGGGGAAATCTGGTTGCTTGTCCTATCTGCTTTCTCTTCTGCCTGATATAGCTTTGCTGGCAAAACACAAAAGGCTGGCATAGTTAAATCTGCTTAAGTATTTAGATACCTTACTTCAAATAAGAGGGAAGTGGTTGTTCACAAGCATTTGCCTCTATCACCTTTAAATCTTACCTTTAAAATCAGAGTGTTTTATAAAAATCTGGTTTTGATGTTTGCCACAGTAGGTGGAAGATAGTTGTAACTTGGGAGTTAGAAAATAAAAGATCAACCTGTCTGAGTTTTCTCTGTAATTCTCTGTGTTAAAGTGCCTGAATGAGTAAAACTTGTGGAGAAGGCACACTGAAAATAGTCTGGAAAGTCAGAAAGCACGACAAAAAGTGATTCATACCTTGTCATTCATTCACCTTCAACCAGGAAAGCTTTCAGAAGTTTCAATTCAAAGAAGCCTAGAAGCTACCAGCAAGGTCACACCCATGCTATGGCAGGTTGAATGCTTACCCAGCATTAGTGCACATGGAATTAGCAGATGCAATACACCTGTTCACATTGACAGGGAGTTGTGAGGTTTTTTTTTTTTTATTTACTATGTATAGAGAGGTAACACCAACTTGCATTGTTCAAAGAAAATGTAACTATAGGAATGCTATAAACCTATAGCTGTTGACTTATCTGCATTCTCACCTGGTCAGCCACTTCACACAGAGAGGAAAATCCTCATAGGAGCCCTTGATATTCCTCCAAACACCCTCCCTTTCACTGTTTAACTGAATGTCTTCCATTCTGTGTAGTGCTAGGAGAGCTCCCTGGGTTGGTGATTTCCAGACCACAACTGGGAAATCGGCAGTGTAAATGAGTTGCAATTTACGGTACCTATGGAACTTATTTATCAAAAGAGTCATCTTTTTCCAAAGTTGCAGGCCTTCTACTATGCATCAGAGGGCTTGTGAGAGAAGTGAACCTTGAGGAAAAATTATGAGGTACTCATCTATAGTCATATCTGTCATAATTCTGTGTCACATTAAATATACCTTCCAAAGAAGAGACCATTTAAAACTGAGTTCATGCTCATCTGAAGTTGATATTTGAAAACCTGAACTTTTTTGTACAAAAATTACCCTCTGTTTTTACCAGACTTGGCATTTTTCATATTGACAATGATATCCTTTATTGTACATGTTCTCCAAACACTACTCCCTTACCATGAGCATTTCATCCTGCTTCTCGGAGTCCGCTCATAGATGTGCTTTTAATCACAGTAGCAAACAAAACACTGTGTCACAGGTTTCAGCGGGAAGGGGAGCCAGGAGCCGAGCGTGGTAAACTCAGAGACAGTGTCCTCACCAACAGGGGTGCAACCCTGCAGCACCTGGACACGGCAAGCAGAGAGCAGGTTTCGTGATAACAAACTCAGCCAAGAGTCCAGAGTGCCAGGCAAGCCCACTGCAACATGGCAGGTCTGAGGTCAAGCAAGCATATCAGCAGGTCAGCCGTAGGATCGGTCTGTGCTTGGATGCGGTAGCCCCGCAGACACAGATGCAGTCGGGTGGTCACAGTAATGAGGCAGGTCCACGGTCAAGCTGGGGAGTCAGCTCAGGGGGTGAGGGTTGAGGTGCAAATCTCCCAGGTACAGCGGCCAGGACTGGGCGCAGCTACAGTCCAGCTGCTCTGACCAAGGGTGAGACCCTCAAATTCAAAGCTGCTCTGGAGAGAAAAAGGGAGAGTGGCTGCTGAGGCTTCCTAGCGGTCTCAAAGGGCTCTCCTCAATGCTCACCGCCTGCCTAAACTGGCCCTGATCCCAGACTGCTGAACCCCTGGGCAGAGGGGGGCTGGCTTCAGTGCTGCGTTGGCTACATCACCCCTAGTCTGCACAGAGCTGTACTCGTGCAGCCGCTTGCCTCTAAACGCAGCGAGGCCAGCATCACTCGACATGTGGTCTGTGGGCCAGTGCCGTTTTGGGAGGCATGAAAAAGTGATCCCCAAAGTGTTTGCTGGATCCTGATTGTTCTTAGTGCCTGGGGGAGGGATCTGTTGCATTTTGTTTGCAATATTAATTACAGTTTGCATGTTTGCAATTATAATACAGATTTGGTAAAAGGTAATGTTAGGTGGAATTAATCTGCTCTAATTTAGGAATCTAAAAATTACATGGCTAAATCAGACACTTAAAAAAGCTGAAATGTATCTTTTAAGTAAGTCACAGTGAGAAATTATGGCATTTTGGTGATATCACCCATCACCCATTTTAACAGGATATACTAATGGTGATTTTAGTTTTTGCACTCAGGATTTTTGTCTTACAATTGCTCGTATTTTGTCAACTAAAACCTGCAGTGCTCTTGGTTCATCTGAATTCATTCTCTGTAGGACCCATTACCCAAACTGTCTTTTAGTGCATGGAGGAAAAAAAATATGTTTATTATATACAAAGAATTTGGCATTGTTTGTATAAAAGTTCACTCACAGCTCCTACTAAAATATTCTTGAATTCTACATTATTTCTCATGAAAACTCTTAAGTGTTCACAAAAGTGAACTCTCATTTAAACAGGAAGGAACTGACTTTTAAATACAATCTCTTATTGTACCTTCTTCCTTAAATGTGAACATAGCTTATGAATTTGTATTGTCACATAAGAACTTGCATTTGTATGCGAGATATTAATAAATGTTTTTTCACCTGCATTTTTATAGTTAATAGCTCTGCTTCAGACAGGTAAGGCATTTTATGCATCAATTCTTCACACATTTTATGGCCCCACGCAACTCATCAAATAGATTATCATGGATAAAGGCCAACCAAAATAAATGGCGTCAGATCTTCTGAAAGCTTTGTGTTTATATGTCTCACCAACATTGGCAAACTTCTGACACATTGTCTTCCCACACCTCTTGTTAATGTACCATCTTTTGTCAATGTTCCATCTTTTGGTAACTTTTATTATTGTTGTGTTTTCTATCTATTTGTCCCTTTGTAAACATTTTATGCCTCATTCACACAAAGTAAAGTTAATTGAGCAGGATTTGCCTTGCCTGTTAAAAACAGAAGTTTGCATTTCAGAAAGATGGGGATGTCTTGCTCAAGTGAGTGATAAAAGCACAACAGATGTCTTACCTATGGTGAATACGCAGGCTATTTTAATCCATTAAAGTTAATGCCATATACATGCTTGCTGATCAGTAGGTGTACATAGCCACAATGTGCAGCACAGGAATACAAGTAGTGGCTTGCTTTATCTACACTAATCTACAAAGTTAATTTAATTTTTACAAGAGTGCTACCTGTACTCCAGTCTGGGCCTTCCCCCTGCATCTGTGCTGTCTATGCTGGGCCAAAACACTCAGAAGACTTCTAGAGAAACTCTTGCCCACAGTAGAACTTTGGCATGGGAAAGGTGTTAAAAATTTCCCCTCTTTCCATTAGGACAAAGGAAAGGCTACTAATAAAAGGTTTGTTGTTTTCAGATCTGAAATTCAGTTGGATGTTAATGAGCAGACTACTTCATAGTGATGTGACAGAGACCTAAATCATGGATAAATATTGGATGGGAGTGTGTGAGGGAGGCTGAGACTGACAGGAGCATCTCCTGATAAAGAGAATTTGGAGTCTACTTATAAAAAAATTTTTCACTGTCATTTTCAGAGAAAGTTTGAATCAGAAGGTGAGGCTGTGCAAAGGGGAACTCTGGACTGCCTCCAGGATGGACCCAACCCGAAGAAGTAATAGAGTGGGGAAGAAAATGAGACAGAAAAGCATATATAGGACTTTTTTTAGGGCATGGTATGTATTCCATACCTCTTCTGTTGTCTAAAATAGCAAGTCATAATTTAAGAAATCCTTTGCAGAATTTCTGTCATTTGCTTCAAGCCATGAAGTATCCCCCAGAAATGTGTAGTCTAGGAAAAGGCAAGATTTAGGAATGGTGTTGGGGGTTCTTGGACACTAAAGCTTAGATTTCCTCTAAGGGAAGTGGTGCCAACAATCATGTACATAATTAGTAAGATTAGAAAAGAAAGGAGACAATACATTGAAAGAAACAGGCATTACTATGGGTCCTACCACAGCAGGCTGGTGTGTGTCTGGCAGGAGGGAAGTTGACCAATGCTGTGACAGGTAAGGTCATTTCCTCACTGGCCCTCTTGGGATGTGTCCTGGTTTCAGCTGGGATAGAGTTAATTGTCTTCCTAGTAGCTGGTACAGTGCTGTGTTTTTGAGTTTGGTATGAGAAGAATGTTGATAA
>JANZLQ010000050.1:11256207-11268865 GCA_026212715.1 Elanus axillaris | reverse complement strand
ACAAGAAGTTGGGAGGGGGACACACAGGCAGGGCAGCTGACCCAGACTGGCCAGAGGGGTATTCCAGACCAGGGGACATCACATCTAGTATATAAACTGGGGGAGTAGGGGTGAGCGGATCACTGCTCGGGGATTAACGGGGTGTCGATCGGCAGGTGGTGAGCAACTGCATTGTGCAGCACTTGCATATTCCAGTCCTTTTACTATTACTATTGTCATTTTACTAGTGTTACCATTATCATTATTAGTTTCTTCTTTTCTGTTCTATTAAACTATTCTTAGCTCAACCCATGAGATTTAATTTTTTTTCCTGATTCCTTCCCCCATCCCACTGGGTGGGGGGGAAGTCAGTGAGCGGCTGCGTGGTTCTCAGTTGCTGGCTGGGGTTAAACCACAACAAGATGGTTAGTAGCTTTGCAGAAATAAAGTGCTTAAGGTATTAATGCAGTCAGCAATTATTATTGTTACTGGTTTGTGTGGGTCAGTTTTGCTGCTTTTGTTTTGTCTTATTGTTGCTACTGCTAATATTTGTTAAGCATTTTAAGAGTACCTACTTATCACAATAAAAACAGAGGATGGTGTGTATGGGGACATGCATGGATGGAAGACAGGCATTTCTGTTTCAGGTCTAGTGCACACAGTATTCCATCTGCAGCCTTGCCACCTTCACCTGCTCTTACACTGTATTCCTACCTGTACCACCTGACATGACTTTTAATTGTTTGCCACAAGGTGAATTTAAAAAAAAAAATTTGTTCAGCCTGTGATAAAGTTGCTTAATACTTATGTCCAGAACTAGTACTAAGGCAGCAGGTCCATTTCTGTAGGTAGTGATTTCAATTAGGTGTCCTTTGTGGATTTCAGGCTAACTTTTCAGATCAGTTCTCCAGTTTGTTGACATCCAGTATACTTGCAGACCTCTCCTCTTTTGTGTCATTGCCTAATTAAAGTAAGCATCCTCTCTGTTTCTTCATATAAGCTGTTAATGAAAATACCAAACAGCATTAAATCCAAAACATCCTTTCCTGGATCTCCATTCAATAGAGTCTTCAGGCTGATAGTGAACCTTTATTAACTACTCTGTGTGCAAACATTTTTAGCCACTTTTTTTTTGCTTATGCTACAGTAATTGCATCTAGTCTCTGACTGTGTCCATATTCATGATGTGATTTGGAGAAGCAGTGTATCTTTGACCTGTTTATGTGTGTTGTTTTGGTTTTATGGAGATTTTGGAGTGTGTAACCTAGAATCCTTTGCGAGGAAACTAAATCTGAATTTTGGTTCTAGGAGTATACTGAAAGCTCTGTAAATCCCTCCAAAGACTGGTGGGGTCCAAACTTGTGATTGGTTCTTTAGGTGTCTTTGATCACAGGCCTCTAGTTGTGCCTGCTCCTGTTGTGCCAAATTACTTGCTGTGTAGGCATGTTTTCCAAGCTTGCTTATGAGACTATCATATAAGACAACTTTGAGAGTCCTATTAAAGTTAAACCCACTTTGGCTTGATTCTGATTCCACAACTGTGCTACTGTGGCTTAACTCCATTGCTTTAATGTTTTCTTTAATGTATGAAAGCTCCTATGTGATTTGTAACTGACTAAGGGAGTATATATCTACAAATGCCTAAACAGCTTCTTGATATGTCATGGGAATTACAAATTGTCACATCAGTCAGAATTTTGTGAAGTAGCACTATAGTCTTTCTCTCTGAAAACTGCCAATTTGAGCACAGTACTTGTCAAAACTGTTTTTCCCCCCCAGCTTACTTTTCTTTGTCCATTTTACAATCAGGCAAAGAATATGTCTAGTAAGACAGATCTTTTATCTGTATTGCTCCTTGAGAAAGACTGTTGTTGTTGGGATGTCTGTTGCCAGCTTCTTGTAGGAAATCGTGCTAGTCACTCATAGTTGCTGCTAATAAAATGAATTGTATGATCTTCCAAGCAGCAGGAGTCTCTGTAAAATATTTCATAAAATTTGTCTTTCCAGGGCAAAGTACCAAAGCGTGCAACTGGGGGAGCATATGAAGGAAAAGACAAATTTCCTTTCCCTCCCCCTCCCCTCAATGAAAGCTTCATGTTGGGAAGCATCAGGTTTCTAAAAAAGGGACACTCTGGAACCAGCAGAACTGGGATGGTGAAAATTTGTGAGAGGAAGCTTGAGCTGAACACAGACCCGGATACTGGGTCCAGTCCTCTTTTAGCATAAATGGGTAGAGCCCCATTCCTGAAGACTGTGCCAATTTACACTAGTTACACTTTCTTCATGGCACTTCCAAGTGTCTTTCCTGACTGCAAACTTTTGCTTTATTCTCTGACTTTTTGACTTTCTAAGAGCTGTATATTTCCTTAGTAGTATTTACTAAAAGATTAAGTGCCTGAAAATTTTTGATGCATTTATCACACTCTTTGCTTTTGGGTCTCATTTTCCTCCTAAGCTTTTTGTCAATCTGAAATAATACATGACAGTAATGGCAGTGCCTTTGGTGAAAGCCACAGGAGAATCAGGCCCCACATATTTTTGTTATTTATATACCCGGAAGTTCCTGCTCCCAACAGCGATCGCAGGAGTGTCAGCGCCAGTAGTGACTATGGCAACAGGACTGCTTTGCAGACAGAGTTATCATCCCTTGTCATCACTTGGGTAAATCAAGAAGCCCTCCCCAAATATGCCCAAGCCTCTTTGTTTCTTGTCAGTTGCATGGCATGCAGGCATGTCCTTTAGCTCAGCCTCACACTTGCTGTGATGGGACTAAGGCAAAGAGAAGGTCCGTCCAGGTGGTTTGTGTTCAGAGAGCTGTGCATGCCCAGATCAGGCTGTCTCTTCGCGTGGTAGCCACGGTGGCAAACCACACGACAGACTTATTTAGTAAGAACTGTAATCATCCTGCAGCGTGAGGGAGAGCCTGTGAGGCTGGGGACTTCCCTGCAGCAACGAATGAGCTGTCTGTGGTGCCTTTCAGAAGTATAACTTTGATATAAGGGACAGCTCAGGCTGTTGAAACTGGTCTTCCTAGATTTCTTCAAGGAGGAATTACTAATGTAATCACTTGACCAGCCTCTGCATCAGATCACTGATTCATATGATGAAGGCCTTAATTAAGGCTAAGGCATATCAGTGCACACAGCAGTCACTTTCTCTGTCTCTTTTCTGGGGATCTTTCAGCTTCAGGAAGTGAAGTGGCAAGCAATAAAAAGCCCATTTTGTACAGTTTCGGATGAGTTGTGTGGGCCAGTCAAAAGGGAACAAATACTTCTGAGAAGGCTTTGAATTAATATGAGTGGATCTCTGGTTATCATCCAATTGGGAAACAAGTCATCTCCTTTGTAACATTTTAATTTTTTCAATTGCTCATTGTTGCTTGTGGTTCTGGTTCCCAGGACTTGGTGACTGTAAATTGCCATGTGAAAGCAATGACTTCTATTTCGATTTATGTAAGATGTGTTAAGATATGTTAAGATATGGCAAAAAAATCCCAGAGTAGACCAGTTTGCAAAAGACTTCTTAATGCAATCAGGACTGAATATTTGCAGGTCTAGCTACAGTCCAAATCCCGCTGACTCAGACTACCTTCCGTGTATCAGCCTGCGAGGTTCTTTGGTGGTTTAATCTGTAGGCAGCTATACTCTGGCTGGTCCATAATTTCTTAAAAACAAATCTCTTGATTAGCACTTTAAATATCTCCAGAAATGTCAGTTTTTAACATAGAAGAATCTTCATGTAAAATATCTTGTCATTCCTAGTTTTGGCTACAATTTCTTATGTGTTCACAGTGTTGTAGCATAAAGTCATTTGTCCTGCTTGCTTACTCAGCCTTCAGTATGAAATAGGAGGTTATGAAAAGATACAGAAAACCTGCCTATAGCTGGTATCTTGCTATTGCTTTCCCTTCAGCAGTAAGGACTGCACCACACCTTTATGCATTTAATTTCCTGTATAACATGGTTAACCGGTGATCATTAGGTTCTTGACACCATTTGAGTGGTTTAGCTAAAGAATTTTATTTTAACCAAGGGATTTGTGTCCTTTTGTATACCAATTAAATACACATTAAGACACCATATCAAGTAATCATGGTTTATCCCATATGTTTATTATCATAATCTTGCAGTGTGTTATGAGAAAGATAAGAGAAGGTGCTTCATCAAACTTATCAAGACCTGTGGTTGACTGAGGAAGTTATGATTGTTCTCCTCAAGCTACAGCTCACTCGTGAGACACTCAGGCAAAATCTGCTGCTTGAAATCTGATGGGAACCCCAGTCTACTCCATTGGAATTCAAAGTATAATACTGACCTGTGCTCTTCATAGAGCAGTGGGCAGCAATACGGTGGTAAGTTCTGCATGAAACTGAGTATCATCTGTTGACAGATGAGTCACATGTACCCTGCTGCTGGTTCAGGGCAACTGACTGCTCCTGAGCTGTGCTGCTTCTCCTAAGTATCATAATTAGTTATGTTAAGATACCAAAAGATATGAATACATATCTGGAAGGCTTTGCAGCAAGTGCTATATATCCGTTTATCTATCCTTGGGCGTTCAAATATGTTGGAAAATCTGGACTAGCAGGCTGTATTGTCTACAAACATTGGTAAACCAAAATGAAACAAACAAAAAAAACCAAACCAAAAACTAGCACTGAGCTGAGAATGGTGGCACATTGCCCACTCTCCATCTCCACCTTCAATTTAAAAATGACCTCACACAGAGCAGCATTCATGCCTTCTTGGCTTTTGACACTGGGAGTAGTCATTTGTAATGACTTCTGGGAAGGATAGTGAGAAAAATTGCTTTACTACCAATCCTTTCAGCAAACCCTTTGGATCTCTAAATCTCCACAGCCATTCTCTGGACTAGAGTTGCTTCAGCATGGACTAATTGTCATCTTGTCCAGGCACTGTAAGAGTCCTAATTGGAACTGTCATAAGGTATGCATATACTATGCAATGAAGTGGGCTGGTATCACCACATTGTACAATGTTCTTTTAAGATATACCAGCTCAGATCTTCTAGCAGTAAAACTATGGGAAAGCAGCAGCCTGTTGGAGTAAAGAACCTTCTGTAGCATTTGGATCTTTGCATTATGCTCTACTGCACAATTTATACATAAGCTTTTTCTTCTTCTCTCCTTCCTGACTGTCACTGTCTCTCCCAAGGAACTGTTCATCTCTTTAAGAGGTCTTGGGTGGAGATAGCAGAAAGTCTTCATAACTGAAGAAAGGAAGGGCTACTAATCCCCTTCTTACACTTTCCCAGTATTTTGTGTTAATTCAAAGCAATACTCCCCTTTCCTCCAAAGATAAAAATTACACAGATGTGACTAGATTAATTTGTGGATTTTTTTTTTTTTTTGTGCAAGAAATTATGTCCCCTGTAGTAAAGTTCTTATCTTCAGTTCTCTCATCTCCACAACAGAAATTTAATTCAGCTTCAGTATGTAACTCTTGCTGTCCTCGGGAAAGTAACCTCACAGGTAATCAGAGTTGTCTTTTCCATTACTAAAATCTGTCCTTGCAACAATGACAAAAAGAAAAAATAAGAAAGAAAAAAAGAAAAGAAAAAAGAGACAGCATAGAAAAGAGGAGTGTGACCTAAATATTGTCTGGGATGAAGTACTTCAAGTTAAATGAGCAACCTGATCTAGTTGAAGATGTCCCTTCATTGCAGAGGGGGTTGGACTTCAATTTTAAAGGTCCCTTTCAACCCAAACTGTTCTATGATTCTGTGAAAACACTATGCAGAGTCAGGTCTGCAATGGTCACAGCAAATCTTGGAGACAATGAGACAGTGGGTGAAATCAGCCTGCCCTGCCTTGTGTTTATCAAAATCAGACATTCATGTTTGTGTTGGATATCTAGTGTTCGTAGTGTTGATGTAGAAAAAAAACCCACCCCTGGAAAATGAGTCATCTAATCCTAAAATAAGCTCTGTATAAGATAGGTCGAGTGAACCTTCATTTGGAGAGGCTCATTTCTCTTCAGTGATTGCATGACAGCTGAAGGTGACTGATGTTACAGACATTATACATGATACTAAATTGTCTGAAGTCAGGTGACATGAAATCTAATACCTTATGTTGTAGCTGAAATAATTGTGTTAGTATGTGAAAGTTTCACAGCCCAATAAAGAGGCTACTAGCTCTTCCAAGTCCCACCAGTAACACAGCAAACAGAAGTGAGTTGATTTCTTACCTGGTATAAATCAAGAAGATTCCATTGGCAAGGTTGCAGTGACCCAAGGTTTCACTTCTCAAGGTGAAGGTGAAGATCTGTCTGTTACATTTTACATTTTATTACCTGGAATCAGATTCCTCTCACCTCACTACAGCTGAATTTGTCATCCATGCTGCCTTCATAGGCAGTGGAAAGCAATGACCACCGTTAGCATGGGATTCACTTGACCTATCTTAAAAATCTGCTTCAGGCAGATTTAAGTAACTCCACAGTTGCCCATTGACCCTAAGAACAATTTATGGTGATCAACTCCTGTGTAAATGTCCACACTGTACCTTTCAACCATTAGGCAAATGGTGTTCCTAATATATGGAGTAGCTGATTTCACCTTAATTTATCAAGGTCATACAGAATCTAAAGATGTATATAAAACAGCTGTTATTTTCTTTCTGCTCCTACTTCTAACCTGTTTTACTTCCCACACAGCTGCCATTACTACACTTTGTTGTAGTAACATGGGCGATAGGTTAAGGTATCAGGGTATACAGAACAGAACAGGGCACATTACTTCTCCCAGTAAAACAGACCTCAGTCCTGGATGCCCAGGCTGTGCTTTCTTTAGGCACCAGTGGTGCATCATTTGCAGAAAGCACTCAGCGTGCCTGAAAACCAAACTATTTCAACTTAGGTGTCTTCCATGCATTTCGAATGCTCTTATCTGAGGCTTTAGCCATGAAGGAAAGGTTGTTGTGATACTGGGCTTTGTGTTGGAACATAGTAAAGAAAACACTCAATTTTTACTAACCCAGAAAAAGGATTCTCTCCTCTCTCTCCTAACCATTACTCAGATTTCAGAAGAAGAAAAGGCTAGCACATTTTTTTGGCACACAAACACTTCCAGATTGTGTCTTATTTCTTTGAACTATGCAGGCTAAGATAATGATATAAGGATAATTATATTTCATGCTTCAAAATGAAGTTGATAGGAGAGAAATATCCTTCTGTGTGGAGTTTTACATCATGTTTAAAACATCTGTTATTAGCTGAAGCCAGAAAGACCTATGCATGTATTTAAAGAATACATTTAAAGACTGGAGAATGCAACCAGCATTAAAAAAAACCCAACCCCTTTCCTCATTATATGTATTTCAGCCAACAGCGAAGTTGCCAATGACTTATCCCATACTGATCATCAATGTACCAGAAAGGTAATTCACCAGCAGTTTCAAAACATGCAGTTTCCAGAAAACGGTAACAGCAAGATTATCTTTTGTCAAAAAAGCCCCATCAGTAGTTTCCCAAAAGTTCTTATCAAGTAGAAAAAAAAAAAAAGCTTCAAGAAAAGTAGAGAAAGCTTTTTTAGAAACAAGCTCACCAAAAAGGAAAGAAAATGCAATGGTTTAAACTCCTGCTCTAATCATTCAGTTCTGTGTGAGGAGAAGAGGTTAGGGTTAGAAAATGAGAGACTGTTTCCTGAGGGCAGCTAAGCTTTGTCACCGAGGGAGACTATGGTAGGGCTTTCTATGGCTAGGCAATGCCTCTCTACAACTCCTGTCACTATTTAGGAAGCTGAGTAATGAGGAACTGGAGGCTACTTCAGAATTAGTTATTTGGCAGATGGTTGCAGAGTGCCTGGATTTTAGGCTTTGTACAATCTAAAACCATACTGAGTGAACACAGAGCATGCAATTGAACAAAATATGAACAAGGAAACTTCTTGGAACTTTGGAAGAGGACTTCTTCTGAGAACCTTTGTTGCTGGGAATGGAGATGGAGCAAGTGCACTCCAATAATGCAATAGTGAGCAGTAAGACTTGGCTGACACTTGGCCTTCTGCTGGGACATGAAGCAGCAGAACTTCTGTGTGACAGCTGGCAGAACAAGACTAGTATAGTGCCTAGTGAAATAAGTGAAAGCCATCTCCTCCTGAAAATGAAGAGAGGTAGTGGATGGAGATCTATTGTGCTGCACCTGAACTATCTGAGATATGAATCCTTCCTCTTTTATCTTGTTTCGCCTATAATGCTCTTAGTACAGGTGCTTTCATGAGAACGAACTGAAATGGTATTGAAAACCTTGTGTTACTGAATGAATTCCTCTGGAAGAAGGAGAAATTCATTTGTTGCCTTCCTTTACCCTCCAGAAGAGACTTTGTAAAATTCTGGAGATTTTGTTTTTCTTCTTCTCCATTAAACTTACAGAATGATTGGATAACTTATTATCTTCCTCTTTCCTGTCACTGGATAATTTTGATACTTTACATTTGAATCACTGTAAGGTCTTGAAGCTGTGCTAAATAAATAAATAGATAAATAAATAACTATGATTTGGGGGTTAGTTCTAAATTTTTGATTTGTAAAAAGGGGTGGAATATCAAGATCACCAGACATTGGTAAGGATAACTCTTTCACACTATTAGGGTAAGACAGTGCTGCAGAACATAAATCTGTGCCATTTGGAAAGGAGCTGGGGCAGCATCTGACAGGATATCTGACAAAGCAGTTTGCTTGTATGTCTCTTGCTGTACACAACACGAAGCTGAGTGCTGGCAGAAACTCTCTGAGTGAAAGGATGTTATTAGGTTCCCCCTTCCTCTGTGACTGGCAATGTGACTAGCTGACTGATTAGTGAAATTGCTGATCATCATTTTTAGTCTTGAAATTGTGGGGCTGTGTTTTCAGTTTTGTTTCACTTTGTTGTTAGAGAACGAGATAATAATTCATGATGAAACCACATAGGCTACAATAAAAAAAACCCCACAAAACAAAAACCTTTGCTAAGCAGTTGGTATTCAGTTCTCTGACAGGCAGAATTTAGAATAAAAGGTTACTAACATTTTGGCAGTGTTTTCCTCAGGCTTTCTCTTGTATTTCAGCCAAATATCTCACAAGGCTCAGATTTGATTAAAATGGCAATGCTCTCTGCTACTTGAATGTAATTAGAGCCATTCATTACAGCTTTAGTTGACAGTTTGGCAACCTGTACATTTTTCCGAATATGGACAGCATTCCATGGAAACAGTTCAGGGGAAGAGTGCAGGAAGAGGGTCCTCTCTCAAACTGCAGCAAATGGAAGGCTGTCTGTGTTTAAAGAAGTTTATGGGTTTCCAAACTGCCAATCGAAGCTGCAAGGAAGAGCTCTAATTAGATTAATGTAGCAGAGCACCACATTTTTTGTCAGCCAGCTCGTGCAAGCTCCTGCTACGTAGTTGTCACATACCCTATAGGACCACTGAGTATTTCTATTGCAAGTCACTCTATCTTGCTGCTATTAAACCCCGTCTTAGAACACTGTTGGATGGAAAGTAAATCAAGAAAATGTGTTTGCCTGTGTAAACCTTTTCTGCAGGCCAGCTTTTTACAGAATTTAGGAGAAGATTTTTAATCTGCTTGAATTTCCCACCCTTTCCAGTAGATGTCAAATAAAACATGGTTCCAATAAAGTCCGAGCAGTCTTGGGCTTCCTTCAGGTTCCTAGTGAGTTATATCTTTCAGTTCAAAATATTAAGTCAACTGTTGTTTCATTTTGCATTCTTCTGTGCTGTGCCCAGGAGCTGCTAAAAATAGCAAGAAATGTCATTTAAGCATCTTCCAAATCATCTGAAAACACAAACCCTGTTGATTTCAATCAAGTTTTTCTTGTGATTAAAGTAGGAAAGGCTTAGTCCAAAATCTGATGGGAACAGCTCTTTGTTTTCCCTGTGGCTCATCACTGCTAAAACGAAAAGGAAAAGTGCAGATTAATGGATGGGGCAATCTGTAGTTTAGTTTTGCACTGCTTGTTGCTGGGCTACTTCACTGTGTGAACTAGGAGATGATAGCCTCATTGCCCTTTTGGTTTCATGGCAAACTGAATACTGAGGCTTTGCAGGAGAGTGGGTGCATCTGGATGAAAAATGGGTTCAAAGTTGGGATAGTCCTGAGGTCATTTGTTTGTTTGCAGAACTGTACACAAAGCCCAGTTCCTCTCAACAGCAATAGGAAAACTCAGACCACGAGCTTTTGCCAAAGTCTCCCACCAGACGCTTTAGCCATGTGCCAAAGAAACATCTGTCTCTTTCTGCCTCAATTCCTTTATCCTCTGACATTTAACTGCTTTCCTCATTCCCAGCCTTGTTAGATGTCCCTGAGTCTGGAATCTCAGAAAACCTCTTAACTCTGGGTGGAGCCATGGCTTTGGGCCAGCCAGTTAGAAATGCTTTTATTTTGCTTTGCAGTAGAGTTGCAGAGCAGTCACAGCTCAGGACATGGAGGGCACCAGGAAGCTGTCATACTCCTGATCCTGAATGACTGAGGAGCCAGCCCCCTTTCCTCCCAGGTCAGCTGAACCTCCCTGAGTGAGCTTGATGTCATTAGTTTTACAATACCTAAGATGACCTTTGGGGTAGTTGCTTGCTATGTCTGTTCTATTTGTTTTCTCTGAAGTCTTGTGTTTTTTTATACTATGTTACATTTGTTAGATAAGAAATCAAGGGAATCTAAGTCAAACAACATCCTTACTGTCAGTGCAGGTGTTCTGGCGGGATGTACATTGCTAATAGCTGGTGCCACACAGAACTGTTATAATCTTATGACTGATGTTACTGGGAGAGTACTGATTTTACTGTGTTTGGGTAAATTCACACCTTTAAGTAGAACAGCTACATTGGTAAAAGACCAGTAGAGATTTATTGCCTCTAATGGTGTCCAGCAGACATACTTCTTAAATCCAGCCTACCACTATGGAGCCTGAGGCCATGTCATAACTCCCAAGATAACCAGTGCCAAACATACATGAAGTCAGAGGAGCAAATTAACAGAGTAATCACAAATGTTTGCCTATTTATGTAGTATTCTCCCTATCACAACTTTTCAACTCATCATTGCAAATCCATTTTATTTCCTTCCCATTCTTCTTGGAACCTCCCTCTGTGTGAGCATCTTTCTTTCCCACACAGAATGGAAAGAATGGCTTTCACATGCTGTTGTTTGGCTTGGCAGAGGGCCTCACAGGAGATACCCGCTTAAGTGATTCTAAGTCATAAATTGGGGGTTTACTGGCAGCCCAACTGTATTTGGTGCCCATCTCTGTACAAACGCGTCACAGTTGTGTTACATTCTCCCATGGGTTAGTCTGTTTTAAAGTCTTGCTTCTCATGGGAGTGCAGTAAATACATTACAGTTCTGAAAGTTTTCCTATGCCTCAGAAACATTTTTACGCAGTTCTGTCTCAATTTTTCTTTAAAATGTGTATGCGCTTAGATGTAAGAGGCCACTCAAGTCACCTTGAGAAGCATCCTTAGTGCCATGTGTTCTCTTACCAAGACACAAACATTAATATCTGTGTTATATATGAAAGGGATTTTGAAACATAGGTAGGTTAAGGTACCCAATTTGACTCCGAGACTACAAAAAGTCTATCAAAAGCAAAATAAAATATTCTGTGGAGAGCTCTGTGGTTAGCTTTGTTTCTAGCAGTTTACTAGTAACTCACTTGGAGTTCTCTTCTCTATACTGCAGTCTGCACTGAACACGTGACTTGGGTATGGTCATAAATGGCCTTCAGCAGAATTCCCTACCTGGCTAGGATGCTCAGCACCATTTCCTTCTCCTGATGCATGGGAACTTTTGTGGCCAAAAGTGACTCCCAAGACTCCAGGTTTCACACTTCAACCCATTTGTCTCTTTTCTTCAAAGGCTACTGTAGTATATGACAGATATTACAGTCATATTACAGGGTCAGTCCCTAGTATTAGGACAGATGATTACTGCACTCCATTTCAACTGTAGGAGCTACACATTTCAAGGGGGTTTCTATAGATTAGCCACACAAAAAGTACTTCCTAGTGTTTATATCTTTTTAAGATCTAAAGTGATAATTGGCAACTTGTATTTTCACTTGTCAAGATCCTATTCAAACTCTAGAAGTCCAGATTTCAAGATTTTTTTTTAATAGGTGGACATATATTGATACACTGCCTTCACTTGAAGTGAATTAGATGATTTAGTTAGAGAACCCCTTATTCCTTAGTGTTTTAACGAAACATTATCAATAAAGTCAGTGTCCTTATGTATTTAAAAAAAACCCAATACTGAAACAGTATTGATATGGAACTGAAATAACTGGCCAGAATGAAACACATATGAATTTCACCAGTATGTACTTTATAGTTGTTAGATCAATTCTTACATCTCAGGATGCAAACATTTTTGTCTTGGCAGACTTAAATTCATGATGTTTAATGAAACATCATGAAACAAATTCATGATGAAGCAAATTCCTTGTTTTCTGCTTTTACATATTACTACTATCTGACAGAAAAAGTACTCATCTTTATGATTTATTGACAGTGCTTCCAGTCTGTCATGGTTTAACCCCAGCCAGCAACTGAGAACCACGCAGCCGCTCACTCACTCCCCCCCCCGCCCCATTGGGATGGAGGAGAAAATCGGGAAAAGAAGTAAAACTCATGGGTTGAGATAAGAATGGTTTAATAGAACAGAAAAGAA
>JANZLQ010000050.1:11211264-11230491 GCA_026212715.1 Elanus axillaris | reverse complement strand
CCTTGCCTTCCCTATTCCCCACCTTTCCTGAAGACTTTTGCCATTAGGAGAAACTAAAGCAAGAATGTAGTTATCTCTACTTTTTTTTTTTATTCCTAAGAAAAAATACATAATGAAAAGCCAAAGACAGAGTTGTTATTTCGTTTAAATTTGTAAGAAAGACAGAAGAGAAAAGGTATGTTGAAGGCATAGCCATATTCTCTGTTTTGGAAGTGAAAATGAATGATACTCAACTTAGAGAGAAGCTGGTATGGGTTTGAGGTCCCGAAATGTAGAAAAGCTACATTCAAACCTAGGCGGCCCAGGTAGCCAGTGTAATTATGGCAGGACTGTTTCTACAGCTGATGGCACCCCAGGCTGACTCCTCCTTCCACTTCAAATGACCAGGTCAGTTAGAAGCAACCTTTGGTACAAGACCTTGAATTCACATCTCTGGACCACCGTGTCTGTTTGGCTGCTTAAACCATGTGCATAGAGTTCCCTGGTGTCTGAAGAACAGTCTGGTGTAGAACTGATGTAGTCTGGTGTAGTGTTCTTTCAGCAGGCTACATACCATTGCAAATCTTCAGCTTCACTCTTTCAGCAGATGCTTGGTATACCTACTGCCCTCCTTCCCACCAGCATGATGTTATGGCCTCCAGCTTTCCTCCCTGCAAAGGCAGAATCTATTATTTCAGTTACCAGTAACAGGACCATGACTAGTTTTCATAGCCTTTATGCCACAAAGAGAAGAAGAAGGGGGAACCGAGCCATGGAGCCCACAGAGATAATTTAGTGTACAAGGATAAGTACATACTTCTTCAAGCACTTGGATGTATTAATGTGTTTTTATGGCATGTAAGCTATAAATATGGTGAACAAACTTTTGGCAATGGGAACTTCTATAGCTTTCTGACTCCACTGCTGCTGAAATAAAGCAATGTATGTACAGCGAGCCAGTATAAAAGTGACTTAACTGCTGCTTCCTGGATCTCATGACTAAGGAATAAAAGGTAAAAGGGGCTTTTGACAAAACCGAATAATGACAGCTTCTGGACCGAATATTGAATCCAACCATCTTACATCCGTTTGAATGACAATCATATTTGATGATGCTTTGTTCAGCTTCTCACCTAAAACTACAATGCATTCACGTCATTGCTTCTAATTGCATTCATAAAACTAATTGACATCTTTCATGTTTTACACTGCTTGCTTGTTTTATTTAGTAGAAAAAGAAATGCACTAAAATGGACTTCAGCCTTATTAAGGCATAGCATTTAACAACAAGGGGTTTGGATGTCATAAAAAACCTCCAAAAGCCCAAATGAGTATATGTCTGTTAGTGAGATGGGGGAAGCACTACTGTGTTGTAAATGAAGTTAATAAAATTCTACTGAAATCGCTAACAATGTTGCAAGACTTCAGTACAAAATCTCCTCCCAAGACTTTGGATATGTAGTAAAATTTACTATGTTCAGGTTTTTAAAAAGTAATTGCATTTATGATCCCTTTCTGCACCATCCATTAACCAAACAGAAGGAAAAAAAGAGAAAGTATCGTTCATTTTATTCATTACTACTCTTGGTTATTACTGTAGTATTTCTGGTTTTATGTAACTAATGTTACATAATGTGTGTGACAATTATTGTAATGCTTCCATTGTATGTTTCTAAAGAAATGAAGACATTTAAAATGTCTATTAACTACCAATGTAATGTTTTATCAACCCCTTATTTGGTTATAAAGCAAATGCAGAAATGAGAAGATGAATCTCCATATTCTCACGCTGTACAAGCAACATTAATTAATTCAACATGACAACCTTTGTGAAGTATCTGGGTAAGTCAATCTAGTATCATTTTGTTCATGAAGCCCAAAATATAGACTGACAAAGCACAAGTATGAAATGCATTTCAATCAGTTTAATCAAATAGAGTCAATGTAAAGAAAAGGGGCATTGTCAAGATGTGTCAGTGAACATTTGACCTGCCTTGGAGTTAATATTGTTTTGTGCAGATTTCTCTTGGGGGGATATCCTCTCTGTTCTGCATTTCAATTCTAAAAAAATGAAAATTTTATTTTTGATCTGGTGAGTGGCAATCTATAGTAGGAGTAATATAGGAAAGACATCACTTGCAAATCATTATCCACACAGAATTTGAACATGTGAATTCAGACCCTTTAAGGAAATTAGACCATTTGGTGTGCTTTTTGCCTGGATTGCAGGAAATTCTGCTTTCTCTGAATGAGCTTTTGGCTGGTCCTTGCATAGATGCCAAAGATGAGATTATAGAGCACTAAATCCAAAATCAGCTGGAGAGTTTAGTTTGTTCTCTTCTCTAAGTCACAAGGAGACTTGGGCAGGAAAAAGGGGTGGGCACACAATGAATCTATAGCAGAGCCAGGTGGCCACAGAGCTTGGCAAACTGTGCCTTTTTAAGGACAGTGGAGGGGGTTTGCCACAGCCAGCTTCAGTGAGACTTCAAGAGGGATTGCCCAGTAAGATAATACAGGATTTTCCCCAAGAGTTCCCAAAGCTGCATTACTTCTCTGCATCCCAAGTCTCCCTTTATCACCTTCCATGATCCCAGTGATAAGCAAAGCAGAATGCAGGTCTGTATTTATTTCTGAGCATCTCTTCCCAGACCTCTTTTTGCAGTGCTTGATCTGATGCTCTAGTTTCTGATCACACTCAATACACACAAGATACCATTAATGGTCAAATCATGACACAAAATAATTCTGTTTTGCCTTCAAATCTACTACTCTTCCAGGGAATAATATGATTGTTTTAAGGGCTTAAAAAACGATGACTTTCTCTGAAAACTATAAATTGGGCAGGATTTAAATTCAATGAATGTGAATATACACACACATGCACACCACAAACTAGAAAAATAGCGGTTAACATTTTTTCTCAAGTGAAGACAAAGCTGTGGGTGTGACCAAGATTTGGAGAACAGTTTCAAAAGCCCATTTGTCACAATAGTATTTATTTGAAGGTCTTGTTTAATTTCCTAGGCTCTCAGCTTTTGCTATGTAAAAAAATCATCACTGTCTAGCTGCTGTGGTGACCTTAGACACATGAACCAAGTTTGCCAAGATATGGAGAGATCTGCGGGGAGAATCCTTAATGAATGCCTGAGCAAGCTGCTCTATCCACCTCTGTGAAGTGTTGAATGTTACGCCCAGGAATGAAGACTAAATTGTCAGTGTTAAGTTTCGTGCCTCTCTTGAGAGGTGACAAGAGGAAACCCACAAATTTTCTGGATTTCAGCCCCACTGATGGTTGCCATTAGTGCCCCTCCCTGATTCCTGGTCCCTTCCCCTCCCCAAACCTAGGTGGAGTCATGCCTGCAGCTCAGCAGAGCCCATGGACATACTGAGAACATGCCCAGAGGACAGTCAGGCTCTAGAATCACAGTGGACCAAGTCACACTTTCAATATATGCACACTCTGATCTGAGCAGGGTCCATTTTACCGACTCATCTGCAGAGCACATTTTTCAGGCAATGCTCCAAAGATCATGACTGCACATTTTTCCCAACCCATTGATGGGTGAACCACAAGAAGTTCACAAATCTGAAGAGCTCTCCATACAGTTCAGTGTTTCTCCCGGATGTCTTGGAACCACAACACTATGCTGAAGTATTGCAAATTCTCTTACATGACTTTTGAATGCTTCCTTCTTCAAACTTTGCTGGATTGAATTTAGAACTACATGGAAAGAATGATTAATTGCAGTTTAACAAATCACAGGAAAAGTTGGCGCCTGGTTCCAGCTCTGGATATGCACCTGTATCGGTCTTACTTATTTGAACTGGTTTACCCTTTAGTTTTACAGTCCACAAACTAGAATAACCAGAATGGGCTGAAGTGTCTTATTTTGGTATTTGAAGCATTTTCACCCCCGTGTTTTAGTTAAACTTTTCTGTTTTTCATGAATATATGCTGCTTGGTTCTTGACTGAAACATTTAACAACGTGAGAGTGGAGTATTTTGCTGCTACAGACTTAGACCTTCTGAAGAGCCTAATCAAAACCAGATTTTTTTTTCTTTAATTGGAAAAGAAATGAGTGTTTTGCACTATACACTAGCTAGTTAGCGCTATCATAAGCAACCCCCTATTAATCACGTACCATTTTTTGCAGCTGTGTACAGTAACTGACCTGCCTAGATACACTATAACTGAAGCAATTAAGGATCTTTTGTATTTTTTATGTAATTACCACTTCTGAGCCAGGTTGCTAAATACTTGGGACATTTGGGGGTATAATTTCAAGGTCATTATATTTTTGTTCATCTCATTTCCTAGGAAACCTATTTGCAGACTTGCCTAAAGCATCCCAGATACTGTACATTAAAGTATGGCAAATTAATTTAATCCTACCTCCTTCTACTCAGTAGGTGCATGTCCATTTTTCCAATGTATAATACACAGTATATTTTTAAATTGTAAACTATTCCTGCTTTTAATGATGCAAACAATGGAGAGACCAAATAAGCTAAAGGAGCTAACACATTTATCTCTACATTCTGCCATCTGTTTGAAACTGCTGATGTAATTCCAGTTTTAAATTACATTAGATCCTGCCTTCTGGACCCCTTTCCCTATTTACTTTTTTTTTATTTAAGGCTTTAGAGAAAGCAGTGCCTTCAGGTTGTTGACTACTTAATAAGAAACTGTGTCTTTGACTGTTTTCAATCTGGACTTAAATGTAGGTTTCCTGGACAAAGAGGTATAATGGAAGTAATAGCTTTATTTACAAAAGATGAAACTTACTCTCTGTGTACAATTCGATGAGATCAGTTTTCAGCAATAATGCTAGCAACCAGCAGATTTGTTTATACTGAAGAAACAGCAGAGATTAAGGGTTGTGTTCTTGCATACTCTATTGTCTAATGATGGAATTTCTAGTTTTATCTCTGTGTTTATGCTTCAGAATTAGTTTAATTTCCTCTATGTAACCTCTCCCCCTTATATTAATGGTGTAATTAACAACCTTATATTTATTTTTCTTAGCAATTCCTTTGCCTTTTGAGTCCACAGAGGTAATACTCCATTCTTTTTTCTTCTGGTATCTTGTGGCTGGAATGACTTCTTTGTCTGGATCTGATACTAATGTTTGTCTTTCAAGGATTTGCTTAAAGGGATACTGGTCAGGGTCTGTCCAGCAAATCTATCAAACACATAGTCTGATTTTTGCACAGTCACATTAAAGTGTTGAAATCATGATTCAGATTTAAAAACATTGCATCACAGAAATTAAGTGAATGTATTCTAGATTACTTT
This sequence comes from Elanus axillaris, assembly GCA_026212715.1. Lineage (NCBI taxonomy): Eukaryota > Metazoa > Chordata > Aves > Accipitriformes > Accipitridae > Elanus > Elanus axillaris. The sequence goes on along the minus strand of JANZLQ010000050.1, from coordinate 11,225,215 downwards.
TAAATTTTTAATTTTTTTTTTTTTTTACTTTGCTTACATTCATTATGTACACACAGAGTAGTGAAAAGTACAAGGACTTTGGAAGAAAGATGGAGTCCTGTACTGAAAAGTTCGCAGACTTCTCATTCATATTGATTTTTAAAAGAGAGAACACATAATTAAAAATTAAGAAAAATGCATTTGAAGCTACATTTTACACATGGTACTGAAGTTTTTCATAAGCATATTTTCAAAAGTCATGATAACATTTTAAAAAACTGTACAGATTTTAATATTATTGGAACAATGTAGCCATTTAGAATTTCTGAACCATACCAGGCAAAAGTCTGAAGAAAATGTGGAAAAGCATCTGATTCTGATCCTTTTATAGAAAATTTAGATTATTAATGAAAAGTAATTTCATTACAATATTTGCCTAAACTTAATTTGGAAAATTCTTTAAAAGCAAAATGAAAACCCACAAAATGAAACCTTTTTTATTTGCTTTGGAAGGAAAACAGACATTGGGTTCATTTGGAATTTAAATGGGTTATTTTATTTTTCACTGTCTGAATTAAAATGTAGACTTTTTTTATTAATAACATTTAACTAAATATAGACATTGTAATTCATACACAGCTCTAGACCTCTTACTGAATGGTAACTAGAGGCTATGTCTATTGTCAAATATGCATCTTAAATTTTCTAGTTCAACCAGCTTCCAGAATGGTAGCAATTTTGGTAGATCAGTCACTGATCCATGCATTTCTGGGGAAGAACTTTGATCCAAGTTTCAAAGTTTAACCTTCCTAAACCATTCCTACCAATAAAAATATACTTAATCAGTCACTGTGGCTTTAACTATCATCGTGCTTAATCACAAATGAAAATGCGACAGACTTAATGTAGGCTTTCTACATTTTCTCTCCAGCCACTGAAATCAATGGTTAAACTAAAGCGGTGGTCAACTGCTGGGAATGCGGATGACTTTTTGTTGCTTGTTTGTTTATGCCTGCCTAGTCTGGCCACCACCAATGATGAAAATCTGAAGCAGGGAGGTGTAATATTCCCTCTACATTCCAGCATTGCCAACCCTGGCTCAATGGATATGGAAAAAGTCAGCAGCTTCCCATGAACTATTCAAGACTAAGCCAAGCAGTACAACCCTGACCTGTATTTTCAGAGGCTGGTAAAGAACCATATAAACAATTTATTCTGTATTTTCATAGAAGACTATATTCCATGGTGATTCATCTTGCTATGAAGATACCTGCAGAAAAGTTAAACCAGAGATGCCCAGGTAAAACAAAGAACATACATATTTTAAATAGGTCTGAAGCTGATGAACGTGCTAAAATATTGTCAGTTAAAACTTGTTATAGAAGTTCATATCAGCTTTCATGGATACAGATAGCAATGCAGAGCATAGCAAGGAGTGTTGATATTCTGCTTACAAAAGTACCACTAACTTGCAGAGTCTGAGCAGTGTTTCCCAAACAAAGAATTTATGACTCCACCCCAGCCTATGAGGAAAAAATAATTAAAGTCACATTATTTCTTCAAATACTCAGATTCCAAATGTTTGGTAACCAGCTGCTTGTTGTGGTAATGCTCCTACTTCTGCACAGAATTTGTATTCTAGACCTACATGAAATAAGTATACAAAGTGAACTGAGTGAATGATTTGTTAGAAGAACTTTTTGTTGTGAAAATGTAATGAATATTTCATGATTCAAATTCAAAGCAACTATAAATTTAAAATACCAAGTTTTGCTGTGATGCATAAAAACTATTCATCATAACTGTTAAATACAAACCATATTCACTCCTGGTAAGAACCATAAATATGACAAGAAGTCCCAGAAAGTTGTAGTTATGGTTAAGAAGGAGTCTGTGTAATGAATACAGTAAAATTCCTCCCAAGTGTTTTAAATAATGCTGTCTTTCCTGAGGATAGATTGCATTTCGTCGGATCAAGATTTGCAAATCAGTCAGGGTCACCAAAACTCAAACATTGTCATTGCATCCCTAGGACAACGTAATACTAAAGTATATTTAAAATTTGATTTTAAAAAAGTCAAAGAATGTGTCTTACCAAGTCCTGTGCTGGTTTATTTGCAAGAATCTCCAAACATTTTCTCTAGTGCACACACCAGGCCTTTCAACACAGTTCCTGGTCTTAGACACTTTTGAAATGACAGATCTCTTGGTATCCAAAGGAACCTTTAGTAAAGTGAAATGTAACACTAATACCATGGACTATTTCCCCTGGAGTAAAATATATGTTGTTCTTGAGATCTATGTTGCTGAAAATATCTGATACTTCTTAGGCATAGTAGTGCGTGAGTTTATGTGATGGCAAGACTGATTTTTAAACTGATTGGATAAATTTGATTTGACTGGTTAATTTATTTAGTGATGCTGAGATCTTACATTTTCCTCCAGTTTTCTTACTACTTTCCTCCATTTTCTTACTACTGATTTATAGAACTGCATTTCTTGAAAGGAGGCCTCTGCAGCAGCTCTTGGTGCTTGCTTGAGGTCTTCTAAGACAGATGCATTTCGAGAGAAATTCAGTCCGGGTGAATTGCCCTATAATCAATCCCATCAAGAAAGTCTGTACATAAATTAAATTAAACTACATAAATAACAGAAGTCTCTGTCCCTGATCCCCTGTGATGCTGGGGCCCATGCCATCTGAAAGAGAAGCTCTGCAAGGGGGACGGAGGGCAGCATACTATAGGCTCTGCAGAACAGTGCCACACTCTGGGTTGTTTTACAGAAAAGGCTCCGACTGTGGCATCCTTCTGTTGTAAGGAGTGGGGCTGCCTGATCTGACCATACAGACAGTGTAAAATTTTGGACAAAAAGCAGAAATATTGTGGTTGCTGTAGTGGTTCAGAGATAATAGAAGTGAGGCTTGTAGGGAGGAGTAGTCTTTCACATAGCCAGGACTCCAGCCTAAAAACCCAGTTAGAAGCCTTCAAAAAAATCAGCAGACTACGAAGCATAAGTGTGAAACATTGTTCATGTCACTGAATGAATATACTAATTTTCAAAATGCATATGCCCGCATGTATTTACTTTGTATGCTTTCAAAGACATTGCATATACAGCTTAAATCCAGCCTTAATAAAATTTGCAATGAGCTTGCTAATGAGCTTCTGATTTTGAGCAACTTGACTCCATTTTTAAAAGAGTAGAACCTCCGAGAATCACATTCTTCTTATTTTCTTGAAGTATTTGAATCTAGCTACTGTAAGGTTGCAAAATACTGCAGAACAGTCATATTCAGAGATTGTTTAATCACTAATAAAATGTCATTGTAGGCAGCATAGCACTGCTTCCTAAATCCCTTGTTGCATGGTTGGCTTATTTCATTAGAATCTGTGTTGGCCATTCTCCAAAGATGCAGAACTAATGCTATCTGCAATTATCGGGTTTTGTTAAGCACAGAGAATTCGACAGGTATAGTGTTAATGACTGAAGAATAGCTAAGCAAGTCTCTAATCTATTGCTCATTGTTTGAAAAAAATTAGAGCCAAGCCCTATCATACTTAGTTATAATATGACTCAGCTCAGCAGAACAAACACCTCTGCACCTTTCCTCCCTGTGCAGTTAGTGTAACGCATTGCTTGCTATTTTCCAGATGATGGGCTTTTTACTGAAAAGTCCTTTGCTGAGAAATAAGTAAGATTTCTAACAAGTAGGGGTATGATATTTACCTATCATGGTCATATTCCTGCCTGTTGGAAAAATAATCTATTGGTAGGAAAAAGAGAACATAATCTAGTCTAACCTTCACAAGAAATATCAGTGCCTTTTAATTAGCTCTGAGCAATCATAAGTTATCATGGTCTGTATTGTACTGCGTTGATAAAGCTGTGAGGGGAAAAGACTGCAGCTAATAACTAGCTCTGAGTTCAGAATTACAGCATGTTGGGTGAAGCTTCTGGATGTTGACACTTTCCAAGAGCAATGGAAACGTGGGTCCCCTGGCAGAAAGAAAGAGGTGAGTATGGATGTAACTGAATCTTGGCAAAGAATTTAAACTTTGCATTTGTAATTGTATTATTTACTGTAAATGTATACATTATATATCGTAAAATTAGAAATAAGAATACTGGTAATTAAAATACTTTCCTAAAGAAAAAGAGCTGAAGACTTTCTATTCTAGAGAATATAGAGATGGTAGATGAATTTAAAATATTTTGGGAAAACAAAAACTACTACAGGGCATTTTTTTCTTAGAAGGGGTCTCTTAACTGAACATTCAATACTATTATTGATCAATCAAATTTAAAATACTTTTATGTTTCAAATTGCATCATCATCATTAATTCTGATAGTGACAGCTAAGTTTGGCTTTCTATTGAAGCAGCCTGGTACTAAACCACAGCGGAAGGACAACGTATGTATCCTGAAAATGTCCTTTTCCTGTATCTGCAGTCCATCAGTCCAAATTACTCTGCTCTTTTTCCACTGTCTGATTCACATGAGCCATGGAGAATGGTATCAGAAGTGAACAGTTTGGTTACTTTTCCCCTTCAGTGTCTTGGTCTCCATCCTGTTGTTATCTACTAGTAGAGAATATTTTAGTGGAAAATGGAAAAATGGTTGAAGGAACCTACAAGGCAGGACACAGGTATGGCCATTAAGAGCTGTTACCAGTGCCCATGGCTGAGAAAAAAAGTCCTCTCTTCCCACATTTCCACCTGCAGCAGGCTTTGGGCAGCTGAAGTTGTTCTGCATAGCCATCAAAACGCCTGCCATGGAGGCATATGTTGCCAGGGCCACTGGTGCACCGTGAGGAGACCAGCCCCTCGAGTGCCCCCAGCACACCGGGACCCGCTTGGAGCCTTCAGCCCCTGCCTGAGCTCCTGTCCCACAGCGTCCCAGCAGGGCGAGCAGGGCAGGAACGGGGCTGGTGCCTGGTGTCCAGATCACCTGTGGCAGGGGCTGGCCTGAGGTCAAGTGGGGCATGCAAGGCAGCAAGCTGGGGCCCAGTCTGGTGCTGGTCACCAGCAGGGCAGGCCCGAGACTTGAGGCCAGGCCAGGGTCGGTCTGTGGGTCAGGGTCTGAATCAATGAGGTCCATCGTCAGGCACAGGCATGGATGGCTGTGGCAGACTGGGAGATGAGCGCTCCAGCCTCTGGCAATGGTTACTCTTCTTACGCTACTCGTGGGATGTGGAGGGTTTTCACTGAGGGGCCAAACTAAGTACAAATGAGTGTCTGTAGGATCAGGCCCCGCACCACACTGGCAATGGATGACATTTTTATTGGCATGCACAATACAAACAGGCTGGGGAATGACCAGCTGAGGGGCACCTTCTCTGGAAAAAGCCTGGGGATCCTGGTAGCCAGCAAGCTGAACAGGAGCCAGCAGCATGCCCTGGCAACAAAGGCAGCTAAAAGCATCCTGGGCTGCATTAGTGACAGTATAGCCAGTAAACTGGGGGGACTGACTATCCCTATTTACCCTGTATCAGAAATTTTGTGGCCCGCAAGAGCAGGGAGGTGATTGTTCCTCTGTATTCAGCACTGGTGAGACTGCACCTCAAGTACTGTGTTCAGTTTTGGGCCCCTCACTACAGGGAAGATGCTGAGTTGCTGAAACATGTCCAGAGAAGGGCAACCAAGTTGGTGAGGGGCCTGGAGCATAAGTCTTATCAGAAGCAGTGGAGGGAACTGGGGTTGTTTAGTCTGGAGAAAAGGAGGCTGAGGGGGACCTTATCGCTCTCTACAACTACCCGAGAGGGGGTTGTAGTGAGGTGGCTGCTGGTCTCTTCTGTCTGGTAGCTGGCGATAGGACGAGAGGAAATGGCCTCAAGATGCAGCAAGGGAGTTTTAGGTTGGATATTAGGAAAAATTTCTTTACTGAGAGGGTTGTCAGACATTGGAATAGGGTGCCTGGGGAAGTGGTTGAGTCACTATCTCTGGAGGTATTCAAAAAGCATGTAGGCGAGGCACTCCAGGACATGGTTTAGTGGGCATGGATGATGGGTGGACTCGATGATCTTGAAAGTCTTTTCCAACCTAAATGATTCTATGATTCTACTCAGCACTTAGACTGTATTGCACCCAGTTTTGGGACCCTCAGTACAAGACAGACATAGATTAAGTGGAGCAAGTTCAGCAGAGGACCACCAAGGTAGCTGGGGGCTGGAGTGCTTGCCCTATGAGGCTCAGGGAACCAAGGGTTGCTCAGAGGAAGAGGGGGCTTCAGGAGCACCTAACAGCAGTCTTCCAAAACCGAGAAGGATGTTACTGAGGAGGTGGATCTAGGCTCTTCGGAGCAGTGCACGTCAGTAGGACAAGAAGCATTGGGCATAAACTGGAGTAAGAGGTGCTCAGACTGAATATAGGGACAAATATTTTCACCATGAAGATAGTCAAGCATTGCAACAGGTGTCCTGAGAGCTTGTTCAGTCACTTTGGAGGTTTTTGGCAGCTAACTGGATAAAGCACTGAGCCACCCGTCTTGACCTCATGACTGACCTTTTTCTGAGCAGCATATCCCTTCCAACCTGAATTATCCTCTGATTCGGGGTATCATTTGCTCTTTTCTGCACAACGGGCGCACTGTGACAGGGAGAAGTAGAGAGTCTTCTATGACAGGTGACTCTAGCATAAGGGTTGCAGAGCTGAATCTTTTGGAAGACTATTTCTGTTTTATGAGTTTGGTCTTGGTTGGGTGACCCATTCTTCCAAGAAGAAAATGAACAGGTCAGGTAGTCCTCTCTGGAGAGGGGACATGGTCTTGACTTGGGAATAACTGAGATTTGCTCTAGGGAGAGAGACCCATGGAGGCATTCAGAGCCTCCAGCACATCAGGAACTGGCAAGAAGAAAAAGAAACAGACATGTAGATGTCAGAGGCAATGGAAATAAAAAAAATTCCTAGGGGTCAGGATGGACAGCACAGTGTTTGCTGTAATTCTGAATGTCATGGAGCTTGTTTGAAAGCTACCCTAGGAGCAAAGACCCATCTGCAAGGGCTTCTTATTTCCAGTCTGTCTTATCTAATGACTTTGAATTCTTTTAAATAAAAATTTTAATTGTTATAGTTCATATTCTAAAATAGTTCACTTTTTAAGTTTTTTTCATAACATTACTCCAAGGAAAAAACTCCAGGTGCCCCTCAAAACTCTGAAACTCACAAAGCTTTTTAGGACAAAGAAGGGAATTACCCTGGGCATCTCACATACTTAGGGTGTCAGTCATTAGATTCTTCAATAACACAGGCCTATCATTACAATTGCTTCTTATTTGTGAAGGAAATCACTTAGATCTCTGAGTCTGGAAGAGGTTTTAGGGCCAAAACATGTAAAAGTGCTTTTCTGAAGAAGGAGGATTTATTACATACACATTTTGGTTGGATTACCTACTCGATGGTCTGGGAGAATACTTGTCTTCCTATTCCCCCCAAATATTGGTTGCAGATTTTTTCCTAAATTGTCCTCGTTTTCCCTGGGCACTACTCAGGAAGGCAATTCAAAGCTATGAACTCTGCTGAAAAGAGGAGAGAAATTATGGAACTGGCCAATAAAATTTGTCCATTTTTAGCTATTGCCTCTTGTGTCTAAAGCCTGGAAGGATGAGATTGAGGCCCTCATCAAATTTCCTTTAAATTCCCCAGATCTTAGAAGGAGAAGGGACATGTTTTGAGGTTGGACTGAAGTGTCTGAAGAGTATGCAATTCTTACTGTTTTCTTTCAGACTCAATGCAAAGGATGTTTTGTTAACTTGCCTTAAGTTTTTGAGAAGTATTTTTATTCCACAGTGAATCTCATGCCATATTTTAAAATTTGGACTGTCTTAGAGAAAGAGTGTTTTAAATAGTCTTCTTTTTGAAGACTATTAATGTCAGGAAGCAACCAGAGCAAGGCTGCACCACAAGGGATGACAAGACAGAAGTCAAGGGTGATGACAGTCACCCTTTTGACCAGGGTGCAGTCCCACAGCACCTGATCTGGGTGAGCAGAGTGCTGATAACACGTCCATAGACAATCTCAGATAAAGTAAAACTATGAAACAGGTCCATTCAGGAGACACAACCAGAGACAAAGCTGCAGCATGGTCCAGGCTCTATCCGTGAGCCAGAGCCAGCTGTGCCTGAGCACAGTTACAGCACATCTCAAGGAAGGAATGAGGAACAAGGCTTGAATTTAGATGGAGCTCCTTGGCCCGTGGGCAGAGGATGTGGGTGAAGGTCCCAGGCCAGGCTAGACAGGGCCATTAAGGCCTAATGGTGCACTCAAAGCCCTGGCAGATAAGCTGTTCTAAATATTAGAAAAATCTCTATGATTTGTTATGAATGATTGCTGTTTGGTAATGATTATAATACTATATATATCTTCACTTTAATAAATTAAAATACTTAAGCATGAAGAAGTTATAAAACCAGTTGTTTTGATGAATTTTGCTTTCTAGATTGTTTTAAATGGTCTTTATAAAGTTGAATCATTTCCCTAAATGGACACTAAACAAAGTGTGAATTTTAATATGATGGGATTTTGTTCTAAATCCTATATTCAAGGCAGGAAGTAAGAAAGCTTCAAGCTTCTTGTGCTTCAAGCAAGAGGGATGAAATCCATGTTGGAAATTCAGACAAGGCCACTGCAATTCTTTGTGAGCCGAAGCCATTTTTTGACCATTAACAGGAAAGACAACAGGAAACTGATGGTCTTGTGGGAATAGTAATTTGGAATACAGCCTGGTCCCAGAATAATGTTCTTGCTTCCTTTTCTCTTTTTTTTCCTTGTGCTTCTCCAGTGACAGAAAATCATGGAATTGATAGAGTTGGGCTATCATTTTAGGTCACTGCTGAAAAGAATAGAAGATACAGGATAGTTTAACGCAAAGCCTCCACTGCTATAAGAGTAATTTGTCAGCCTCTTTCTTGAAAGATTAGTTATTAAAACATACATATCATTACCTACTTATCAGTACATTATCAGTACTTGGAACACTTCCTCCAATGGTGAAAGAGCAAGAAATGTGATCTAGCTTTTGTGGGTATTTAGTGGTAAGTTTGTTTAAAGTTTCAGATGGTGATCAGACCTTTGTTACACTTGTAGCAACCAAACTCACACTGGACTGACATCTAAGTTATAGTTTGAGTTACTCTTTAAGGAGATATCTTTAGCTGATGGACATAGAGTTTCTTTTTTTCAGAGCAAGGTAAGCTTTCCCTGTACCTGGGAAGAAGAATAAGCCAAATATTGTTGAGAAGCTTTGGGAGGCCCCAGATGGATAGACAGCCCCAAATAAGATGGATAGGATGTAATAAGTAGGAGCACTGTACAGGGAATTTAAGGTGTTTTTGTAGAATTTCACATAAATTTATATAGTGTCACAGAGAAGTCTGGTAGCTCTGTGTTCATGGCCCAGCCCTGGAATTCAAATATGCTTCTGCTGGCTTTTTTACATTTCAGCCATGCAGGTTGTCCTCCTTCAGGCAGTAGCTTTGGACAGTTGGCATGGAAGACAATGAACATAAAAAAAACTTCAGACCATCCCTGACCAAACATAAATATAATGCCAAATGAGAACTCTTGATGTTATGTTGTAACATTAGGGAGTATGTGAGGAAATACTTAGTTCAAAAAGTATTCTTCCACTAACTAGCTCATAAACCCACAAACAGCTGATGACATCTGTCTTGTAATAGCACTTTAATCAGTACAATGATTCAGGTACAGTTAGAAAGGTACTTCTACCTGTTTAAAAGGCTCAAGCATAAAGGAGGCCTCTTTAATTTCCTCAAAACTCTAAGAATTGTGAAGAACAAATCTTTTTTAAAAAGAAGCTGCCTGATAAAATGTTAATATCCATTTCGACACTGATCTAATTTAGTGTTCTTGGTGCTCTTGTGCACTTTTGGAATTGGACATCTAGGTCTCTGATATGGTGATAGAGGTCAGTGAGAATTTAGAATTCACCTGTGTTGTGTTACGTAGCCTGAATCATCAAAATTTGCTTTAACCAAAGACTTTATTCTAACTTTTCAACGTATTTTTTTTCAGTTTAATACTTCACCACTGAATATTTTTGTATACAAAAATAAGCATAATAAAATACCAGCTTATGCTGGAAAAGTCCTATTGAATTTTCTAGCCATTAAGGCCCAAGCAATTTTTCTTTGTGAACTACTGTAAAGCAGCAGAACCTGACAGACTCAAGTCACACACTGGAAGTTGTCAGATGCATTGCATTCCGTAGCAAGGTGGCACCATGGTGATACATGCCATCTGCTGGGACCCCACATGCTAGCCTGTTCTCAGATAATGGCCAGTGGCCATAGAATCTGTCAGAAACTGTGGCTTATTAAATCAAAGTTAACTTTCAGCAAGTTGTAGCAAAAAATGCCAACCAGCAAAGCTGGTTTGAGCAAGTCTCTTGCAAAGCCTCATAGGCAGCTGGTGGTTCAAAGACTGAGGCCTGGAAAGTACTGCATTTCTCTACAGGTTCAAGATATCTTTTGTTATACAGCTTTTCACATTTTAAACCAGATTAGTATTAGAAAGATCGTGTTTTTCCTTTCTAAAATGTTGACAAGTTTTCCTAATACCATACAAATATCACAGTCATGTTTTTTCAGCCTTCAGATATATGATTGAAATTGTTGCATAATCAAAATATTTCAATGAAAATGTTATTCAGATTGGTGTTTGTGTTGTTTTGCTTTCACTAGGCAATTCAATGAATGAAGTATTCATAAATGTTACAGAAATATTAAAGAATATTTATGGAAATACTTCATAGGAATTCAATAAAGTAATTTTACCCTGAAAAAATTATTTGATGATGTATGTTAAATCAGGTATCACAGAGAAACATACACCATTTCATCCACGCATCCAGAGCAGCTCAGATTTTTACTATAAAAAATGGTGCATACACAGTATACATACCAACAGTTATTTCCAGAAATTATCTGTAGAAGTCAGTGTGCCTTTCTGAGATATCTAAGGTATTGACTGCACTTTTAAATTATGGTACTTAACCACGTACAGAGACCATTCTAAATTGTACATGCTATGAATGATTTGCCTGTATTCTTTTCCAAGTTACTGATTCATAAAAAAAGACCTATCTAAAACATAGTTTTCACTAGTTGAATTCAAGGCCTGTAAATGCATTTTCTTGGGTTTTCTGGAAGAGTTTTCATGCTGCATGGCAGTGCTGCAGCTACAGTTTTTGATAGAAAGTTCTCATGAATCCGCATCAATTGTTTTGCTGATAACAGTCAATTTTTACTACATTCCTACTCCCTGCAAGTTTTCTGTTTCTCTCCAGAAGATCAGCCAAATTTGCTTTTAGGTTTATTCTTTATAAATCTAGTACTACTTATCACTAATGATTCCACTGCTGATTTGAGGACCTGGAAAAGATTCTGTAGGAGGCTGCTGTAACCTGTGTCCAGCTGTCTCCATTTTTCTGGCAGACTATTTGCCTAGATGGGATTAGACAAAGTTCCGAAACCCACTAGGAAGGTCTCTTCATGAAACATGGTCCCAAAAGCAATTCCTCCCAGCATAGGAAATACTTTTCTTTAAAAGCTATGTTATTCTTTTACTTCTGGCAGTGGATATTGTGGCTTGTACCAAAAGCATTAATCTTCTTTACACAACAGAGATCATCAACTGAGAGAGGAATTTACGGTAGCCTGTTGAGAAAGTTTTCTGTCAGTGCTGCCTTACTCAAAAGGCAAAGCAGCTGGACAGACAGATCGTGTTAAGACCGCTGGTTAAGTTCTGACTTAGCACTGTCTCCATGACAGCTTCAGCTGGAGCAAACGCTTAGGTCATACTACTCAAACAAAAGTGAGCAAAGGCAGAATGTAGCAGTGCAGTAAAAGCACCAATTTGTAACTCTGCATTTGATTTCCTGTAAAAACTTGTCGATACCTTATTATAAATTCTGTACTTGAGAAAGCTGGGACAGCTTGCATTTGAAGTAATTGCTGCTCCATCTACAAAATAATTGGATCAAATAGGAAGAAGGAGATCATTAAATATGCAAGGTTTTGCCAGAGTGAAAAGTAGACTTACATTTTACAGGCTGAAAAATCTAAGTACCTCAAAATGCTGTATTTATCTCAGCTTCACAACAGAATTAATCAAACTGCTGACTTCCATGCATGTTTGTGCAACCAAAGGCACTGGATTTCCACATTAATAAAGTCACTGGACTTTCACAGAAATACATTAAAATTAGTTTACTCAGAATACACAGCCTGCTGAGTGAATGCTGCCAAACTTGAGGTATAATGTCATTTACAATGGTGACACAAATGTATGAAACTTTGTATTGGATGGATGATCAATGAGAAAGAATGATTAAGAATCCACATTCAAATTTTAATGGGCACTAATGGACCCTAACGTGTAGCCAGTTTATTAAGGAAAGAAGTCCCTCTTAACCTACCCCAGTTTAGAAAAAAGTTCAGAGAGGGTTCTGGTGAAGGGAAAATCAGAATGAACATCCATTACATGGCAGATAAGCCACCTCAGAGTAGACATTTTCCCTATTATCACCAATACAGAATTACATTGATCCCATTAAAGTATTTCAAATAATGCCTGCTACTTCATACAAAGTACTGGTATTCCATTTAGAGCAGCAGCTATATCCACTGGGTTTGCAGGCAAGGTTATTTTCCAGCTTCTTGTGGAAAATATGTCTGCTGCCTCTGACTCCCCTGCTGTTTTTCCAGTCATCTTATTGCTAAAGCTAAACCAAATATATACTATCTATTACTTTAACTTCTGTTTAGCTGAGCCATTAAACATACTATTACATTATACTCTTGCAAACTTTATAGGTTGAAAGATTTAAGATAAAACGATAGGTCTAGAAGCCTGAGAAAATTCCTGTAGACATATTGAAAACACTTCTTTTCAACAGTCAACTAAGTATCAAGGCTACTTAATGATCAAATCAAGATCTGCAGACACCACAGCCTGCACACTCTTTCTTAGAAGATTTTAATCTTTGTCCTTGTCCTTCAGTGGAGTTTCTTTCCAGAGTATCTTGGCTTAATAAAAGCCTTTCAAGAAGGCTTCAGTACAAGTGAGAGAGTACTTGTGTAGCAATCTTGAGTTCTTATCAGCTGTATAGTGATCAGGTGAAGGAATAATTGATTTCAATCAGCAACACCTGTTTTTATAATTGCTCAAGTGATTATAATTCAATAATAAAAAGCCAATTTAACTATCTTTACTCAGATATTAACCTCTGATATACAGCAGAAGAGTGAAATTGCAATTGGTTAAATTCCCTTAAGAAAACAATTGATACCATATATTTATCCTATTTTGGTCTGTTTTCTTTCTTATTTTCCCTTGTTATTTTACTTTTTTTCCGAATAAAATATGTTTACACATTCTCAGTTGAAAGATCTCCATTGCTATCCATTTTCTACCAGTCAAATATGCCCCATCTCTCAAAACATTAGCTATCTTTTTATGATTTGCCATTTTAATGATGGCATTACACTGTTGACACATAATTCAACTTGTCATTTCCTCTATTACCTAGATCCATTTCTGCAAAACTGCTCCTTAGCCAGTTGTTCTCCCCTCCATTTTTGTGCACTTTCTTTTTCCTATCCAAGTATAAATATTTGCAGTTGTTCTGACTGAACTGCACCCAGTCTTTTTTCTAGGCATTCCTCCATTTTGTCAAGATCACTTGTATTCTAAGCCTGCATTTCTCCATTCTTGCAGTCATTCCCAGTTTTGTGTTGTGTGCTTATTAAGTTTGTAGGGTTTCCAGTCCATCTGCCAGGTCCCTAATAAAAATATTGAGTGCTAAGAGGTCCAAGAGATGTTACTGCAGATCTCTTCTCAGCACATCTCATCATTCTACCTACTAAATTAACTACTGCATTTCCTTATTTTTCTTTTTTTCCTGAGTTTTTTGTTCTGAAAACAGAAGTAATAATAATTCTGTGACACCGGGGG
>JANZLQ010000050.1:11175855-11211164 GCA_026212715.1 Elanus axillaris | reverse complement strand
TTTTTTCCTGAGTTTTTTGTTATGAAAACAGAAGTAATAATAATTCTTTGACACCTGCCCCCCCCCCCCCCAACTTCTCCCTTCAGAAATTAAACCAGCAGTTTGTCTTTTTTAAATCTTCTGGCATCTGCCTATCTCCTGTGGGTTCTCAAAAATAATAGCAAATCTTGTGACAAATGTCTGACCCAGAGTATTCCATGGTGAATCTTTTTTGGCATAGCTGATCCGAAAACAACCAAATATATTCTATAACCTGCTCTAGTAACCTTCTTTAGAGTTTGCCTCTGATCTGTTGGTCATTGGCTTGCAGTTGTGAAGTGAAGAAAAAAGAAGAAGAAATTAAACATGCTGATGTCCTCATTCTCATTTGTCCATACCATTAATTGTTCTTCAACAACCAGGCCAAAACTTTTCTGATCATCTGCTTAGCACTGATATACTTACAGAAAGAAAACAAGACATTACTCATATCCCTCATTATGTATCTCACATAGGCACTTCTAATTTTATCTGTATGTACTTAAACTATTTTTTAATGGTTGTTCTTACTAACCTGACCTGGTTTCTACCTTCTGCATGCTTTTTTCCTACCTAGAATCTGAATCTCTACAACATTTGTTCTGAACAAGGTGGAGTATAATGTCACCCATCTTGGCCACCCAGTACTGGAAGGTACCAACAGCATTTTTTTTTCCCTTTTGTTTCATTATGAGAGACATAGTTATGATTTATCCAACCAGCAGCCAGGATTAGTCTTTTATGATCCTACTGGAAAAATAACATACAACGCATGTTTTGCTTTGGTGCAAGTCACAAGCAAGAGTGGGGGACAGTCGCCTGGGGACATTGCTGTCAACTGTATCTCCATGGTACCACCTTCCGACTGGCTGAACGCAGCCGTATCGGCGCTGCCAAAGGGGCTGCACGACAGCCGGCTCCAAAGGCAAAATATCGCTGCAAGGAAAAAGGAGCTTACATGGCGGGATCAGCCCTGTGAGGACACATCTGCCTGAGACTGGAGAGATGTGGGCATGAGGATCAAAAAGGGAAACTTTAGGAGTGTGATCTGGCATGTATCTTGTTTTCTATATTGTACGTGGAACAAACTGGGGTTCCCTTCAGTCTACTGGGTGCTAAGACTCAAACATTATGCAAACACTGGTTGTCAGTTTTATGTCATGTTAAATGATTGGAAATGAAAGAACTACTGGAAAAGTGAATATTATAAAATTTGTTCTACAGGGAAAAAATGTAAACATTAGTACTTGTACAAGTCTGTTCCTATCAGTTCAGGGTTAATTTTCAATGTGGTGGCATCAGGACTAACAGACATATTTTCAATGGGGGGAGAATTAGTGAAGTTGATGTTGAAGGCTTTCCCAGTGACTTGCCACAGCTCCTGAGCAGCTTATACAGAGATGAGAGCAAACAGAAGTCACTCTGTTGTTGGCACGAAACGTATGTCTTGCACTCTTGTCATAATTTCTTGGTCCCTACTTTTCTTTCTAATTCCCTCTGTTTCTTATTTAACCTCATATATAAGACAATAGGAGAATATAGACCTGGGATGAATGTTATATGCTGACTCAAATCCTTCTTTCAGTACTTGAGTCCTATGAAGGGAAACACCATGAATACCTACTGATACAGGTATTGTACACTAGGAGAATCTATTGATTTTTCTTACACAGTGAAGTGCTCCTGTAGGCACCTGGTTAAAGAGGACTCAGAAATAGGTCCCTGCCCATTAATGAGCTATCTTGCTTAATGTTGACTTGAACTTAAAAGCATTATTGCTGAAGATTCATAAGGAAAATACAACCCATTTCAGTCTATCTTGACCTCTAATATTCCTTCAAAGTACTAGAGGTATTGGAGTAACTTTAGTAAAAGTATTGGAGTATTAGACCTCTAAGACTTCTAAACGTTCTGCTGAGAAGTTGCAAAATAAAGTTAAGCAGAAAAATCAACAGATATCTATAAGATGCTGTGGGGAAAAGAATCTTATGGAAGAGTTAGTTACTCTTTTGAGAAACTGTTCCTCTTCCTCATACAGCTCTCCTAACTCTTATGAAACGATGTGAAGCCCCCATACAAAACTGAATGAATTAAAGAAAATTCCTGTTATTGTAAGCTATAAATGATAATTTTTCTCTGACGTTTCTATTGTAAGGGTTAGTTGCAAATGGTTTGCTATGAGAATTTGACACCTGATACTCAAAATGTGAATTGTTTTGGTTTGTTCTGACGTTTCAAATAATTGTGTATTGTTGCCCATTCTATGGGCATAATGCTTACAAAGCAGGCTTGAAGAAACCAGGGGGCTTGGACTCTCTGTCCAAGAAAATAGTGCTGCAGGGAGAGCAGCCTAGCAGTAAGCAGCCTTGGCAAATTCTAGAAAATTAAAACTATTCAAGACACTTTTTTTTGTTTGCCTACTTTTAAAATGATATTCTCAGTGGAGATATCTGGAACACTGCCTATTTGCATCAACATGAGGCAAAAATTCTGTCATATTCTTTAAAAAGAGTTGAATCTAATTGAACAGCAGAGGTACTCCTTGGTACATGGCTTGATCAGCTGTATTTCTTCTTCATGGCCACGGCTATACTCTGTCTTCCACTTTTTAGACACTGTCTGTCCAATGGGGCAGCTGCCATTTTGGGAATATTGTAACACATTTTTATGGGGCATATAAACAAGATGCTTTCTATCATAAAGAACTAATTTTTTGTTTTCTCTAGGTCAGTTGCTACCCTTGCTCAATACTAGATCACTGAAAAAACATGATCATGGTGCATGGCAAAACATTACAGCACAAGTCTACTTACATAAGGTTTCTTTGCTATCTTGCAGACAATCTGTAAAGAAAGAGAAAGCGGCTCATTATGAAGCTATCTAGAGATAATTTTGCAGGTCCCAAAGATATACTTTCTACAATGTTTTTTTTTTCTTTATAGAAGGCCCAAGGTCTTTGACTAAATATGTTTGTAGGCTTCTCTTAAAGAACAAATTTTAAAAAATCAACAAGGAATGTGAATGTATCTGTTCAGAAACTTGCTGAGTTTTCCAGGTCACAGAAGACCATTTCCTGTCAGTACAAGAAGAGAGCTAAACCGCTCATTTGTTTATGGGTGAATAAAAATCCTGTGGCTTTAGAGTGCTTTTTGTGTGGGGAGGGAGAGAACAGGGGAAGGCAGTCAGTTGTTGGGCTTTTTTCCCTGTAAAACAAAATCATGTTATTTATGTGCTTGTCTCACCAGCAAGTGACTTCTCTTAGAACACCTTCAGGTTCTGGAACAGAACCTTTCTTTAACAAGCCTTAAGTGACCAGAGTAACAAAACCTGGATCGAATGTAAGTGGGGGTCAGTTCCAGAAGTAAACCTCTTTCTGTTCTATAACCAGGTCTACTCTTCATTTGCTGAGGCCTGAGCTGGCTCTTCTAGTCCCCTAAGTAGGAAAAGCATCAAATCTTGAGCTTCAGTTTCCTCTGCATGCAGATTATGAGACAATTGTCACCTTTGCAATTTGTGGAGGGCTGGTAGGAAAAACATGACTACAGCTCTGTGCTTTCTGGTTTTAGGAAGCTTCCTGGTTTTCTCCTGAAGGAGGAAGAGTAGAAACCAGCCGGGTGTATGGGTACACCTGGATCCATTCCTTTTCCCATTATCACACATAGCATCCTGGTTTAGTTGTGTGTGAGCACTACGTTTTGGAAGGACTAAACCTACTTGATAATATGACCCTGTAAACACTGAAGTAGAAAATACTGGTCCTAAATAGGGCGTCGGTATAGCAACTGTAATCTGAAACAAGACACCAGCCTGAGTGAGTTTGCAAAGTTTTGCGTGTGGGTTTAAAAGAAAGAAAAGTGCTGGGATCCAGGAATGATTAATGGAAGTTAATCCAGAAATGCTGCCATGCTGCATTCCAAGTAAAAAGAGAGGACTGATTCAGCCTGTGCAGTTTGTATGCAAATTGATCTTGCACAGAGAGATTGGTTTTGACAACTTGACTCTAGCAATGCTGCAAGGCACCTAGAATGGTCCTACGTTCTATTTTCTCCAGTTCCTCATATTCCTTGAGGTGTTGATAATGAAAGACTCCTGCCCAAACTAAACGTAGCTCATGTTGACAGAGACAGCAAATACACATGGTAGCTTTCATATTTCTCTGTGAAATCTTTTGACTTTTTTCATGCCTTTTCCATAGGGCGAGCTGTGAAATAACATATAATTTCTGTCACCTGTGTTGAGATTTCAGCAGTAGGATTACAAAAGATGTGCAGGTCTCTAGAAGAACATTCAGAAAATGATCTTGAATGATCTTTGGATTCCTTTTAAGCTTCAAAGGAACTGCAACACTTTCTCCTTAACCTCAGTAATTGCTGCTTACAGAAAAAAAAAAAAAAAAGGAAAAAAAAAAGCAGATTTTAAAAAGAAATCATGCAATCTAGAAACATGCTTTCCATCTGTGTCTTGCGGCTGAAATCCAAAATAGGCCAGCTGGTCATAGCACAGCTCACATATTCACAGTATCTGTCCTCTGAATAAGTCATTTCATTATAAACAGTGGAAAGCAAAAACTGGAGCCTTAACTTCTCTGATTTTTTTTCACTGTATTTGACACTCAAAGGACTGGCAGGTACTAAGATTTCTCTGATGTTAAATTTGATATTGTCATTGCATTTTATTTGCTGCTCAAATATGTCTTTTTAAAACTGTGTGATCCAGGATGTGGAGTGGAATGTTTGTTGTGGCAAATGCCTCTCTTCATTGGAGCAGTTTGGTCTGGCAGTGTTCCCAGTTTGCTGTAGATTTAGCAAGTAAGTTGTGCACAATCCCTTGATTTTTGTTCTTGCGTTTTGTGGCACTCTCTATATCTTGAGAGCTCCTGGAGTTTTATGGCACTGCCTTTCAGTATCTACATTTTATATCTAATCAACAGGGACTGATCCCAGCAGACTAGAAATTCCTCTTTAAGTAATGGGAAATATCTCCTTTCTTCCCCTCCATTTTACTGATTTTACTTTGGGGAGCATACGCTGTGCATAGAGACTGCAAACTTCACCACTTCTTCCCCGGGCTGGAATGTTTTGAATCAAAGATTGTCACTCTGTGCTGAATCCTTTTAGATAAAAGATAGAGATGATGTGTCAGGTAGGGGAGGAGGGATGAAAGGTAAAAACCATGGTAATAGCACCCGGGGATCATGAAGAGGAAAGTTAGTTCATTGTAGTCTTTTGAGGGGATCTAAACCAGTTTTGGTCAGAGAAAATGGATGTGGAACCAATGACCAGGCTCCGTCTGAAACATAACCAGTGCAGGAAATATGAACATGACTGAGGGAACTCCTGCAGTTATGAAAGGTGCTCAGGCTTTGACTTGCAGTCTGTCAGTGTGGGGGCACCAGACTACATGAAACTGGAAGAGGGTTCTGGCACTTCCCACTTAAGCTCTTCCCATTTTCCTTATCTGTAGTTTGGGGAGCTCTCCCCACCTGTCTTGGTGGCCCCCCACTGAACTTGCTGCAGTTTCTCAAAATCGTTCTTGCACTGGGGAGAATTATGTTGAGTGGTCATAAAAACTAGGACAAATGACAGCTGAACTTATGGTTTGGTGCTTTACTACTTTATCTGTTTTCACATTCTTAAAGTATGAATCTGGACAGACTGTGTTTAAAGTGCTTTGTCTACCTAATGGCCAGACTTTCGTATAATTCAGTGATGGAAAGCATGAGGCTACAGTCTATATCCTCAGCCAGTGGATACTAGGTTTGGAGTGGGAACATATGCAAAAGAGTAGTTTCTTTCATAAAAGTAACCAAAACCCTCACTGCATGTACAGTGTGGTTTCCATGCACAGTCAGTCATGCACACCTCTATTATAACTCCATGGCAATGGTATTCACTCTAATTGTATGGCCTTTTCTGTACTCTTTAAAGGACATCAACTTGTTCCATTTCCTTTTATTTTTTTCTTTAATAACAAAGTGTCTCCTTTGGTAATTAGTTACAAAGGTGCGTTTACTTGACACAGGTTTACTGGTGTTACAGAATCATTTAGGGAAAAGGGAACCTCTGGAGGCCTCTAGTCCAACATCCAGCTCAGAGTAGGACCATCTCCAAGGTTGCAGCAGGTTGTTTAGGGCCTTGTCCAATGAGTATTTGAGTATCTTCAAGAATCGAGGTTCTACATCCTCTCTGGGCTACCTGATCCAGTGTTTGAGCCCTCTCATCATGCAGACTTTTTCCATAGATCTAGTTGGAATTTCCCTTGTTGCAACTGGTGTCCATTGCCTTTTGCCCTATTACTATGCATCTCCATAAAGAGTCTGTCTTCTCTATAACGACACATTACTTATTTATGCTGCAGTTGTTTGCAGAGCTGCATGAATGGTTGGTGAAGAAAGACAGGTACTCTGAATAGCTGTCATGTTGAAGTAATTAAAACCAGAACCTGCTGGGCAGAGGTTTCTGCAGGCCAGGAAAGAGGTACAGCTGGTCTGAGTAGCTGGATGTAGCACTAATGGCCTTACCTGGGAATACAAAAAGAAAGGTGCTGTAGCTACCAAAATGCCTCTTTATGGCCCTGCTTGCTCACAATAAAATAAAATTTCCCCTTGTGCTAGTTGCGTGCGAATTGTCCCAGTTGTGCCACATAATAGTTATTCCAAAAGGTAGTAGATGGTAGCTTGGAAAAACTTGGTCCTTAATGAACCCTCTAGATCCTACTGGGAGGCTGAAAGGATTCTTTCTGCTATGTGGGGCTTTTCTCAACAAAAATAACCACAGTTGTTCAATCCTGTGAGCTATCCTGTCCACTGCGTTCATTCTCAACCCGTGGTGGACATACTGGAGTCCATCCTGCTCATTCCACCTGCACAGGTATGCCCTGTGCTAGTTCTAATAGGAAAACTAGAGAAGAGTAAGAATCCCTCCTTGCTGGGATTTTGTGATATAAAGATTCACACAGAGTTGATACTGATAGGGGATAATTGATTGCTGAGATAAGATTTGAGGTTTCAGCATCTCTGGAATGCAGGGGGAATAGAGGTCTCTGGGCAGAGAGATCTCCTGTCTCTCTCTGTGGCCTGGCTCACACTGTGTGTTCATTCCTCTCTCACCTTCATGGCAAGATATTTGCTACGTGCACCTCCTAGGTTAGTACCAGAATGAACATCTCTGTGCAAATGGATTTCACTGCTTTTGAACTCCCTATGAGATCAGGTGGACTATTCAAGCAAAGCTGGCAGTCTTTTCGTATTTACTTGGACAGTATGATATACAATAGGTTCTGCTTCCTATCCCAGAAATTGTTTGTTCAAATCTGGTTGTATGTGAGTGGCTCAGGGACAAACAATTGTTGCCATTCGGGCAGGATTAGGTGTGGTTTATATCCTTCCAGATTTGTTTATTTGTGGTGTGGTTCCATCCTTAGAGATGGCTGATTGTTGAGGCCTGTGCTTAATTCTTTACCTACTGATATACTTAGCTTTAGTCCGTTAAGTAATACTGCTGAAGTTTAGCATAGTCTGTTAGATTGAGGTCTGCCTCTGTATTAACTTACTGTAATGAAAATGTAAAATAACCAGAGCAATCCCCTATTCTAAATACATATACAATCAAATATGCCCTCAAGTAATTGGATCTGTAGGATAGAAAGCAAAACACTGCAAATGGTACTGGTTTGCAATAATTCATAATCCTTTAAGCATATAAATCCACCAGACAGCTTAGAAGTGCGATTTCTGCCACCAGCTATGTTGAAAACGCACTTGCATACTTAGTACTAAACTACGGCATCAAGCAACCAGCTATGCTCTAGGGATAGTGTAGAGCCCCTATCACTTCTGTGCCAGTTCTGGGAGTTGTCATGTCTTAGGGAGGCACAGTGCCTCCAGAGCTGCTCTTGCATCACTATTAATTAGGGCGCAGTTTGCACTCCTTTCTGCATCTTGTCAGCTTCAGTAGCTGGTGTGCAGGATGAGATAGCCTCGTCCCCTTAGTGTATGCCATAAGAGCTGCTACAGTGGGTCAGAGTGAAAGTCCAGCCAGCCCAGCACGCATTTTCTGACAGTGGCCTGCAGCAGATGTTTAGAGAAAGAGAAGCAGAACAAGGCAATTACAGAGAGATACTTTTCAGTGGCTTGCCGGGAAACCAGGAATGTGGAGGCTTCTTGAGCCAGATATTGTCTCTACAATTTAGCATATGATAGCTGTATAGGCTGCCAGTGGACTTGTAGTAATCTCCCTTTGAATTATTTTTACTCTTCCTGCCTCCCCAATATCCGATGGCAATACGTTCCATAACAATTCTCAGATGTGTGAAAAAGTGATTTCTTCTGCTGTCTTTAAACCCACCACCTGCTAACTTCAGTGGATATTTTCCTTCCCTGGTCACCCTCTCATTCTTGCACTATGAGAAAAAAACACTCAACCCCAGTGGGCAACAACATCCTTAGCTGAAAACAGTCCCTTCCTGTCCACTGCTTGCACAGGGGTTACAAGCGGAGAAAAGGATAATTTGTGCCCAGGTTTCACACAAATGCACGAAAAAGGAGGGGATACTACCTGGCAGCCACCCTCAACAATTGCCTTGTATTTAGGAGGGGAGAAGGCTCAGCTGCGTAGCTTCTTGCCACAGATGATGGCAAGGATTGGGGCAGAGAACCCTTTCTGTACCAAGAACAGCAAACACCTTTTAGTGAAAGCAAAGCATGTTTCTAACAGACTAGTTCCAAAGAAGAATGTGGAGGGGATGCTTTTCCTTTAAGAAATATCTGCTCAAGTTAATTGAAACATCTGTGTAAAATTCATTACATTGTTTTCTTTCAAAAAGAAATGACAGTTCAGTTCAAAGCTTTTGAATTATTCTTAGATTTTTCTTTAGAGGAGTGTTTTGTTTCACTTCAAAATTAAGTTTACTGGAGTTTAATTTTAAAGAAAACAAAGAAAATGAAGAAAAATGCAGTGAAAGCAAGTGAGAGCTGCTTCTGATAAAAAATGCTTCTCATCAGAATAACAAGTCCCCTCCACCTTCTCTAATATGAAGGATTAGACCTGTTAGAAAAGTGCTAGAGACTTTGTCTTTAAAATGGTCTTTGGCAGGCTGTGTGCGCTATGCAGCCCAGACCTGGTGACTGATAATTATGATCAAAGTTACATTTTACTATATTTACATACTTTAAATTAGATTCCAGGTAGTTAATTGTGAGAGAACCAAAGAAGGATATTTACAAAACTGCATTTCATTCTTTCCTCTCTTCTATGTTTTCTTAGGTCAGGGTTTCCCACAAAGGATTCAGGATTTTTAACCTATCAACCCTAACAGTTGAAAATTGAATAACAAGCAGAATTTAACATATTAACTTTTGCATTTTTTAAATATCTCAGCTACAGAAAATCTCCTATTGGCCCAGATGACATTGAAATCAAAATAGATTTCTCTAGTATTTTTAGAGGAGACCAAAATGTGAGCTGATACTGAAAGAACGATTGAACAACAATCCCTATCTCCCCACAGTATGAAAAAAGAAACCACAAAAATTAATGTCTTCAAAGACCTTATTTGACATTTCTCCCTGTTATTTATTTATTTAATTCCAGAAGAGGCACAATGAAGCAAAATAAGTGTTACTACTGCTAGCAGACTAGTAGTGACTTTGTGGGTGCAGGAAATAGATTCTTTAGATTCTGAGAAGCAATGATAGAATATTCTTGATAATGATCTTTCTAGCAATTGATCAGTATTTATTTTTGGAAATGTCTGAAATATATGTAATATCAATAAGCTGCAAAGAAGTGTTCGCCTGTAAATCAATGTGATTGCCAAAAGACTATTGCTACGTAAATTAAAATCTGCTAATTGTTTCATGTTGCCAAATGTTTAACTGGCCTCTGAAACTTGGCATACACAATGAAAATTAGTTACCAAATGGATAAAATAATAGCAATTATGCAGGAAATGTGATCTTGTTCTCTTAAGTTGTGTGTTGAGATGGAGTGCTGTGCTGCCTTTATCTCATGCTGGAGGAGCTGGGTGAGCCGTGCGATGCCCAGGACACTGGGGTATCTGTGAGAGTTGCAGAGAGCTGGGCAGCTTGCAACAGCAGACGCAACCTGGCTCAGTGGCTCTGGGCTTGGGGAAGGAGCACACAGCAGAAGGTGCAGCAGCAGTAACAGCACCGTATTTTTCAAGATGGGAGGCCTCTGTATACTGGTCTACAAATCTCAGCTGAAGGGTAGGGTGTGATTGGGAGAAATTTCTGGGGGTACTTGTGTCCATTATAACATCATGGTCTGTGAAGGTATCAGTCTTTGATAGCTTCTGAAGGATGGTAGATTCTGAACTCAGGTGCTTTGGCTAACTGGCTGGACTTAGATAGGATAATTCTGGGTCAAAGAGATGAGACTGGGTCTGCAGGTTGGCTCTGGCTCCAGCCAATCCCACCTGGTCTTAGGCGACCACAGTGAGATTCCCTTTGGGCTCTCCCATCATTTTAGCTCATTTCATTCCAAAGAAATGGTGCAGTAGCAATGCCCATTTCTTTCCACTGGCTAAAAAGAGAACCTAGATGACTGATTCAGCTGTATGTGTCTGCAATGTAAAAATGTCTGCAAATTAGGTGAGATCAGGGACCCACTTACAATCTCTGGGCTGTGACCATTATGAACTTCTGAATATACCCCCACACCATTCTGGCTGTGTGTCAAAGATTTGGCATGACATTGTTCTAAGGGGAAAAAGTACTCATGCTTGGTTGCTGTGATCCAGCTGTGGAAAGCTCAGTGCAGGAGCCAAGCCTGGCAGCAACAAAAAGAAGGTTAGGGTTACAGCAGGACTTCCACTTGGCTACATTTGACCTTCCAGAGGTCACTCTTTCCCTATACCTACATATAATATAGGTATTACTTGTAATACCTATATTAGGTTGACAATAACATTACTACAACTCCAAGGTGCCTTCCACAGAAATGGAACAAAAGCAGAGATGATGGCAAGCAACTCCAGTCTCCGTTGTTTGCAGAGGTTTTGTTCTCAAAGGCCAGAAAAGAAGTGTGAGGCTTGAGGGCTTTGCTAGGACTCATTCCCTATATCATCCACTGTGATCTTTCTATGCAGGATTACCCCACAATGTGCTGAATAGCTAGAGTCATGATAGTTTTCTAGTAAGTGACAGTCACAGTGACCACTGAATACGCAATTTCCAGCTTACTATGCAAATGTGTAGTTAAAATCTGTTTGTAAAATCCATCCTTATCTTCAGCGCAGCCCTTTGTACAAGCCTCTGCAGCACAAAGTAATCTTCTCAAGCCGTTGACATACTTTAAAGAAGAAAAATATACTATTGCTTCCCATGCCAAGAAATGTTCATTACCATCTCTGAAGTATGAATGAAATCACCTAATCTTCCAGTCATTAAGCTGCTCCCTAACTTTTCTAATCACTGATTTTAATACTATTAAAAACAGATGCCATGCATCTGATAACACAAGTTTCCTTGGGACACACAGAACTGTATTTCAATTGGACCTTGCTGCTGAAGGTACGGTGCTGTTTGTTGGTACGTAACAGTATTCAGCTGGGAGAGGTTTCATGCTGATCATAGGCAGTGACTTCCTCAAGAACACTGGAATTCCAAGTGGATGATTTTAAATGCAATTTATCTGCTCACAGTGTATGTACAAAACTATCCCCAAGGTTTTTTCAAACTGCCCTGTGGTTATGCCCCAAAATATATTTCATGCCCCACATGTAATTCAAATATGCCCAAAAGGACTCGGAGACCAAGAAGTGAGTTCTGATTGAAATAATTCCTCAGGGGAATGTTTGTTGCTAAGAAGTGGCTGAATACCACAGAGATTAATAATCCCAGTACAAAATATTTTTCCATGCTCTTTCATTCCACTCATTTATTTAGAACATATGCCAGGGAGCATTAATGTTTAAAAAAGCCTCCGCCCACATCCATGTACAATGTTCTAGTAAGAAAGGCCCAAGATCATAGTAAGCATAGTCTTCTGACTGTGCAGTTAAGTACATTTACTGACCTTCTTCCCTTCTTTCTTCCCCCAAGTGTCCTCTCTACCAAGAGCATAAGCTTTTTTCCAAATGCCCTTAACAGATTTAAGATGGACCTGACAACACGTAAGCTTTTATTCTTGACTTCATGGTCTGGGAAGAGGGAGAAGGGGGTTTCTGTGGTATAATTTACATGGATTACTTTACATAGCTGCATTAGGATGAGAGGAATCCACCCTAGAAATGCCTCTTTTGCTTTAAAGTTTACGTCACTGTCACAGGTATGGGTTATGTGAAGCTGGAAGGGGTGAATCCCGACATGTTATTCATATGGTTCGTGACTGCTCATTTTGAGGGGTGGGCGCCTGCATGTCTACTGTGTTACTGTGGTTTTTCTCCACTAATGCGAAGTGATAGTGCAGGATACGGGGACAGCATCCTGTGTTCTGTGTGTCTCGGCTGACACCGGTAGCGAGAGGCAATGTGTTTCAAGAGCTGGTCTTACTTAGAGACCAGTGTGGTGCCTTCCTTCCACTACTGCTTCTGCGCAGCTCCCCTTCCTCGGCTCAGTGAAAGGCAAACAGGACTGCGTGCGCATTAAGAAAGAGAAAATATCGCAGACTATACCAATCCTGTAACAGAATAAAGCAAACTTCTGGCTCGGTGCTATTTCTATTGCTCCTGTCAGTATACATAACTACAGCAAGAGCAACGGTATAACTTGACCCTTTTTGAAAATGAAAGGAAGAAAAAACTGCAACATGGTTTCATTGAAAGATGAAGATTACAAATAAAATGAGACGCTTTGTACAACTGTACAGAGAAAGCAACTCTTAAAATTACAGTGACAGTGACAGTCCCTGAGTCAGATCCAGTACTTGGGTGATTGTTTTAATTAGGACTGACATACATTTGTTTCTAGATGTTTCAGCAAGTAGGGAAGAAGGGAGATCTTGGCAGAAAGTGTATGTATCAGGAGGCACCTGATGCTATTGAGCCTGAAGCAAACCTCCCCCAAACTCTTCAGGATGTCATTGAAATACACAGATGTAATTATTTGAAGTTCCTTAAGGAATTGATGTCGCAGTAATTAGACAACTCATTACATCAAGAAATAAGGAAATAAGACTGACAGGGATAAAAATGAACACACTGATAATTTAGCAATATGTGAACAAACAGGATTGTAAGAACCAGCTTTCTGAGGAGCACCTAGCAGAGAATCAGCAGACCCAGGCTCACTTTGCTCAGTCCATCCAAGTTACACATACAATAAAGAAAAAGAGGCCAAACCAGCAAACACTGTCACTGTCTAGCCTAGCCTTTCGCTCAGCAGCTTGCTCCCCAGGCCTCCATCTTCTCCATCCTCTTGTCAGACCTTGTTCAATGGCACCTCATTCCAAATGAAGGGTAACGTGTGGGACCTCTAGAACCAGACTTTGTCATGTCCTCCCAGCCAAGTCGACAGAGTATTTCCTATGATTTCAGGTAACTCTGAACCAGGACTTCAAGTCACTTACACTGACTGGCTGCCTCAAATGAAGGTGCCCATCGAGCATGTTTATTCTACCATGGAGCTGACCCCCCTCTCTTCTGTTGCTTTTTTGAGCTCTGCATATACTACTTGCTGGAACTTCTAGTGCACCATTTCAGATTTTGTATCAAAAAATTGCCCTGGTTAATATTCTATTATTCATTCTAACATCTGATATAAGTCAATTATTAAAAAAACATTTTCCTTAGGGAAACCTTGGTGGTAATAACATAAGAGGCAGAGAGGTATTGTTTACATGTCAGTACATATTTTGCGAGTTAGGGTGAAACTAACTTTTAATCGCAGCTTCTTACTGTAGCTGGAAACTAACCGTGTACATAGTGCTTAACTATTGTCTACAGATGACATTGTTATGAACAAAAGTTTTGAACAATAAGAATAAATTACCAGTACGTGCTACCTCTTTGCAATTTCTCTGCCCATTAAGAGAAGAAACTGAGTAAAATAATGTCGATGTTCCTATCAGGACTATGTCTTTGCCTACTTTCTTGAGCCTCCTACTAACTGTGCAGTTTGTTTGAATTATCTTCAATTTCACTTATAATACAAGCCTCAGCTGCCCTTTTGAGTTACCTGTTGCATAGCAATACCCTTCATCTCTGCCCTTTCTGACTGCAGATCTTCACTTTTTCTGTCCTTTGCCTGTGAAGAGTTGCCACCAGTTTTGCTGAGGACTCTTGGGTCACTTTTCACTTCTGCAGGGAGAGAAGATGCTAACAGGGCCTGGATAGTTCAGAGGTTTATGGTGAGGAAAGGTCTTGGGACCAGTCACTGACCTGAAGCCAAACTTACTTGGTCAAAAGTGACCAGAATTTATTTCTGAAAGCTTCTTGGCAGCCATATGTAAACGGAGAGTAAAGCTAGCAAAGTTGATTTTGGTTATGGTTCTTGGGGTTTTATTTGGTGGTGTTTTGTTTGTGTGGTTTGTTTTCTTTCTTAATAGAGCGTTTCCTGTGAAAGATTTCTTGGAAATTTTTCAACAAATCAGAACACCCCCCCACCCCCCTCCAAAGCGCCTTATTTGGATGGAGAGGTGAGAATTTGTTACTGATATTCTTCCTTTTTCTGCCTTTTGCTTTTCCCCACATGAGACAGGTTCCAGTTTGGGGCAGTAAAAATGCAAACCCCCTCCCCTAAGTACAGAGATGGAAAACTGTTTGGGAAAGAAGAATAATCCCAAAGGACAGCAGTGACCAGCTGTCCTGAGCAGCAGCTGAACACGGCTCACCTCAAGGTGAGATGAGGTGCTGCCTGTTCTTCGGTTGGCTTTGCTGGCATCGTACCACCGCTCCTGTGCCGGACACGGGCAGAGGTGGGGAACTCACACCAGCGGTGTCAGAGGCTGCAAAAACCTCCATTATCCCCAGGCTCTCAACACTGCCTTTTTGGAAAAAGAAATGCTAGTCATCAGCTGCATGATGACCCGTTGCCGTTCAGCAGCTGCATTTTCGGAGCGGGATTTTAGGCTGAACCAGCCCTGTGGTGCTGGGACCTGAGCTCTCTTCAGAGGAGCCCTGGGGAGGGAGTGTGAGGGAGTTTGCACAGCTGCTGCCGGTCCTGTGAAGGCCTGACCCAGGAGCCAGAAAACTGGTCAATTAGAGGCTTGTCATTGACTCCAATGGGCTGCAAATGAGCTCCAGAGTGAATAAAGAGTTTCAGTTCCTGGAGCTGCTCATCTGGCACCTTTCACCAGAAAGGGGCCAATTTTACAGTTTTAAGTAAATAAAATTTAAAGTAAACAAAGCTGTTTTTCACCAAAACTCTGGATTCTTTGTATGTGAAGAAGTGGAAGCTGCTATTGCCTCCGAGGAAAACTGACAGCTAAAAGGAGCAAAAGAAGAGGCTTGTGAATGAAGAAAGCTGTATGACACATTGCAACTCCCCTAAATCATGCAAGGCAGCCTCCTGCAGCAATACCTGAGCTAACTCCAAATCTGAGAAGCATTATAGCCCTGTCAGCATGGCACTCTGCCTGAGCCACATATCTCGTACCTAATGTAGTTATGCTGCATCTAGGACACAAGCTAGTGTCTGCACAGTACTGTACTGAGCTGACGTGACCAGCCTTTGCTCCTTAATGCTCTACAGGTACCTAACATCATGTCTTAGTGCATGCTAGCACACATATCTGTCCCAATTTGATGCCGTACTTTAAAATTTAAATCTGCGTAAAATCCACATACAGGCACTAGATTAACTGGAGAATTCAGCAAATAGGGATTTGAGCAGCTAAACTGATGTTGGGTTTTTTTTCTTTTTCTTTTTGTACTGAAGTGAAATGGTACACTAATTTCACTAAATCAGCCTAAATTCACCTTCAGGGTTACATCGACACCAAATATATGGCCTAATGTGAGATGTCACATTCCTGCACTTGTAGTATGCAGAGTAGAAAGACTGATATCTGGATTTCTTTGGGACATTTCTCACATTCCCATTGTGATTCCATCATAAGAAAGGTGTAGAAGGAAGCTATAATTAAGTCTGTGATGTTTTCACAGGGAGCTAACAATTTTCCCTTGTTCGTGTTACAGTATGTTAAGTATTTAGTAAATAGTCTGGAAGGAGAGTCTTTCAAAGGTTTTCATTACTTAACTCCTACTTTTTTTAAGAACTATTCCTAAACTGTTGTAATAGTACAAGCTAAAGGGATTTCAGACATACTGACTTTCTTTTTTTCTATTCCCTTCCCCTCACCCCATTCATTCTCCCTTTTCTGGCCAGAAAACCTCAAATCCCAGAATTCCTTCAAAAACACAACTCCAGTAATAATCAGAATGTTGAATTTCTGACAAATGCCATCTGCTAATTCCTTTTTTTTCTCCCCCAAAAAACAAGACTTTGGATACGGCTAGTAAGTACTTTAGCTTCTTCTACTTTGTGATACCAAAATAATCACCATGGCAACTCTTTAAGGGCAGTCTTCCAAACAGATTTATTGTGAATGCAGGAACTCAACAGCACTCCCTAGCAAGAAGCAAGACGGCATCTATTGCAGGTTATTTTGGTACAATGCATGAATGATGACTAATAGACATAGGCATGTCTGAACTTTTTCAGTTATCCCTAATAGTTTAACTTGCCATATTTATAGGTGGCGGAGGACGCAAGGAGGGGAGGGAGGGAGAAGCAATCAGTATTAAGCTTATACAGCTTATGTTGTAATTGCCTTTCCTGAATATGTTTTGTGCGGCCCCTGATGGCTGTAAGACAAGAATACCAGAGAAACAGCACAAATACTAGAACAATGATGCACTAGACTAGGAGGAGGTTGAATTTCTTTTGAGATAACTAATGAAACTTTTGGCATATTGGTTTTCTCTTTTCCTTCCTTTCTTATTTCTTCTTTCTTAGCAAAACAATGAAAGTAAAGGAGATTGCCAAAACTATTCTTTGTCATACTGGAAATGAGGGAAAAAAAAAAAAAAAGAAAGATCTCTTTTGCATGTGAGAAAGACAGACCAGGACAGATGCTAAATTATTAATCTAAACAGTCATGCTAGTATTTTCCAGGTAGCTCCTTTTTGGCTCAGGTGTTGGTTGGAGCTAGCAGATATGATTTGTACATAAAGCAGAATTTTGGAAACCAGCCAGCATTGCTGTGTTATGTAGTTGTGTAAGAGTTTATATATGGTTCTTGCTTTGCATTTAGCAAATGGTTCCCACTTAAACATTCGTTTAGCATGATTACTTAAGTGAACCATATACGGCTATTCCTTGGAGCTGCAAAATTAACTTGTTACAGTGATGCACTATGCCAAAAGCTAATTTAGGCTCTACTTAGGAATTTAAAGCATTTATTTACCATGCCATTGGAATAAGGCAACTTTGCTGACAACTCTTAGCTGGCCACAAATTTCATATCATACTGCATCTTATCTAACACTCCCAAACGTTTGTTTTTCTGTTATACACTCTCACCCCATTATTCTCAATGCAAAGTAAGAAGATAAGAAACCCTGTACAGAACCAGAAGCAGACTGAACCCCACGAAAAGTGTCCTTTTCTGAGTGAATGAGAGGAGGACTTGGAGTTTTGGGGAGTTTTGCTTTAATTGAATTGAGCATTCAAAGAAATAAGAAGGATCTTTCCCACCCTCACCTCTGATTTGAGAAGCTCAGAGACACAAAACAGGGACCATTTCTCTGCCTTCTGTCAATTCAGCTAAAAGAGAATGTTCAAAATACTGAGGGATCCCCTGCCTGCAGTGTCACGCTTGGAGATAAAGTCCTAAGGGTCTTCCTTACTATATACTTGTGTTCCACAGCAGGTACTCTTCCTTGGGTGTAAGAGATCCCACAGATTTTGTCTGTGGGCTTTCCCAACTACACTGAAAATTGTTTAAGAAGTGAAACATGAAGTAAAGCAGATATACTGATTCAGTGAAGCAAGTTCTGCAATCACTGGAAACTCATGAGATTTCCTTGAAAGTAGGGAGTGAACAGAGGCAGGGGAAAGCACTGATGTCGCTTTCTTTTCAGTCAACTCAAAGCTGGCTCACTGGCTTATGTTCAGTCAAATGAGTGCATGCAAATCCAGGAGAGCTCCCTCCGGCCAGGTTACTGTACTCCTTATTTGTCTCAGAGAGACTGAGATAAAAATCTGTCCTGTCGTCTCTTTTTACGTCTCATTTTCTGTGCAACCAGCCTTTGTGCAGAAAGCTCCCTGTGTTGCTTTTTGGTGCTAGTTTCAGCTTTCTCCTCAATCGCAGCTCTTTTTCTCTTTAGCACTGTAACAATTCACAAGTGCTCCTTTCTTTGTCCATTCTTTAAGCAACAAGAAAAATAACGAGGGGAAAAGTTAATTTATGTCTCATTGTAGATACTAATTGCAGAATGCGTCGTCTTTCTTTTCTCCCTTTTCTCCCCTTCGCTGACGCACATGCTCTATAATAAGCTCTGTTACTTGGAGCCTGTAAGCCTCTATAGTAAGCTGAAACTGCTACTATATTTACTCACTTTCCACATTTAGACAAAGGCTATTTTTAACTGGAGTTCTATTTGCGGGGGCTGCCAACGTCACTTAATGTTCACATGCATCTTGGGCATCATATGCTTGTTATTTTTATTTACTGTGCCTGTGCCAGGTCTGCTTTTTTATGGGAAGAAAGAATGAGAATGCTTCTTCAGGCCAGTTCTTGAAAGCTCTTTTGCACAACAGCAGATACACAGATAAGCAAAGAAAAAGCAACTCAGCGGTAGATTTGGCAAACCTGCTTTTTAATGGCTGGCATCTTTTATCTCATGATCCAGTCACAAAGCTGTGTTCTTAGTCCCACTGCATTTGTTAAAGGTGAAGATGTTTCAAAGGTATGTTAATTATTCTGGTGTCTCCTGGAGGAGCCATGAGTTCTTGTTTTGTGGTGAGGGATGCAGGGATCAGGAAATTATTATGATTCCAGCACTGCTACCAGGTAGTTAAAATAGATGATGTGTAAATAATCAGGGCTTTTCTGATCCTTCTTGTTAATAGGTGCATACTTTGGAACTTGAATGCAACAGATGTTATTTTCAGATAATTAGTTTGGATTTTCAGTGTAAGAGTCCCCTGAAAATGCTGGAAAATACTGTGCTGCAGCCATAAATCAAGCCTGTAAGTTGGGGCCCGCACATAGTGTTTTCTGTATGGGTTTCCCTGCGTTGCTCTAGTGCCCTCAACTTGACCTAAGGGAATTGCTCTTTACAGAGGGTAGACACATGCATTCAGCATGCTGACTCAGGACGCCTGATTCATTTGGTATTGCCATCATCATATGCCCAGGATTTTGAGATACCCACATGCTTTTGTAGGGAATAGGTTATGCTCTGCACACATAGCAACCTCTTTGTTTGTACCAAAGAATGAATTCCTAGAAAGGAGTGAAGTTAGGGAGCAATCCTTCAATGCTTTGCTGTCAGCATGCTTAACTGGAAAGTTTCAGCAGGAAGCTAAGTTAAGGAAGAGAGCTGAAATGGAACCTCCTAGAAGCGGATTTTAAGTCTGAAATGTTTTGGAAAGCTTGCAGGTTTTTTTTTTAATCTCTCTGTACTTCCTACTCTTAACGCTAATTCCCTTTTCAGACTGATTTCAGCATGAGAGAGACTGAATAAGCTTCACACAAGTCAAGATTTCTGTATGCTGATCACAACAGAATTAAATCTTTTACGTTTTCCTGTTACTAATTTTTCCAGTGCTGCTTGTTTCCCCACTACAGCGAATGTTTTCATTTTCTTAAAAATAACTTTCTGGTTGTCTGTAAAGCGGAGGTCTGTGTTTTAAAATCAAAACTGCTGTTTTCACATATGTGCTTCCAAAGCTGGGCAGTGAAATCTCCACTAAGTCATGGACAGGTGTTGAGAGAGCCATTGAGAACTGCACATGCTTAATGCTCTATAGGTTAATCCATTTAGTCAGGTGACTAAACATGAATGAATCTACATACCTGTCTTTAGATGCTTTTATTTAAAAACATGTAATCCTGATGATATTACCCTATGTGGGATTCTTTCTATGTGAAATCATGTTTCTACCACTAGCTGATGCATATTTTTTGGTGGTTTAGAAACTACTGAAACTAAATGCTAGGGAAAGGGCAGCATGTCTGAAAAAAAACCCCATAACTGTGTACCTTTGATTATAAACTGTCTTGTAAAAAACTTGTCTTTTCCAGTCCCCCCAGGTTCCTGCTAGGCCTTAGATTTACCATTAGAGAATAAATTGCACTCGGGACCTAAGGGTCACCCCAGGCCGGCACAGCGTGCAGTATCTGTGTGAGGCTCTTGCTCTGGGCATGGTTCGCGCTGGCGAGGCACAGTAGCAAGGCTAACGACTGACGTTACTTATCAAGCTGAGGGATCACCCTTTAATTTTTTTGTTTTAACTTCCGGTCCTTTGATAGGAGCGTAATTACAAACATTCCGTCCCGTGTGTAATGCCTCCGATATCCACTGCCACGTGACAGCTAAAATTGTACAAGAAAGAACATATATAAACATCCCTTTGGAGGCAGAACCTGTCTTCCCTTTGTCATGCCACAAGCATGTGACATGCACATGGCTCACCAGTGGCACACAGCCAACAGCCGTGCGTATCAGGAGCAGAGGTGAGCTCATCTACATTTTCAAGGTAAATCCGTCAGTTACCTTACACCAATAAGGAACGAGTATAGCAAAATCATGGCTCATTAACAGAGCCATTTGTGTTTGCTGTCACAAGTTATGAGTAGCAGTTACTGTGCTTCAGCTGCACTGGCATAATTTTCAGACATCTCCTACAAAGGTACTTTCTCCAACGTTTTAACTGCAGTGTCCAGGCAAGTTTTTGTAGTGCATGCAAAGATAAGATATGTTTATGCGTATATGAATGGTTCTTTTCCTGTCGGTTCTCCATAAGGGGAAGGGTGGGCGTGATGGAGTCTGTAGGGTTCAGGAAGCTTCAGTAACATCCGCTCACTGCTCTGTTTGCTACAGTTTTCTGTCTCTCTCCATAAAACAGCAGCAAACTTTGTAATTTATAGCAGTACTAGACTTACTCTGTGGCCACAAATGACATGCAGGTTACTAAAAGATAAAATAGACTCATAAGAGAGCCTATGCAGCCTACTGCCAATGTCTGATTTTCTACAGCATCAGGTATTTGCGCCAGACTGTGGCAGGAGGAGGTTTACCAAAAGCAAAGGGAACCTTTTTCATGTGCAGAGCTCCTGTGGAGGGGAGGAAAAGGGTTAAGTATTACAAGAGTTTAAGCTGTCAGCCAGCCCTTGTGCTCTGCTGCTTCGAAGGTTTCCCGTTGATGGGAAGTATTTCGGTGACACAGGACACTAGCAGGAGAGGTGACACACTTCTGCTGCAGAAACCTTGTGCTTGCCAGTGACAGTCGATGAGTGAGACAGTTCCGAGAAGAGCGGTGGGCAGCTCCTGTCCCTCCTCATGCCCTGCTTGTGTGCGAGAGCATGCTGCAGGGGTGGTGGAGGGGATTGCACTGGGGAATGCACCAGATCAGGACAAAGTGGAATTACTTACCTGTTGGTACGGTGAAGAGCCTTTCTGAGGTGAGAGGAGCAGTCCCAGACACTGCTGCGTTATTCATTATGGAGAGGAGCACCAGGACAATGCTTATGGATCGCAGCAATCAAACTTGAGCCTTCAGAGTAGATGATGTACTGCCTTTCCCATTGATTCTTGAATGCACTAAATCTATATATGAGTATATTGTGGTTTAATGCATGAGTTGTCAGGAGACGATACTCAAAACCTGTAGCACCAGTTCCATTTCATGTGACAGATCAAACTTGTCACCTCGTCAACAACATCCTTTGCTGTAAAAAGAGTGTTTCATGTTAACTCTTAATATGAAATTATTTCTACCATAGTTTGCACTGTTCAAAATGTTCATTGTGGCTGACCAGAGCACACTGAGGGAGGCCCAGAGCCCCAAAACTGAGCCATAGCCCTGAAAGCAGACAGGTGCTAAGGGCCTTTTGTAAGCTGCAAGCCTGTTGTGCTGTTTGAGCAGTATAAGGAATGTTGCTGGCAGTACAGGAATATGCACACACACAATTCACCCTTGGTGCTCTAGTGTGTCCGGATACACAGAGGATTTGGGGTGGTGTGGGGGGAGATGTAAGGCTTTTCCCCCTTCAAATAATCTCTTATTAATTCAAAAGAAATCATCAAATTAACCTCTTTTGATCGAAAAAGAGATTAAAGTATTGGTAGACACACCAACAGACTGGAAATTTTTGGTAGATAAATCTACATTCACTAAAATTCCTGAGATTTTTGAAATTAGTAGAACCAGGTTTTCTTTTTCTATTGAATTCCAGGGTTTGGTGGCTTTGAGGAAGCACTGCAGTCCAGGCATGTGAATTCAGAAGCCATTTTACTCAGAGGGAATAAGCAGTGCTTTTTCAGTTGTTGCTGCACCATATTACTCACAGCAACACTTGCAGGAGACACAACAGGGGAAAAACATTATTTTTAAAAAGACATCCTCAGATTATTCTATGTACTCTGTTTCAGAGGTTTTAGAGATGGGTTTTAAGTAGAGATGGCCTTATTAAAAATGGATCCAGATTTCACATAGGACAGAAATTAAAGCATTTTGGACCTGAGGTTAGCACATTCTAAAGAAAGACTATTTGTACTATTTGGATTTGGACCTAGTTTGGAATATGCATGAATATTTGGATCTAGGCTTATAGGCAGGGTAAGGCAGCATGAGCTGCCTGAAAGGAAGTTGTGAATCAGGCCCTTCGTTTCCAGGCATTTCCAGGCATTGCTTTTCTTCAGAGAGAGAGCGAGCAAGTTGGCATTCGGCCCTCAGTCTTCATTCAAACCAAATTCCAGTTGCAATATTGCCAACTCTAAGTGCTAAAAATCAGGAGATTATAATAAATAAATAAATAAATGTTGTGTATTTCTGTTTGCCGTCTGGTGTTTGAGACTTAATATGGGTTATGTTTTCAGGCTTTTCTCTGCAACCAGAAGAGATAGAAACTCTGGGGGTAAGAGGTTGAGGGCAGAATGAGATTATCACAAAGCATTTGACTCCAAAATCAGCACTTGAATTGAAATCCCAAATATTAGGAGATTCACACTATAAAATCCCATGAGTCAGAACACATTAGCATACAAGCTTGTGGGAATTTTTTAAAATAAGAATTGTGTAAGAACTCCAATAATAATTTTGTTATATCCCATATTACTGAACATGCTCTCAGTAAGACTTAAAAAAATTAATTTTCAAGAATTAGAAGCTTCCCAAAGAGCTTTTATTCTCTGAGCTGGCTTTTATAGAGACCTGTCAGCAAATATACTAGATTTCAGTGTCCCTGATATGTGGGTTTCTCTGGATGCCACATGTCTGTCCCCTGGAATAGGCTATAGCATAGGAACAAGTGAGGATAAATGAGGACATTTGTTATAGCCTGTGAATCTATCCAGCCCAAACCTCCCGATACATAAACACCAGATCCAAGTATCTTGTCACATCTGCTTTGTACACCAAACAGCTGGGTGCACAGATGCTTTGGTCTACTAGAGTATCTTAGGCTGAGTGCATTCTTTGGTGTGCTTAGTTATTAGTTTTAATTGGTTTTCATGATTTGACTTAAATCGCTTCTGATGTTGCTGGAATACAGGTACTTTTGTGGCCGATTGTGACAGCTGCCACAAGCACATGAGAGGCGACATCAGTAACCTAAAACTTCTGGGTGAGAGATCACCATGAGCAGGCCCTGAATTTAAGGATGCTGACTTCAGAAGCAGGAACGTTGCTCTCTGAGCTAGAAAAGACGCTTCTTCACATGTAATATGGGCCTGCCACCAGAAAACAGTGGAAAACCACACTTACAAACACACAAACAGCTTCTGGGAAAGGAAGTGAAAGTTCAACAGCTAAATAACGTATCTCTGTATAAATTTTGTATAGCTCATACATATATATATATATACACACTCACAATTACATACATGTATATTTATCATGAATGACAAAGCACCTTGTTGAGTTCTCCCTGCCCTTCCTCCATAAACGCACTCTGTCTTGCTATTGTATCATATCGTATCGTATTGTATTGTATCATATCGTATCTTATTGTATTGTGCCGTATGATAATTTACCTTCAAAGCTGTTCAAAGGCAGGACCATGTCTCTCTCATTCATGTGGTTAAATAGCTAGCATGCCTATGAGGACTGTAAATAATAGATAGCATTTCTTCTGAAAGGGGATACGCCCAGTGGCTCAGCGATTCCCCATGCTA
This sequence comes from Elanus axillaris, assembly GCA_026212715.1. Classification (NCBI taxonomy): domain Eukaryota; kingdom Metazoa; phylum Chordata; class Aves; order Accipitriformes; family Accipitridae; genus Elanus; species Elanus axillaris. The sequence continues at coordinate 11,186,843 of JANZLQ010000050.1, read as the reverse complement.
CTCAATCTTTTTGTGATCCATTTCAGACTCACGGGGAAGAGCCCTCTTGCAAACGGCACCTCCCTGAGCACCTGGCATGTGTGTCAGTGCTCCCAGTGGAAGTATTGAATCAGTCCAATGTTCCTCAGCTAACAAAAGCAGAAACAATCACAGACCAAGATGGTCTGGCTTCTGGCCAACTTTAATTAATTAAGTCCTACCAAGCATCACACATTTACCTCTAAAAAAAATTTCTGTTCATATTCAGTGAAAATCTTCTGGGGGAATGAATCACCAAATCCCCACCAGAACCTAATCCCGGTTTCTCACAGTGCAGGACAAGACCCCTTAACGGCCATTTCAACCTCAGGCTGCTTCCCCGTGGTGCCGAGCTGTGCAGGCACAGCCTGCACCTTCTGCACGGATGTCCCTCAGGGAGTGCTCCTCGATGGCCTTCCCTTTGGGCCATCTGTATGCAGAGTGCCTGCTGCATGCAGCTCAGGAGTCCAGGGGCTTCCCTGCCCCTGCCCACTCCCTCCATCCCATCTTTGTTCTCTGCATCCCTTTCGGAAGCTTCATCCTTGAGGATGTACCACACAAGTCTTCTGTGCCATAAGTATCTATACAGAAATGAGCCACCTGGCACAGACCCTTCCAAGTTTTCTTGCAATCTCTGGAAAGATGGGAACTCTTCTTTGCTCATTTGACATGTTTATTTTAAAATCTGTAAAACGAAGATGAAGGGCATAATGCCGGTAGGGGAGGAATTTTCCCTAACTGGTGGATCAGGGAAAGAGCTCTGTGTCTATCGCTCGCAAACAGGCAGGAGGGAATCCTGTCTTCGGTGTCACTGGCAGGACACTGGCTCACCACTAGTCATTCTATATGTACCATGACATTTGCTAAGTCAGACTTCTCTCTTATGTCTCTGAACACTTTCCACAAGGCACCAAATTACTCACTTCTCTCTCCTGGGAACACCTCCCTGTCATCCATCCTGTGCTACAGTGATACTGCATCACGAGTCACTTAAGATTAATTACAATTGCTCCACGTTAGCGAACCTTAGAGAATCAGATATCACTCCTCCTCCCCGTGCCTTGCTGTGATAGGGAATTTCCACCTTCTGAGTCCAGCACAGCTACCCAATAATCTTTGAAGTTACTGGCGGTTCTTTAAAAACTTTGAGATCTTTGTAACATACAACTGAATTTTACTTCAACTAAATTTTTCATTAAACTTCTTTTTCCTGATCTCTGACACAAACCATGGGAAAAAACAATCAGTCTTGTTTCATTCAGTGTCAGAACTTGCTCAAATAAAATGAGCGTGATGGTGTACCTTGATGTAAATGTCTGAAAAACTACCCTTGCACTCAGCACTGCTTGTATAATGCATTTTTTTAAACATCAAACAGTGCAACCACTTAATTGTTGAGCTCACCATTTTACAGGAGCTTGTACTGTGCCACCAAATTAGAAAGGTTGAAAAACATTTTTGCCTCAGGTAAATAATTTGCAACAAGAAATGTATTCCGTAAATGTAGTTTCTTTCCTGCTCAAGGAATATCTCTGGGAATGTTGCTGTTTCCTGGAGATGATCGTAATAAAAGCTAAAATTAGCAAAATAGGCGTTACTATAGGCATTGCCAATAATCTTCCAGGAAATGAATTAAAAAACCTCAATCTATGCATATTTGTGCATGTAAGGTCATAGTCTGATTTCTTCCCATTGCTCAAGGTAGTTAACATATATCACCTGAATAATCATGCAAATCAAACAGGGGCCTTGCAAGAATGCAAGTAAAGTGTCTTGAATCTGTTCAGAGACTGTAGGCTTTTCTTTATCCTTTGAAAAGCTGTATTTTGTGAGGCTGGGATTGTGTTAAATGGCAAAATTTCTACTTCACAGGGGTTCGAGTGCCAAATAAAGGTAATGCACAAGTATGAATGTTTGCTATTTCCCGCTGTGGAAAGAAGATGACTACATTTGCAGTGCTGGAGGTTCAGATGGGGATGGCAGAGAACGTATGGTTGATATTATATATTATCATTTTGTGTCAAGGATTTGGAATGCCATTTCATGGGTGATGGGGTGGGCAGAAGGGTGAAGATAGAAGAGTGTTAATAAACAACCTTATTGCTTCCTACTTCTTGTAATTTGTTTGCTTTTTTTTACAGAAGAAATCCTCTTCGTACCTTATGTCAATCATAGCTGAGAATATGAACTATTTTTCATGTGAATAAATGAATGTGAATGTATGTGAATAAAGTAACATGCCATTTCCTATCTGGAAATTATGCATACAGTTCATATGGTGAAAATCCATTTTCTCCTTAAGCCCACACTGGTGTTTCAAATGCTGATGTTCTTGTAGAAACGAGGAAAAAAATTGCTAGTTGGAGCCGGCTTAAAGGAAAACAGTCAAGATTTGCAAGACCATCATTTGGATTGAGCAAAGTCCTTTTCCTTTTTCCTCCTTAGTTGTATTCAAACAGCCTGTCAGTTTTTAGCCTTCTTTCAAAAGTAACAGTCAACAGTCGTAGCTCTGCCATGCCCAGGGACCAGCAGCTCCAAGCCGTCTGTTGGCCGGGACGGAAACAAACCTGGGGCTGGTATAAGTGTGAAAATTCTCAGCAGGGAAGCAGCTGTGTTTTGATCCTCCCAGAGCATCTTGGAACCTAGCAAGGGGAATGATAATTACGAAGACGATATTATAATATTCACATTTAAATATATAGGTTTTATAGTTGCTCCCTTTTCAATATGCATTTGCTTAGGCACAAAAGGTCACGTGTGTACTAGCTGCATATGCTTTGCCCCATGCCAAAGCATATACGTGAATCACATGGATTGTACGTGACCATAGCTGTGACAAAATAAATGTCCAGAATAGGGTTGGGGGAAAAGTTTGTTTCCCCATTCCTTGGTAAGTGCCACAGTCATATCAAAATTCAGTCAGTGCCTACCTACCGTTTCTGATGCTGTGGAGCACCTTGGAGCCTGCTTACTATACGGAGGATTGTTGTGAGCATAGCTGCAAAACCCAGCGTATTTGCGAATGGTAGACACCTACCCTACCCCCACAGACAATGTTGCATTGGGATAGTTGGGTTATATCTAGCAAGGAGAAGGGAAATTGTACTGATTGCCAGCAGGGGAGAGAGGATGTTTTGTAGGCACTGTAGACTACTGAATCAGACTTTAGAAAGCTTCAGGGCCTAGCCCACCTGTTTAGAAAGACAGTGAGTTTCACAGTTGCCTGTTGAAATACATGAACTAAAAGCGTGCATCGGGGTTGCAATTCAAATGTCTATAAACAACACATATCATGTAGATAATATGTTCACAGGCCATGAATAAATCTGTGGTAGGGTCTGTCTTGTAAGGGGTAGGGAAGAAGGGTGGAACAAGGAAGGCTGACGCACTCAGCTTCAGTAACTCCTAAGAAAACATTTCATACCATATCACTCAATGGGTCTATGGCTACTTAAAGAAGTAAATCTGCCCCAGTGTTTCTCTCTGTTTGATTTTCCTGTTTTTTCCCCTCCTGATTTTACAGTATGTTAGTTTTTGATGCTTGAATTTTTACACCTGTTGGTTGCACGTGGAGTATTAACACAATACTCCTAGATGTGCCTGACTTTAAAAGTTTGTGTTGCCATTAAGCTATTTTCCTTTCTTTTTGTGAGAGACGGACAATTAAAAACATTTCCGCTATTTGTAAATTCTCCTTGTGAGGAACACAGCAGATTGCCTGGATCTTCTGCTTGTTGTTCTGGCTTCAGTTTCAGAACTGAATGCACTCCTTCTGCTCCGTCTGTTTGAGTTTTGACAATGCAAAGGATGAAGCTGGAGGAAGTCCCATATATAAGCGAGGTCTATGCTTCTGCTTTATCTCATTTTTAATTGAATTTCAATTGGATTCTGCTCACTTTTATGTAATTTGGTGCAGAATGATATGGAGTTTTTGTAATACATTTTCTGCAACTACAAGTTCTCTCTAGTCATGAAATGATAACATACAATGGGCATTATATTTAAGCACAGCTGATGTTTTCAACTAGTACCCTTTTCCTGCAAAATAAGTTATTTTGCACACATTCAAGTGCTAAAACACATATAGGAGTAGCTAAAAACTTCACTATTGAATACATTAGCATACATTTTCCTCTTAATTAACTGCATGTTAATTATTCATCAAGCAGAAAACAAACAACTAGTGCATTTCCTTCAGCTGATTATGCAGTGTGCTTTTGCAATATGCTCTCTTTTTATTGGACAAAGGAACAAATCCTCACTTGGTTGAAGTATGTAGGTGTTTCCCTTCACTGCAATGTCTTGCTAAAAGCCTTTTCTTTCAACTGGATTTTCTTGACAAACTTCTCACTTAACATTGTCTTCTCAGCCTGGCTTTGTCTTGTAGGTAAAAATTCAGCATTCTTGAGGCACATTTTATTTTGCAACAGTACCATACTGATAAAGCCAGTGCTATAGTAAGTTCTTTTATTGTCAAAAATCATTCCTGTAAGCAAGCCTATCATCATAGACGTGTTAACTTGCCTATGTGGTATGTTTATGACATTTTATACAGATGAATTTGCAAAACTTGGGACTGTGTAAGGAGTCTTCTAGTTATTAATTAAATATTAATAGCATTGTTTTGTAGCTTCATATATGTAAAATATTCTGCAATGTATTAGAGATGAAGTGAGGAACACAAACAATCAGCCTGAAGTAGGAGTTTAAGTTTGCTTGTATAGCCCAGTTACACATTTCTGTCTCTATTATGAAACCAACAAACTTTTATTAGCAAACAACTTTAATTGCTAAGAGCTGGTTCAAAGAACATATGTCATTATACACTCTTTTTATAAACAAAACAGGCAAATGTAGAAAACTTTATAAGCTCATCTTGCAGCTTCTTTAAGTGTACAGCTTAGCAGTTTGCAGGATTGAATACTATAAAAGAAATCAAAAATTCAATTAGAGCATAGCCTTACGAGATCATTAGAAATGAAATCGTTGTATTGTGTTAACAGAAAAATTCTGCTGCTTTGGGGTGTTGTAACAGAGGGCATGCTACGCCTGCCGCCAGGGCTGGGTGGATTACATGGGTGGACCTGTGAGTGAGAAGAGAGCTGTTTGCCTGGGAAATTCAGAATGTTTGCTCTGCTGGAAACACAAAGGCCTAAAATTTGTGACATGCAGTGTAAATTCATACCATAGAATTAATTCATACCATTTATAAGAACTACTAAGAAGAAGCCCTGCAAAAAATTCTGCTACCAAGCCATCTCAGCTTATCAAATTGAGACCAAAAATTCTGATCCGGTCAAAAACTAGCAGTGAAAGAAAAGAAAGTTCACTGTTGAAGCTTGGATTCAAGCAGAAGAAGGGAAAGGATCCATCTCCCCTCGTCAGAGCCATGGAAAATCAGATATCTGATCTGAACCAGAACCTGAAGCAGTCAATAGCAAGTGAGAGAAGGTCACCTCTAGAAGGGTGACACCCGACCCTCGCAGAAGTGGTCCATCTGAGATGGGTCACCCCACAGTGCTGCTGCTCAGTCCTTGGCAGCTGCAGAGGAGCCCTAGGCTGCTGGCTTTGGTGAAATGCTGAGCTTTCCCATGGCTCGCCTGCAGGGAGATTCACCTGTCCTTGGACCTGAGACGGCCATGCTGACTCTCTTCTGGAGGTACAGGATTTTGATTAGGTTGTAAATCTTTAATTTCAGGTCTTGGACATCCTCAGGAAGGATATAAATTGTTAGGGAGGTTTTTTTGTATGTTCATGTACTGGTGTTTTACTCTGTTGTCATCTGTTTTGGGTGGAAGGGCTTGTACACAGGACACGTGCTGTCTATCCCAGTCATAGCTCTGGGCAGTTTTCTGCCTTCGGGCCCAGCTTATGCCCCTGCATCAGTTTCTAAACAGTTGCATTACGCAACCAAAAGGGAGAGCGTGCCAAGCCCTTTGGCATAGTCCTGCTGACAAAGTAAGTCCTCCTTTCCCAGGACAGAGAAGGGCAGGGCTGGGCTACAATGGCCCATTCAGCCTCTTTGCTGCATGAGGCTTTGCAGCAATGCTGTCTGCATGAGAAGGAATAGCAAGAACGGCTTATCTCCCCACGGATCCCAGCCCGCCGTGCATTTTAGGGTGGACAGATGGAAGCCCCATTGGATCTAGCTGTGGAGGGAGTGCAGATTAATTGCTATCTGACTGTCACAGAATGGTACCAATTTCACTTGCCTGGGAAGCGGTGCCTGTTCCAAGGCAAAGGAAGAATAACATTTGCCTGATGCTATTACTTGTTCCCCTGCCTGCAAGAGGAAGAAAGAGGCATGGGACTGCATGGAATTCTGTTTCCCCACTGAGGAGAAATAAAAGCACCTCATCCTGCAGGCACGTAATATTGTTAGTCTGCTTTGCCAATTACCTCTTTTTAAAGCACTTTAAATTAGATTGAACTTCATTCTGTTTCACTTTCAGGTCATAATATTGTTTACAAACATTATGGAAACACAGACACAATAGAAGTTCTCTGTGGTTAAGAAAAAAGAGGGTTGATGTTTCCATCTTTGCAGCTCACTGCTGGCCCCTTTGCTTGGCTTCAAAAGAAATCCAGCACATTGGTCCCGAGTACCTTTTGGCCTCTCTGCTCCTCGTGCCGGCTCTGTGAGTCCGCGAGGTGGATGCAGCTGTCGGCACATTATGGGACGCACTTAGGTGGCAGCAAAGGAGACCTCCGAGTCATAGCTCGAAATGGTGATGAGACCTTAGTAAGCATGACAAGAAAAAGCGTGTGAGGCAAGAAGGAAGGTCTGTGCCTCTCGCTGCTGCCGTGCTCACTGAGCAGTGGTAACAGCAGGTCTCAGCTGGGATGTGCCAGGGGAAGGTACGTGTTGACCTTACTGTCTCTGAGGCATAGCTGCCGATATGGCAGTGACCAGTTACATCTGGCAGATGGGGTCCTGGAGTGAGAGCGAAGCTGGTCTGCTGTGCAGAATAGATATGAGGCATAGTGCTAGCAGCAGAGCAGAGAGAGAAAAGACCCAATTGTGTGAATTTCCCTGTCTCTGAGACCTCTTGGGTCAGCATCTATTGAAAACTGTGTTGCTTATTATTCTGGCTCCCAGGCTCCTTTACCAACCGTCTTGAATACATTGCCTTGCAACAGTAAAATAATATTTGCACGGCCCAGGATAAAATTTGGGACTCTAAGTTCTTCAGGCAAGCCCTAGTATTTTTTCAGAACTTAGACAAAAGCTTGGGAGCATCTCTGTCTGTTTAAATTGATGGATGTGTGCAATTACTCTATTGAAACTTATCCCAATATAAATGCAGTTATACCAACATAAAGCTGGTGTAAAACCAAAGTCAGGTCCCAAATAATTGTCTGTCTTGAAATTGTTACACATGGGTATGTAAGATGCACCAGTCTATTTTTACCATTATCTAATGCAATAAAGTATTTCTCTGAATTTTTCTCCTTGTAGAGGCATGTAATGTGCTTTAGTGAAGTTAATCATGTGCAGCCTCAGGTGACTACTGCTTGTATTTCTAGTTTATTTTCTAGCCTTCTTTTCATTCTCCCTTATTAATAGATGTGCTGAGGTTTCAGAGGAAGCTTAACTTTCTAGAAGCCATTTCTCTTCAACTAGCTGTGACACATGCCTGCCTGATGGATGTATGGTACTCACTTTCTCTGTAGACGAGTATTTGATTTCATTGGGAGTCCTCGCCGACTCTAATATTACTGAGACAGCTGCTCATCTTTCTTTTTTTTTTTCAGCGAGGAAGCACCATGTACTCACTCTAATTACAAATCCTGTGATCTGGCCATTCTTCAGCTTTTGCAGCCTGCCTGTAACTCTCCCTATGGAGGTTTTAAAGATGATCTGGATGTGGAACACCTGGTCCCCCCAAAATACTCCATTTTATTTATTGCTTAGTTTTGCACCGATCCCATTTTGGTGTCTTTGCTGGGGACAGAGGGGTAAGGAAGGAAAAGGTTATTTGTTTATTTCTATTTTGATTTTAGGGAAAGGGGACTGAGAAAGCAAAACTGTAACTCCCTGGCTATCATTTGTGTGTGAGGATGCAATACCCAATGTGTGCTTTGTGACTGGTCCGAACAGCTTTGCAGAGCCTCCTCATTTTTGACAGTGGGAGGAATTCAGTGGATTTGATTCACAGAGTCTGAGTTTGATAGCTGCTGGTGGCTGTGGCACACAATAACTGGTGTAAATGGTGCCCATAGGCACCATGTTAAGGATGAACATACAGGTGAACATACACTTTTCTAAGCAGTTACTGTTTGATGACTACCTAATTAAAATTCTTAACTTAAATAGATTGGTGGCAAATACCATTGGAAAGTCCATCACAGCTAAATTTAGATTATTAAAATAGTTATAGAGGTTGATACAGGTCTGCAAAGAAGCTCCACCGAGCCAGGGAATGTGTTCAACCAGCGATCTCCCGTGGTGTGGGGCTGGGTGTACTAGCCTATCACAACTGCACAGGGCACCTGCCTTCTTAGCTCAATGTTTGGGAGACCAGAAACTGATATCACAAAATACTTGAGCTTCGAGAAGTATTGTCTTTGTGAGTTACTATATTCTAATCAATATATTTGATTTGAAGGGGGAAAGGGATAAAACCAGGCTTGCTAGAGATAAGCCTGGGTGTGGCACACCAGTGTTTGAGGGACAGTGAGGTCCTTTGGTCTGCCATCTCAGTGGAGGCAGGGGATGGAGATCCATGCAGCAGCAAAGACACAAAGGTTATTGATGTGTTAGAAACCATAGAAGTGCCTCAGAACAGTCACATAGGAATTAGGACTGCTCCCTCTAAAAAAGGTGGCAGGATCAATAGCCCAACTGAAGTGCATCTACACCAATGCACACAGCATGGGCAACAAACAGGAGGAACTGGAAGCCATTGCACAGCAGGAAAATTATAATATAGTTGGAAACATGGTGGGATGACTGACACAACTAGGGTGCTGCAGTGGATGGCTACGAACTCTTCAGAAGGGACAGGCAAGGAAGGAGAGGTGCTGGGGTAGTCCTGTATGTTAGAGAGTGTTTTGTCTAGAGCTTACTGATGGTGACGATAGGGTTGAGTGTTTATGGGTAAGAATCAGGGGGAAGGCCAACAAAGCGAGTATCATGGTGGGAGTCTGTTATAGACTACCTAGCCAGGATGAAGCGGCAGATAAAAAGTTCTATAAGCAGCTGGGAGGTCTCACAATTGCTAGCCCTTGTTCTCATGGGGACTTCAACTTACCAGATATCTGATTGAAATACAATGCAGCAGAGAGGGAACAGTCTAGGAGGTTCCTGGAGTGTGTGAAGGATGGCTGCCTGACACAGCTGGTGAGTGAGCCAACAAGGGAAGGTGCCCCGCTGGGCCTGATGTTCGTGAACAGAGAAGGACTTGGGGGTGATGTGATGGTTGGAGGTCATCTTGGGCATAGCGATGATAGAAGGGATAGAGTTTTTGATGCTTGGAGAAGTAAGGAGGGGGATCAGGAGAACTGCTACCTTGGATTTCTGGAGGGCAGACTTTGGCCTGTTTAGGAGACTTGTTGACAGAGTCCCTTGGGAGGCAGTCCTGAAGGGCAAAGGAATCCAGGAAGGCTGGACATTCTTGAAGAAGGGAATCTCAAAGGTGCAGGAGCAGGCTGTCCCCATGTGCTGAAAGACGAGCTGGCGGGGTAGAAGAGTGGCCTGGCTGAACAGAGAGCTTTGGCTGGAACTCAGGAAAAAAAAAGAGAGTTTATGACCTTTGGAAGAAGGGGCAGGCAACTCAGGAGGACTACAAAGATGTCATGAGATTATGCAGGGAGAAAACTAGAAGGGCCAAAGCCCAACAAGAACTTAATCTGGCTACTGCTGTAAAAGACAATAAAAAATGTTTCTATAAATACATTAGCAAAAAAATGAGGGCTAAGGAGAATCTCCATCCTTTATTAGATGTGGGAGGAAATGTAGTGACAAAGGCTGAGAAAAAGGCTAAGGTACTTAATGCCTTCTTTGCCTCAGTCTTTAACAGTGAGACCAGTTGTTCTCCAGGTACCCACACCCCTAAGCCAAAAGACAGGGAAGGGGAGCAGAATAAAGGCCCCATAATCCAGGGGGAAATGGTTAGCAACCAGCTACACCACTTAGACACAGGCAAGTTCATGGGGCTGGATGGGATCCACTCAAAGGTGGTGAGGAAGCTGGTGGAACTTCTCACCAAGCCACTTTACATCATTTATCAGCAGTCTTGGCTAACTGGGGAGGTCCCAGGTGACTGGAGGTTAGCAAATGTGACACCCATCTACAAGGAAGGCCAGAAGGAGGATCCAGGGAACTACAGGCCTGTCAGTCCGACCTTAGTGCTAGGTAAGGTTTTGTAGCAGATCATCTTGAGTGCCATCACATGGCATGTACAGGTCAACCTGTTGATCAGGCCCAGTCAGCATGGGTTTATAAAAGGCAAGTCCTGCTTGACTAACCTGATCTCCTTCTATGACAAGGTGACCCACTTAGTGGATGAGGGAAAGGCTGTGGTTGTTGTATAGACAGACATTAGTAAAGCCTTTGACAGCATTTCCCACAGCATTGTCCTGGAGAAACTGGCTGCTCATGGTTTGCACACACGTACTCTTTGCTGGGTAAAACACTGGCTGGATGGCTGGGCCCAAAGAGTGCTGGTGAAAGGAGTTAAATCCAGTTAGTGTCCAGTCATAAGTGGTGTTCCCCAGGGCTCAGTATTGGGGTCAGTTCTCTTTAATATCTTTATCAATGATCTGGACAAGGGGATTGAGGGCACCCTCAGTAAGTTTGCAGATGACACAAATTGGGTGGGAGTAGTGTTGATCTGCTCAAGGGTAGGAAGGCTCTACAGAGGGATCTGGACAGGCTGGATCGATGGGTCAAGGCCAGTTGTATGAGGTTCAACAAGGCTCAGTTTCAGGTCCTGCACTTGGGTCACAACCACCCCATGCAGTGCTCC
>JANZLQ010000050.1:11150989-11175308 GCA_026212715.1 Elanus axillaris | reverse complement strand
CTGCCCAGGGAAGTGGTTGAGTCACCATCCCTGGAGGTATTTTGAAGATGTGTAGACGTGGTGCTCAGGGACATGGTTTGGTGGTAGACTTGGCAGTGTTAGGTTAATAATTGAACTTGGTGATCTTAAAGGTCTTTTCCAACCTAAATGATTTTGTGGTTCTATTCTTTATTTCTCTAAGTGATGGCTCACAGGGTCTGTGCAAATGTCTTGCTCATTCTTATTAGTGTACATAAAAATATGCACATACATTCACTTCTAATACAAAATCTGCCTTGTTACATGGACATGGGTACTCAGATCTCCCTGCCTTCTCTATCTTTTTGTCTCAGTGACTGTGTAAGCAGGCCAGCCTGCAAAAGCAGAGCACACTTCACTGGAGGATGACAGGATTTTTACTTTGTAAGCATGTAGAAGATGTTGTGGAATGAATATATCTTTTAAGTTATATCTTTAGTATATGACTTCTCTATAACTTAAGGATTTCTCTGTAAGTCAGCAAAGGTCTCGCCAAGTCAGTTTATGTGGTCAGTATTCACTGATATGTTGCTATCTAAGATGGTTTGTTGTCACCTTCCAAGATGATGACATTTCTTACAATATATTTTGGCCATATGGAAGCCAGAGCCCTTGATAAACAGGATCCTCTTTCATGTTCTTACCTTGTCTTCATCCGTCTGAAATCTGAAGTTGTTTCATTGTTGAAAGAAGTATATAGCAGAGACTATTCAGAAGTTCTTTGGTTGGCCTTCTCCATAGCTCTGTGTTTACTTACAGAACAACATAGTGTGTACTTGGGGGTATTGTGCTGATCTGCCCTCTGAGTATTATTTCCATAAGTGTTTATTTTCCAGGAGATAGCACTGACTGCCCACCTGAGGATGTACAGTCCAAAGAAAAGATCCACAGCTGAAAGCATCCCTGGTTTTCTTTTTTTAAATTGCACTGTTTACCATAGACCCTATATTAATTTTTAAAAAAATCTCAGTCATGTGGCAGAACAGTTTGAAAAGTGCATTAAAAAAATAACAAAAATAAAGGGGTGGGGTGGGTGTGTCCCTTCATTTTGGATGACCTCCAGGCCCCCTAAATCAGATTCTGGCCTTGGCTGCTGCCATTGTACACCTTTGTCCCTGTTGCTGCTCAGTCCTGGCAAAATCCTATTCCTTTCTAACTGATAAAAGCTTCTAATATGTATATATCTGCAAAAGTTACTATTTGATCCAGAAGATCCCCAAACTATGTTATTTGTCCAAGACTTGAAAACAGCCTTGTGCAGATGCTATACTCTTTGACCCCTATCTATTAGGCATGCATGGCACCCAGAGACATACATTTGTAGCTACTCCCTTAAATAGTCTTATTAAATAAGTTTGTATAATATAAATCAATGAGCAAAAATCAAATGACCGAGTGAAATCCTCACCTCACTGAAGTCTATAGCAAAAAATCCTTCTATAGAATAGCAAAACTGCTTTATTTATTTTGGACCTGGATCTTTATTTTGCCACTTTTGAGTTACAGGAAAGCTTTTTGCATTGACATCATTGTATCAAAAGCAAGTACTGTGTCAATAAAAGTGATGTCTTTGAATGGTGGGCGACATGATTACTGTTTCCACCTCATTATGTGAAGTTCACCTTGAGTTTGCAAAGTGTTCCACAAGTCTCAGTTAAATCACACCATACGGGAAATATCGATGTACACATTTTAAATGTGCATATGCTTCCACAATGAGCGTAACAGTTAATCCAGAAAACTAGAGAGAGATGCAGCATACCACACATAAGTGTCCTCTAAGACTAGAATAACTGGGGGCTGTAAACTGGCATATATTAATTTTTCCCATTATTGTTTTTAATGTCTTTGTATCTGAACTTAGAAGCACTACAAAAATCTGCTAAGTTTTCATTTCCACTTTGCTGCTTTCTGGTAGCATAACAAGCAACACAAAAGGGAAGCATTTGAGAATACTCCCAGATGTTCGGCTTGCTAAAGCACTGCACATGTGCCGGCTGTATTTGGTATTTTTAGATTTCTCTGAGATCCAAAACACTATCAAATCCCAACAGCTTTTTCTCTCTGAATCTTCAATCCATGCTGTGTGGCACTCGTTCCTATTGTATGATGCCAAAGCAGGGGCTGAATAAGCGGATACCCTGGCACTTTCATACATTTTCTGAAACTACAGGAAAAAAAAATCGGCTTAGGAATGCATTCTTTAGCTCCTCTGGTAAAATTCTTAGCCAGTAATATTCTCCCTAATCTGTTATGGGGTTAAAAAAAAGAAAAAAAGCCCTCTTAACCACATTCTTCTTCCTTGTAAACCACACACAAATTTTTCTCCTCCTCCTGCTCTGATTCCTCAACACTTCCTACCCCCTACTCTGTCTCCTCTCATGTAAGATATAAAAACATAATAGTGTTTCTCCTGGGCTCCATGATGTTGAACTAGAAAGCCCGTATACAGCCCATTCAAAGATGACAACTGTTTCCTGTTTAAAGCAGGTTCTGAATTTGAGCAAATACTGCTGTTTCTCAATAAATGCACTAGCATAAATTGTTCAAGACTCTGCATCTCCTTTCATATTAATCTCTCCCATGCTCTCGTCCGGCCCCTTCCTCCCTCCCAGGACTTCTCTGTCAGGCTTTTGTTTTCGTCTGACTGCGACACAACATCTAACCATCTCCTTCCACCTCAACAGCTTATCTCCAGTATTAAGCACACGGCGATGCTTGTTTCCTACACCACTCACCGCGAGCATTAAATGGCTGATTGAATCACCTTGTTATATTGCTAGTAAACGTACAGTGCCTCTGAGAGAACAGTTACAGCTTCAGGGAGCCTGCAGCAATGTAGTCGAAATGCAAACTGACAACTGGGAGCTTTAGCAAGGAGAGGCTCCTCCTCGCCATGCAGGCCCCTCTGAACCAGCATGGGAGGTGTTTTCTCTGCTATTTCCAGCTTTGGTGTGAGGACTCTCCCGAGTTATTTTTACGAGAGGCTTGTTGGTTTTGTTTTTTTTTTTAAAACCTCTGCGTGTCCCTCCTGTACACTCTGTGCTGGCTGCGCAAGGGCTGTCGAGTGACAGACAGAAGGAGGGACGGCGGCCAGGGCAGCGGCACGAGCCAGGGCACATGTGACCCACATGGAGTCTGTGTCACCAAGCGAAGCATGCCTTGGCAGGCCGGCCTGGTCACCGGCCCCGCGCTGGCTCAAAGCACTCGGTAAAAGGTTCCTTTCTGGGAAAGGTTTCTGAAGAGCCAGGCTATCTGGATGTTGCACTTGTCAGATTGCTTGTACCTTGCTGCCACTACAGCAAGTGCTAGTCGCAAGGCAGGTATTCATGTACTTTTCAAAGTCTTAGTTAAATGCCAATAGGCGGTTCTTCTATGCATGCACTGAGACTGGGACCACTGGTCTGAGCAATGCAGCACATGTAGTATGTCTCTTTACATCAGAGTTTATGAGTTGAAATGGCTTTAATGGAAAATGTCTAGTACAATGAAGAACCTCAGTCCCCAAAATGAGATCTATAGGGTCATAAAATCATTGAAAAATTTACATTAGAAGGAACCTTTGGAGGTTTCTAGTCCAACTTCCTGCTCAGACCAGCACTAGCTTCAGAGTTAGAGCAGGTTGCTCAGGGCTTCATCCAGTCAAGTTCTGAAAAACTCCAAAGACAGAGATTACACAGCCTCTCTGGATGCATTTTCTCAAAAATCAGTGTGCAATTTTTAAATACATCTCAGGATAAGAGTAGGATATACTTTGCTCCTCTGCTTGGAGAATCATGCGGTGCCTCAGCTGGAAGTGTTCAGGCTAGAAGTTACTTCTGTGACTACAGCAAACGTATGTGGCTAAATTCCAGAGGGTTTTCCTGGAGCTTTTACCACCAAGGTCAGAGGATTATAAAGCTACCAGTTATGAGTACAGTGTGAAAATATGCCCACGTAACAGAATCTGGCCTAGCTTTACCTCTTGGATGCCCACCAGCCTGCTGTGCGAGGATCCAGACGTTGGATCTTTCACTTGAATTTTTATGGAGTGTGGACAGAGTCCAGGCAAATGCCCCTGTTTGCTTTCTCTACCTGCTCCCTAACACCTGCTTGTGAGACCTCATGTTTCAACTCCTTAGCCTAGGTCCAGTGCTGACTCTTCTGTCTTTTTCTGTATCGGTATTTCCACCATAAAGGTTAACATTCAATTTCCTCCCAATTCTTCAAGAGTTAGGCACTTGTTAGTGGAAAATACATACACGTGGGTGCATACAGCCTTTGTGTAGAGTTTCTGAATGTAACAAAGCCAATTACTTAACAGAAAATTACAGAAGAACTTACTAGTTCTTGCTGACTTAAAAAGCTCCAAAAACATGGTGACCGCTGCCTTTCCTTGGGAGCCAGGCAGGGAGTTCAAGCATCAGGAAGGCAGGACCTCCCATTGCCCCACGAGGCTCCCACACAGGTCTGATCAGGAACTGCTGAACCAAGCCTTGAACTGAGAGCTCAGTTTGGAGTCTATTGCAAAATTTTTGATGTATTCTCCACCTTGTCACAGTTAAGGGTCTGCCTTACAAAACTATGAGTTTCAAGTAGTAGTGGGAATGCACAGCTATGTTACATTTTTAAGAAGATACATTAATTTAGCAAAATTTAGCAAGTCTGTGAAGCATTTGGTGAGAAAGGAATGGGAGTGCCACTTCAGTGCAGCAAATAAATGTTCAGCAGTGTCAGAGTGCAAATGGTTCACACCCTGATTTGGAAGTGACGTGTTTGTGCATCTGTAGAATTGTGAATGAATGAGCAAATGAAGAGACATCTCAACACCAGGGAGAGCCGAGCAGTGCTGACCAGCACCGTGGCTGGAATAGTGACGGCAGAGCTCACTGCCAAGCGTGTGTTTTTAGTCTAGTGAAAAGATGCCAGATGCACTGTGGCTAGTGAATTTGCCAGCTGCAGCGTGTGCTGAATATCAGGAAGTGTGGTGATGTTCCTTAGCCTGTGGTCCATTTCCTCATATGCAGAGGTGCACCATAAGGCACAGAAACCAATCTCAGCTTTGCATTCTTCAAATGTGAGTTAACATAAAGGGCCAATCATTTACATCCTTTGATCAGGAATTGGTATGTGGGGAAAGCTCCATGTTTCCAATGGGAGCAGGATGAGTAATCAGCTGGATCTGCTGTAGTCATTTGCTCTGTGGTTCCTAAGACAAAATTACTAAGAATCTTACTTGATACAAAACATTTTAGTTGTCATTAATTATTATTTTTTTTTATCAGAGCAGCAGAGGAGATAAAGCCCTCAGCCCCTCACTACTTGCCAAATACACATAATACAATATTAACAATATTAATTGTTAAAAAATAATAGCAACATGGAGCTTGTGTTCTGATTTCACAGGTGACCTGTGACATCTGCAAACACAACCTGAGCCAGACCTCAGACTCTCTTTAAACCCAGCTCAGAGATAATCAGCAGAACCCAGGACATGAACCCTCTCATCCTAAGGTAAATATCTATGCTTGGCCAGAAGAATCATCGACTGAAGTCCAGTTTCTGTATTGACTCTATCTCTGCTGATGATAAAGAAAGAACACAGGAAGTCCACCTAGCAAGTGGGCCTTGCAGACAACATCAGGAATCCTACTTCTAGCTTCAGAATATTAAAAATGACCTTGTCCCAGTAAGACTTCTATGAAGTAGGGCAGTGTCCACTGTGGGAATCTGTGGAGTGCAGATCCATAAAGGAACCAGAGGAGGAGAGTTTCCTCAGCAATTCTCCAGGTAAGAGTAACCACCAGAGGGAGAGAACACTGAATCCCATGATGGGATACTTTCATCCTTCTTACAGAAACAACGATAATAAGCCACAAAGAGTTAGAAATGAGAATTTGCAGAAATATTCTTTAGATGAGCTTCATAGATGCAGAATTGCTTTTTTTTTTTGTTTTGTTTTGTTGGAAAATATAATAGAAGCAGTATCTTAGGAAGCTTTAAGAAAAGCACAGATGACTCTCAGTGTGGGGTTTTTTTCTTGGTAGGTGATCAATTTAAATGTCAAAGGAGACCAATTGGAAAAATCTTTAAAAAAAAGTTAAATTGAACATATTCAAGTGGAACTTGTTCCCTTTATATATGCATGTGTTTTATATTCTGGCATAATGATTTTAAAACATGACTAAAATACAATGAGTTTGATTAAGATGGTTTTAATAAGGAGCACAGAAAATGTGTTTGTATGTAATAATAACAATGAGTCTCATATTTTACAGTTTAATTTGCTGGGTCAACATCTAATGCTTTTCCCATTAGCATTGGTGTGATTTGATGTGGAAAATAATCCCATTTCCCAACAAACTTTAGGAGATAACAAATATTTAATGACACCCTACGTAGAAACAATAAATAAATTTGAGTCGCTCTTGGACTCCTGTGGAAAGAGGTTGTGAAAATTTTATAAGTTGGGAATTAATAAATTATAACCTGGCTGTTAAAATGTGAATCACTAAAGACTCTTGACACCCTTTTCCTTTCTCTAATTAGAATTTAAAAATAAATAAATGAACAAATAAACTTGTCATGTTTAGAGGCTAACTTACTTCTCTGCAGAAGTTACAGAAGTAAGAAAAGTTGATCCTATATAGTTTGCATATTTTCATTTACAAATTAGAATTTTTGGAAAGGACAGGAGTGAGATAAAGGACCAGAGGGATAAAACATAACCCATTTATAAAAACATGTTGTAACATACAGAACAATTACCCACAAAAATTCCTGGTGCCTCCAGATTCTTTGCAGTGCTCTATATATTAAACAGTCATAAGAATTGTCAATGCAATTTTCATTCAGTAAAGCACAGTTACCTCAGAACACTTCTGTATATGCCTTTATTTATGAACATTTCACATTCAAATTCAGAATGAGCTGAAATAAACACCATAATGATGATACAGGGACACTGGTCAAAACATTGTATGTACTGAATATTCTGTGGAGCTCAGATATTGGTTTGGGAAAGATGGGAATTATGTAAATGTCTGCCTGGCTCTGGCAGCCGCCTGGTTCTTCATAACCTTTCCACTCTGCTGAGCTCTGCCTAGGTGGAAGGGGCAGTTGGTCATTCCAGGGCCATGACGATTCAGGGATGAACAGAAGAAAAAGGATTGAAAGCAGACCCTTATTCCTCAGAGCAGAATGAAAGTAGGCTTAACAGGTAACTGAGTCTACATTCATGCCTGGGATCCTCTGTCTGTCTTGTGAACAACCTGGCTTTCTCTGTTGGCTTCGGAGGGCCTATGGGCAATGGGCAGCAGGCAGAGCCAGAGTGCTAGGAGGGCACTGAGAGGAATGGTGATGCTCACTGAAGTCTCAGTGCTCTCTGCAGATCCCTCTGCCTGCTTGTTAACCTCCCTGAGGTATCTTGGCATATAGGACTTAACTCCACGGTCTTCTCCCTTCCTACAGCATCTCAGCAAGATGATATGGGAACTCCAGGAAAGGCAATTTAAGTTTCCCATCTCCTAAGCATGTATTCATCTCAAGCATGGGGATCTTTTGTTCAGAACAGAGTACATGCTCTTATTCACTAAAATGTCCCTGCTAAATGAACGTCTATAATCTTGTCTGCTTGCTTCCACTTTCTTCATGTTCACTGTATAGGGCAAGATATGAAGAAATGTGCTAGTAGATAATCATAGAATGGATTGGTTTGGATGGGACCTTACAGATCATCTAGTTCCAACCCCCCTGCCATGGTCAGGGACAGCTTCCACTGGACCAGGTTGCTCAAAGCCCCATCCAACCTGGCCTTGAACACTTCCAGGGAAGGGGCATCCACAACCTCCCTGGGCAACCTGTTTACAGGGTCTCACCACCCTCACAGTAAAGAATTTTTTCCTAATATCTGACCTAAATCTACCCTCTTTCAGTTTAAAGCCCTTAACCCTTGTCCTGTCACTACATGCCCTTGTAAAAAGCTCTCCGGCTTTCCTGTAGGCCTCCTTCAGGTACTGCCAGGCTGCTATAAGGTCTCTCCGGTACCTTCTCTTGTCCAGGCTGAACAACCCCAACTCTCTTCTCAGCCTGTCTTCATAGCAGAGGTGCTCCAGTCTTCTGGTAATCCTAAAGGATGACTGGGCAGACCTTGTATCTTCCACTTACAATTATTTCTGTTATTTTTTATGATCTGGCTAATCCTCACAGCCATTTTACTATTTCTTGTTCCTCTTTTCCTCAGTATTTATGACTCATGACATCATCATGTGTAAAATTGGTCAAGATTAGATTGGCTGCCACTGCCAAGCTGGAATTAAGTTTTGTCTTTTGCTGACCCCATGTAGAGAAAACCATTGCATAATTTGATTGGATAATGACTCCTAGCATTGGCTTTTGCTGAAATATCTCATTTATTCATCTCAGCAAGTATCTCCTTTTCCAGATTTTGGTGATTCATCGTACTTTAACTCCCGTTTCAGATTTCTGCATTTACAAACCAAAGTTCTCTTCTGTTTGGTAATGTTCATTCTCTGGCACTGCTTGTTAGCAGGCAGAGCCAGACAAAGCCCAGTCAGAATAGCAGTGTCAAAATCTGAACATCATTCTTTTACGTAAGTAATTATTGTGGATTTTGCAGTCTCATTTTTCAAACATGTCTGATAACAATCTTGGAAGCCACCTGAAAATCAGGAATTTCCTGAAAAAAGGATGTTACTGCCTGCACTCTTTCTAGTAGATGCTGTGCAGGTGCTACAGCTAGAGTTTCACTGCCCTTTCCTGTAGTGCTCATTTGTTTCTGAAATGATTCTTTGTCTGAAGAACAGCTCATAGCCTCACTTCATTGCTGTGTCTTTTTCCTTCTCAACAGTATGAGACTGAGTGCTCATATGGGTGTATGCACAGGAGAGGTCCCCAGGAAATCCCCTCCAGGATGTCTGCCACTTCCAAGCCCTGATCTGGCTCAGGAACAGCAGATTTCCCCCAGCATGTCTCTTCATGAGGCAAAGAACATCCAGGAACCAGGATGGAAGCTGTAGGCCATCCAGGTGTTCCCTTCACTGCCATGGTCTTCTGGGGTCACATGTGTTCATGGAGACCTGCTCTATACAGCTGAGCAGCATCAGACTGACCCTCCTGCGTCACTTTCTTTGCATGTCGCAGCACTTGGAATGGGGGGTACAAGTCTTCTGGCATTAGGCTCCAGTCACCCTCCACAAAAGCGGTGCTGTGGGCTCAGCCCAGATTCGAGGAGTGGATCCTGTTCTGATTTTCCCTGGGCCACTTTCTGTGTGGCCGTCGTTAGGTCAAGGAGATCATGTGGGGCCATGGCAGAAAAAGGAACAACTGAATGCAAATAAAATATCCAAACCTTCCCAAAACAAAGTTTTCTTTATCTGATGTTTGAATCAGGTCCATCCTTTCTGGAGACATGCAATCTCTTTTAAATATGTATTTTTTTAAGGCAACTAAAAGAGGAGAAAATATTTCCCCACAGATTTATTCTGCTTCTGTTACTGTCTTATTATGGTTCTAGGGGTTGCCTGTGATTTCACTGATGAGCTGTATCTGATTATTGTTCAGGCCTGGACAAGAGAAGTACTCTGTTGTATGTAATAGGAGCATGGAAAAAAACTGAGAACCTGTCATGGCTGAACCAATTATCTAAGTAGTGGTTGGTTTTAGTCATATATTTAGTATATTTTTGTAACATACTGGAGCATTTCCTGCTCTTGCATGCATGAGTGCTAGCTTGCAGCAAGTCAGCTGAATTAACGTTTTTTTCTTTAGAAAACAGATTAGAGACTTCAAAGACTTCTTGGTTAACTCAAAATGTTTTCATAGGAGAAGGTAAATGGAAATAGATATTTGTTTATTCTAACCAGATTGTAAATAATTAAGGAACTTTGCATCCATATTTGTTTCCATTACCAGAAAATGCAGAAATTCAGATAAAGAAAATAAATTGAATTACACCCATAAAAATTCCAATATGAATTAATTTCTCATTTGGGGAAAAATGAGGCTCATTCTTGATTAACCTTGGCTCACTTGCCTTTTTGTTAAAAAAGAAAACATCATATTAACTTCCACATTTGACTATAAAACCTCTCTATATTATATCTCCCTAGCAAAAAATCTGTCTCCCAGCTGGCCACCCATTCTTTGTAAAGGAACCAGGCATACTTGAATTTCCCAGGACATCTATTGGAAGGCTGGTAGAAAGCCATGTTCCTCGGGCTCAGTTCTCACCATTTTTTTCTGCCAGTGAAAGTTTGCACGCAGTGACTTTCCCAGCAGCTAGCCACTTGTTTGGGAATGGGCACCATCGGTTTGGAAAGCCATTTATATTAGTGACCATTTTGACCCCACAGCATCTCACAGGGCAGACCTGGGACTGAATAAGCCAGTAGTCTCCAGCTCATAGCTCACACAGTTTACTGTGCTCAAGCCCCTTTATGAGGCATGTGATCCTAGCATCCACTTTTATAGACACACATCTCTTGAGGCCAGCAGGAAAATTAAAGCATGTAATAGCTCTTGGCAGCTTAACTTCTCAGTAGTGGCTCAAGGGAAGGTGAAGTTAAAGACCGCTGGAATGGTCCTTAGCACCCAAAATCCCCATACACTTCTCTTTTGTCACTGTATTCCTAGCTAGTGGGGTGGTTAGCAGAGTTAATAGTGTGGGGAAGCTTTCATTTCTGGTGTCTGTGCCATTGTCTGTAATGGGTAAGTAGATGTCCTCCAAAAGAGGACAAAACAGCTCCTTTCCCAAAACTCAATGATTGATAAGAGGAAAAAAGATCTGCCATATCCTGGACTGATTTAGGAACAGTGCTGACCAGAAAATAATTTTTAAAAAATATTATTTAAGCCTTACTAGTGTAATTCAATTCAAGGATTAATTTGCTTCTCACTAGAGTTTTTGTACCGCCCTCTTTGCAAAGATTAATTAAAAAAAATTCATTAGTGGGGATGGTAACCTCTTCTGCCATTTCAGTCAATGTTGTACGGTAATGTAGCCTGCAGCTTTGCACAGCTTGGCACTTGTTATAAAAGAGGGTATTTCTAATAAGATTTACATTTATTAAGACTACTGTGGCCCCAATCTTGATCTTCTTGAAGTTAAAGGGAGAATTCTCACTGACTTGACATAGGATCTGACCTAAACAGCAGGACATCTTGAAATAAAAAGCAGCCTTATAGCATCCCTCATTTTACTGGGTTAAGAAATAACTTCTAATCAGCCTTTCTCACAACATTTTGTTCTTAGTTGGATATACAATGCACATTCTCATTCACTCACACAAACACTTGGCATGGATATTTTAAAATAAGTTACCTTAAAGTAAGTTACATCCATACAAAGCACATATGATACAAGACACAAGTGAAGGCACTTGATTTAGGACAAGTATAGGCCTCTTACCAAATTACTGTTTTCTTTTAGCAGCTGGCCAAGGCTCTGTAACTTTGGAACCCTAATATAAAAGTTTTCCCTGTTAAGCATAACTGTACAAATAGAGCAAAACTGAGTTACATTTGTGGCTACGTCATGATGTGTGTTTGTTGCATTGCTTTCCCTGATCAAATAAAATTATCAGAGAAAGATTTGATCATATAAGGTATCCTTTATGCCTCTTACCTCAATATGAAGAACAAATTTGAGGGCTGAATTGCTCTAAACATAGAGCCATCTGAGTTAAACCAGGATATCCCACCTGATTAGAGAAGTGCAGCTACTAGCAGACATTGTGAAAAGGAACAGCTGCTCAGGTGTCCTGTGCCTTACCAAAGCCCTTGGCGTAGTCATCATGTATGTCCTCGTTATCTTCTCTGATGTCTTTTGCTTTCATGGAGCTATGGTTTCCACGATACCAACTGACAACAAACTGAATGTCTTAATAATGATTTAAGTTGAAAAGAGCTTACTTCGTGATGTTCCTTTGAAGGATTTGCTTTTTTTTCAGCCAATAGACCCCACACAAAGCTGCCGAGCGTTCTTAAAACTAAAAGGCTTTGCATGCATATTTAGAAAAGATGGTAAGATAAGACAGCAGTGGACTCTTCATACTAAACCAGAGTATTTCTCCTGATGATGTGAGTTGATTACAGCTATGTGAAATGTCTTTTTTTCTTAGGGTATTGTCTTGTGAGAATTAGAAGCACCTGGTGTGTCACTGTCACTCCCCTTTATCTCTTAGAGAAAGATCATCAGGAAGTTTCAGGGGACTTCATTGTTCTTACAAAGTTGAAGGGAGCAAGCAAAATGACCCATTTCATCTGTATGTTTTATTATTTTCTTGCTGCTAGCATTTCCTTCCTTGTTCATTTTTTCCTGAATAAGTTTAAACTTTTTGTCTTGGTTCATATGGGAACATTTCCATAGTAATTTTGATCATGTCTGTCCAGAGTGCTTTTAGTTTCGGGGTTTGGTTTTTTTGAGTTGCTTGTGCCAGAGATGCATGCAATATCCAATATATAGCATATCACAGTTTTCCACCTGCAATAAAGGAAAAGGGAAATCAGTAGCTTCATTGGAGCTAAACACAGGCTTTTATAGAGGTACATATATATAAATAATTGTTTTAAATATCACAAGTCTTTCTGTATGAAAGCCTATTTTTCACTCTCAGTAAAATAACCAGACTGGTATCTGCTCATGAGCCAAGTCACACACTTTTATTTCTATTGTGAACAAGAAAGAGCTTACAAACAAAGATTTAATTCTTTAGCTGAATAAATAGTTTCTTGGCAGCGATTATAAGGGGCGCAAAATGCCTATTATGCTTTGATTATAATTATAATTCTCACTGAATCATCAACTCCTATAGCAAGGACTGGTATTTTTTAATAATGAAGAATTGAATTTTTAGCCTTGAACAGTCATCATCCGTCCTGGACTGCAGAAATGTATCAAGTATATAGCTAATGTAAATTAGTGTTTTTCTGCATTGCTACTGTTATTGTATAGTTTGGGGAAAGGAAATATGTCTATAAATGAGAAAGCTGCTTATAGCAAATACATAATACAATACATTTCAGTGTTAACTTTGTTTCCAAATTATCTAGGGATGACATCTTGGGATGTTTTTTGAAAAAGTACCCATTTTAGAAAATCTGTTGCATGACATGAGGATGGATAACTTTGGTTATGCAAGTAACTCATTGCTATCCAGTTTATTAGTCTAATAAGCTGCATGCTATTCCTCCTATTTCCTGTGTGGAAGTAAATATGTCTTGGAATCAGAGCTGTCTGTACTAGAAATTCACTTTTTGCCTACTTTAAAATGTACTGGTTTCAGTAACTTTTGCCAGTGACTGTCGTGAAAGAACATTCAAGGAAAATAAACAAGGTGGGAGCAATAAGCCAGCAAATGTGTTCTGACCAAATACTTAGAAACAATATTTTAAGGTATTCCTTTTGCTCTTTTTTAGCCACCTCTCTACCCATTCTGCTTTTTCAGACCCAGTTGTCCAGTCACCCAACTGGCTGCAAGTAAGATCAGTCTGGCAGATCGAGTCCATTCCTGTGGGCACAGCAGCTTTCAATAACCCAAACAGTTGAGCAAACTCATGAGGAAATGGTCAAGACCGATACCTGGCTATCATCATGGCAAATATTAGTGCACTGAAGGCAATGTTTCCAAGTTCAGCAAGCTGGTGTTTTTCAACACATTTCTGTCAACTAGCTCCACAGCTGCTGCATCTGAGATGCTGCAGTGTTGTCACAAACTTACTGACAGCTTTTAGCAAATCCTGACTTCTGAAACAGCTTGAAAAGTATCCAGGAAAGCTGAGGACCCCAGGAAATGCATTAATTCTTTGTCTCTGTTTTAAAACAACATTGGATTGACATTAAAACCCACACTCTTCCTGGAGACACAGTATTAGACTGTGGCCTCAAGCCGTGACCATCATTGGCTATGGAGCAGAGAAGGAGCAGCACGTGTAGACCTGGAAGCTGTGTTATTAAAGGAATCTGATCAGCTGAGCCAGTATGCCTCTTGGAGATTCAGAGCAGAACACAGAGGAATGCTCTGTGCCAAATCACTCGTTACCTCACACCTACCCCATCTCACCAGACCTCTTTTAGGAAACAACAGCACCAGCAGTGCTACTACCCTCGCGTTTTTCACACTTGGACACTGCACAAAGGCATGAAAGTCCCTGCCCCAGTGCTTCTCGGAGCTAACAGGGGTTTTGCAACAAGTCCCGGGAGACGGAAGGGCTCTTTGCATCTCCTCACTCTCCACCCCCCCTCTCATGCATGCATACATATGCATGCACAATCAGGTCTTTATTTAATGGGACTTGAATTTACAGCACATTAGAACAGTGTGTGGTTTGTACAGAAAGTGATAATACGGATTTAATTAGTTTGATCTTGCTTTCTGTGCTAAAACTGAGTATATTTAAATTCTTATTGTGGCATTTCTTCTCTATTTGCTTTGTATGTATCATAAATAATAATACAATAAGTTTTCAAATGTCTTTTCTGGTGGCTATTAGGCTATGAAGCAAAATGGGAGTGCTCAGTGGAAGACTAACAATAACTTTATTGTTACAGTACATTTAATTCCAAACAAATCTGAAATCTAGATGACTTTACAAATTTTAATCCTTTCACCCATCCTGGAATTGCCGACACTTTTTGTATATGGCTGTTATTTAACAGTTCAGAAAAGCACGAGACAACTAATTGGGACAGAAATCCATTTAACCTTACCTAGTCAGCCAAAAGTTAAGCATGTAGTCTAGCCTAGTTGTGCCAGCTCCTCTTAGAGAAAAGCTAATCTAACTCACCACCCACCTCTGTGATCAGCTGGGCTAACCCAAAGGAAAGGGCAGAAACACAGTCAGGATCAAAGAAATGTAGAAGGCTCTTTTTCAGGACAATATGGTTTTGAATTGGATTTAGCCAACTCTAAAAACCTCATCTGGTTGTTACAGCTAGAGAAGCCCCTTGTTTCATTTTCAGCTGTGTTTGTTTCTTTTTCCCCTTACACGTTCTTTGTATTTAACGCTGCAAATTAAGGCAAGAAAGTATCAGGCAGGTTACCTGAGGAGCATGATATTTATAAAAATAACATTTAACTCCCTATTTATTTGCAGATCTGAATAAACAAAAATGTAATGTCAATGTTTTGTTGCTCAACATAACAGAGAGGATGTTGGCCATGTGAGAAGATTTCAATATGCCCAACAGAATCAAAGAGAAAGAAAGCAAACTGGGAAAAAGTAAAAGAAAAGATGAGGTATTCTGAGGAGACTTGAAATTAGCAGAGTGAAATTAAATTAATCCCTTTGAACCAACATTTGCTCCAACATATCTCTGGTTCCACATTGCGACCATGGGGAATTTCAGTGACCTGTGTTGCAACTAAAGTATAAGCAATTTTGAAAAAGTATGTGTGGGCTCATTAAGACTCAGCAGCATGTTTTCTTTGCCTGGATAAAGCCAATCCAGGGCTACTGCAGGGTTACAGGGAAGGAAGAAAGGGTTATTGTTAGGGATCCCACTAAGATTCAATTTGTCATTCTTAGGGAAGATGTTGTACTGTCATAATAGACTGATTACTGCAAATCGAAGAAGCTGATTAAAAACTCCTTAAAATTTTGGCACAAACTCTGACACAAAATAAAAATCCTGAAACTTACAACAAAGACTATTCAAAGATACCAGAGGAGAAATTACAGAAAGTGCAAGTTTAAAAAAAAGCACAAAGGTAACCTAGAGATCTACTGTGATTTAAAATAGCAAGAGTCAGACATTTTTCAAAAGCAGATATCCAATCTGAAAGAATTCTGTAGAAATGAGCTCAATGAAAGGTCAATGAAAATGGAACTGAGGAAGAATAAAGAAGAACTGGATATACTAAACTCAAATACATAAATACATATACAATTTATTTAGTTACATCCAATACAAGGCGTATGTCAGTGTTTACCTAAAAGCACTGCGCAGAGAAACTATGGGAAAAACCCACTCATTTTCTTTATCTTCATGAAAATTTTTGGAGGCATGTATTAGACATTTCATCCAGTTATTTGAGGAGACAGACTGCTGGGAGATTAAGCTAAATCTAAATGTAAAAAAAAAAAAAAAAATTGTAGGGATTTTTTAAAATCTGAAACCAGGAAATTTGAGTTTTGGTAAACCAGAGCAATAAGCATTAACATAGTACTTCACCAGAAATTCACTATCTCCTAGTTAATCAGGCCAGGTTGACAAAGCTGCTGTTCAGTTCACAGGACCTTCCATCAGAGGCTGAAGTTGATGTTCTTTCCACCTGCGCACTGGACGGAGCGCAGTGCTGGGGACCTTAGCCAAGAGGTAAGTTCTCACAGCCTCACCACTGTCCACAGCCTGAGTTCAGGGCATGACCCGGCATCCACGAGCAGGCATGCCTGGAAGTGTCATGGGGAACAGCCAGTTTGCGGGGTGCTTTGGCAAGTAACTCTCCCCACAGGGCAACTCTTCTTCTGGAGTCACTAGTTTGTGGAAAGGAATTGGAGAAAAATTTGCTTTTGTAGCTGCTGTCAAAGAAGAGCTTTCCTTCAGTATTCCAGTGCTGTTACCCAAGCCCTTTTGCATTTTTAGAGACTGTCCTTTTATATTCATGCCAGGGGAGCATCCTCTTGACAGTTGCCCAGTCCAGGGCTTTTCCTACAGAGTGGGACAAATGAGATAGGAAACCATGTATTTGGAACAATGTGTACAGATATGTATAGGACTTTGATCTACTCCCCATAGTCCTACACAAGATAAGTTTCTCAAGGGGCAAACTGTTGTGTGACAAAAAAAAAAAAAAAAAAAGCATAAAAGCATTCATGTACTGGGATTGTAGGATTTGTTTTATGAAGATTTCTTCATCTCTTTTAGTCTTTTTTGCATAAGGATTATTAAGGCCCTAAAAGATGTTTTCAAGACATTGTATGCAGACTAATGCAATGGTAGATTACAAATTTAGCTGCCCAATTAATACTGCCAGAGGCTGAATCTTTAGAGGACTAAGTACAGCTCAGAACATGGGATTTTCATGCTGTATATACATTTGATTAACTTCCTTACTCAATATTCAGGTTATTGTGGTGCCTAGTGCATTGTGGGAGAAACACTTATTATTGTGTTGCAGATAAATGCATGGAAATATATTTATTCTCATATTAAAAATTTCATTATTGGCTTAAAAATTGTGATTTTGGTAGTTTGAAGTTTCTGTTCATTTGCTTAGGCACTGAATTCAGATGTCATTGATGAAGCTTTTTCTAACTTGCCTCTAATGCTGCTGGCAGTTCTCCCTTTATCTCTGTTTCTTTCCACCTCCTTGCCTGGACAACCATTTCTGCTTTGCTTCATGAGTCTCCACTCCGTACCTTGTTCTTTTTTTCCCTAGTACTTAGCTTTGAAGCTACCTCCCTGGGGATGTTCATCTGATGTTCTTAACAAATGAAGTCTAGCACTCTGTGAAATTCACATGCCTTTGGGTTTCACCACAGACTCAGATCATGGTTAAAGTTTTTCTTAGATTCATTAACCTTTTTACAGGGACTTAGTCCTTTCATAAAACCCAAACCACTGCTTACTTTCATTATCAAGGACCACAGGAACCCAATGGCTTCAAGACATTTTCACAGAGAACAGTTTTTAGCAGGAGTTTCTAAATTTAAGTAATCTATAAGCCTTGTAAGAAATTCTGGGGATGTGCATACATGCAAATCATATACAGAAAAACTTTCCGGCTACATATAATACTCTTACATTTGTCTTGTTTTAGCCTTGGGTCTTATATTATCTGTAGTATTGTACAAGCTTTAACTTACCTTTAGCAATATTTCTTAAAGCTCTCTCTCCTCCAGTACAAGTGTTGTCATATGGTTTAATTTTATCTGCTGTGTGCACACATTTTGCCATTTTTGGTGTACCTTCCACAATCAGCTATTCCAATAAGCACAGTATCATTTACGTCTGACTCATTAACCATGCAGTCATTTCTGTTTCACTTGGTTTTACTCTTAGTAAAAAAATGTTTTACCAAAATGGTAAAGCTGAGCAAATAATTTACATCAAACACTTTATCTTCCTTCTCCTCCTGGGAAATTTATGACCAGGTTGCACTTATTTCTCAGTTATTAATTATTTATACTTTTCCAACACTAATTAATTTCTTAATATATGGATTAATTACAGATATCCCAAACAGAAATTAATTTCCTTCACTCTATGATTAGTCAGCAAGGTCAGGTCATTTTGTTTCAGATCCCTGGCCCATGTCATGCACAAACATTCTTTACTTAGAAAAATGAAAATACTAGTGCCAGTAAAGTGGACAGTCCTTGAATATTTACAGAAAAACACACACCTGTGTCTTTCCAGGTAAATGGATTGTGTGTTTTAGTTAACACTTTCATTCACATTTATTTTGTCATATATTTGCTAACAGTGCAGCAGGGAAGTGAGGCCTTGTTTTGTACATTGGTGTACGAGGCTATTTTGAATATCTGCAAAAAGTCCGAGCGACACAAAATTCAAGATCCAGCATCTCCCCAGCGTGAGTCTCAGATGTCCACCCTTCCTCAAAAAAGTGCAGTGGCATCAAGGTCAAGCTGTGGTAGTGAATCTGAAGGGTTATTTCTATTGAGCTGTTGCATGGGCTTGGCTCGCTGAAGTTGGCAAAACTGTAAGAGAAATTAATGCATCTGGGTCTGTGATCTGCATCTAGAACTCGATTCTCCTTCAGGTCTCATCCCAGCATGCAGCAGACAGGAGAAAATTATATTATCTACTTGATAATTTATTCTAGGAAAATGTTTTGAGTGGAAACAATCAGTGAGAGATGTGTCTTCCTTATTCAGCAGTTACGTATTCTCTGTTCTCTGCAGAACATGGTAATATTGTGGGGTGATTTCCTCACTGTCAGCTTACAAAAATACCATACTAATTTGTTGTAGTTGGAGTGGCTCTGCTGGGAACCTTTCCAAAGCAGTCAAATACCTACATGGACTGACTTGGCTGCCTGGCTTACTACATGCACTCTAAATATGGCAGGGTGAGATGTATTAGAACATACCAGCCTAGTCACCATCTCCCTGCTCTTGTACTCTTCATAGTAAAATCAATGCACATTGTGCTCTCAGGCTGGGGCTATTTTTAGGTGTTATTTTTCCACTCAGTCTGCAGCTGTTTTCAGTCACAAGCTTCTTTAACTAAAACAAATACACAGTCCTTGGCAAAGAAGAGGTTGTAAAGAGGACAGAAGTCTGCACATGAATCCTGTGCCTGCCTCACAGAGTTTTACATAGGTAGGGTCAGAGGGGAGCAGAGAGGACCCCGATGTCCCAGGCAGCCAGGGCCAACACTCACCATTGTGACTAGCCCTACCTTCAGCCCTCTGCCAGAATGACCGATGAAGGGCAGGCTTCTCAGGGCAGAAGAATGTGGGAGGAGAAGAGCTGGAAGGCTACCAGACTCAGCACTAGCTGCAATGCCTCCCCGAGAGATACACACGGTCGCAGACATTGCTGAGCCTTTTGCTTTTAGTACGCACAAGCTCCTTCAGCAGAATATGTAATCCCACCGGCCCTACTGAGCTGTCATTTCCTCCTTCCCTCTCCACCTTGGGGAATAGAGAGAATGGAAAGATTGGGAAGAGTTATCACATGGGATGCCTCAGAAACAGTTGGTCTCTGAGCAGGAGCTCTGACTTTTGGAGCATTTCTAAGCTCCGCCAAGCATGAGGGCTGAGCTTCCCTTCAGTTACAGGAAGGAAACTCTGCTTTATCCTTTCTTCCTCCCTGCTCCCACTTGTCCCCAAGGCATCAGTGGAAGTCCATAAGGCCAGAGCTGCAGCTCTCTTGTCTTCAGTGGGGGCATGGCTTGATTGAACTTCCTGTTAATTAAGAGCAGGAGAGAGCAGATTAATCCAGCTATGTCTTGTTTGGTAAGCTGAGGTTAATGTCATATTAGGATGCGTTTGAAGTCAAAAGGGCACAACAGTAGCCAGCCAACTGCTTTTAGTGTTGTCAGGCTCAAGTGATGGAGAGAAGTGAAATGGAGTGATCATATTGTCTGAAGCCACTCCCAACCATCACACTGGACATCTTCACTGTTTACTACATAAACAGATGTGGTACTGAGAAGACGTATGTCTGGAGGTGTTTCTTAACCTTTAGTGCTGTATATAAGCCAGGAACACCAAGAAACCATAACCCCTCTCATAAATTTCTCATGTCATAAAATACCATGGTTGTGCCAGTGAACACGGGGAGATGGGCAGGCAATGTCTTCATTTCTCCATCATCCCATTAAAGTCACCTGAGGAACATCACTGAAATAATGGGAATACTCTGGTGGATGGTACATGCTATGCTTGGTAGCAAATGTTGGAGAGATTGGGAGCTCAGATTATGATATCCCAGTTGACCTCCTTAATCCAGCACAAGGCACGCTTCTGATATGGAATAAGGATCAGAGTGTCTTGCAGGTATCATGCTGTTTAAAAAGCTTTTTTCTGTGATACAGGCCCTTCACTGTGAGGCTGATGCAAGTAAAACAAGTATAATTTTAGCTTTCTCTGTTTTCACTAAGCAGTGTACTTACTAGTGTCACTACATAAAAAGCTAGCTAGCTATGGTGGTAATTAAAAAAAGCTGCATCATGAGAGTCATTTATGCTTGTCTTTTGACTCACATTGTTGAAGAATCAGCTTTTGGTAGAGTTTACTGTTTCGTTGTTTAATGTGGAAACTTTCTCACACTGTTCTCATACTGTCCATTAAGAGAAGTGCTGCCATCCTCCATGTGAACTAAATCACAGGTGCCAAGTGCCTTGTTATGATATACTATCAAGTTCTTCACTAGGTTTTGTATGAAAAGCAAACAAAGATACTTCATGAAATCAGAAGTGCCCAGATTATATTTCAGATGTGTGAGCTTCCTTGTTTTTATTAAAATTAAGTTTGCTCATTTGCCATTTTTAAGCTAGTTTGAAATGAGGATCACCTTGTATCCTAGGAAACACAGTGAGAATTTTATATGTGATCACATTTTTATCCATGTTATGAAAAAAGCAGATGGTAATTAAGTGCATTATTCATAGGAAAGCTTGTTGAGCGCAGTGTCTGTATGGTTCCAGCTTCGATTAGAACTTGTTTGGAAGAACTACTTCATACCTTTCAATTGCCCCTCATTAAGTGTAATCATTACTCTTCTGTGGCCCCAGTGTGCTTTAATTTGTGCAAAACAGCACACACAATGTTATTTAGAAAAAAACCAGCAAATTTCTGGAGTCCCTTTCATTTTGCTTGACATCAGTGTGACCTTTCTGTCCACCCAAATTCATTATTATTTATTACAGCTCTGAATGTGCCTTGTAAGGGACCACTTGGCAGTGGGAGATGTGCAGAGCTGTCATGTTTCAGGGACAGCACCTGAGCCATTGGAAGAGACCAATTCACCCACTTAGGTAGTGCAAAGGGTGCCGAGGGCACCCTTAGAGGCTGGGCCAGTTTGCATAAGAAAGGCAGGTGTCAGGATTCCTGTATCTCCAAGCCTTTCACCACGGACAGAGTGACAGAGCAGAAAAAGCATAGCTGTGCTGCAACAACAACAATAAAGTGTCTGCACCAGGGTTGATGTTAGCTCAACGTTGCCTACATATTTGCCTATTCAGGTGAGTCCTAAATCATGCCCAGCAGGATGACCAGAGAGAGGTTGCCAGAAAGCTGGTTGGCTCACCAGAAATTTTCTCCTCCCCTCCAGGGACCCTTATGTCCTGCTGTAGGAGTCCGAATCAGGACAGCTTCTTAGGATGCAGAGAATCCAGGTCATAAAATCCTTTTGCAGAGGCTATAATAATGACATCCTCCATTTCTGAGTCTGACTTTCTCACAAAATGGGCAGTCCCTTCAGTTACTAGGACAAAAACTGTGTTCTCCAAAGCTAGTGAAAAGACAGACACTAATGCCTGTGCCTTTTGCGAAGAGAAAGTCTCGGTGCCTTTTTTAAACAACATACTTGCTTCTCACCTTACAGCAGGATGCTTTCTAGCCTGCATCTGAACAACACATTGCCCAGTAAACAAGACTTGCTGTCTGCCTTCTAGTTTGCAATCTCCTACTCCCAGGAAATGCAGCTGGAAAGCTAAAACGTAGCTGCTTCCCCTTCTACCTTTGACATTTTCTTGATTTGCTCACAATGAAGCTTTCCGTATGGATAGGACATATAGCCAGGTGGTGGTGGCTTCCCTTAACTGCTGTGGAAAGGACAGTGGCCATGCTTGTACTGCTAGATCTCTGCAGCTTTCAGCTGAGGTACTGCTGCCTCAGAAAGCTGACAGGCCTTTGAAGCAAATCAGGTTGACATAATCCCAGGAGATCACATGAAGGATGTCCAGATCTCTGTTGGTAGTTCTGCTAAAAGGTCACTACAGTTCCCTCCTCCTCTTGTTTTTGGCTTTTCAAATGCCACAAAACGTAGCCATGGACTTTTTGTCCTAACATTGAGTGTTCCTTGGGTCCCGTTGATATTAGCGATCCTATATGAATGAGCTGATGTGCCATCAGCTAATACAACACACTACATCACATTTCTTTGAGGATGCAGACGCTTCCCTGCCTCTTTCCAAAACATGAATCCAATATTCAGTTCTTGTTTCTCAAAAGTTTTCAGTAAGCTATCCCCCTCAAATTAAATTCAGGTGTTTCCACCTGTGTCGCTTTGCCACGTAGAAACATCGCCAAGAAAATACAGTGGGACGATCAACAGAACTGAGCTATACCAGAGTGACTGGATGGGACACCCACTTCAAAGTCTGACTGCCGTTTTTAAACATCCATCCTGGAGACCCTGGCACCACCACATGGCTACACATATTCTTACAGAAGTACAAGGTCCATCTGCAGCACAGCATTTCCAGTGAGCCATACTGTCCTGACTAAGGAATCACCCAAAAGTGAATGACAGGGAAGTAGGACCCACCGCACACAAGTGTCCTTGTTTCTCACTGAAAAAATCTTGTCAGCCTAGCCCAGTCTTGCACTTGGGCTTCCTCCAGAGACTTCTCTGTAAAAGAAACCCAAGAAGTCTTCACAGATGGCACTCAGACTTGGAGATCTCCATATGGAAAATATTTTTGGAAAGACAAATAACTGTAACTGGGTCAGACAAGAAGATTTTTTTTTCATACTGCCCCTGAAAATAAAGAGGGCTAAGGCTATTGTTTGTCTGCTTATGCTACACAGAGGCTTCTGTAACCTTCCACAGCATGCTGAAGTGGGCAAATAAGGATATTGAAGTGCATATTAACACTCGCATCATGTAAGAAAGTGTGTGTGTGCATGTGTTTAAGAGAGATGTTATTTAATCTTTTCAGTACTGTAGATGTCCCATTTTATTTATTTTGTGGTTAGGATATTAGAAGCTTCTACTACATCATCTGTATTTGCTTCTGAAGAAATTAATTTCAGTGTTTCCTTAATGACAAACTAATGCTTTTAACATCTTTTCTCTCCTTTGCAGCAGACAATACACTTAAACAGTGCCAACTGTGTCCTGCAGAAATAGATTGCTTTGAAGTAGCCACCAATAAACAGATGCAAGGGTCCAAATAAACCTGGTAAAATATACATTTGACTAAACAATGCATCAACAAATCTGAGATTTTTTTTTTGCATTTGAAATGTTTGCCAAGTCCCTGACTGATACAGTAGATAAGAAGGTCCTTAAAGATTCAAGATAGCCATCTTCAGCACTGGTGTCCTAGAAGCAAGGCAAGACAAACCTGCCATAAAATCAAAATAATTCAAATTCTGTGTTTTGCTAATCATAAAATCCAAGAAAAATTTGCTTTTTCTATTCTTCACTTAGAATTCCTTGTGCCTCAAGCAGGCTACCATTTAAAGTCTCACCATGATTTCCAGTATAGATTTTCATCATTCATTTTCAGGCTTCTGCCATCAGGAAAGTTGCTATCCTAATAACTGAGCTCAGGAATGACCTTAGGGCTTGTGACAAGATTTCTTTTGGCTCACCTTCTTGTGCCTCTGGTAATGAGATACCTGTATTGCAGTGACCTATCAGACAGCTAAAGGCACACATCTCTAAGCACAACATTTCTGCCAGTGTTATCAATCCCATTTCACATCAGACCCCAGATGAAGCACAGGAAGGCTGAATTCATTGTGTTCTTCCTCCTGTGGCTTCCACCTACACATCAGCTCCGAGTTCCCAGCTCAACAGAAGCACAAGGGAAATAAATGGGTTTCCTTCCTTCCTTCCTTCCTTCCTTCCTTCCTTCCTTCCTTCCTTCCTTCCTTCCTTC
>JANZLQ010000050.1:11120538-11145907 GCA_026212715.1 Elanus axillaris | reverse complement strand
GTTGGCCTTCTTGGCCACCTGGGCACTCTGCTGGCTCATATTCAGCCGGCTGTCGACCAGCACCCCCAGGTCCTTTTTTCTGGGACAGCTTTCCAGCCCCTCTTCCCCAAGCCTGGAGCACTGCATGGGGTTGTTGTGACCCAAGTGCAGGACCCAACACTTGGCCTTGTTGAACCTCATACAGTTGGCCTCAGCCCATCGATCCAGCCTGTCCAGATCCCTCTGTAGAGCCTTCCTACCCTTGAGCAGATCAACACTTCTCCCACTCAATTGGTATCATCTGCAAACTTTCTGAGGGGGCACTTGATCCCCTTGTCCAGGTCATCGATAAAGATAGTAAACAGAACTGACCCCAATACTGAGCCCTGGGGAACACCACTTATGACTGGACACCAACTGGATTGATCTCCGTTCACCAGCACTCTTTGGGCCCAGCCATCCAGCCAGTTTTTTACCCAGCAAAGTGTACACCCATCCACAACACAAGCAGCCATTTTCTGCAGGAGAATGCTGTGAGAAACGGTGTCACTGTGCATATATATATACACCACTGGCCACACAGACCAATGTACACAGGAAACGCCCACACACATAAAACCAGAATGAGCAGCCTGATCCTGTTTCCCTCACTGGGTGATCAAGAGGAAAGTCCATTAGTGGGAAACGTATGCACATATACAGACATATACAATATAGATTCCTCCGATACTCAGTCTATCCAGCTGCTGGTGTCCCCAGCTCCCAGCACCTGCGCATACAGGCACCTTACAATCCCAGCGCCACTCTACTGCTGGTACTCACACATCCTCTCTGACAGATACCCATACACACACATACACACTCACTACAGGCCCCCCAGCAAGTAGTCTTGGACACTCAGGCTATCCAATACCTGGCCTCTGGGTCCTCCTGCCTCCCTCGTACCTCATGTGCTGGCACACACTCATAAGCAATCAGGTCTCTCTGGTAGCAGGTCCAGACCTATGGTCTCTCAGTGCCTGATGCTCAAAGTCCATGGTCTCTCCAACAGCTGTCTTGCACCCCAGTCCCTCCAGCAGCCAGATCTTAGTTCCTCTTGTCTCTCCAGTATCCATCCCACACAATTCAGCCTCTCTCATACCTGATTCCCATGGACCGACAAGTGTACTGACCAGCTAACATGGTCAGTCCCTTCCAGCACATGAGGCAGAGGAACACCACGGCAGGCATGAGGTACTTGCAATTTGGTTCAAACCTGATTAACCACTTAATCTGGTCAAGTGCCAGATTTTTCACTGACCATTCTTTGGAGAGGATGTTGCTGGGATTCCATGGCTTGTTATGCATTTTTCATTGCATGCCATAGGCAGGTGTTGCAATGAAAATTACATTGTAAAGTAAGGATATGCTTTGTAAAACACACAAGGTAGAATCATGCACCTTTTAGAGGAACTGGCTATACTAGGGCCTAGAAAAGGTAAATAAAATCTGCAAAATGGTGTGCTGTCATGTAATTTCAAATGGTGGTACAAATTTCATAAATGAACAGAAATTCTCATCTTCTTAGATACTGTAGTTTACAACTTGATTCATTCAGATCAGCTGGTGAAATTCCATTAGGGACTACAATTAGATGAATAAGGACTCTTGCAAGTGCAGGAGTGATGTTCACTTTGTAGAACCCAGCCTGTAAGAACATGTTACTTATCCCAAGTCTGACACAGTGATGAAACAAACCAAAGTATTTAAAGTTGAATGCTACTTTGAGCATAAGGGAACAGACTGGAATTAAAGCACAAACACCACATTTTACATATATACCAATCCCAGTATTACTAATGGGTTTTTAATGCATTCCAAGCTTGCAACTACTGTTCCTTGGAGACAATTGGTCCTTTGTCATTTTGATAGAGAAACATACAAAAGAGACATGGGAAGCCTTTTCCATCCACCCACGTTTCCCCATTAATTGTTGGACTGCTCCCTTCAGCAAGATTTGAAATATATTTTCTGGTTCAGTTTAACATAAATCCAGCATTTCTAGTTCCATTATTGATTTTTACACCACCATCTAAGGTGCTTCAGGGTTTGAAAATTCTTCTGTGACACTACGCTGTTTTTTGTTCTTCTCAAGCCACTTCTACCACTACTGTACTTGTACAGGGTGTACTGCTCTAACCCTCTGATATTAAGCCATACTCTAGAAGACTGGCTGGTGGTCAAAAGTTGTTCCACACCAACAAGTGCCTTTAATAAAAAAGCCAGCAATCTCACAAGAAACTAACTCTGAGTGCCAACAGCAGTTGCTTTAGAATGGTAACTTTGGGAATTGCTCTTCTGGGCTATCCCTGTCCCTGGAATGCTAGGCTGGGATTCAAAATGTGCATTTCTGCCAAAACTTGTGAGGGATAAGAAGGTTACACAGAATATGACCAAGAAAAGTAAATCCTTTGAAAGAGTGCTGCTCCACAAATGCAGTTACCCAGAATTACGGTGAAATCCAACTTGCAGAGCAGAACTGGGAAGGAGAGAAAATGCTGGAATTTAATTTCTTGCACAAGACTGAAAAGCAGGGTCCCTTTGAAAGACTTAATCCGACAGCAAACCTTCCACAAAAATAAATGGTGGTTTAGGGTCTCTATTGACAGCAAAAAGCATAGATCAAATATCAACACAGGTGTACTCTAAAATGTGTGCTTAAAAGCTTAGTTTCTTGAAGAACCAAGAGCAGCATCTGTAGCAATAGCAATTCCCCTCTGGGACTTTTGGAAAAGAACCCTACCTACATGTCCACTTCCTTTTAGCAAGTAATGGCTACTCCAGGCTCTGTCCAAAGACACATGCTGGTGAAGGAGAACAGGCATAAAGATCCTTCTTGATCTTCAAATAGCTAGTCTTAGGGGAACGCCATGGTCATATATACCGTGCAGCTCAGCCCAGCCACAGAGGGAAAACTCCATTCCAGTCTCACATGGGAAAATTCCTGCCCACCCACAACTACAGAGTCAGCTTAAGGAATCTGGAAAATAAATAAATAAATAACCAAAATAGAGCTAAAACATTGGCTGGGTTCCTTCAGGTATGAGGAACCTGGGTGCCCAGCCTTCTGTTAACACAAGCATTTGTGGAAGCCAAAAGATAGTCTCCATATTCTGTCCATACCTTCATGGAAAGATGGGAGCTAGACGTAAAGTGAGCAACAGCAATTGCTCAAAATTACTCTGAGGTTGCTGAGAACTAGTCCCTTGAGGTACTGCATGCACTAGCCTTTGAAATGAAGAAGCAAGTAGCATGCAGGCAGTGTTTTTTTTTTTTTGTACAAATCCCAATCTAGTATACAATGAGAAATTCGGATCTGCATTAGGTTTCTACATGTGAGCCAGGTGCCCAAGATACCACGGCTGTCACTGGAAACTTAGGGGCTGTTCAAACGCACTTAAACCGCAATTGCTACAATCGGTCAGCTGAATAGCTGTAAAGCTGCATTAAATTTTAAAGTCTGAATCTGCAAGCTGAATCCCAAGCCCATGTCTCTCTGGGGCAAACAACTGGAACTGTGCAGTAAGAAATGGTTGTAGCAATAACCAGGCTTATTACTGACTCTACCTTGAACAAAGAACTTGGTCATGGAAAGGCTGAGCATGCGCTCATACACTAATGAATCAGGTGATTCCTGCTAAAAAATAAAATGAACACTTGATTTGACAGGTCAGGTTTAAGATCTTGTTACAAATACACTTTTTGATCTGTTTTATGGCATCATGCTCAGTGTGTGAATAACTAAGAAGGTGTTGCTACCAGCCATCCAGAAGTAGGAGATTGAATTACATTAGAGCTTTTGGGGATTTGTTCTTAATCAGTCAGTGTCAAGGGACATCACTTTCAGCATGTCTCTCTTCTGGGGTATGTAGTAGTTCTCCCCTTTGAACTTACCTGTGACAGTCACTGCTCAATTTCAGTTTTTCTGTGGAATATTTGTACCTTCAGGTATGTACATATTGCAAACAGGATCGATCAGAAGGTTGATTTTTCGAGAAATTGTACACAATTTGTTTGAGGGAGAAGCCACGCTATGGTCCTGTGGGCTGGAGGGAGAAATGTGGACACTGACCAGAAAATATCACTGGTGGGAAATATTGCAAATCAGGAATAATAGTTTTAGTAATTTAAAAATTAGATTCTAATAAAAACGCCTAAATAGATCGTAATGGATTACTGGAAAGGAAAAGTAACTTTCATATATTCTTGCATGTTGTTAAAACTCCATAGAGCTAATTTGTTTTATATATGAAGCAGTGACCTGTTCCTGCTGGTTCAACAGATTTTATTAATAAAGGTGAATGTATCTGATACCAAAGACAACGTCTTTAGGAACTGGGATAGTTAAATGAATTGTTTAGGGCTTTTAACTCAACTTGATCATATTATGATGGAGAAATTTAGTCATAATATATGACATTGACTTAATTACTGTAACCTAGGTGATCTAGGAGATGGCACCTCTTGGCCTGTGACGTTGGCCTGCGATGGTACACAACCAAAGGGGAAAATTTTTTTTCTAAAGATGCTATCTTTTGGAAAACTTTGTTTCCTTATCTGATAATAATTAAGGAGGATGTGTTCTTGAAGTACTTTAAACATGTGTCCGGCAACAGAAATTATTTGGCCCACTCAGATCTTGAAGTCAAATACCCATTTACTGGAGTCCACAGTGAAAGACGAGTACTTCCAGGGGTTGATTCTTCTCAGCTGTTAGACGACAGTTAGCTGCAGATGGGATGAATCCTCTCCTATTTCTCTGCATTAATTAAAGAGGAAGCCGAGATCACTAACATAGACTAAAGTCCAATTTTAGAAGGTCACAACTGAATGAATTATTGCCTCACACTTTTCTGATTTGGAAACCAAATATTCTCTTTAGGGGCAAACTTTTCCATATAGTGTAGGTAATGCACCTATATATGAGACTGCACAGTCCTATTCCCCGACGCCGGGTAAGAGTAGGTTTGTCACAAGGTAAGAAAAAGACTATGCTTTCTTTTGATGTCTGAGACATCGACTGAGAGTGAAACTGGCCCCTGCTAGAGCCCTTGCACACAGCATGCAGTTGTCACATGTGTGAGCTCCCACTACGCAGTGGAGGTCTCAGTAGATGGTGAACATGCTCAAAATAGAATTGGGCACGGGCACTACTAATGAGACAGTAACATATCAAGCAGATTGTGTCTTTTTCCTGGGTTTTGGGCCACGTGGGTCAGTTTAGAAAAATAAGTATTGCTCTTCATGCCAAATACTAACAATATTTATATTTGAATGAATATGTTCAGAATTAGCATTGTCTTGAGTCAAAGACATTCTCCTTTTGGAAACATTTGTTGTCTAAAAGTTAGAGCTGACTTTAATACCATTTTTCTCCCTGGATAAAACTGGTTTTGCAAATGT
The DNA here is from genome assembly GCA_026212715.1 of Elanus axillaris. NCBI lineage: Eukaryota > Metazoa > Chordata > Aves > Accipitriformes > Accipitridae > Elanus > Elanus axillaris. Next base: position 11,140,486 of record JANZLQ010000050.1, on the reverse strand, counting down.
AAAGGCTAGGGACTTACATCAGGAAGGAAAGAAAAGCCCTTGGAAACATAGCATGGGATCTTGGCTCCACTGAAATCAATGGCAAAACTTTCACTGAATTCAGCAGGGCTGGCATTCCAGGCACTGCCAATAAATTTGTGCGTGCAGCTGCTAAAGCAACTGTGAGCATCTCCGGTGTGATTTCTGAATGTGAGAGCGAGAGAGACTTCTACAGGTTAATTGGTACATGTCTTCACTAAATCTACTGTCTGCCCTTTTGTTCCCCTTTAATGTTTTTCTCCTTTTAGAGGAATGTACTGCAAATGAAAATTGTTCTGCTGCTGTTCTTTGCAACACTGGATGGGAATTACATGTGCTGAGTGGATGATCCACTCTGTAGGAAGCACCAGACAACAGGGAATATTTATCTGTCACTGTAAAGTAAACAGAGCTAAGAATTAAAGACAAAGTGGCCAAAACAGGGAAGTATGCACATTGACTGGATAACCTGAGCATCATTTTTCAAATCTACCTGTTCTGTAATTGTGATTAAAGCTATCTTTAATTCATCTTAGATTTACATTTACCTTGTTTGGTTTCTGCCCATGTATTTGAGAAATGTTAAAAATTGCTGTTTTCAGATTCACTGAAATGTGAGAAAAAATATGTCAGTTAAAAAACAAATTATATATGTGATAATGGAACACAAAGATACATTGGGAAAACATGAAGTGAATAGTCAGGTAAATGGCATAGATCAGAGGGGTTAAATTAGCACACAGTGAATATGCACAGTTATTCTGAGGGTATGAAAAATGATCAGCAGATCCACTCAAATCAATGCAAAAAAAAAAAAGACTCTGACCTGGTGCATCTCTAAGAAAAACAGGTGAAAGCCCATCCTTCTCCCTAGAAGAAAATGCTCTAAACTTCCTAGAGACAGACACTCTAGAAGTGATTAATAACAGCATCAGTTGATCTTTGTGCAGTGTTTTAGAGATCAGTCTTCTCACTAAAGAGCAAGATTAATAGATGCATCCAGATTACTCATTTTCAGCTGTTTCTAGTTTAACTAACATGTAAAATGCTATGTACAACAGCCATGGTTTGGAGGCATTGTTTCTACATTCCTTTTTTAATTTTAGCAGCTATATTTTTTCCTCTTAATCCCTATAATAATCCTGTTTTGAGGCATGCTTAATTATTTAACTTTGCCATTCTCTCAGGGAAATTATGGAGTAAATTGCATGCATGTTATTAATACAAAGCACCATTTTGTTAGCTAATTTAGAATTTCACACCCACATCAAACAGGCAGATGTCTATAATCTATTATTTGTGATCCCGCTCAACTGCGCCGAGCGGACAGAGCCTTCGCTCCTGTTCTCCCTCCCCGCTGCGAGGGCAGCATCCCGTCGTCAGGTCCCCTCGGAAACCCAGCCCTGCACACACCGGTACACCGGCATTTGAATCTCCCCGTTTCACAGCCTTTCTCCCTTAATGCCATGCTCAGTGGACACAGCTGGCTCCTCTTTTCTTTTTGGAAGTTGTTGGGTTTTGTTTTAAATTCCTTTACTACTGCTTGATTGCCATTGGATACACTCTGGCTCGGCATATGCTTCTGAGCTTAATTGTGATAATTTCTAGCCCAGGTTTGGGCCCCACCAAACCAACTGTAAGAATTTCTCCCAGAAAGGGGGAAAAGGCAAATTTAAACTCTCCTCCCAGTTGGTTTTGCTTTTAATTTAGAAATGAAGAGCATATATTTATTTCAAAAGGTTACGTGTCCCTCTTCTTCATTCTTGGCTCTCACATTCATTTTGTATTGCAACTACTTCATTTTAAGCCTTGTGCAGTACAATGTTGTTTCTGCTGTAATGCTGTTTAATGTAGCAACACAAACCTGGCAAGTGACCTGAATTTCACAGATCAACTGCAACTACATAGGAGACGTGGGGACCTGCAACAAGAATGTTTTGTTTCCTCTCTTGATGTTCTAATTGCTGCCCATGATCCAACTGCTCCCCCATCTGACCTTGCATGCAATTTTCATTGCTTATTCGTTGGAGGCTGTCTAGATGCATGACATATCTGCAATTCTTCTTGGTATAATGCATATTCAGCACCTGATCAGCTGCGTGTCTCTGAGTGTGAGACAGTCTAAATGGAGTCATATCAAATGAATTATGTGATGTACAGGGTGTCTTCAAGTACGTCATAAGCATAGTGTATAAGCCAGATTCAAAAGGCAAAGCCCTACTCTCTCTTGAATATTTTGCATGCACCATCTGAAAACTCAGATGTCTTAATAGAGGTTCTTTTTTAAAGCAAGCAAGACTCTTTAGATAGCCCAAGTGGCTGGAATACTGGTACAGGCTTGTAAAACCTGATGATGCTTTGAATATGTCATGCATCTTTCCCATGATAGTCTTTTTCCTAGCACTTTTCTTTAGACAACACCTCAATTCACTCAGAGGCACAGAAAGAGTGAGGATGAGAGTAGGGCATGCAGCTGAGAAACTGAGATAGTATCAGCTTCTTTTGCCAGTACTTTTACAGTTCTATATATGCTCAAGGTATTCTGCATCCACCAGCCACTTTCTTTTGGCCAGAGCAGACTGCTACCCACAAAGCCTGTGTGCGCTCTTGTTGAAACACATTACATTTCTCCTTTCACTTCCTGTGGTTTTTGTTAACTAGAGTACTAGATCATTCTGGACTAGAGCATTCATTTTCATTTAAAGTTCAAGATCACCCCATGAGTATGGATCAGCCTAGTGGTAAGACTTAAAGCTCTTGGTGACAGCTTTATTTACTCATGTTTCATGCACAGTATGTTCCTTATATCCCATATGTTTTCTCCCTCAGAGACGGCAATCTTACATTCACAAAAAATCAAACTTTACCAATATATTTTTAGTATACATCTATACATTACTAAATGTAAGTCTGACCCGGAAAACCTGATGCACAGTTAACTTTGGGAATGAACAAAGAAATTTAATGTGGCTTTCTGTGGGGGTCTATTTCTGATTTGTGAAGGCATTCTTTTTTATAACACGAGAACACCAACCACTGACTGGGTCAAGAGGGCCAGAGCTGTCTGGGAGCATTTTCTTCAAGATCACCAAAGCAAGCGGGTGGGCCCTGAGATGCACTTTCTCTAATTTGGCCCTAAGCCCAACCAGACAAGCCTCCAGGAGGGGAGATACTCTCAGACCTTCTGGTCCTCAGGGGCAGCATTCTCTTCCTTTCTAGAGCTACCTGACAGACTCCCTGCAGGGAAAATCTCTTCTTTTCCTTACTTCCCCATCTGCTGCTGCTGGCATGGTAAACCTAGGAGCCATCTCTGGCTGGTACCCTGCTTGATGGAACCCGTGTCCAGTGGCAAGGGGCTGTGAAGGATTTACAGATGCTCCAGCAAAGGGCTGGAGACACCTAAATGTACTAGATGGTGGGCTACACTTTTTTGAAGTGAGATGCTCATATTCACTTCCACCAACTGAAAATTCATGGCAGTTTGTTCCTAAAATGTGTTTGCTTACCCTGTCCTGATATGTGCCATGGACTCAGCTTTGGATATGCCCCATCTCATTTAAGCATGGGAAGACATGCTGAAACAAACTGGACAAAGACAATGCTGACCTGAAGTTTTCTATCCATTCTGTAGCTGGCCTTATCTTAACCTTAAATGAGAAAGCCACAGAGGACTAACTTGTCTCTTTCCCCAAAGTCGCCTATTGCACAATTGCCGAAAGGCAGAGCTAGTATACCCCTAAAATCACATCTCAGTCTGTGGGGCATGCTTTCAAGGCACACAGCTGGCCACTGATAGAACCTCAAGCTGAAACATGCAAATGCACCTGCCATCAGTAGTGAATCCCATTATTATTAATGCTAACTTTAGAAGGACTTATCGAATGGAGCAACACATCTGTATTTGTAGCAGAAAAACATCAGGACTAAGGAAGTGAAATTATATTCTCAGGAATGAATTACTCACTACATGTGTACAACCAGCAGGAATAGAACCACAGGCTGCGGAAAATATGTTCAAACTAACCAACAAAAATAAATACATGAAAGTATGATGTGAACATCAGCTACATTTCCTAGGCAAAAGCTCCACATGGGGGCCTGAAATCCAACTATATTTGCATTTTGACATATTATCACCAGAAAAGACATAGCAATGCAGCCCCTGAGGCAAGGATGTTCAGCACTGCCAGGCCATCTGGACTTTTTTCTTATGGGTAGAAAAATTCCTCTGCTCCCAAATGTCCTACAGGATTCTACGGAGGGAAGTAAAGAGGGTAAATGGGGGATAGCCTGCCTTAGAAGCAATGAAGCTACTACAAGGAATCATCCAACTAAAAAGCCTGTACTCTTGAAGAAAGCAGAGACGTTTTTGCACTGCTTCCCTGAACTGAAGTCATCCACTTGCTTCCCCTTTCTTCCCAGTCCTGATTGTCTCACTATTATCTGCTCTTCACAATGTTGTTCCCCTTCCTCTCTTTCTCTTCTTCCCTCTGAGCAGATCTCCTCTCTTTGATTTGCCGTTACCACTTATCCCAGGGACATCATTTCCTCCCATGAGTCCTGAAGAGAGATTATGCCGATGCACATGAATTTGTCTTCTCGAAGGCTGCAAAGAGTGGAATAAATGAGAAGGGTGCTAAAACCCTATGGGTCTAGTTTGATGAAGCAATTGAGGGCTGCACAATGTTTGCCTTTAAGGGGATAAAGGAAAGAGTTACTGTGCTGCTCACAGAAGCATCACAATTTGGAAAAAATAAGGAAAGCAGTTTGAAATGCTATCATGGGAGTGCCCATTTCAAAGCTGTGCTAGGAAACCCGTCCTGGAGTGTTTATGCTCCTGGGAGAATTCAGCCCAGATGTGACAGCAAAAACTGTGATGCTCAAGTCACAGTTACAAGACCTTGCCATGAGGGAGCACTACATGAGTGGGAACGAATGGAACCAAAGTACCTTTCAATCAATGAACCTATGCTGATATACTTTGAATCAAACAAAGAAACTTGAGTCTCTACTGATGCCTCCAAGGATGGCCCTGGGGCAATGGTGTTCCAGGAGAACAGAAAAGATGCACTTGGCTTTCTATGGCATCTGTTACAGAACTGATGGCTGAGCCTGAACAAAAACATGCCTGACTCTAAATAAAGTTTAGGCACGGCCCACGGATGTATGAAATTTTCTAGGCATATGTAAGCTTTGTAAATAAACAGAAACTGGTCTTCAGAATTATTTTTTGCTTATATACAATATACACTGTATATGTATGTGCATAAACACACACACATATTAAGGAATCTGAATCACATGTTTGTATAATCAAGCCTAACAGTGAAACTAAAAAGTTAGCTATTTGGCTTTCAGACAATGAATGGTAGGTGCCCGGTAAATGCAAAAGTATGTGGCAGATGCAAAGGCATTCTCTTACTTCATTACAGAAAAGCGCATGTGAACTTGCGTGTTCATGCAAGTGGCAAATCACCAAGGATATGAGGGAGCTGAAAACCCTGTGCTCTTTGCTAGCTCACTAAAGGTTGCCAGGGCACAGCAAAAAGGCAAATTTCAGTCAGTCTTTGAAGAGCCCGCCATTAAGGTGGTTTCTATTTCCACAAGTGAGGGCCACCATGGTTGCTAGTGGGAGCAGCTGCAAGGCAAGTGGTGGGCAGGCTAGAAACAGGCATCTTCAGTCAGACATTATCCATGGTAAATAAGAAGAAAAGTCACTTTACAGATTTGCTAGCACTTGGAGCTTGTGGTCAGCAAGTTCATGACAGACTGTTAAATGGGATTTCCTGAATGGGGACTACAATTATTTTCCTTTCACATGAAAGCCTGCAGTTTAAAAGCAGGTCTTTTGTCAAGAGGATTCTGCCAGCTGTGAAGCACGGTGGCCCACAGATAACCTCAGAACTCTCAAACCATCTGGCTACTTTGATTTTAATGCTACATACGAAAATGTCTCTATCATCTCAATCTCAATAGCATCTTACATAGCTGTTTCTATCCTTGCCTTATTTTTACCTAGAAGAGTCTACGGTAAAGACCAGACGGCTAAAGAAGCCATTTCAAATCCTAACCGCCATGACTGCCTTCATTTTACACATCCAGTGGACATAAATTCTTGTCATCTTGTTTTACGCGAATGGCAGGATTTATTAGATCAGACAGGTCATTAAGTAATTTTTTTCTTTAATAATGTCTTTGCTTCAGTGAACTCAAATTTATGCTCTGTTATAGTGTGCTAACAGCTATTTTTTGGCTAGGAAAGTCAGCAATAAATCTGAATTTAATAAACTGACAATAGATCTCAATGTGAAAGAGATTCAAGACACTCATTTTTCCAGTTATTTAAAAGCAGTGAATCCTTGCATAACAGCAAGACTAATTCCAAACTAAAGGCATATTCTCTCTAAAAATATCTCATTGATCACAACATGCAGTTCTGCTTAATGTGGAGATTATTTTAAAAGCTGTCCAGCAATTGTCCTGGTTGCCAGTGGCAGTGTGCTCTTTTCACCTGCCAAAGAGGAAACGGAATTTGGGATTGTTCTTTTGTGAACACAGCTCTGTTCGTGAAGAAGCACATACACACCTCTGCATGGACTCCCTCCTCCTCCTGCCACCCCCATTCTCTGCACACGCACACACACACAAACACACACACAAAGACTTGGAGCTGGAGAAGCATGGTGGAACAGATTGCCCAGCAAAGTTGTGGAATCTCCATCCTTCGAGATTTTGAAAACCCAGGTGGACAAGGACCTGAGCAACCTCATCTTGCTCAGAGGCCTGCCTGGTTTTGATGGTCACATCCAACCTATATTATTCTACAATTCCATGAGCTCGTCAACTACCCACTCTGTTCCTTGCTAATGACATTTTTCAGGATCCCCATGCACACATCCACAGCTTGTCTACAAAGGGAAAGTCACTGGCAAAGCTACACAGACATAGTTTTATCTGTATATATGTCTCGTTATGTATACTGTATGTACATATGCATACGTATGTGTGTGTGTATGTTTGTAGATGTATGTGTGTACATACGTGTTTGTGTAAAGGTTTTTGCGTGTATGTATGTATACAAACAGGCCCTTTGCTAGCAAACTGCCCACTGGAATATCAGTGCCCCTACCCCCCAGAAGATAAACTCTCCTGCAAGGGATGTGGCTGGGAACTAAGACAGAGCAGCTGTGCATGGCACTGACTGGGCCGGTCTCTCAACCTGCTCAAGCAAAACACAGAAGCAGTGAAGATATAGGCACAGCTTCACCACAGGAGTGTTCATGCACAGGTCATGCCATTCCAGGTTCTGGTCATCCCAGAACACTGGGCAGTGAATAGTACATGCCATCCTGTTTTGTGTTTAAAGGACTTGAATGAGGTATTATGTGATGGATATGCATGTTGCATATGGGAATCTCTTGCAACCAGGTGTTTTAATGACCTTGGTCTAATTTCTGAAATTCCCTCTAGCTACATGCCTATCATGAGTACTTGGGGTCAGCCCAGTCTTAAGTAGATCTTTTAGGCCACAGATAATTTAAATACTTCATGTACATCATGTACATCTTGTACAGCTCCAGAAAGCCTTGGTTGGCAGAATGCCTCTGTAAGCTTCTTTTATTAAAGCCTGCCACTTTGTTCACCATTTTCCACAGAGTTGCATCTGCCACTTATACAGTTTTGAAGAGAGAGGGCATGTGTTGAGCTGCTCCAGAGCACTGTAAAACAAATGCACTGGAATAAAAAACAAGACACCAATCTTTTCCTAGTCTGGCCTAGATTAGACTCCTGTGCAATAAGGGTCGAGGAGGCAGAAGAACTGCAGTCATAAGGGAATTGTCTTAGATCTATGATGGAGCAGAAAATGAGGTACTCATTGCTATGGATGAGACCTACTCTCAGCCCTTCTGGAGACAGTCATAAGGGTAGGAATGTCACCTTTCGATATCTGAGCCCTACACTTGCATTTTCTTTTCACACCTCTCCACTTTCAAGAAGGACCCCAGTGAATCACACTGTCTGGCTACAAAAAGGGAAACTAAAAGAAATGTCAAATGTCACGGTGGCTTTTTCACATTATCTCTCTGTTGTTCAGACGGGAAGTAGGAGTGCATCCTACTCGTGGCGCAGATAGGGGAGACAGCTGCCTCCAGAGTCTCTTCATCAGGAGGGGCTGCCCCTTTCAGAGAACCACAGGGTTGTTTTCTTTTCTCTTCGCAACACAGTTTTGTTTTCTGGCCCCTGTTCTGCCAATCTAACTTCATCTCTGAGAGGCGATGTTTCAGGGTGTCCTGTCTGCTAAACTTTGGTCTCTTTTCTATTTCAATCCACATCTTGAACCATATCCATCTACTCTCAAATTGTAAGGAGTGGTTGAGATGAAAAGTATTTCATTTTAAGTTTGAAAGACTGATTGTCATCTCGCTTAATGCAGTGAGTTAGGAACTGGTTGAAATCCATGCCATACTGGGTAAAAGAACTCGGAACACGTTAATGCTTGAAGTGAAGGAGTAAAACAGCCTCGTTCAAGCTAGGGTCAGACTTCTTCTTAGAGAAGTTCATTTAAAACATCTTGCAGCCACATTTTCACACCACTTAGAATGAGCATTGTTGTACATCCTCCATGAATATTTGTTGCCCCAACTACATGACAGGTAGGCATTTTACACATCTCAAAGGGGAGATGGCCTGTCAGCTGCTCTCTGGCCAAATCCTTTCATTCTATTCACAAATACATTCCCACCCGGTAAGACTCAAAAGCTGTATGCAGCCCAAAAGCTAAAGTTCCTGGCAACTATAGCACATATGTCATAGTCTATGTGCTAATAAGGGTTGCAAAGAGCTGGAGCAGCCTGTGCAGATAGCTGCAGGATCACCTTCTCACATGTATGACTGGCAGGTAGAAAACTATCAAGTATCCTTGTTATTTCTTCTCTTCAGGAAGATTGACAGTTGCTGCCCAGTCCAAATCATCCTCTTCCTAGAGACTACAATTAATAACATGAAGAGACCAGTCAGTGATTAGACCAATAGTGTCTCAAGCAGATTCCCTCCTTGGGTTTGGCCTTTCTTTAAAGCTGAGGTCGAATTTCTCAGGGCTGTAAATAAGCTCCTACAGATCCGAAAGTAGTGTTTGCAGCCCAATTAGCTTGTAATGGCTCTTCAAGCAGTTGTTGATGATAGTAATCTAGGCTTGAAGTCTTGGCATGTAAGGGATGCTTGTGACTGTAGCTCACGTTGTCTTGCATTGGCTAAAGGCATATAGAGAGGACAAGGGTCATTTAGTGCTATCACAAACTCAGGCCTCTGACATAAGGCATCCCTCAGATATGTACCCTATTGCCTATGTGCTGAGCTTTGTTAGTGAGATCATGCCAAAGCTCAGGCTAGAGAATTATCAGCTTTCTGAAAGAACAGCATTATAACATTGCAGACAAAGCACTCCTATGTGCTTTGTGCTGTGCAAACTGAGACCAAGTGGTAAATGTGTCAGTTTAGGAGTGTTTTGGACTCAAGAAGCAATGGAATGTCCTTTATATCTTTCGTAATGAGAGTCTGTTTGGATTAAAATGATCTCCATGTAAGCAAAAAAATTACCAGCCTTCCCATTTCAAAGCTGGCAGGGCTTCTTACACAGCCTCTATTCAAACAGTGTAGGGGAAGAGGAATAGGGGACTTTTTTGTTTAATTCAAATGACGTGGTGTGTATTTCTAACATAAAAAGCAAGACAGAAAATTAACTCTGTCTGAGGCAAAAGATTTAGAAGAAAAAAGAAAGTATGAATCTAGGAAGCTGTCTGAACACAAAGGCAAGGAAAATGAACACTTTTAGTCATTGACAAAACATGCGTTTTTATAAGTGTTAACAGAAATTTGGTGTGATGATTCCTGTAATGACATCCTAGCCAGTACAGCTGGTCTACAGGCAGCAAGAGAAGAAGCTGGATGAACAGTGGGATCTATGAAAAGTCTTTAGAGAATGTTTGAAGAACAATTTCAGGCATTTGGGGAAGATCTGAAATTGGCAACCTAGTAGGGCTGAAAACCATGGCTGAAAACAACAAGGAAATTCCAGTTGAAGAAATGCAAATCTATACATCGTCTAAAAATAACTGCAGACAGCTATCCTACTGAAGCCCAAAAGCCCAGGAAAGCACTGAGGAGTGGTCTGTCTAGGCCAAGCTACTTTTCTCCAAAAGCTGGCAAGTGCTGTGCTGGAGGGGAGACTGCAGAAAAGGTCCTTATGTACAATTTTGCCACAAAGATGGGTGTAACAAAACATACATTTAAGATAAAATGATCAAATGCAGTTTATTACCTCAGGCTTAATTCTCACGTACCCCTGCTAAGAAATCTCAGCTACCCCTTTCCCTCTATCCAACTTCCATTCTTCTCACAAAGAAAACACCACCCTCTAGCTATGCAAGGAAGTACCAGAATAACCTTCATAGTGCTGCCATTTTCCCCCAGCTGACACTGACTCAGCTTTCTAGTTTTTTTGTTACTCCCCAGGAGCACTCCCCACATACTCACAGCGCTCCCCTAACCTGCTCTGCTTAAGCCCTTTTCTTTGGTTTCTGTCCCACTCGCACTTCTATTTGCTGCTCTTCCCACCTCTCACCTCGCTCAGTAACACAAACTCAGACCCTACTTTGGCCTTCCTCTCTCACACCTCGGATGACACTTGATCCAACCTGGCTCCCTGTTCGCCTTCACGCTCCTCTTTGCTGCCCTTACGAGCTTCTCCTGCTATAACCGCTCATGGCAACACAGCCAACCTGAATGCTTCTCTACTCAGTTTTTCCCTCTTTTCCCTGGCAGTCTGTTGCATGACCATACCATTTCTAAACCTAATGCAGAGAGCCAAACTATGTTCTCCATCATCTCCCAGACCCGACAGAGACATGCATTTTTTCTGCTGCCACTGTCACTGAAGCCGCCTTTTCACAAAGATGCCCCTTCTCTGACACTCCCTTCCCTTTCTCCTCTTCCTCCCCCTTTCTGCTCTTTCAAATAACCCTGTATCCAAGCCCTTTCTCTGCTTCCACATTGCTCTCAACCATGACTCTACTCAGACTGTGTCTCCTGTGAAATTTTGGAGAGTTCCTCATCCTCTTTCCACCCTCACTCACCCTCGGATACAGATGCTTGTGTACTGATGACAAGCCAATCCTATAGGTGTTGGTTTCTTTGTGCTTGTGTCTTCATGCTGTCTACAGCCATCCCTCAATTTTCCCTCTCACGTAAAAGGCCGCTCACCAAGCCACGTTCTTTCGCTTTGTTCCCTCCGTTGTTAAATTCACCCTCCTATCATGACCAAGTCTCTTTCAGCATTATCCATTGCTCCTGGATACAACCCTTCACCTGGCATTCATGTGTCTTCCAGTCCATCAGCATTGGCGCTCAACCTTTTGTCCTTTCCCCCTACTAATAGCTTTGCTGATGCTCTCTTGATGCTGTGGTTCTTTCCCCCCTTTTTCCCACTGCAAGTTTTATACTGGCACTGGCTCAACTTCAACAACTGTTCCTCCAAGAGCAGGCTGACAACTGCCACTATGAGTTTGTTCTCTCCTTTTTCCATTCACCCGTTTCATGCAGCACTTAGCGCAGTGGGCTTCCAGCCCATGAGCGAGGCATCTTAAGCACTGCACTGAATGCAAATATAATCACATGGCTGTGGAAGTTGCTCCTGCCATTCATATGAGTAGTTAACTGCGTTTTGTTAATTAACTTTTTGCCACCATGAATGTTTGCAGCAATCTTTCTGCTGCTTAAGACCGACCCTCTCCTGCAGGAATGGTTGAATAATAGCACCAGCTGGATGCATCATAATTATCACAGCCTCAGCACTGTGGAAATATAAAACTTCTGGTGGGTGGAAGCCATTGCCTCTTTCTTTTCCTGTGTGCCTGGGCTTATCACAGGATGTCATTCAAGGTTAAAAAGCTTAGCATACCTACTGATCATGCCTTTCCCCCTGGAAAAAACATGTGATGGATATGATCAAAAAGGGTTGTATTTCAGCTGCGCAGTCTGTTCAGGCTTGTCCTTCTTTACCTTACCCATGATGTCCCAAAACTGACATGTGACCCTGTGCATATGAGGGATTAATATCTGGGATTCCATTTTAGTGACACTGAGAGCATCAGATCATTGTTGTGGGCTGCTTGCTCAGAAAGCTGGAAGCAAATGAGCAGAAACACAGCGATACTGCTTGCCTCACTCCAGAGAGAGGGAGTCTGACTTCGGTTTTGCCACTTTAATGTTTAAATCATTAGGGAACGTTGACTGTAGTCACGGTTGAGAACTCCTTGCCCTGCAGTTGCCTGTGCCCCTTCCTCTTGCCTGTCAGTGATGTATTAGCAGTATGTTATGGAAAAGGGTGAATATATACTTCTTGTTCTTAGATGCTGACACATGGAATTTCCATCCCTGTGTCTTCCTCTATTTATAAAAAGATGCCTCTAGGCATTTCTGTTTGAATGTTACATTTTCTAACATGAACATAGCTGACCCTATATTTATACTCCCTTAACATCCATTTGCATTCTGTATCTGCTGTAAAATTCAGCCAAGATCAGGTAGAGAGAGGAAATGGTTTAGACTCCTAACCCAGACTGGTAAGAGCATTCAAGTTTTGAGCAAAGATAATGTATTGCAATTCCCATCAAACATTCTCTAGTAGGTATATGCTTGGAAGAACTGCCTTGTCCTCCTTCTTGAGGATATGGTTATACCTCGGTTTACCTAGATTTGGGACTGAGGCCTCACATACTCCACAGCCAACTCCACTGTAATTGTATTGGCAAAGTTCCTAGGTTCTGCAACAATCTGGTGGAGGCAAAAGCCAATTCTGCCACTGCTTCTCTTCTACTGTAACAAAGGATATGTTTAATCAAATAAATATCAAGATTAACAATGGGGAAAATGCAATGGTATCTCTGTTACTCCCTCAAATATCAATTTTCCTTTATTTAGTAACCTCAGTTTTCAGTACACCACAGGGTGTTTTGGGATTTTTTTTTACATCAGCAGCTTTTGCCTGCATTGTGGCATCTGTAAGAAGGACTCTCCTCCAGGCAAAATCAACAGGATACTTTATTAAAATGACATTGCTGTTTAAAACAATGAGAAAGAGCTTATAACAAAAACTAGTCTAATAATGTGTCCTCATTCCTAGGTTTAAATATGAGAACTCTATGCTGCCTCTGTTCTTGCTGACGATTTGCATACTATTGTCTCCACTAATGGAATATGTCAGTGTTCTCCTGTTTACATATCCCCCATTTATTTCTCCTCTCCTGACATGTTACCAAAGTGCTTCAAAAATACAAGCAAAAATAGATTTTTGTTAGATAGCTACAATACTATTTTGGTATAAGGTGAAAAAAACCATAGAATTGTGAGCTAATTTCGGACCTTCTGAATCCAGGGCATAGTCTCAGATTTGCTGATTGTTAAAAATGCAGATAATTTTAATGTAAATTCCTTGGACAAAGTAACTAAGTAGGCTGCAGTATTCCTTTGCCTGGACTGACCTTATGACTAAAACACTGCCAAATTTTTACATGTTTTCCTGTGGTGTGTTCTCCAGAAAATGAGATCCAACCTGCCAGATTTTTCATTAATTAGTTCTTTAGTGGATGGTAGGAAAGCAAGAAGAATATAAGCTCAAATGTGTTTGTTTACTTAATATCTGCTGCCCCTTAGCCTGCAGGTTCCACATTTCTCTATCAAATAACTTCTCCTCCATTATCTCAAAACTACAGTGTAGCCAGCATTTTTCTTTTCATTCCTTGTACGCTTTTGCCCCTTTGCCTTCTCTCTCATTACTGTTTTCTGGGTGTTGATGTTGGGACACCCTAATCCAGTGACTGACTCCCCCCCCCTTCCCTCAGGACTGCCCTTATGTGGGGTGAGCAGGTGGCTCACGAAAAGTAATTGGTCTTCCATCACAGAAAATATGCGTGAAGGTAGCTCTGTTACATTGGTCAGCTCTGGAAAGACGGAAGGGTTTCTGTCAATATGTTAAAGAGAGCCATACTGATGACTCTAAGAAAAGAGAAGTGCCCAAATCTCTCTTTCATCTGCCTCACTCTCCTGGCCAACTCCATAGGAGTCGTTGCTGTTGTTCATGTCCCTGGGGAAGAAGGAGAGAGAAGTGAGAGCCTTCAGGGTATATTAAAAAAAAATTAACGGGGGTGGGGGTGGGGGCAAACACTGTCTAAGCCATAAATAAAGGCATATAACGTGGGGAGAATGCAGTGGGGCACACATGCGGCCAGGGGAATGTGTGGGGGCAGAGCAGCAAGAAAGCTCACTGATACTCTTGTGAAACCCTTCCCGACCCCGGCACGGCCAGCTGTCACATTAAAATAGCACAGCGATCCGCCTGCATCCTCGGCTGCCGCCTAGCTCACACCCAGCTCAGCTCCGAGGGCTGCCCCACAGCAGGCGCTCCGCTCCCTTCCTATGCGTTTCGCCATCCCTGCTGTACGACCAGCCGCCTCATCATCACAAACGCCCTTCACCCAAAAATGCTCTGGTGAGCTGATAGCACTTTGCGCCCAGGCGACCACTTGTGGGTGCTGAAAACAAATCATAAGGGGAAAGGCAGAGCAGGGGGAAGAGATGCCAACACAGGAAGATTTGCATATCCTGATTTATGCTGTATACTTACGGTTAGGTTTGGTAGGCAGCGCACCACTAAGACAGACAGACCTTATGCATCTGTCAAGAGGGATGACAATTCGAGCTGTTGGGAGTTTGTCTGGCCCGAGGCTCCGTACAGATCTTGACCAGCAAAACTGGTAACTGCTGTCCTGCTGTGCTAGTAACTACATGTTGCCAACTCCCTCATTCACCTTCTCTGCTGTCCAGTGGTTTTCCTTCTTCCCAGATGCCACTCTTCTTCCAGGCTTTGCAGGCCTTCCTTTTTCTTACACTATTTTTCCTGCTTATGTGTATGCCTCTTGTCTTCCCCTTCCTGCTCTGACATAGGAATTTTATGGCGGAAGACTGAAGGAGGAAAAAAAATTCTCAAGAATGAAGAACATGGAGAATGAGGAGAAGGGCTAAGAAGATGGCCATCACAGGAAGCGCAGGTTGAAAGGAAGAATTTCTCTAGTGGTTCCTAAAGATTGTTTTCTTCAAGCTGTCCCACGCATGGAAGCCACAGAATGAGCAATCCAGCTCATGTAATTCCTTCTTCTGGGCAAAACATTACGCATTTGGTTAACAGCCCATAAAGTGAACATGAATGCTTAAGCCCAAGAATGTCGTTTCAGCTAGGAACTACTGTATCAACATCATGGTGACTTTGCTTGCCTCCTGTTAGTGGGTCCTTGAGGTAAATACATATATTATTTTTTATTCATCTTCATGAGTTTGGACAAGCACTGTACCCAACACTCAGAAGTCACTGTAGTTCCAACTCTACAGCAGGGAGGGTATGTAAGATCAAACAAGGTAAGCTCTGAGCGTGTAACAATTAATTTTTTAGTTTTATTCAAAAGCAGAATAAGCAACATTAATCCAGGAAAGCTAGCTATCAGGCAATCATACCTACAGGGCCCACAACTGCTGAATAATTTAGAGTAAACTTTGCATTGAGTGCCATGAATTACACTCTAAAAAAAAGGGTACACAGCCAAATCAGTTAGTTCAGCTTGAAATATCTGGGTCCTGATCCAGGATTTATGCCCGCATTTAAATCATATTACCCTCAGTCTACATTTTCATATCCAGCAAGAAGGGCCCATCTGCCTCAATCCACGCACAGCAAAGTCCAGTACAGCCTTAGCTGTGCATTCCAGCGCAGGACTCAGGTTTCCTCTGTGATGTGCATGTGTCTCCTCCACACACATCAGTCCTGTCCAAATAATACTGCAACCCTGACTGACCTTTCAATATTAATGACAACATACTCTAGAAAGCCCTAGGAGAGAGGTTTTCAATGCTGAAAGACATAGGTATCTTGTGGGGTTTTCAAATGTGACTAAAGAGGCCAGTTGGCTGACTCCCACTGCTTTCATGAAATCACTAAGAGTTGGGTACCTAAATTCTTCAGTCATGTTTGGAAACCTTGCCGCAAGGATCTCTGAATAACTAAGAATTTGGGGACATTTGGCC
The DNA here is from genome assembly GCA_026212715.1 of Elanus axillaris. Lineage (NCBI taxonomy): Eukaryota > Metazoa > Chordata > Aves > Accipitriformes > Accipitridae > Elanus > Elanus axillaris. Next base: position 11,124,337 of record JANZLQ010000050.1, on the reverse strand, counting down.
TTAGTTACAGATGAGGTCTACCCAGGCACACAGTAAGACCAAAAAAAAAAATCCTCCCAGAACTGGTTAGAGCCTAGTCCCTAGTACCTGAGAGTGCTCGGAATAGCTGGGTTGCTCCAGACAAGACATACTGACTCAGCTTTAGCTTCAGTTCCATACACTTTGTACCCCAGATTCAGACCCAGCAGAAACCAGGCTAGCACTATTTTACTGAAGCCTGAGGCCAGGAGAGCACTTGCAATTGGAACACCTGCTTCATGTACTTGGTTTCTGAAAGAAAAAAGGAAAAAGAAAGGCACTACATCTCCACAAGTTCTCCCCTCCTTGGCCCCCGGTCACCCGGAGCATTTCTGGCAAGGACTGCCGGGTAGCCTGCAACCTGAAGCTATGCTCCAGACGCCTCTCACCTGGGAGTGCTAACCGAATTGTGGGCCGTGATCTGCTCACCACCATTTTGCCTGTCACTCCACATGCACTGCAGAAGATGACACTTCACTGACAACCTCTTGAACAAAGATTTTTACCTCTGCCACAGCAGATAAACAAAGACTTGCAAGAAGTGCAACTTCTGGTAAAGTCAGTTCTGGTTCGAGAAGTAATTGCTCACAGATGCATGGTATGGCTGTCTTCATAGGGAAACTTTAATTTACTTTAATTGTTATACAAAAATAAACAAAAGCCTTTTTGTGTTTCTGAATTTCAGTCAGCTGTAGAAATCACAGTTTACCATTGAACTCCAGTCAGCTGTAGAAATCACAGTTTACCACTGAACTCATCATGTGAAAAATATTTTAGGAAGTCACATCACACAGGTCTTCCTTTAATGTACATGTTCCCTTGATTATTAGTCAATGCACTGAAAAAAATGTGTATCATGTATATTGCTCGTCAATTCTCCACGGATCTGGGTTCATCAAATTTGAGCTTTGATTCATTATAGCCAAATGGCCAAAATGATCCGTATGAATCTGTCCAAAACTGTCAGCCTTTCTGTTTCAAGCTGATGCTTGCATTCAGAACCAGATGCAAACACGCACCGGCACTGATATTCAACTTCTGGTTACTCAGAACCAAGCCCCCACCTCCAGCCGTATTTGCATTCAGGCTGGAATAAGAGGCACCACCCCAGCAGCGAGCTTGATGTGAAGCTCCACGTTTACAACCCTGTCACCAGACTAAATCAAATGGTATGTGGTCCATAACACTGTCAGGAAGGTAGGGTATGCTGTTCTGCATCTGATTAAGAGTGATATATTCAGTCAACCCACATAATAATGTTGGTTTAGGTCTAAAATGAGAAACTATTGGTGAATGCAATAATCTTCTTTTTCAAATGATGAAGATGGTGTGCAAATACACCCAGAGTATAAAAATGGGGCAATCCTAACAACACAGGGATACTGGGATCAAGACTGGGATGCTTTACAGCCTGTGTACACTGCCTTTTGCCTCCTATTTGTTGTTGATGCTTAGGAATAGAGCTGTGGGCGACGGGATATTTAGGAACTGTCACTGCACAAATGACATATGGGTGCTGCCTGGCTCATGGCATCTTTATGATGGTGTGACTTCTAATCCAGACGTATGCAGATTAGCAGCGGGTTCAGTCATGCTGAAAGCATCCTGGGCTTCCTTTTAAGCACCGATCCCTTTCTGACTGGCAGTGATGTGACTGTCAGCTACTGTTTCCTGATGTCTCTCTCACATGACTCCCGAGTGCCGTGATACACTGAGCTCGGATGGCTATCCGATTTCCAACCAGCGTACCACAGCAGCAGACAGTAACGGGGGTTTCTGTTCCTGGCCAGGTGCCACAGTGTACTTGGAGACATTTGCTGCTTGCATGTGAGTTTTGGAATCCCCTTTACAATCAGGAGGTCTATGGAAAAAGAAATCCCTTCCACAGCATGAACATAATACTGGCTCTGTGTGATGCCAAAAGCATTAATTTCCTTCAGCCTTAAGGCTGTGTGCCTACAGACTCCAAATATCCTGGTTCACTCAGCACATTTCTCTCGACCTTATGCATGATTTTTTGATAATTGTAATGTCACATGACAGCACACTGCACTGTCTTTGAGTTATGAAACTGGGGCTTCACATCTGTAGAAAAATAACAGGTATTTTTTTTTAAATCACTCATAGGAGAATGGAGACGCCATTATTGTGAACTGCAAAGTATTTTGAACATGTACAGTAGCTTCCAAACTGTGGGATGAGCTGCCTTTATCTTGGTTAAATGATGCTCCAGTTTAAATAAAAACCTCTCAATTTAATTTTAATCAGAAAAACATGGAATTCTGTCTGTAACTCTTAATGGCAATAGAGCCTGCAGCCCCACTTAATTCAAGCCAGGACTCCACTTAAAATGTTTATAAAGGAGCAACAGGTGACTAAATGCTATGCTGAGAGGCACATCAGAAATGCACTGACAGACAAAAACTTGGCTTTGTCTTTTGTACCAAGTGCTGAATAGGTTTTGAACTTAAAGAGCTGTTCATAAAAATGAAGATAAAGAAGCTGTTGTGCTGTGAGCCCTCCTCCTCTGTTACTGTCCCTCACAACTGCTCGGTTTTCAGTTTTGGATGCCTCATTCTGCCTGTCCAGGGAGAGGGCAGCCCTCCCATGGCAGGGAGCTTTACAGCTCCTGCAAAGGCATCTCATCTCCTCACTTGTACTCTACTGCCGGAAATTTTCCTTTCTTTGGCATTACAAGGTAAGTGATGCATGTTTGGGGCTTCTGTCTTTACAAAATGTTTGTTAATATATACAACACATGTCAAGGCAGGGAGTTTTTTCAGTCCTGCCACTGCCACCGTCCCCTCTCTCAAAAACTGCTTGAGCTGCTGTAAGAGATGCTACAGCACAAGGAGGCAGCAAGCAATGGGCAGCACGCAGCTAGCAGGGATGACAGGTTTAGCCCACCAGCAGTTGTGACCGGCAGTGAAGGAGGCTGGTGTTGCTGTTCATGGGAACGAAGAGCTGCTCACAGCAAAGGTGAGGTTCCAGTTCCAGGGCAGAGCCCCTGTGCAGCACCAGTGGGTGCTCCAGGCATTCCCAAAATTAAGACACTCCATTCCAATGGACAATGCATCAGCCTGTCCACCAGATAGTCCTGTGGCCAGCAGAACTTTTGTACCTGTAAGAGGTCAGGACTATTGCCAAGGCTTCTTGGAGAAGAGGAAGGGAGGAGGAAAACAGATGCTTCCCAAACCGCTGATAAAATTTTCTTCCCTTTACCATCTCCTCCTGATTATTTTTTTTAACCCTTTTTTATATCATTCACAGCATGTGAATAGGTCAGTGTCACTGTCCCCTGGTTGTCCATCGAGCATAATTTAGACACTCAGACTGCTGCAGATAAGAGAATTTGCACTGATGGCATGCAACTGTGTTAAAAAGGACCACTAGAAACTGAAGCCATGTTTTGTTGCCTCCAATTAGAGCACGACAGAATGACTGCAGTTTTTTGGCAGGTCATGAAGGCCCAACAACTTCACTTTTATGAGACTTAAGGACTGTAGTAGGGATGACATCAATGTGATCATACAGAGACTTGTGAAAAGTCAGTAGAATTTATTTTTTGACACAGAAAGATCTCCTATCTGTTGAACCTAGAAAACAACTGGTCTATAAAACATGTAAATTCAGTCACATGGTTTACAAACATTTTATAAATGCACTTGGACAAGTGTACACTTTGCTGGGTAAAACACTGGCTAGATGGCTGGGCCCAAAGAGTGCTGGTGAAAGGAGTTAAATCCAGTTAGTGTCCAGTCATAAGTGGTGTTCCCCAGGG
>JANZLQ010000050.1:11051270-11119349 GCA_026212715.1 Elanus axillaris | reverse complement strand
AGGGAACTGGGGTTGTTCAGCCTGGAGAAAAGGAGGCTGAGGGGAGACCTTATCGCTCTCTACAACTGCCTGAAAGGAGGTTGTAGCCAGGTGGGGGTCGGTCTCTTTTCCCAAGTAGCAAGCTATAGGAGAAGAAGAAATGGCCTCAAGTTGCACCAGGGGTGGTTTAAATTGGACATTAGGAAAAATTTCCTCACTGAAAGGGTTATCAAGCACTGGAACAGGCTGCCCAGGGAAGTGGTTGAGTCACCATCCCTGGAGGTATTTTGAAGATGTGTAGACGTGGTGCTCAGGGACATGGTCTGGTGGTGGACTTGGCAGTGTTAGGTTAAAGGTTGGACTTGATGATCTCAAAGGTCTTTTCCAACCTAACCAATTCTATGATTATATGACTGTATAAATGCTGCAGGAAAATTACCATTTCCTGACTTTTCTATAAACGCAGTTCCTGTAGGGCTGACAGAGAGGAAGCTTCAGGTTTCTCACTTTCCTTCGTATTACTGAGAGGGGAGCATGCACTTGGATCAGCTGAGCATGGGTCACAGGAGCAGTGACAGTGAGGTTCACCACAGATCCTCCTGCCTGCTGTTCTGGTCTGCCAGCTGTCGTCAATGCAGGCATAGGACCACGTAGCTCCTTCAGTTGGGAGGGACCTAGGGGGGTCATCTAGTCCAACCTTTTGATCAAGCAGGGCAACTTCGAAGTTAGATCATCACTAGTTAACAGCACAATGAAACACAACAGAAACACCAGGGATGTGCATTTGCATTGGATGTGCAGCATCAAATGAAGAATTCAGAAGAATTTCTTAAGCACATTCTCAATTAACCACTACCTTAACTTTAAAGGCATATTTTAACGTGACACTGATTCATGTTCAGCTTTCTCAGGTAAATACAGCATACCCAGAAACAAGCAATTGTAAGCTGCTCAAATTTAGTAACAAATTGACGAAAGGAAACTTAATGCTTTAATCCAAACACAAGCAGCAGACAAAAATCCTGATACGGTTGTCAAACATATCTTGGCTTTTACTTTATTTCAGGTTGGGTTATTTTTTTTAGGAACTGTAACTTAACCTTGTCAAGTAGAAGTTTCTGTTTTTTTGGGAGGGCAGGCTCTCTTCAGATCAAAGCAGAGGCATATGAGGAGAGAACTGAGAGCAAGCATGTGCTCTCGCAGTCAGTGCCGGGCAGCTGAGGGTGATCGAATCTGCTCCTCATTTACTTCTGTACAGCTGTGGATCTCTAACAGTACTCTGCTTGCTCCGCTCATATTTCCTTTTTACAGAGGAGAGCCTTTCATGAGAAAGCTGGAACAAATTGCACCTTTGGTTAAACCATCATGCATGCTAACCGTTGCTTCCTCTTTCCCGGTATCTGACATCAGAGCCATGCTGTTTGAGGAAGTCACAGTTACAGCGATTGTTTCTAACCGCTGCTCCCTTCTATTTTAGGCTGGCTGAGAATGATCCCATCCCTTTATACTCTGCTTCTGGCTAAATACACTTATATCTGTAACCTATACACCCAGAAACATTGTTTGAGAAGACCAGAGGACAACAAGACATTTCTGAGCAGAACAAAGGAGCAGAAAAGGAAAGTGTGGCTCTTTTTTTATTATTATTTATTTTGCATCGATTTGAAATTCTTTAACAACAGCAGCACTTTGATTGATGCAAAGTCACAATGAAGTCACAGTAGACTTGACGGTGTGATGAATGCTCCTTTGACCTTAAGAGATGGTTGGCCTCATTCCCCCACTGCTGTGCACCTAGGGTTGTAATTTATACCTGTGGCAAAGTGGTTACCAAATCAGCATGGTAGCAGTTTATAGCGTCTTGCGAGAATCACAACACAAGGAACAAGGTAGGGGGAAATCAGGCCCAGTGCCTTCTCCCACAAGGCATCAAAGAGAGGATCTTTTATAATTTACCACAATACCGCCTAAGTACCAACCTAAAGCGAGGCCCTGCCAGGCACCCTACAAACACAGAATAGCGGATGGCCACTTGCCGCAGCCCAAGGGCTTGTCTACGCGGGGAATTTACTGCTCATTAAATGAAGGTGTGTGCAGGGAAAGCAGCAATTTGTGCTCTGGGAGGAGCCGGTGCAGTCTGCAAGCTCTCAGGCTGACTGGCAGGCACTGTGTAAACCTGCGTGGCTGCACAGCAGCTAAGTTGCAGGGCTGGAACCCCATGAGTACCCCTCCTAAATCTACCCTGCTTCCCAAGCAGATTAGCCCTGTGCAGAGAAACCTCTTTAACCCTTTGCAAGTTGCAAAAGCCTGGGAAACAGGCAGAAGAATTATGTGAAGGGAAGAAGTTTCCAGACCTGTGCACATAACCCTGAAGGAACAGCATTGGCCACATCGACAGGGCCTTGCTAGATCACCCTGAGGGGTGCCCCAAAGTGGAGGAACCTACCTGTGTCCATGCTGAAGGCCTTCAGGCATCCCAAATCCCTCCTCAGGCAGAGACCAGCTCTGTGCTCTCTGGCCTGATGTCAATCTCCAAAGCCCTCCAGGAGGGAAGGGGTCCATCATGGAGGCCATTGAGTTATCTCATCCTCATGGCAAATGCACCACGGCCATGCTATAACCTCTCCATGAAGCTCTGCAAAGGGGTCCTGCCTTACTGAATGCTATCTAAGATCACCCAACAGCAGATCTAGCTGACCCAGGCAGGCATGCCAGGGCTGGGGCAGGGGGAACTCAATCCATCATCTCTTTGCCACCAACTGAGGGCCAAAATGCTCCTTTTCTGAAAGGAGCATGCAGGTTTGAACGGAAATAAGAGGTCTTATACAGCAGGTGTTTTGAATACATGAGCTCCTGGGCCCTCACACAGAGATGGCTTTTCAAATGATTCAGGGCAGGTTTGGAAAGGTGTCCCATGAAATGTGCCTGCACTAAAGACAGTGATCACCCAGTTCCATATTCTAGAAAAAAACCCCACAGTTGCCAACAGAAGAAACACAATCCCCCTTCTTCCAGAGGTCCAGGGCACCTCCCAGGAGTATCTTATTCCCTCTTCTTTAGAGGCATGCATTTGGAGACGGTGAAATACAGCAGTTTCTGACTCCAAGACAGCAGCCTAAGCAAGTATCCTAGGACAGTCACAGCCTGTGACCATAGCAGATGGCTCGTCTTCCTCTTTGTGAGAAAAGTAGAGGAAGCCGGGAGCAAGTTTTGACCAAGGCCTACAAAATGTATATACAGCTGTGCAGCCCTTTTCCTGTCTTTTAAAAGTCCTGCAATTCCCCCATGTTTACCTAACATACTAATTTTGAAAGTGTCCAAGAGGAACTGGGATTTGGCTTATATGCAGTGTTGCGACAGGCAAGTTTGTAGGAAACCTGTGTATAGTATCACCCTGGTCACCAACGGCTCCAGCACTCGGCAGGCTGTGTGAGTCCTGGAGTGCCTGCTCTTCATGCATTCCCTTGCAAAAGGCATGGTATGTTAAAATGGCCAATACACCATCATTTTGCACATACACACCCACAGCAGCACAGAAAATACAGCAGACACCAGATATGCTGGGGGAACCAGCATAAAAAGTTCACCTGGACCTAATGTGTGATAAAATTATCTTTACAAAGTAGCCAAAACACCATTCTCCAAGACCATGTCTAATGCCACCTCACTCCACTCCTCATGGATATGGTATATATATGATATAATGATATAAATCTCATGGAGCTCGCCAAGACATGCATCTACAACTAACCTTCTGTCCCTCAAGTCTTGCCTCCTTTGTGGCCAGTGAAACCTCCCCTGGGTCCCAGTGACGGCCGATCTCAACGGCACTGCATTTCCTGGCTGAAGGCACGACTTGGTAAGGAAATGGTAAGCTAACCTCTGCTTCCACAGGGTCTCCCTACTTCTGAGATGCCTTCTTGCTTTTACAAGCACCCAAGGGACAAGTGCTTTTTATTTAGCAAAAACTCTGGAATTAGTTACCTCAAACCAAATAGTGTTTTTGAACCAGTTATTTGTTCGCAGCCCCTATTGCAAACCCAGATATGATGAAGCCTGTGAAGTGCTTTGAGCATAATTCAGTGCAGAGTTTGTTCTGTGTGGTCCTTACAGTGATGGCACGAGTTGGCTGGCTAACCACTAGAAAGCAAAACCATACTCCTGGTAAGCTTTCCATTAGAAAAAATATATTAACAAAGCCACAGTCACTTCTTAAAAGCTTCTTTTTCAAAGCAAGCCTGTTCTGCTGTCCTTTCTGATTTCTTTCAGGATCTCAAGGTGAGGACAAGCTCTATCTCCTTCTGAAAGATCAGAGGGGAGAGAAGGGGCAGGTGCAACCTAGGACAGCAATGCAGAACATGAGGAAGATTTTGCCTGGAAGGGGTCTCTGGAGGTCTCCACTTCCACCACCTACTCAAAGCAGGGCTAGCTTCAATGCAGACCAGATTGCCTTGCAAGCTTTCAGTGTCTCCATGGACAGAGACTCTGCAACATTTCAGAGAGAACTGTTCCAGTGTTTGACTAAGTCTCCTGGTGAAGAATTTCCTTCCTACGGTCAGAATGTCCCTCGCTGCATCTTGTGACCATTGCCTCTTCTCCTTTCACTGACCAACTTTGAGAGGAGTCTGGCTCTGTCTTCTCTGTAACCCCCCATTTTCGGGGACAGCAGTTAGATCTCCCCTTAACCTTTTCTTCTCTGGGCCAAATACCTGCAGTTCTCTCAGCCCGCCCCACTATGTTACATACTCCAGCCCATAGCACAGGAGCATTTTACTCAACATTAATGATGCTGTTTCATTCCTGCAGAGGTCAAAACCAATGACCTCAGGATGTCACCCTGTGTATTTTAGTGATAAAATGCTGACATTTTTAAATCATTTGAGGACTTTTTCCTCATTCTATATAGGTTAAATGCTCATATAAAACCACAATAAATTAGAAATTATATGGGGTTATGTTTTATTACAAGTTGCATAAAATACAGCAACAAATCACATGCTAGCAGGTGACCATCCCTCTCTCCTAGGTATTAAGCCTGCTGCTTGGCCAGCTGAGCTATACTAAGCATCAGATAAACCTGCAGATTGATTAGACCCAACTGGCACCTGCAGAATTAACACCTGCAATTTTGGTCAGCTAGCTAAACTAATTGAACTGAGCAGCACAAAGCTATCACATTTCATTCCTTCTCTTTTCACACATAACTCTTGACGTCCTTTGCAAGTGGTTGTGAGAAACTGCGTATCTGATTTAGTTTGAAATTTGATCATTTTTGCAGGTGACTGCAGCTTTTTAATCCAAACATGGAGATACCTCTTTATTCTTGCTGCAGAATAGAGCAGGTTTGGGCTTTTGTTCTGCTTTAGAGAACTGCCATTGGATATTCAGTGGCAAGCAGTTTGAATAGATAGATTTAATTTTTGCTACAGCCCCGGTTACAATAACAATCCTTACATCTCTTGTAATTACCACCCAGCATTTCACGCACAACCACATAACAGCCTCTCTTTCTGTGTATTTAATCACCCTCTCCTAACCTCCAACTCAACTAATGGAGCTGCTGGTTGATTAGCAAACAAATAATCACCTGAGTGCCAGATACAGACAGCTGCACCGTGTGTGCGTGTCACTCACAACCCATCGGCAGGACGCAGCAAATCCCAGATGCTTGTCTTGGAGCAAGCTTGGCAGCAGAGCACTGGACTTGGAGAGTGGTGCACACATGCATGTGAGTGCGTGTATGTATGCAGAGAAATTACAGTGAGGAAAGCACAGAAAATGTTATGGAAAGGAAACATTTTTATCTGTTCTCCTCTCATGGCTTATTTGTTTCTTAGTGCTTCCTCAGTGTCATGACTACCATACCAGCTGCTGAAGAGAAAAGTTTGGTGTAATCCCAGGTAGTCAAAAAATGAGCTGGTTGCTTGAACTGTTCAGTGAGAGCGGATTTGGTAAGTGGTCCTGACTAGCGCGGTATGTGTGTCTCACGAGTTTTACGGTTTCTAAACACTACAAGATGCAAGCAGTTACGACTAACACAATGTTTGGCAAAATCTCCTGACTAAACCCCAATTTTACATTTGATTCACAAAGTGACTGCATGGATCAACAAAAGGTGGGCTTGTAATGATTGTCAGCATCATTCACACAAATATATTAATATTTTGATACTGCACTCATCACCTTGAAAAGAAGTTAGAGATTCAATGCTAGCTTCAGCATATATACACTAGAATGCTTCTGAAGTACACCCGAGAATTCTCATTTAATGATGTGATATTTTATTTTATATAAACATTATATTTTATATATACATTATATTTTATATATACATTCAGGTGTGTGGTGATTGGTCAGGAAAGACATAAAGCTCACTCAAATCCATTGGCTTCTCTAAGGCTGGATCTTGCTTTATTGTTTGATTTTCCTGACAAAAATGGCATTAATACTTTAGTGGAACCTGGGTATGTATCAGAGACTTATTAAACTGAGCAGTGCAAAAAAAAAACAACAAAAGAGGGACCGAACTTTAGAAAGTAAAGATTTGTTGGACACCCTTCCAGCTGGAAAGAGATGGTGATTATGTTAAAGGTAACCCATCTTTTTTAACTAACCTTGAGTAAAACTCAAACTTGTGCCCAGTGTAGATGCACATTAGCACCTTAATAACATAATTACTGTTTTTTAGTGATAAAGGCAGACACTAGCAAAGACACGGTCAAACTGAGCTAAAGAGATAATAAACTTTTCCCTTATACGGGTGTAACTCTGAATGTCAGATTGGATGCTGTAAGCAGGCAAATGGATGGGAGTAGCAATACAAGACCAGACATGTTTTCCCCCTCTTATTAGGGAATACCTGCCTGATTATACAATGAGGGGAAGAGGGGGAAGGGGGAAGGGAAAGGGAAAGGGAAAAGGAAAGAAGGGGAAGGGAAAAGCCCTCCGTCTTCATTACACTTATCTCTTCTGTCGTCATAAGGCTTTAAATTCCCATCCATTTGTTTACGTTGTACTCTTCCTTCAGAGGAAAACATTGTCTTCTGTGTTTGCCAAAGAAGACACATACTCCTCTAAGGATCTCCTTCTAGCTGAAATTGCCCACCAGACTAAAGAACTCCATAGGTCTAAGTCTATGTGAGGAAATGCAAGAATCCTGTGCAGAACTCACCTGAATATTTCCCTGTTAGGATAACACTACTGTGCCACCGGCAATCTCTGCCTGTGTGAAAAAAACTTGACAGCAAACACAGGTGAACCTTCTGAAAGATCTAATCTTAGAAGATGTACTAAGCTGTTTGAGCCGCATGATAAATAAGTGTTTTGTGGGCTATATCTATACTGCTGAATCAAAACTTCATTGCTTCTACATTTTTCCATCCATACCTTGGCATTTAATATTAATTTACTCAAGTGGAATCAGCCATAGTCACATTTGCCATAGGTGAGCTGTTATCAGAACTAGGCAATATTAATTGCTAGGAAAAACTGAACTGAAAACACACTTGGCTCTGTGTGTTATAACACGTAAGGGAAAGAAGAGAGTGTGAACAGCATCCTGCCCTCCTGCTCTGCTGTGTATTGTTGCAGCATTGATTCCCTGACAATTTGTGTATATGTGCATGTGTGCGCACATGTGTGTGCATGTGTGTGGATAAATCACAAGCGATACTAGCCTTCTCAGAATACGAAAGGGTAGGGAGGGTCCACAACCCTACCTGTATTGGGTGCATACCAAAGCCCAGTGCAACCTGTGGACAGTGAACTTCTGTTACCTACAATCTGTTAGATCGCACAAAATGAACCCAACCCTTTCCCTCATAAAATAGCACTGTATGGAAGTAGAGTCATCTCCAGGAGAGCAGTATTGATGGAGGGGTAAATGCCAAACTATGTATTTCACCATTTGCACTTAAAAGAGTGGTATGAGAAGTGGTTTGAACAATCCCTTTCTTCTGGTGAAGAAGACTGAAATCAGTGCCTGAAGGTCTTAAATGCTGGCGTCCAGCTACTGGGTCACAATTTACATCATCTGCATTTATGTGACAATTAGACATTTCCTTCCAAATTGTTGATAAAGGTATTGAGCAATGCTGAACTAAGAATAGCTCCTTATGCAACTTCAGTTCAAAATTTACAGCACTCCTCTGCCAGCTCTTCTAAACCAGAGATTTCCAATCTGCAGTGTGCAAAGCCCACTGATGGTCCGCCTGCAACCTCAAAGGAGCAGCCAAACACAATTAAAACTCTGTCCTGCTGCTTTCTTCTGGAGGCATTGAGAGAATGCTTGAGTAGGTAAGAACTTACTGTCATACTTGGGCTCAGTTTCACACAGTGAAGGGAGATGCTACCATGTAGCTGCTGCCTAACAGCCTCTTCTCCTTCCACCACTTAGACTACCACAAGACGTAAAGGCAGAAACTAAGGGCCAGCTCTTTTTCCTCTTAATATACCACCACGGTTGCTTTCGGTTTCACTGACAGCAATATTTGTTCTGTAGCTGAATCACAGGAATCACTACAGGATCATACTGTTTAGAGATAGTAATGGAAAGTGGAGAGGTATTATCAAAGCAAAACCAAAATGTGCAGCTGAAAAAGCTGAACGTGGTAGTAAAATCTCAAAACATTAACAGAAACTAATTCACAGGAGCAATAATCCAGCTAATAGCCAATCAAATGGAGGTGAAGTCGGAGAAATATGTAAAAATAAAGAGATCAGAGAGGACAGAATCAGATGGCACCTGACAGAGGAGCAGGCATTCAAATAAGAAATAGCACATAACAAAAGAAAAAACAGGGAAGATAATGTAACAATGACACAAAGGAATGGAAACCACCAAATACAAGAGAAAAATCTGGATAATAATATTCATAATTCCAGCAAAGGTGCAAGTCAGTCCAAGAAAACTGTATTTAACTTTTGGAAGTTGAATTCAAAGAAAGAATGTTGTTTATTAACAAAGGCATACTGGGGAAAGGGGTACAGGTGGAAAGTCAGACGACAAGCAAAAACCAGCTTCTCTAATCTTTTATGTTCATTTTGCCATTGCATCAACATCTTTCCCCTCTCATGCGCACACAAGCATACACACTCTCCATTTCTTCCCTTGCTTCAGCCTACTGAATCCTGTCACTCATCAGCTGTCTGGGGTCTCCTATAGTCTTTTTCCTTTTGTGTACAAATAACCAGCTCAGTGAAGCTGCTAGGATTCCTAGTTGGGTGGTTACAGAAAAATGTTCTTACAAAGACCTAGTTAAAGTCCAGCAAACTCTAAAAGACATTTGAGAAGTCAGTGTACCTCAGGAAGTTACTGTGAAATTAAGAGCTAAAACCACAAACCTTTGGATTTCTTGAAGGGGATGCCCTGCATTACAGTTTCTTTGTTGTCCTCAGAGTTTCATGGGCAATTATTGGCTGAATATTTTTGTTATTGTTAGAAAATGTTAATTTGTCAAATATAAACTTTGGGGGAAAATAAGGAAGTATCAACAAGGAGAGACACAAATTTTGGTCAAAACTAGGAAGAAAGGAATGCCAGGATAGCTAGTAATTTGCTTGTGAGGGAAATTCATGTGGCATGTGAGAGAACCAGATGTAAGCCCCAGCTCTGCCTGATTCACAACAAGAATATGAAGGAAGCCAAGTCAGTCTTTCTGTGGTTCAGTGACTATTGATACAAGACAGAACAGACGCAACTGGAAAGCCTGAGAAAGTCCCACACACACTCCCTTGCAAAATGCACTGTCTGGAGAGTAGGGGAGGCCACAGCCTAGTTTCAGCAGAGCAGGCACTTGCAACTACATCGAACCATCTCAGGCTTATGCTGAAATGTGGAGGGAATATTTATAAAATCTCAGTGAGTTTGATGGTTATTCTGTACCTACTTCCATGCTCCTTCTCTCTCACAGCCCTCAAAAATGTACAGTCCTGGGGTCTCCACTACACCCTGCTCCCTTCTGAGAGCTCAGAGGAGCAAAACATTGGCTGAAGCAAGTTAGTTTTTGCTTAAAAAAAATATGGCTTGGCTTTCTTTTCGTTTGTTTGTTTGTTGGTTGTTTTTTTTTTTTGTGGAAGGATGGGAACTGTGTACTCCCTAATATGGAGGAAACTGAAACAGAGTAAAAGAGAAGACCACAAATTAAACTTTTATAAAAGTTATGCTCATTGCAGTTGTATGGTCTAGGATAAAGGTTGTTAAAACCAGTAGCAGCAACAAAACCCGACCAAGCCCAATAAAGCTACTCAAGGGCAAAAATCAAGAGAAAGTTTCAGGAGTCATGACTCAGGTACCAAAAGATTTTTACAAGTGCATAGCAAAGAAAAGTTCAGCAGAAGTGACTTCAAACTCCCTGAAGTATGAGAGGAACCTGTAGACAGACAAGGTACATAATCTAGTACTGGGAAACAGAATGAACTCTTTGCTCAGCAGCTATCGGGAACAGGAAGAGCAGTGTTTCAGGAAACATTTCCTGGAGGCAGAAAAGTACAACCATTCCTTTTTCAGGACACATGTAAAAGAAAAATACAACATCATTAAAAACAATCCTAGAGATTTTTGCTCTTGCCCTGACCCAGAAGCCCATCTCATCTTGGTAACACTTGGCTTGGCATCTGTGCAATCACACAGGTATCTCCTATTACTTACAGATTATGTTTATCCTAGAATCATAGAGAGGTTGCTTGAAAGGGACCTGTGGAGATCATTCAGTCCGTTCTCCTGCTTGATACTGTGGGTATCACCCACACTAGCTCCCATCAGCTGTGGTTTGTCTGGCCAACTCCTGAAAACTTCCCAGGCTGGAGATTGCACAGTCTCTCTCAGTAACATGTTCCAGGGCTGCACTATCCCTCTTGTGTGTTTTCCCAACCGTCCAACTTGAACCTCCCAATGGCAGTTCTTGGCTGTTGCTCCTTGTCATGCTGTCTGCTACTAAGTGGTAGAGTTTAGCTTTGTTGTCTTTGCTATTCCCCCTCCAGTTGCTGTAGGCTGTTGCTAAGACCACCCTACAGTCTCCTTTTCACCAGACTAATTCCTCAACCTCTGCTTGTGCTCTTGGTCCTTCACTATCCTGGCAGCCTTCTGCTGCACTCCCTTCAGCTTCTTTACAGCCTCCTTTGAACTGGGGGGAGGAAGGAGGGCCAGTACAGGATGCATGATTCCTGGTATGGCCCCACTGGTGCCAGGTAAAGGTGGATGAGAACAACAACTTTGCTTGATCTGCTGGATATGCTCCTTCTAGCCCAGTGTGTGGTTTACCTTACAATGACTTTTGGCTCAACCATACATGGTTCAACCAGTCCACCATAACCCTGAGGTCCTTTCCAGACAGGCTGCTGCTTAGCCAGTTACCACTTTGTACCAATGCTGGATTTATTCTGCCCTGAATACAGAAACTTGTATTTCTTCTTGCTTAATCTCATGAAATCTCTGTTGTCCCAATCTTCAACTTCCTGAAGATTCCTCTGGACTAAAGCTCTGCTATTCTGTGTGTCAATCACTCCCCCCCATTTAACACAGTCTGCAAATTTGCTAACAGTGCCATCTGCCTCCTCATACAGGCCACTGCCTTCTTGTCTTTGCTATGTTTGAAAATGAATTTCAAGATGTTCCTTTTCAGTGACTGAGGTGACAATAACTGTCATATTGTTCCCTGTATTCTCATTTTTCCTTTTATGAAAGGCAGGCCTTTTGGCCTTTAGCCTTTTTCCATTCTTCATGAACCTCTGATTTTTCAGAGATGATAGACAGCAGGTAACTCTCAGTACGATCAGATGAATCTCATCAAGCCCTATGGATCTGAATACATCCAGTTGTAGTTGTCTCTTAACTCACTGCTCCTTCCTTGTAGGCTACCCTCCATAACAAATGGTGCTAGTATGTATAAAGCTGAGAGTAGGCTTTGTCTGATGCAAAAAAAGATTGGGGACCCTGTTTTGTAATGTTTGCCGCTATGTTGTTTGCCCCCATTCATCAGCAGGCCTACGTGCTTTGAACTTATTTTGTCATTAGAATCCCTTCTTGTTACCCTTAATGCCCTCTCCTCATCTTAGCTCTAGCTGGGCCTTGACCTTACTCTTTTTTTTGTCAAAAAGTGCTCAAACAGTATCTTTATACTCTTCCTTTGTGGCACATTCATCTTTTCAATTCTTGCCTGCTATTTGTTTGCATTACTGGCTCACCATGCAACTCCATGCTTTGTCAGGAGAGCCTTCTGCTGAAAGCCCATCCTGCACAATGAGGCCTATTGTTCCTCACCTCTCAGTTTTGGGTATTTTTTTGCTTGTTTTGGTCTGTTTGTTTGTTGTTTGTTTGTTTGTTTTTAAATCAGCCATCCCTCCTGTACCCCTTTCTCCTTTGTCAGCTTCCCTAGGAATTTTGCATACAAATTCCCTAACTAAGCCAAACTGTTCTGTGAAGTCCAGGGTCTTAATTCTGTTGCTTCTCTTCCCAGCCTTCCTTTGTACCTTGAACTCAATCATCTCATGGTCACCGAAGCCCAAGTTGCTATTTCTGCCATACTTTCTGCCAGTTCTTCCCATTTTGCAAGCAGCAGGTGAAATACAGCCCCTCTACCGTTCTCATTATAACTGTCAGCAACATAGCCTAGGGACTTCTTGGGTTGCTTACATGGTGCAAGCTTAGCAATACCTATCTGGATAGCTGAAATCTCCCATGAAGACAAAAGCCTGGAATAAGGAGACTTCTGTAATTGTCTGCAGAAAGCCTCACTCTCTACATCTTGTTCAGGGGGTTTTGGTCAGACCCCACCACAGCATCTTCAGTGTCACTCTGCCCTTAGACCTTGACTCTTGATACACACATCATTGGATTTCTGCTAGAGCTCTGCAAAGTCAAGGAGCACCTTTACGGAGAGCACAGCAACCCCGCTGATCTTCTCTAAACAGCCTGTGCTCAGTCATGAGAGCACTCCAGTGAGGATCTAATATATAGTTTATATATATTTCAGAAGACCCCCCACAAGAAGTCTTCACATTATGCATTTTGTGTAAGACAGTGTTACACAAAATATTACTGCTCTGTTTTCATTCTTTTCTCCATCTTTTCTACATCAATTCTTCCTATCATCCTAGTAAGTAGTATTTCAACTCTTTAGGACTAAGCTTTCCTTCTACATTTGTATTTCACACACGAGTTCCTATCCTCAGTGGCATTAGTGCAACAAACATCTTTTTTAAAGTGTAACATATATATATATATATATAATATATATATATATATAACTGGGGTGAGTGTTGGGGCTGGTGGGCAGGAAAAGAGGAGTAACAGGTTCCTGGTACTTGTAATTTGCAATTCATCAAACTCAAAAAAGATGAATGTACCTTAAAACACTCAAAACTATTTAGCATCATTTAGAAATGTAAGCAAAATTCTATTATCTAGTTATGGTCATTTATCATTATTAGGAACAGGAAAACCAGTTAATTTTTAATCCATTCAAATGAATGGGAGACAGACCTGGAGGTGATCAAGAGGAGTGAATAGACTGTAATTATACTACTTTTACTCAAAAATTCATTGCAAAATTATGTGCAATAATTATGCCACTGTTGTACTGAAGCCAAAAATGAATTAAAAAATATCCTTCACTTACACTGATTATATTCTACAGTCCTTTCTATGAGACCTAAGAGGACAAAACCACATAAAGACACTGAAGTTTCTGTGTTAATCTTCCAAAAGAATACCCTAGTAGTTATTGATGAACAGCAATTAATGCCCCTGAAGAATATTCAAAGGAATATTCAAAGGTCATGTACATGGGTCAGGGCAATCCCAAGCACAAAGCTGGCCACCACGTGGGTTGAGCGCAGACCTGTGGAGAAGGACTTGGGGGTGCTGGTTGACAAGAAGCTCAACATCACCCGGCAATGTGCACTTGCAGCCCAGAAAGCCAACCGTATCCTGGGCTGCATCAAAAGAAGTGTGAGCAGCAGGTCAAGGGAGGTGATCTTCCCCTCTACTCCACTTCTGTGAGATCCCACCTGGAGTACTGCCTTCTGTTTTGGAGCCCCCAACACAAGGACAAAGACCTGTTGGAGTGAGTCCAGAGGAGGGCCTTGAAGATGATCAGAGGGCTGGAGCACCTCTCCTATGAAGACAGGCTGAGAAGAGAGTTGGGGTTGTTCAGCCTGGACAAGAGAAGGTACCGGGGAGACCTTATAGCAGTCTGGCAGTACCTGAAGGGGGCCTACAGGAAAGCCAGAGAAGGACTTTTTACAAGGGCATGTAGTGACAGGACAAGGGGTAGTGGCTTTAAACTGAAAGAGGGTAGATTTAGATCAGATATTAGGAAAAAATTCTTTACTGTGAGGGTGGTGAGACCCTGTAAACAGGTTGCCCAGGGAGGTTGTGGATGCCCCTTCCCTGGAAGTGTTCAAGGCCGGGGTGGATGTGGCTTTGAGCAACCTGGTCCAGTGGAAGCTGTCCCTGACCATGGCAGGGGGGTTGGAACTAGATGGTCTGTAAGGTCCCTTCCAACCCAAACCATTCTATGATTCTATGACTCTATGAATTAACAAATCTGTGGTCTCCAGAGGGTAAAAGCAGATGCTGCATACTGACTTCTCCCTAACCTGTTCCACTTGCAAGGCGTGCTTTTCAAGGTATAGGAGTCCATAGACTGTAAGCATGCCCTCCAGAAGGCCTGCATCGTTCACAGTGACAGCTTTTCTTGCACCCATCCTCCCATGATCACTTTTGCCTTCTACTCCAAGTCCTTCTGCCTGCCGATAGTGCCTGAGTCGGGGACAGGAGAGGGCATTTGCCAGCTTTGGAGGAAGCTCTTATTAAGCCAGTAATGACCCACCATGTCCAGAAATATCCTGTCACAACAAAGTGCCTGAATTACTGGATGGTGTATGCCACTCCTGACTGAACCTGTGTTTTCCAGTTGCTCTACTCACATATACCGGTGCCTGCTTATGCCAACATCCCCGTCTACTTGTCCAGCTGGCTGCTGTGCTGGATTCGAGTGGTGAGGAAGGAATCATCCCCATCTAGCTGAACCACCACATCCTGGGTCATAATTTTTATGACGGGCATTTCTCAGACCCAATAAGCAGTAAAACAATACTGAGATTTTTCATTCACTTCTTACAAGCTTCCACTCTAAGTATGGTGCAGTTCAGATTTTATGTCAAGTTGCAACTGGTATCCCCACTAAAAAATCTATTAAAACACAGTTCTTCAAGGAGCAACATTAAAGCAAAGCTGGTGAATGAATCCACTGTCACACCCATGGTTGACTCTCATCTACCTGTCTCTTAAGCTCTCTTTCTTCCCTATGTTGCCTAAAAGAAGCACCTTTTCACTTCATTTTTTCTCTTTAGTCTTCATTGTAAGGAAGAATAATCAAGGACACAATTCTGGTAGTAGGTGGCTTCTGTGCAGAGCCCTTCTTCACTGCTCTTCCCAAGACAAACAGTGCTGTCCCGTTCTTTGCTGCCCAGCATTTTGAAGGTGGGGAACCAGAGGCCCCAAAAGGCGAGTTATTGATCTGGCAAATGACAGAGCCAAATGCTGTATAGATCCCACTGTCACTATCCAGAACTCTAGCTAGAAGAAGATTTGTTCTCTAGTCTAATCTCAACGATCACTACCAATATGAGTCATGTTTCCCACGCTGTCACTGATTCCTCACCTATGTAGTGCTGCTAAACAGGGGTCTGAAAGGGGATTTTAGACACCAGCTCCTGCCCCAATTACTCACATAGAGCTAGAACCGTTATGCAGAGACAGATACAATAATTAGACCTATGACACACCTCAGGGTTTAAATATTGCTCCAGCCTCTTTACATGCAGGATTTCATGGAACAACCTTGGATTTTCTGAAGGTGCAGCACAACCATGGCACATTTTGGTTTGAAGCATTTTCAGGCCTTGAGAGAGATTTTTAGTTAGTTAGTTGTTTTTTTAAGTCCTTAAAGAGTAGAGTTTCTTTTTGGCAAGTACATATAAAAGCAGGAAAGCAACAGACAGTGCCAGCCTGACTCTCAGAGAGAGACAAGATCTTTAAAATAGTATTTCCGCTCCTTTTGAGGCTACAGCCTGTGGTTTCATCTGATGTACCTGTGTGGCAATCTATTCAAATGAGCCCACAGAGGGTCTAGTATGTTAAAAGATACGTGAAGGAAAGAGGAATTTCCAGTGGAAAATGTGATTGAATGGAGAGATGTTCACTTGGACAATCTCTTATCAAAGCACAGCAAATGACTAGAGGTATCTGCCAGTCTTTTTTTCCATGCCATGAGGCACTCTCTCTTTACTGCTGACATCAGTTAGAACTCATAATGTAATTACTGGGCATATCAAAGCATTATGCCTCCCTTCAGAAAGGCTGACAAGCCTGCCCACTCACATTGTGGTCTGCAAGTAACTGTGAATCCCCCAGCACTTAGTGATGTGTTTCACACCTCAGCTCTGGGCACTGGGTGATGGTTTTAGGCTCTTCCAGCCCTGACAATTACAAACAGCTTTCCTCAGGAACCCCCAAGCTTAGTCAAACATTCTCTTTTTTCCATATTTCATATTAATAAGAACTACTTTTAGAACACAATGCTTACAATTCAGTCTATAGTTAAGAAAAGAACCCATCAATTAACTGGGTATTTCAAAACTATGGTAATAGTACAAGGCAGTGTAAGTACATGTGTGCTTACAGGTTTTTAAATCAATTGTTCTCCAAATTTGCATGTGGGGTTATCAATGTCTCAGGGAATTTGTATGTGCATGTGTATTTATCAGAATCACAAGGATTTTTGCATGCATCAAGCCCTTTTCCAGCTATAGGTACTAATTATACAGATCACTGAATTTGTCAACATGCCTGGGTGGGTTTTTCTGAAAACTGGAATGATCTCTAAAGCTGATGCTTAAGGGAAATGTCAGGGGAGACAGGGTCAATTTGAAAAGGGCAAAGGGAATGGAAATGTTACGGTTTGAGGTTTTGGTTTTTTGTTTGTTTGGTGGTTTGGGTTTTTTTTTTCAGATGAATGCCATACCATTGGTCTTCATCACAAATAACACTTTTGGTTTCAGTGACAATAACTACAAATGCAGTTGTTCTATAATGAAAGTGGTCTGATTTGGAAACAAGAAATTCTCTACCAGAAATAATCCATGTTGTGCCCAAACTCTCCAAAGCAAAGCTAGGTTCAGACTGCAAAAAGAGCTGCCTGAATAGAAGTTAGTAAACCCTATACTCCTGCTGATCTGAGCCTGCTGTTCTGCATCACAGCCCCACCTGGTCTCACCCCAGCTGTACATCCCAGTCTCCTCCCTGGCATTAGCTCTCACATTCCTCTGCTTTACTGGTGATCCAAAAGGGTTCACTTCTGTTATGTGGTCAGTTTTCTGAGCTGCTCACTGTGTAGGAGTGCCAGAGACAGCACAAGAGAAGTGACAGGAATGTGTAACTGGGGAGGGATATTCAGCAGTGGTCCCAACTTAAATGTTGTTTATCTGTCTGCACTGTGAGACTTTGCAGCTTGTGAAATTATCCAGGAAAGTGCAGTAAAGGGATAGAAGTGAGAGGTCAGTGCTCAATGGCCTTTACATATCTTGTCTTTGGCGTCTGGGGCACCTCTGCCCACTTGCCTTCCACCTTCATGCACAGCAGGGCCAATCCTAAGCACAGAGGATGCAGCTGCCTTGGGCAGCAGGTCGACAAATGACCACAGCGCTGTTGTCTGCTCTGAATATGCCGGAGCTGCAGAGAGCCATGTCAATGCAGCTGCTGACACCAGTGAGGGGCTGGAGACAGAGGTTTCAGCTGAGGTCTTCTTCACTGTCACTCATCCCGTTTTACAGCAGCAACAAGTTGCATTCCCCAGGCTGTCCTCTCTCTCTCTCTGAGCTAGCTCCTTTTCCTCCTTTCTCCTCTCTCCCACCATGAATCCTACCCTAGCATCTCACTTTGGAGGTAGCAGCACTGAGTTTGTTTACAGTGCTAAGAAGCGCGGAGCAACCTTTGCCATATATCTGTAAGTAGCCCAACTGCACAGCTGTGATCAGAACAGCTGCTGGCACTTGTGATTCATACAACACACAAATCTGCAAAGGCCAGGAGGTACAGGCATCCTCACCCTACCTTAAATGTTCAGCTAGTACAATCTGCACTTGCTTGAATGCCTTTGGAGATATGGTAGTCATCAGCAGTCAGGTCCCTAGAACTCTGGCTATCTGCTGCGCACAGCCATGGACAACTGGTTATTGTGGTTCAGCAGCCACGGGTTATCACAGCTGGACATCTACCCAAACAGGCAAAATGAGAATGTCAAAGAGTGATGAAGGATTATACTGGTATCCGGCCAAATGAACCTTAAGTGATCAACAGAACCCTTCCATAGCAAGCAAAGGAAACTGTCACAAGGCCACCATCTTCTTTAGTTTCTACAAAGCTCAAAGCAGCTGAATGGCTCCAGATCACCAGCACAACTCTCTGTGCTGTTCTGGATCTCAGTAGTGGGACCACCACAAAGAGCTGCTTGTGGAGCTCATCACAATAGTGTGACAGAGGGGTTTTATAGTTGGTTGTTTTTGTGTTTTTTTTTTAAAGGTCAAAACAGCTGAAAACTGCAAAAATGAATTTGTATCAAAAATGAAGTTTTGCAAAAATGAAGGCAAATGCAGTCCTTTGCCCAGCTTAGTATATAACTGTAATTTCCTCCCATGTCCTAGCACAGACACATCTGAACTGGAAACAAGGGTGATCTTAATAAATGGTGTTAAACTGCACATTTTTCATTGAACTGGAGGGGACGGAAGCAAGGAGCAGAAAGCTAAGACACCTGTTGCAAGCCTCCTTCAAAAGAAACTGTATAATACTAATTGCAGGCTGTCATAAAAAGCTTTATAATGCCTCCAAGGCATTGGGTCAATGTGTTAACAATTTGGTTCATATACTTAGTGGAAAATAAAGAGAAAAGAACTTCAAGGTATGCTTGTTCCCTGCAAACTAAAAACTTCAACTGTATAGTTTGATGAGTGGCTTTATGTTGGAAATTCCTTTATAGTTATAGAAAGACTAAAAACCCCAACAACATTGCAGACCTAATAGTGAAACAGTAACAGTGAAGGAACAAAAGAAACATTTGGAGAGGTTCCCCCGGAGTGGAGGAATTATTGCTATGTAACCAAAGGACTATTTTTTCTTCCCTGCTTTCTCAAGACAAAACTTCGGTTCTAGTCTCTCTAAAAAAAACATCTCTGCTTTTCAGGTGATGTCTGCTTCACTCACTGAGCAAAGAAGTATAAGGAAGGACAGCGTCTGGGGAGAAACAAAGCCAAGAGCATTTATTGGAAGATATTAACTATATCAGAAAGAGTACTTCAGACTCTGCTTTAATGAAATCAGGAATGTAGCTGGAAAAAAGAAACATCGCCAGCGTACCCTGGAGAGCAGTGCTAAAATGTGTGCTACATTGACCACTGACAATCCATAGAGAGCTGGCAGGTCACACCGTGCTGGCTCTCCTCCTTGTTTCCAGCTGCTAAATTACATTAAAATCAGCTTAAAATTCATTAAACGCCTTCCTATTATTACTTTTCCATATAAGCAGTTGTTATAGCTGCTGCAGAGACATTGTGTGATGGTGACAGTGAAGGGAGAGGCCTGAGTAAATATGAATGGGAAAGGAGAGGTGATTTTGACGAGAAAAACGCTTGGGACCCTTTGCTTCAGAATTTAACTGCTCTTCAAAAGATGAAAGCAGCTATATAGTAGATTGTGAATTCAGAAGCGTAAATGCTCCAGAGATACCTTAATAATGATTGTGGAGGTCACGTTTTGTTTTGCAGTTTTGTATAAATTCCAAACCAGTCAGAGTCACTACTCTGTGAGACTGTCATTGCAATGATGCTGACCCAGTGTCACTGATAATTACAGGTAATTTCAAGTGCTGTCATTAATTTGCCTTTTTCAATCACTTGCAAAGCCTTACAGGCTTTGTCCTGTATATAATAGTGTTGAAGGTAATAAGATTTCTTCCATCAGGGATTTAAGGAATTGGATTTAACTCAAAATTTTTTTAAAGGCTTTGCACTATTTCTCACAGGTTTTGGAAAAAACAGGTTTTTAGCAGTTTTCACCAATTTCAGTGAGAAGTTTTTCCAGACCAGGATACAGAGGAGCGAAGTTCAGCTGTTACCAGAAATATACTTACTTAGTTCAGAAAGGAAGCTCCTTTATAGGTGGAAGTGGAGGGGAGAGCAGGGGTCCTCTCCTCCACCTCCATACAAGCCTTTTTGCTTATATGTCCATTTTTTTACAAAAGATCAAAAATATAAAGATTCTTTGCTTGAATTCTGGCCTTTAATGGCATGTCCCATGCAACAAAGAAGAATTAAGTGGCACGAAGTAAGTGCAGCTTTGCCAACAGGACAGAAACAACAGTCCAAGCCCACTATAAAATGGTATTTTGAAGTCAAACATCAGCCACAGCGCTGTCCGTTCATTACCTGCATCATCTGATGTACATGAGAAAAACATATCAAAGGGCCTTGAACAATGCCTTTTAGCCTGAATGAAAGGGCAAACCCATCAGTTTTTCTGGGAGAGCGAAGTAAGAATCTAGTGGAGAAGGAAACTCTTTTTAAATCTAATAAGGAAGATACGAACCCTTTTTAGTGACTCATATGACTTAGAGCTGTAGAGACTTTTTAAAATAGTATTTGCAATTTCTGCAAGGAAGACTTTCAGAATAGCATTGCTAAAAATACCCCAATGCCTTTAAAGACTTACTGTCCATGCCCAGAATTTTTTAAAAAAGTGGAATATTAAAAAAATAATAATAATAATAAAAATAATAATAATAATCCTACCAGAAAGCCATGCCTCCGCACATCTTACAACTGGCGAGTACATGGGAGACGCAGAGGTCTATCTATACACTGGAAACCCCTTCCGCATGCCATGCAGTTCCTCTGCATATGCAATTCCCATTGGTGTCACACTTGACCCAGGACACACAGTGACACTTCCAGCACACAGTAGTCATGTGTACTGTTGGCTCGTTCTGATCTTCGCTAAATATTCGGAGCTGAATTTGGCTTGTCTGACAACTCAGGTGCAGCAGAAGGTATGAAAATTCTCATGACTGTGGGCTTCCTATGTCTTGGGGCTATAGGAAGAGCAGCCAAATCAGCTATTGCAAACGTGCAGAAGGACAACCCAAGACTGATGAGACTCTCCTGAACCTAAGGCGCTTCTAGGGAACTCAGTTTATCCTGCAGGTTTCCCCAGTGGAATATCTGCTCCTGTGGAGAGATGAGCTGTAGAGCCACCGGCTCTCTTTGGGAGAACTCCTTTCCCGTTCCTTGGTGGAGCTGTTCTGCCCCCGCATGGCAGGTCATGGGCAGAGCATGGAACCAGACCTCTGCTTCGCACAGGCAAACCCATCATCTCGTTGCAAAGCGTGCCAAAGATTTTACACCACATGGAATGGACCTGTGTTGGTGTTCAGAGCACCGTATTCTGACAGAGTTGTACGTGCCAGCAGATTGCAGGAGCAAGGCAGCCGAAGGGAGTCTATAAAAAAATTAATGGCTGACATAAATACCAACCTCCAAACAAAAGAATGGTCAGAAGTGAAGATGCAACAGGAGTGAGAGTCGTGGCTTATTACAGGCTGAGTGACGGGTTCTCATTTGGAGTACTGATTTAAAAAGAGGAGGAATTAAGGGCAGCTTTTAGACAGGCTGCAAACTTGGCCTCTGGAAGCGGGGGCCAAAACTGCCTATTGGGTGCAATTGGGAGAGAGGTCCCTGATGATGTTAACTGCTCCGCAGGTGCAAAGAAGGAGATACAGAGCCAGATGCTGGAGAGGAATGCAGCAGAGAGATTCTGTGGAGGAACCCAGACAGCCTTCGAGGGGAAAAGGAAGACTATGTCAGTAGAGAGAATTAACACACAAAGCATGGGGAGTTCAGAGGAGCATGGTGAAACCTTCCCGTGAGACTAGACAGTCTGTCCCATTCCAACCCCAGGAGAGCCTAGGCAATACCCGCAGTCACTGCGAGCTAAACAGGGGCTCGGCTGCATTCAGCTGACTCCTCTGAGAGTGGGAAGAAGATCGTGACTGTTTCCTGACTACATTCAACCAAATGTATAGAACTTTTATGTGGGCAGGGGCATCTGGTTTTCACACCATATGCTACTCCTTTGGGAGTATAAGTATATAGCTGAGTAAATGCAAGGGGATGTTTATATGATGAGCATGAAACAGTCTGAAATGACACCACAAGCCAGTAGTAATAAATAAATTATGCTCTGCATCATGGGGCTCCAAATTCTCTTGGTAAACTTTACATTAATCCACTTGATCTTAAATGAGATGGCACCTCAGCATGGATGAGGGAAAACACAGTTATTTTTCAAGATTTGCCTGGAGTACACTTGTTACTTCCCGAACATCCAAAATGTAACAAACAAAACAAACAGAGAAATGTAATCAAAATAAAACACAACAAAACCTCACAAAATTCCATCACATCCCAGTTGATGTTCTCCCTTTGCAGTGCTTACCACCACAGATGCCATACTCATTGATGTTACATTCATTGGCAAGGTGCCCTCTTGCCAATCGATGTAGGGAAGCTGTGACCAAGCGACTGAACACTACTCTTAAAAAAAAAAAATTAAAAAAAAATTGTAAGTCATGCAGAAGTGCAGAATTTAAGAGGGCACCACAGACTTCATTAACCCCCAGTGCTGTGGGATCCTTTCTGTCTTGAAAAGGTTTCCATAAAAAACCCTTCTTGTAGGTAACACAATAAGGAACCGCACAGGTTATTAGTATATAAAAGGCTAAAGAATAAAGAAGAAACAATTTCACTGCCTCTGGTGACTGACTTTATTAATTGTAGACTGGGCGGAAAGACAAGTCAAAAATAGACTACTGAAGACAAAGGGAAAGCATCTGCCAAAAGGAGGGTTTATGTCTCAGACTGAAACCTCTTGTGTGTCAGTGTGTGTATACATGCACGTATATTATTTGCTACCAGTTTCTGCTGTTTTCAGTGAATTTCATGCTAATATTGTCTCCTGTGAATGGAAAGAATTGTTAAAAAATGAATGTTGTCCTGGAAGAAGCTCGAAGAAAGAGCTTGAGGTGTATTGGTGCACATCCAAACTAGTTCTTATCTGTCGTTAAGAGTATAATTGGTGACAAATAATACTGCCAGTACAGGGAAAAGGCACACGTACAACTAGCATGATGAATTTTCTTGACATGAAATCTTTGAAGAAAGTTGTCCAGCAGAGAAAGACTGAAAAGGTGCCAAACATGATGCAAGCATAAAAGCAGGACGTAGTGCAACTGCAGAGAAAGTGATACAAGGATTTGTTTCTAGCCAGGGGAGATGTCTGTGATTAATCAGTAGCTGGTGGACATTTGCCATTCCAAGCCATGCTAACTTTCAGTCAGACCTAAATTTCAGAGTTTCCACAAAGAAACATGTCAATATTGATGCCCAATGGATTCAGGAAGTACACATAAATACCTGATGGGTCACGTATGCACATATATACATATGTATTTCTGTGAACACGCATCCATATCTTTAGGAGTACAATTGCAGGGCTACCGATATACTTACGTGATTATACATGGATGCAGTTATATGGTGGGTTTAGGTTTGCATCTGTAACTATAGATAAAATTTGGCACAGTATAAAAATACTGATATATATTGGAGGTTTCTTTCTATATCCAGAAGAAATAGGAAGGTATACATGAGATAAAGCTGTACATGACACACTGAGTAGACCTGTGCTCTCACTGAAGGTTGGGGCTGCATTAATGTTAGTTTCCTTTCAACCATGACAGGGAAGGAGGAGGGAGGTCTGGAAAGCACCATCTGCTTTTCCAGATTGCTGTTAATCTGCCAATAATTCATACTGGATATAAAGAATTAATGCTATGGGAGAATGTTAAAAATATACAAAGCCTTCATCTTCAGCATATGGAGCAAAGACCAGCAAAGAACAGGCATCAGGTTGTCCCTCATGGGCCAGGAGGGTGGAGAACCCTCAGAAATTCATCTCATGGGTAAAAGAGAATGAAAATACAGACAGGTGTAGAAGAGGAAGGGGATATTCCTCTGATAATCAAAGAAAGAAATCTGGAAGTCAACAAAAAAAGCTTTGCAAAGAACATTTTAAGGTTGGACAAGCAACACTGGAGAAGCAGGGCCCAGGCCTAGGCATGTATAGGAACGAATGACATCCTGACTTTGGGGAACATGCAGGCTATGCTTTGTGAGCCCATGATGGCTTCTTTGGGGACAAACACTGGAAGCAGCCTCAAGCAAAAGGTGACACAAAGGGAGTCTAAAGTCACTTGGAAAGGGTGGCAGGGTGGCATCAGTGAGAAAGCAAAGTGTGGGGTGATTCATCTGAGGTGAAACACTAATCCCGTAACAGTTGATTGTGGTTTTTACATTGACCAGAAAAGGTTGACATATGGTGTACTGGGAACACTTCCAGCAGAAGCACTGCTATTTTTTGAATGTTTTTAATATAAATTTCAACCTTTTCCTTATCTATGCAGCTCTGCTAGAGAAAGGAGTGCTGGTTACCACAAGGAGTGATCTCTGCTTCTTATGGCACCTTTGAAGATGCAAGTTGAGTAGGAGTGAGCTACATACAGGTGACAATTCACTGAAATAGGACTGTTTTGTCCCATACTTGGTATTCCAGCTTGACATGGCATGGGAACCTCTGACTGCACCTATCCAAGTAAACTGAACAGGGTGTGGGCATAGGCCTGAGCACTGACAAGCAATCAGCCTTGCCATGAAAGCATTAGCACAGTTTCTAGCACAGCTTTTGCCCAGGTGAAATGACATTGCTCATCTCTAGTAACGCTTCAAGAGCTCATGCAGGTCAACAGCCATGTCGGATGCAACCAGTCTCTCTGATGGGAAGGACGGGTTAAGAAAGTCGAGCTGTACAAACATGACCTCAGCCTTGCCTGTTGGACCCAGGATCACAGAGCAGTCCCTAGCCCACTTTATTTAGCAATGCAGAGACAGCCTTTGAGTCCTGACTCATTCCATTCATACGTGCCTCTATACTTTGCTCCTATGGCCTTCACACAATCACACACTGCCCTCTTTGGAGCAATTTGCCAGTTCCAGCACTTGAATCCAACCAATACAAACCACTATGAAGGCTTTTGCATAGGCAAACGTATTATACTGGATCCATCCTTCTACCCCTCCCCATCCAAGGTGGCGGAGGAGCTTTATGGAGGCGAATAAATAGCCTTTCAAAGCTATTACCTTTGCATTCCTACAAAGGTCCCCGGTGTCCTGTGCAGTGTCAAATTGTCTTATAACAACAACAACATTTAAGTTTCACACCAGAAGCAAAAGGACTTATCTACTCTGACACTAGGAAAAGAAAATCACCCACATCTCTGAGGACAGAAAGCTGGTGCAGCAACATAAGTGATCTGGCAGTTCTTGCATAAACAGGAAGGGAAGAATTCCACAAATTTGATGACATGTGGTCTTTATTTTCAGAGTTGTTTGATTGACGAGTGACTGTGAAGGGGTGCTGTGTATGGGGAGCTCTGCTGATGGGCCTCGTGATCATAAGCTGGAAGGAACTCTAGACTGGTATCATTGCTACCTGATGACAATTTTCTGGCTCTGGGGGGTATTTCTTCTGTCAGACATACTGGATTCTAAGTGCCATCTCTCCTTCATTTCATGTCTTTTTTTTTCTCTTAGGGTTTGTTGTTTTTTCCTTTTCCTCTGAGTTTTCTTACAGTATAAAACGTGTGAATGGGTATGGGTTGTAGTCTGAAATCATGAATGTGGTGTCTTTGCTTCACTCAAATTTTTACAGCCCTTGATTTACACACAATAAAAACCACCAGTAAAACAACTAGTTTTATTCTCCTCTCTGGTAAGCTTAAGTTGCAAGTTGAGAACTCCTCAGAAGTTCAGCCTTTGTGAAAAGACTACAAAAGGAGCAGGGGCCAGAGTCTAATGCCACGCCTTAAGACCCTCCATCACTAAAAGCACAGACTAATGACTCGCATTCCAGAAGCAGGACACGCTGGTAAGTAATAAAAATCTTGGACTAAATGACAGAGCTGAAAAAAACCACCCAGGTAAGATATTGGACACACAGCCCTTTAGGATGTTCTTTACCACAAGGCAGTCATGGTTTAAAGCTTTAGTATTCTAGATATTAGCCTTAGTTTCCACAAATGCACAATGAATTTTGAGAGAAAAAACTCAGCATACTAAGTAATGTTCAGTTTACCCATGACATGCAAAGCACAAATTCCAGAAATTACACTTCTGGCTATATGAGATGCACTTATATTCCATGTATCCAAAGTATATGTTGTTTAACTTAGTGGTTTGTTTTATGAAAAGAAAATGAAAGACATCATTTGTATAGCTGCTTAATGTTTTATTCCTGGCTGGGTATTTGGAGTAGGAAAACAACAGCTTTCCTTTTGGCTGTTAGTGTTTAATTATTCAACGTTAACAGCCAAGAAGTAAGCTGTTAGCCCTCCTCCTCTTCTTCACAGCTTTTCTTTCCATCATGGGTCTAAATCTGTCCTTCACACATATGAAGAGCAGTTTGAATTGTAGGGATTGCATTTTGGCCTCACAGGAAACAGCCTATGACTTACAATATTTCCTTTTAATATCGGTGTAGTTTGTTCTCCAGTCTTTTAAAATGACAGTAGAAGCTTTGTTTCCTCTGTCTTTGATGGTCTCTTTTAAACACCATCACAGACCCTTCTCCTTCACAGGCCTGCTCCCAAGCTAAGCTCTCTAACTACAGCTTCTGAAATGTCATGAGTATTCTACCTAAATCACTGTACCCGCTGCTAGACAAAGTAAATAAGCTCTAAACATGGTGGGTTTCCTCCTGCTTCCTGAGAAGTCTCAAGAGCACAACATCTCACAGGATCTAACTAGATTGACTCTCAAAGCATTTAAAATTTTTCTTGAAAGATGGCAGATGAGAGGACGATGACTGTTTGAATCATCCCCAAATAATACCTCATAAAGCAAACAATGTATTCACTATATGTGGGTCAAGTGCATGAAGGCCAAATCCACTAGTGTCATCTTCAGCAGCGTGCAAGCTGTCTTTTCCTAAAGACTGAAAAAAGTCATACATCTTGCCTCTCTAGGATGAGAGCA
Organism: Elanus axillaris; assembly: GCA_026212715.1. NCBI lineage: Eukaryota > Metazoa > Chordata > Aves > Accipitriformes > Accipitridae > Elanus > Elanus axillaris. The sequence goes on along the minus strand of JANZLQ010000050.1, from coordinate 11,092,169 downwards.
ACCCATGACATATCACACACCTTCCCTGAACAGAGCTTTCCCCTTTACTCTCTTCTGAAAAAAGTCTCTGGAAAAAGATTCATCTGCTCCAGCTAAGCATGACAAAAGGTGGCTATGTAGCCCTTCACGACAGGTCATCCCAAGATACTTTTGCTATATCAGTCAGGGATACAAAACCATTCATGCCTGTTTCCTAACCTTTGCTGCCAAATCATTGCATTCAGGTTACATTATAGACTGTTTGAATTCCCATCAGTCTGACAGACTTGAAAAGTTAAGGGCAAAAGGAACACACCACATATGCAAAGCCATGAACTTATTGTGAGTCTACCTGAAGTCTTAACAGTCTAAAGAAAGAATTACCCATGCAGTTACATTGACGCTGACACTTCGCAGTTCAAGTTATATTCAGTTAAAAGTGTATATACACAAATGTTTTAATATCTACCCGGGTTTTTTTGGCAGCGTGCTTTTCTTTCCACTGCCCCCCTGGGTCTTAACAACAATAGTGTCAGTGCAGGGGGAAGGGAACAGAGAGCTATCAGTATTCAAGTCTTTTGCCAATATTATGTTGATGGTTTCTTCTCCCTCAACTTAGGATCTGCTTGAAGTCCTTTTTACATGTGTTCTAACACTCTCCGCACCTTAGTCTTTCTTCAGTCATCTCCAGCTCTATGTTACACATGTACTTACTACATTTGGTGTGTATTACATATGTTGGATACTTAATATTTGCTCTCTTTGTTATCCCTAACTGGTTTTATGCAGCTCTAAAAGTTGTCTTCCTTTGATCACTAGTATGTGACCTCTGTGAGCTGTTCATAGCCCTGGGGCCTCTGGTATCATCCTGTCCCTGTGCTCACAAGGTGTTTTATTCTCGGATCAGTCATACGTAGATAATTCTACAGAGAATAAGTACTTGTTACTAATATCTTCTAGTTACAAAAAATATGTAAGAAATTGTGTTACACTACACAGTTGTAAAAAGCTGACCAAAAGCTAAAACAAAGTAAGAAATAGTAGCCTGGTCATTAAACAATCACTGTTACAGGAAAACAAGCTAAAAGAAATCTGCAGGCATCCCAAGAGAAGTCCACGCAAACCCCAACAGGTCCAGAGGCCTCTGTTACTAACTTCCGACAAAGCCTGTGGCCTCTTACAATAAATGGCAACACCATATCTACTGGGCTACGAGGCTACAGCTTTTCCTTCAATACTGGCCTTATGATAGAGCTCTGAAAGTCTATAGCGGAAAAGGCTCTAGTCAAATTCTGAGTTTGAAAAAACCTCTGAAGAATTTATGTCTTCACGTCAGAAGTGGACCTCTGGCAAGTGGTGAGGACTGTGATGCAAACCCTTTCTCTTCAAGATCAGATATTCAATTCAGACTAGATTAGAAGCGACTAGATTTCATTACTCGTCAGTCAGTCTCTATGACAAATGTCTGAATTACAAATTTGCCATCATACAGGAAACAAACAGGCATTTTTATTCATTGCAAAAGAAGAGCAAAACTGAAGATTTTATGGCTGTGAAGAGCACTGTAACACCCTCTTTAGTCCAAATGAAATCTTACTTCTCACCACAATGAAGTGATCATACTCTTGAAAGGTGCTCACTGCTCCCTCTCTTAGCTCAAAATACAGGAATAAACAGCATGTGTGAGTCTCCAGGACAGTCAACATAATCCTCAGTCCCTGACCGCATATCCAAACACAAATGCAGATTTAGACTGAGACTCACTGTCTCTGACCTCTCTCTCCATTTCAATGTTGGTGTCACTTTGAAAAAAATGGTTGTTACAGATTATGTAATGATAATAAAAAGATACCTATGAAATCCATGCAACTCTTAGCTTAGCCTTTACTATTTCATGTCTTTTTCTGTTGAGGTTCTCTTATTTCAAGAAAGAAATTATTATCAGACTTGGAATCTCATAGCACATGGAAGAGGCAATGTGACCTTTACTCCTATTATCTTCCAAAAATAGATGAGATTTTAATTCCATCCTAACATGCTTCATGTTACTTCCAGGCACCATCAACATCATCATTCTCGTTTATCTCTATGCAGAGTCGTTCTGGAATCTGGTGAAGAAACTTCCAGCTGATGACTGGAATTATTATGATGATGATTGTGTAAAGAGGCGTTAATCAAGGACCACTGAGCTAGGCCCTCTACAAACATACAGAATACAATCCTGGACCACAAAGACTGATTTCTGAGATGCTCTGGGTATTTTAGCAAACATTCTCACGTTCTGAGTCTACAACATGTAGAAAAGAGGAGGGCCAATTTTTCAGGACTGCGTCTTTTGTTTGCAACTCATCAACCACATCGATTTGGGCTACTCATCTTGAAAGAAAGGGAACAGGACAAAAAATAGCAATTATACCTGCAGAATTTTTCAAAAAACAAAATTCCCCAAACAAGTTAAGATTTTCCTGTCTGTCCCGTGTACTGAAAGTATTGCAAAAGCAAGGACACTTGCTTGCAGATACAAAACAGATTGGAAAAACCCTGCCTTTGTGATTGAAGAATGTCTCCACCTTTTAAACACTGGAAGTTTTTATTGATTTCCCCACCAGATGGAGTAGCATGTACAGTTTTGATGATTCTTGCAGACATGACTTATTTATTTGGAGCACATACTGTATTCTTAGCTAATTTCATGGAAGTATCTCTACTTGGCCCAGTAAATAAAAAATTCAAGCTCCAAAGACTGAATAAAATCACAGATAAAACTAAGAATATTCTTTCTCTCCACAACTCTCCAAGACCTTTGATAATCTGCAGTAGGCTTTTACTGAGGTTCTGCTCAACCTCAGCTCTTTACCTCAACTACTATCCAGCAGAAATATCCTGTTTCAGAGGAAGCATACATTCAAGTCAGCATCAGAAAGGCTCCACAAGAATCGTATGGTCATAGGATAATTCAGGTTGGAAGAGACCTTGAAAGGTCATCTACTGTAACCCCGTTACCTACAACTCAAAGGTGGGTCACCTATGAGATCAGACCAGGCTTCCCAGGGCTTTATCCACTGCGTCCTGAAAACACCCAAGGGAGGAGACTCACAATCGCTCTGGGCAACCTGCTCCAGTACTTGACTGTCTTCATGTGAAAAGGTTTCTCCTTGTATCCAACCTCTCTCATTTCAACTCATGCCATTATTTCTCATCCTCATGCCATGTACTGCCGTGAAAAGCCTGCCTTCAACTTCTTCATGACCTCCGTGTAGGTATAGAAAGGCTGCAACTAAGACTCCCCTTCTCCAGGCTACACAGGTCCAGTTCCCTCAGCCTCCCCTTACAGAGCAAGTACTCCAGCCCTGACCACCTCTGCTGGATTTGCTCCAGGTTATCACTCTCTTTCCTATATTGAGGGTACTCAAAACTGGACACAGCCAATCTCTGCTGTAAACTGACGTGTTGTACCGCCAGTCTCCTGTATTTCCTAGTAGTGACAGCTCATGCATGGGCTAGCTCACATCAGATGGACTTTATACTTTTATTTCAAGTGCACAGCATTACACAGAGGAATATTTTTAACTTAAGGACCCCAAAAATCCTGAATTCTAGTCCAGCCTTCTCACTGAATTGCTGTGAGGAAAGGATTAAATTCTTCAGTTTCCACACTGCTTCCATGCAAGGACAGCAGACATCTCACAGGAAACATATGTACAAAGTTCAGCCCAACTTGGCAAGTCTTACCTGTGACAAGCGCTATTCTTTCTTCATTAATGTGACAAAAGAACACATCCCCTAAAGCCTTGGGATCGGTTTCAGAAGCAGGTGTGATAAGGTGGGACCTATTCAACGCTTCCATCTCAAGCTGTATTTTTCCTCAAAAAAGCAGGATGATGCTAGATGCCCTCAGCAGAAACCCAAGCGGTGTTTTCTGGCAACAAACAAAGGTGGGCACATACACAAAGAAACTGGGACCGGCAATGATGCAGCGCAGAAATGAAAGCGAGGTCAAAGCACTGGCTTTGCTCAGATGTAAACAGCTTTATCCCACATACAGCAACAAAGCTCAGGACCTGTGATTACTGCCCTTCTCAGCAAGCAAAAGGAGATAGAGCCTGTGCAAGACAAGAACAAGACCAAGTCAGTTCTTCAATGAAGTACATCCCACATATGAACTTGAGCTACATATGAATGATATATCTCCTACAAAGCAGCAACTGCAACTAGACAGGGTATCAGGGGGTGAGCAGAAGCTGTATGATTGTTTAAAACAGAAAAGAAGTTGAGGGATTAGTCTGGCCAAAACTTGAAGGCAGCAAACCAGGAAAATAAAGAAATGATAGTGGCAGTGCTTGTTACTAATAACTAGTAAGTATTAGTGGTTCTTAGGAATTAATAATATCTCAGAGCATTATGTTTTCTTTACTATCATATTTCAAGACAAAACATAGCTCGGCTTTTATTTTAAATTTACTTCCAGTTCTGAATGAGAGACTGTTGTCTTCTGATGCACGTTAACGATCTTCCAGGGAGACTGTGTTACAGGGGTTTTACCCGGCAGCATCAAGTGAGGGTGAGAAACAAAAAGTAAGAAGGGAAGCACTGCATGAAAGCTCTTTTGTCACGGCAGGTGCCGAAAATATTTAGCATGGGCATACTAATTAGGCATTACAGTAACGCTTTCAAGTCTAGGATCTGATGGTGTTAAATGCACAGTGAAAAAATGAGACTTTGTATGTGAAAGTATTGCTTTGACTCCATATATTTTCCAGTTTACAATACAACAATTGAGTTACACCTGGAATGCCAGAACTTGTGGTGCCATCACTCTACCACTTTAATCTGCTTTTACAGCTTTTTCACAGCCGGATACTTCACAAAGACACTTACGGTAAGATAGGAAGCTGTGTTGGGAACGTATGGCAGTTTTTATGACAAGGTTCCCTGTCATCTTATCCATGAATTATAAATAGCAGTATTGTTCCCAACTTTAGCATTATCTGAAAGCCACTGTCTTATAGTAGATGGTGGGGAAACAGGTTCTGGCACATTAATACAATTGTCTCACAGCACTTTTCTACTAAACATGGTGATTAGATGGCTTTTTAAGGTATCAGCTATTCATTACCTGATGCGCATGCATTTTAGGGGCCAGGCAACTTCCTTACATCAATACCATCTTCCTAAAGTACAGGCATTTTTACACGGCCTGTGAATCAGCTACAGATTCTACTAAGCCTGGCATAACTACGCCTACAACCTCACTGCTAAAAGGTGTCTTTTTACACAGGGAGATAGCTAACGGCCGCACTTATCCCAGCGTAACTTCTCAGACAAGGCATGGGAAGTTCACGTATCTTGAATTATAGAGTTTGATCAGTCTATAAAATGCTTTTATGTTGCATTGCCTGCAAAAGCAAGGAAAGTGAACTTTGTGGCATCAGTATTATTTTATCCCTCTAGGCTTTGATGTCTATATGGCAAAGATGAGCCAGGTGTAAACATCCAGACATCGGTACCCACACTCTCTGGAAAACATCCGTACTTCAGCCACTATGGGGGACCTGGCTGGTGAGCACTGCCAACTGACTGGGATTACATGAATAGGGTTCTTCCTCAAAACTTTTAGCATCTTGTCTACTTGAGAATGGAGAGACCACCCAGCCCTGAGACCCTGGATGGACAAATGCTCCCAAGAGAAAGAACCAGGATTTTCACACCAACAAACAATGAGCCTGCCAGAGGCTCTTAAGCCAGAGAGCAGGCAAGGGTGATGGGGGACAGAGCCACTGGTAAAGTTACCTAAAATCCTGTGTTTGTGGAGACAAAGGGAAGAGGAGCTGTCCACCAGAGCACTTGGACACACAGATATCGGCTTGTTGTGGCTTTAAGTCATTTTAGGGAAAGATCCTAGAGACTGAACCCTTTTTTATAGGCAAAGAAGTGCCTGGCAGAATGTTTACAGTTGTATTCCTAGAGCCCCTCTTCCTTTCAGAGAATTAGTTCAAGGAAGAAAGAAAAAAGGGTGAGTATATATTTAGAAGTTTTCTTCCTTCAACTGGGATCCCTGGGAATGCTGAGAGGAAATTCAGAAAAGCACACCTTTTAACTGAAATCATACCAGAAATTAACTTTTATGTGTTGCTCTGGCCACCCAGTGCATATTGTAGCCATCTCCTAGGACAGTCTGTATGAGACCTACACATAACAGAAATGGTGTAGGCTACTGAGAAGTAAGAACTTTATATAAACCAGTTTATGAGCCAGCAGATAGATCTGAATGCACAGGTGGTGAGTGAGAAATGAACAAGCAGAAGGCCTGGGAACAGTGCCTAGTGAATTTTGGGAAGGCACTCTCAAGCACATCTGAGTTTTCACTCGCATCCTCCATGCAAAGTAGAGCGTGGGGCTAGAGCCTGCTCTTACATGAAATCCAGTATCTCAATGCCAGCCTTGCACGCAAGCCCAGACATACCAGGTTTTTGTGAGGATGGTCAAAAACAGGGACAGGAACTTAGAGTAAACCTGCAGTGATGCAGACTCATTCTCATGCTCCTGGCAGGAAGGCAATTGGTCTTATTATCTGCATCTTCAGCAATTTTATGAGGACATCAAATTTCAGAAAGTGGTAGCCAGGCTGGAGAATAGCACACCAATCTGAAGGACCTTAGGAGTATGGAAAAATGAGGCAATAAAAACCTCTTGAAGTTCAGAAAGGACAAATGTTAAGTCCTGCATCTTGGATGCAGCAACACTGTGCAACAAGAAGACATGGCCTGATTCACCAGAGAGCAACTCTGCAGAAAAGGACCTGGCTGTCCCAGTGGACAAGTGGAACATGATCAAGCAGCAAGCCCTTGCAGTGATGAAGGCTAACCCTATAGGAAGACACACAAAGAGCATGTCGAGGGAAGTAATCTTAAAGATACTCCTTTATTTGACACTCATTTGGAATACTGTGTTTAGTTTTGTGCCCCCAGTACAAAAGAAACAATGATAAACTGGAGAATCTAGGAGAGGGCCACTTAGATGTTTGGGGCTGGAGCACATGACATACAGGGACAGAGGCAGCCAGGTTTGTTTAGCTCAAGAGGGCTAATGGGGAAACGCTACCTCCTGTCCTCACCTATCTAAGGTTAGAGGGCAAATGGAGCCAGAATGCCCTCACCAATGCACAGCAAAAGGAGCAGAGGCAATCACTGCAAGGTCAAACAAGGGAACTTCTAATTGGATATAAGAAAAAAAAATCTTTGCCAGAGAGTGGTTAAGCACAGGGACAGGTACCCAGAGAAACTGAAATCTCCCTCCTTGGAGATTTTAAAAATGCAAGTGGACAAGGCCCTCAGCAACCCGGTCAACCTTTGACGCTTGCCCTGTTGTCAGCAGGGAGCTGGAACAAAGACATCCAGGAGTCCCTTCCAAAGTACATTTCGTTATGACCTATACCCATATTTTCAATATTATTTCACATTGTCGTAGCTACCTAGTGTTAAGTGCTGGATCCAATCTGAATTTCCAGTTCATGGAAAATGTTGACATTTGGCAACTACTCTTAATTTTAATTTTGACCAAAACATTTTTTTTTTTAAATTAAGAATTTTTTAAAATAATTGTTTTGAGATTACAGAAAGTTAAGCATATAGATTTAATTTTTTAATATTAAATTTAATTATTTTTATTCATAGATTACTTTTTTAAAAGATCATGAATTTGTGATAGCATCAGATCCTCATAAATGCTAACTTTGTTGTTTAAGAGGAATACTCTTTTTTTTGTATGTGATCATGGTCCGGGGTAAGATGTGCCTTATTTTATTTCAATCTACCATATATTGTAAATTGCAGCAAACTATTTCCCATCTTTTCATGGCTATTTATTGAGAATGTAATAGAGACAATGAAAAGCTGAAGCTGTTGAACATGAGAACATCCTTCACCAAGATGTTAATTAGCTGTTGATTTAAATAGCTTTTTTTAAAGGAAGAAAACATCTTCTAGTCATCCTTTTGGACAGAACTGCCCCATTTTCCCTTAACACTTCGTGATTTCATTATTTCTCTACTCCTCCAGTGAAAAGGCCTGGCTAAAGAGGCGTTAATATCTAATGCAGAAGAAAAGCAGATGCCAGAGGTTGAAAGGGGTGGGAGGAGGTTAATTCCCCCCCCCCAACTTTCAGTCTTTATTTATACCTTCAGAAAGCAGGAAGGGACATCAATTGCCATCTTTCTTTTCCTGCCAATTCACTTTCAAAATTTCATCAAAACTGTTCTACAGGTCTGCAGAGCTTAGTCTGTTGCCTTGCTGGCAGAACTCAGAGGCCAAGGAGGGAGCCGTACTGCACTGCAGCCACATCTGGTAGGATGCACCACAGTTTATGGCTGTTGCTCCATTTGAACCTCAAGATCCACTGCTCCAAAGCACAAAACTAGGCTGGAACCCAGTTCTTCCATGGCCTGAGGCAAGAACTGCAAAAGAAGGGCTGCAAGGGACCAAGCTAAAGAAGAGGTCGTAGTGCTGAAACACCAGCTTCACTGAAGACAGTACTTAAGCTTACTTAACAGGGCAGTTTTTGCCGTGCTGCACAGGCACAAATTGGCAGCGTTCACAAATTGCTCCTCCTGCTGCTATCTGGAGGTGAGAGGAATTTCCTAGTTACAGAATTGACTAGTTCCTCAAATAGTCTGATGCGCTACAGACAAATACACATACATATAATTTAACCCAGCTACCTAAAAAGTCAAAATGCTAGTACATTTGGTCAGAAGAAACCAGTGCCAAGTTTCTAGAACAGAACTACTTGGATTTGTCCTCAGGGTATGCTGGTTACGTTTGCAGAAGTCTGCTGACAACAAAAGCATACAAACATCTCTGCTATCAATGCGGTACGGAAGAGGTGGAGCAGTGCTTTCTGCTTCTATCATTTGACCTCCTCCTCCTTCCATCCCACAGGGTTGCCAGCACACCTACCCAAAGCTGTGCTGCCTACCCTTTCCATGCATGGCCACCCCTAGAGACCTGTGCTCTACTCACCTACCTCTGGTGTTTGGACAGAAGTCTCCCCATAGACAAGCTACAGATATATTCCCAAACACTATGGTATGGTACTTGTCTACTAGTCTGTGAAGAAAAAAACTGAAAACATCACATGATGTGCTAAGAAAGGCTGTGAGAGATTCAAAAATACTCCAATATTTCACATCTTAAACTCCCAACACACTCATATTTCTAAAAACTTTCTGATGCCATCAGGTACAAGTATCATCCAACTTCTGAAGCGAACCTTTCTATCAGTCACTTGTGGCATATTTCAAAAGTGTAGAATCACAGTTTTGTCAGGGACCCAGCTTTGACAGTGTTATAGCATTAAGATGAAACATACCATAAACTTTGTCACAATCTGCCCAGTGCCTGCAACTTCCACCGAATATATTCTCATTCCTAGTCTCTATGATGCTCCAAGTAAAAAAAAAAAAAAAATTAATTAAAAAGGCAGAATTTTGGAAGAAGCATATTATTTTACAGCTCATTCCTTCCCTTAAGTACAAGGAAGGTCTATTTTTCTAACCAAATTGAATTTAATCATCAGTGTAGCTCCTGGGTATTCGTTTCAGGTTTACAGTAAAGAGTGAGCTTAGAAAATGAACAGTAAAAGCACTAGATTTCCCTTCTGAGACAAACCCACAACTGCCTCATCCTCCTCACACAGATGCTTAGCAGGTTTCCCCTTAGCTTCACTAGACAGTCAAGCCCATCACACACACAATAACAGTTTGCTAACACTTCTCTAAGAGGTTTTCTTTTTATTCGTCATTGGTTACACAATTATTTTGATAGAAGACTAAGACTAATCAAAACTTACATCCATTCAATTTGTTTTTTTCCCACAGCATAGTGGTGACCCAGTTGCCATACACAGCATAAAATACTGCCTAGCGATGCCAAGGCACTAGCAGATAGACTCTAACTCTGTGTTGGCAGAACCAACATGAAGCAACTTAAAATGAAAGTAGTACCCATGTGGAACAAACATGCTCCAGCAGCATTTACTGATTTATTGGGGTTTTTAAGTGCTTTCCTGAATTGCCAATTATTTTTTCTTCAAGGATGGCGCTGCTAAACTTTTTGCTCTTTGGAAAGTCTTTGTTGATGACTGTGACCTGCCAAATATAGCTTCATGGGAATTTGGGGGGTTTCATCACCACTCTACATTCTCAGATTATTTCATCACCAAAATGAAGTTAAATATCAGTGGCTCTGTCAGCAGCAGCTGGGATGCAGGGTTGGATTTCATCTCAATCTGGCACCTATAATGTTGACAAATGTTCTGACTACTCTGAGTCGCTGTCCACAGTTCTTCAGCTGCCTGGAGCAACAGGCTGCTACACAGCACCTTTTCCCGACACTAAAAAGAGGTTAGCAGAACTAAGCCCTAGAAATAGAGTTTTGTCACCACTGACTACAAACGGTGCACGACTATTAGATCTCCACAAGGTAGCTGCTAAAGTTACCTCATCTAAAGTTAAATCTCATCTTAGAGGTGAGATTCCTGTGTTCACACAGAGAAAAGGAGTTCATCAAGTTACCCATCCCCAAGAAAAGTCAGGAAAAAGTGGGGAGAAAGGGCTAACACTGGATGAAGTACTGGCATTCCTTAAATGTCAGGAAGGAATAGCTGCAGGGAAACTACCTTGCTCAGACACCAGGTCAAACAAAAGACCTCTGTGCTTTCTGCAGGACATAGATGCTTTTTCAGAGAAGCTATGCTGCCACAGCCACAACAGCCTAAACAACTGAGATAAAGTTTGCTGCAAGAAGTCATTTTACTGAAAAATTTCCCCCCCAAAGTGGTCAATCTTCATGCAGTGGTCCAAGATAAGAGGCCCTATCTGATGCCTTTCTGTTCCTGAGTTTGCCACGGGACAGAAAGTGGTTTGAAATGATTTCAGCTTGGTGGTAGAAAATATTCTTGGAAGCAGAACTAGCAAAAGCATTTTCTTCTTCCCACAGGTGTTGTGAGGTTCCTTCTCTGCTCAGAGACAGGGAGATAATCTCACTCCACAAACTCTTTCATTCAATTAAGGCAATTCTATCATTAGGTAATTTTGCATGCAGACAGCAGGGAGATTACTATTATTTCATTCCACCTGGAACAGAGGAGAGAAAGGCTCTAATTCTACTATCCACCACTGTGAGTTCCTCCATGCATGAGTCTTCAACCTTCCGTCAAGTTTTTGTTTGTTTTGTAAATCATGCCCACATGCCATAAAAGGTGATACAAAAAAAAGCTTTTCAGCATGGCGCCAACAGTGGAACAAAATTAGAAAGCTGGGTCTACCAAGCCCCCCAACTGCATCAGGTTCAGATTCACACTCAATTAGAATAGTTTGGTCTTTCACAAACTTCTCAGTAGTTTGTATCATGCTGTTATGTTTCTTCCCTCACAGATGTCTTCCTGAGGCGAGGAACACATATGCTCTCCTCCACTGATTACAACATATACCATACTGGTAACTCATGGAACTTTTATGTAAGAAAGGAGTAACATTACTCATCAGCCAATCTTGGGAATGTAAGGCAACATTGCTTTAGGTTCTTTTCATACTACCTTACCAGAAAAACATTCAGAACAGCAGCTAATAAACATGGAAGAAGGTCTCATAGAATGGCATTTGATAATAGATGTTGGGGATGCAGCCCCTCTGAAACTGGAACATACTGACTGTAAATTTAGTTCTAATTTTATTTTGGAAGCATTTCACTAAGATAATGTCTTACCTCTGCAGCATTTGTAAATATATTTGATCTCTCTGTAGTATCAGAGGAGGAAAACAGGGTTTTACTCAGTGATAAATTCTTGAACTAAAAAAACCAACCAAACAAAAAGCCAAAACCCCACACTAAATGAACTAGAATTTCAGTTTGTTATTATTAAGACAAACAGCTCTTTGGAGGCAGTGCATGAAAAGTTTTGCTTAGTTGTTTTACAAAATGATAGTGTAACTTCAAAGAATTCCTCCATTTCTGGTTGGTCAAAAGATCACACACTATTCTAGAAGGCAGCTGTGTGAAAAATCCTTCAAAATAAGAAACAAGGTAATTATTTGCAACTTGCAGCCAAATGCGAGATAAAGGTATCAAATCTGTGGTGATCCACATCTGAACATGGATTTTGTCATAAGTAAAATGGGTCTGTTCTGTTCACTGTTGTTACTACCTGCCATGTCTCTGCAGAGCGTTATCCTACCACATGGCACAATTCAGTATAATCAGCAGCCTCCAGAGAAAAAGAAAACTAGAATATAGAAGGAAGAACAGAAGGTCACAATACATGTCAGGGATGAGATGTATTCAGTAACGGCACACCTGCTCTTGCTTTGCCTGCCTTTCTTTCCATCAACTTCTGAAATCAAAGCAGAAATCACAAATGCTATACAATTTTCCCCTCAATTAAAAAAAACAGCCAAAAGGCAGACAGTCCCCTCTTACAGCTTACATCCCAAATTAAGATTCATTAATACTCTTAACATATTACTAACAATGTCAAGTCTACAAAACAGCCTTCTATGAAATGCATTTATATGAACAGCTAACACGAGGATGTCAATGCAGCCTTATTACCAAAGCTGGAAGTATATAACAAGTCAGCCTCTAAAGAAACAAGAGGCATCTCTTTCACCAGACCAAAAAAAAAAAAAAAAAAAAAGAAAAAAAGATAAATTCTTCTACCAAGCCCCTCACAGAATCCATGAATATATTTATAAAACCATTCAACTCTCACCACATGATCTCAGTATAGCATCCACGCATCTCTAGCTAACACAGCTGAGGAAAAGAACACAAGCTGTTCTGTTTGCTTCTTTGCACTGCTGTCACCGTACAGTCTAATAAGGGCATACCATCTTACATTTTCAGAGACACATCCTTTTGCATTTCTAAACTGATAAAGCAACCGTACATATGTGCATGCATGTATCTTTACAGATACATCTATGCCTGTAGCAAAGGCATTATAACTTACTGTGAACAGTACTGAAGAGAGCATACACTAGTTTATGTTATGTCTGAGGCTCAGAGAGCTTAAGAAACAGCTGGAGATGAGACATTGGGAGGAACTGACAGTTTCTTCTTGGAGGGTAAATTCAGAGTCTGATGTGATAAAACCAAAAAAAAACCAATCCTTCTGCTGCAAAAGAGCTGTGTATGTATGGGACAGTTGAACAACTGCCCTTTCCCTTGGTCGCTTCAAGAATGACAAACATTGTGAGCGATTATCAGAGGCACAGTACTTATCGTGACATGATAGCAAAAGATGGGAGGAGTTCACATGCTACATGCACACTACATGAAATGTTGGCCTGGAGGTAACGAACTGGATACCAGTAAATAGTGAAGCCTAGAGGGAAAAAAAAAAACCAAACGGAAAGATTGTTTTTGTGCAGTAGAGCTTATACACAGACAGCAGAAGTAAAAGGTAGCTCTGAAACATCAGAACTAATGAAGTCCCCCCATCCCTACAGATCAATAGCTTGTGGATGATTGACTTCAGTGCACAAAATGGCGCAAGGGCTAAGATTAAAGCTTTTCCTATCATAAAGGCATTTAAGAAGTTTAGCTCTCCCCCTATTCTCCCTTGGTAAAAAGTTAAAAGTGAGTCTTTTGCTCAGAGGGCACTTCCACAGTCTCCTTCTCCACCAGCTACCTATTCCATCCAACCCTTAAGAACAGCATCTTTCAGCTTCTATTCCTCTATTAGATCAGACTGAAGTTGGATCACACACTCAGATCTATTGCTGGGGGAGAGAGGGAAAGCTTAAGTGACATAGACATACTCATGTACAACAGGACCATTTCCTTATAAAACCCCTTCTTCACTTGAGCCTGAGGTTCCCAAAAAAAATTTTTTTTAAAAGTCAAGAATAAAATATTCTAGTACTTTATCGCATCTTTTATGGAAATGTAAGTTCTTCCAGATTTCCTGAACCTAAAGGTTAAGGAGACCAAGTAAAAATCTTTGTGGACCTATAGCCTTCTGTAGCATTTAAGTAAACTATAAAGATATTTACCATTTCTAAAGTCAGCTCAGCCAAGCTTGCATTTCAATTACATACAAATAAGCATAAAAAGCCAAAGTCCTAGCTGTCTGATACAAAGCTTTGCAAATGACCATCCTTTCTTCTTTTCCACCAATTACTGAAAGCCTAGTTTTCTGTATTACTGATTTGCTACTGTTTATTAGCATGGCCATAATTTACTCACCCAGGTGAAACAGAATTTCACATTCATTATTAGCCAACTTGTGGTAAGTCTTTGCAAACTGAGTTTCTTCACCTGTACCTGTGAAGCTTAAGTTTTCATAAACACCAATGGCAAGAATCCACCACAGCTCGTGTACATGAAATGCTAAAAAAAGAGTATGAATATTATATGTTTTCAATTCGTGATCATTTTAATTAGCATAAAAGCACTAGATAATCTGTCTTTTTATTATGTACAAGGAACATCAAAGCAAGCTATGGATGTTTCAGCTAGCTGCATGCAACTGAAGTATCATTTCTTTCATGAATCAAAGCAGCAAGATTTTTTAAACCATAGGAAAGCTCACACTTCCAAAATATAAAGCCAAGAAGGAGTGGCAAGTAATTTGTGCAAAATTATAGACATTAAACTCTATGACAGTGTATGCAAAAGTCTATGATACAGGCCATTCTAGAAAACAAAATATTTAATCAAGGACAGCACTGTCAAATTAGTCAACACTTTTATACTCAGTTGAATTAAATGTAGGCTGTACAGCAGTAAGCTCGCCCCCCCCCCCCCTTTGTTTTTCTGAGTTTGTAGCTGATTTGGTCTTTAGAAGCAGCAAGACACCAGCCAAGCAAAAATACAGGAGGCTTTAAATGGAATTATTTGATGTGGCAAAACAGCTTTTAGGGACCAGAAGCATTTCAAAGAAAATTCTTTCCCGGTATTAGAAAACATCAAGTGTAAAGAAAAGTTTACCTAAATAGGTATTACTATTATCCATTATTCCTTTCCCTTTGATTACCACAAATTAAGTCAGCAGCACAGTCTGTCCACATGGTCAACAGAACAACTCATTTGCATTTGGTCTTTTCTTAGCATTTTCTTTCTTGCCTTAAAACAAAATCACTGACTGTACAGACTTTAGTTTCTTGGTAGGCACAGCATTTAAATAAGAGATCCTTAGTTCTGCTTTTTGAAGTGGTGAGCTAATCCCCCTGCTTATTTAATTTTCCCTTGTGTTTTTACTTCCCTCCCATATGCATAGCTGTAAGTGATTTGTGGATCATTTTCCCTTTGATACATGATTTATTTGGCTCAGTTTCTACTGCTTTAGTGTATCCTGCTACCCCACTACCTTTGAGTCACCAGAATTCCCTGTTCCTCAACTTTCAATCCTCTGAAAACACAACCCTCCTACCATTACATTTAGTGAGACAATTTTCAGCTTCTGCTTCAAGCTTCTATCTTTCCATCTACATTTACACTAGGTATTATGGCACAGCTCAAAGCAATTATCCTCACAGCTCTGATACCACATTCCTTATTCTTGTTGCTGTTATGAACAGTTTCTTCTTTTCAGAAGTAACACTACTTTAAGAATTGCTTTAAAGGAAGGTGGTACGTTAAGAGAGGCTACTTCTACAACATGTCAGCAGTCAACACTTGGCTGCATAACCAAGAATATTGTTATCCCATTACAAGCTGATAATCAAACAGGAATAGTAACATGAACAACAGGCTAAAAGAATTCTATCCAACTGTATGGAAAGGCCTGATTTAATTATCTGAATCTCAAGACCACATCAGCAGTGAGAAACAACTGAAACACTAATGTACCAATATGTATGTACCTTTAAAAAGAGGAAGGAATTGCTGCCGGACCTTTCAAAAGGAAAATAAAGACCACCACCCAGAAGGAAACTGGAGTGATTATCTGAAGAGTCACTTAGCTGTATCTCAGGCTGTTTGTGTGTCCTGTTATTTAAAATGCAGCCATTGCTTTTCCAGTCCTCCCATTCCATTTTCCTCCCTAAGTCTCCTTGAAAGAGTCTGGACCTGCAGAAGAAACATGTCTTTGACAGCCATGCAATTATTCTCTTTAAAATCAGTTAGGTACCAGTTCATGTTGTTCCTCAAGTGCAGTTTGAAAAACAAACATAATTATATACTTTTATGTATAATGAGAACTGAGTAAAATTTAACTTGCTTTCGCATGTTTGTGCACCTGATTTTGCCTCTCCCATTTACAAGAAAAGACCTTCTGGCATAAAATTCTATAGCAAGGCAGAGTATAGAAGAATCTGGTTTGAACTGTCAAATGGCATTGATTCAAATATGGTTATACATGAAAACCACGAGTAAAAAGTTTTAGTTGTGGTATATTGCAATAGGAGGAAAAAATACAGTTAAGACTGTTTCTATTTCCATATACAATTTTTATTGCAATACCTGTATTCTAAGTGTACAGATACAAATACAAAATGACCCATGACAGACTGTAAACCTGCCCAAATAGCAAACTGAGAAATTAACTCGGTATTAGAGCCAAAGTTGACAGAACTTCAACAGGTGACAGGAAGCTTTCCCAGTCTCTCTCCAAGAACAACCAGGATCCACCATATTTTTGGTCCAAGATGTATGCTTTAAGTTGGCAGCTGAGTCTATGAGCGAGTGTATTTACCCCAGATGTGCAGCATAAACACAGAAGCAATAAAAAGAAGACTCATGACCAAAACTGGAACAGGCCCACTAAAAATAAAGAAAAAAAATAATGCATTAACATAAAAAAAAATGTCTGCTTTGTCCAAAGGCTGGCCATTATCAGCCAAGTGAACTCATCAATTCATAAGCAATTGTACTAGAAAACTCTTACTCCACTCCCACAGAAACATCTTGAAGTATACAGAAATGAGATAACCACCTCTATCAAAAACTGCTGCTGCCCCTGTGTTTTTAAAGGTAGTTTTATACACCCTAAATGTTATGTAACTATAAAGCAAAATATAATAACAAAAACTGTAACATATTTAAGAAGTAATTAATGGTTCATTATTACTCATCATTGTGAAAACAATCTCCAGAAAATTATCATCTGTATTTACTACTCAGATAGCCACCTGAACAGAGATGTAGTCAGATACAAAAACAAACAGAGTCCTCTAGCGGCTAGTAAAATTTTGGCATAAAATTAGCAATAGCTGTTTTTTCAGGGGTTTTATTTCATTTGAAACTAATGGCAGCAGTGGGTGAGAGATTGGAACTTCTGTTTTCTTGAAAGAGATACACAAAACGTCGAAGTTAACTCTATGGTTAAATCATTACCTAAAACGTATAAATTAACAAATCTTTTAACTTTTTTCCTTCCCACTTTTATATATCGTTTAGAAAAGGTATAGTGATGTTTTTAAAAAAACAGTTTAATCTTAGGGTGCATGTTGAGAGGCTAAATCATCTGTTTCACACTGTTCTCAGACACAACAATTACGCACCCTATTACATAATTACACACTCTCAACACTGCATCATACCACTCACTTCATACAATCTCATCTCTGATTTTCAACTTGCTGTTGGTAGAAATACCATGAATTCTGTTATCCAGCCTGGATTACCTCCAGGTTGCTGTTTATGAGCAGGTAAACGTTACTTGAATACAAAGTAAAAAAGAAACTGAAAATTGTTTGAAACAATTTACTAACATTTTTCTATGAGATCATGGTCCGTGTAATTCAAATGTTCGTTAACTGTAATCTTACACTGAGTTTTAAAACTCAATTATTATCCAACATACTTATACTTATTTGGGTATGGAGAACTCTGAACACAGACATAAAGCATTTAGCAAATAAATCAGTAACAAAACATGCAAATTTAAAAAAGTCCACACACACAGTGACTACATAAGCAACCCCTATCAAGGGCTATCTTTCACTAAGCAACAGAATGTACTTCTCAACCCCCAGTTTTTTTATACATATTTGAAGTTTATGTCCTACATAATATAAACCATAATGATATCAGGTGCACAAAAGTCCTTACACTGTATCTGAATTACTATTTAATTAATTTGAGCCTTTAGTAGTAGTAATATGTGAGCTACTCTCTGCTGAAGGGCAGAGAGGAATAGAGGAGCACCACTAACCAGAACAGAGCAACATGGAAATAAAAAGGGTGGATTGTTTGGGGTTCTTTTAAAAATGCAGATGACATCGATCCCTCTATAGAATATCCAGCTTTCCAATACTGACGTGCATCTCATTTCCTGCAGTCCCAAAGACAATCTGCTGAAACCCTGCAATTCTTCTCCATATACCTGAATCTTCTCAGCCCACCATGCAGTTTAAATAAATCATAAAAAAAAAAAAAAAAAAAAGATTCAGGCACCTCTAAAGATTTGATACTGTGCGTTCTCAGAATGTCTTTCATAAGGCTGCCTATTGCACCACAAGCCCAACTTCATTCTCTATCACAGCTCTACAGGAAACACCGCCTATAGCTCTTTAAGCAAGAAAGTTCAAGACAAGATACAGGAGCCACAGGTACCAAGTACCACAGAAACAGCAACAAGTTTGGGTTTAGTCTTCTTTTCAAAGTATGCAATGCTCAATCTGAGTTTTAAGGAGAAAAATACCATATCCCACTCTCAACCAGATCCCCCACAGCAGCCTTTTGCTAATATTGTTTTAAAAGACATATATATATTTTGTAGCATCGTGTACCACAGATAAATGTATTTTCCTGAGGCGAACCAAACATGCTCATTCAAAGTATTTATTATTTCTGATGTTGAGCACAGATACTAAATACCTGAAGCACCAGGGGCACAAATATGTATAATATAAAATATAAAACTTTTGATCTAGAGTGAAATTCTCCTGTCATTGCTAGCATGAGATAACCTGTTCTCTGATGTTTTTATGCATTTTTTTCATAGTAATTTTAAGAGTTTGTGTTTTAAACAATATGAGAAAACACACAAAAAAAACCCTTAACCCACCAGGCTAAGCTTTTACACTGCTTTATGCAGCAGTGATCACAACCATTTTTAAAACCAACTTTGGCTGAGGCACTTTTCTGAGGCAACCACACCCCTCTATAACCCATTTTCATTTTTAAGCCTACTGAATAGGACAGAGATCATAACAATTGGTTGCTATGGAAAAAAACATGCATAGAAAAACACACAGAAAGCTGTAAGCAAGAAAGTTGCCCCCAAGCTATGGTTGAGAAAATGTTACATCTAGCGTGCAGTTGGTTTGTAAAACTGACTCATTTTTTTACATATTTGTTTCTTCATTAAAAGCCTGACCATACAGCTACCTATGATTTCTTGCAAAAAAAACACTCCCAGTGTTCCAAAACCTTAAAGCTGGAAACCACTGTGTTGCAACATAAATAGAAGGGAAAAGACTACCTGCTGACCTGCTAGCACTGAAGATCAGAACAACTGAGTGGCCATTCAGCATCAAAACTGAAACCATAGGATTCAAAAGGAAACTTACTGAAATTGCTAAAGCTGCCTTGACAGCTTGTATTACAAGTCTACTGAAAAAAAAAATTAAAAACTACCTAATGGTAGAACACTTTTGCTTTTTCTCAGTTTGGTTTTATACCTTTTTTTTTTTCTTTTTTCAATTGAGCTTTAGTAGACCAAGCACACAGAAAATAGTTGCCTTGCCTATCTGCATAGATTTGCTTTAGAACACTACTGTTGCTCATTGCCCTTTTCCCTGCCTTGTCTCCTCTCTGGATTCAAATGGAGAAAGCAAGACCTGCAGTAGCAGAACACCACTACTTTGAGGGTTTGCTGTATAGCTTTTGGCTTTTAAAGTGTCAAGCACATATGAAAATGAAAACACGTACGACAACTTCAGAGGAAGGATTACTCATGGAACAATCACTAACAAGACTATCACCAGCCCTTCCCCAAATGTTCTGTTCATGCAGCCAGCAGCAGCCCTCTTAAGGGCTCCAAAATTAAATACTAATGGATGCTAGAAAAAAGAAGCCATAGGGTCATCCCTGAGCGTCTTGAGTCTCTTCAACCCAGTAAGAACAAGAGGCCATGAAGTATAACTCTACAAGAAGCACAAACTCCCACTCAGGGTATGACTTGGCACACACCCATCAGCTGAAATACACCTTCCACCTTTGTTAGCCAAATATTAGGCTGCAAAGCTTGTTTGGAAAACTGATCTAAATGACTCAAACTGGCCAAAAAGCAAGAACTTAGGCTCTCTTTACAGCTAAAAGGATACTACCACCAGATACCTGACTATAATCTTGGGATATTCACCTTGTGAAAACAAGGATATACATGAAATCGGAATGCTATTTGCTTTGCAAGCTTAGCTAAAATAATTTATTTTCAGCTTTTTAATAAAAGCACCTGAGATTCTGCAAGCACTTGGCTTATCAGTTATATTATGTTTTCAATAGGGTGCAGGATCACAACATATCCATTAATAAAGAAAAAAAAAAAGGTTAATTAAAAGGGAACAAGAACATGCACAAGGATGCCTAAATTCACTGTGACAAGTAATCTTTCCCACCTTCAATGGGATTGCTTACAGTCTTCAGAGACCACTTAAGGTAAGCCTAAGCAACTACAAAACATGATTTATACCTACCTTTTTAAAGCCACTATAACTTTATAAACTACCCCTCCAGCTTTACAGATTAAATATTTTGTCCCAACTCTGTCTAAGCACCCGTCAATTCAGCATGTTTTCCCATGCAGATCTGAACATTGATCTCTCAAGTCAAAGACTGAAAGATTACATAAGCAGGTGAAATATATAGTCCTCACAGCTGCCACCACCCATATATACCCAACTTACACTTTGAGCCCTGGGGAGTCTTCAGTGTAGAATCGCCACATCCCACCAGTACCTGTGGAAGTGGCACGGCCTGCACTTCTTGTCCCGCAACTGGCATTCTTCCTTTAAGGGATAACAGAATGAAACAAAGACGGAAATACGTTAGCAGCCTGCCAGTTTCTAACACTAAGCATCCCGACAGACTCTTCTGTAGAAGACACTTGCATCAGCCTGTGCAGCCAGGCAAGCAGAGGGCACGGTGGCTGGGGTAGCACCGCCTGGGGCTACAGCCAGGTGCCCCGAGGGCCGACGAGTTCGTCCCGCAGCAGCCCTGCCCGCACCCCCCGGGGAAGGGCACAGCTCGGCCCCTTTGCACCGTCCCTCTGCCCCCCGCTGGGGCTGCCCGCCCACCCAGAACGAAAGACAGGGAGGTGAAAGGGTTCCTTTCCCCGTCCCCAAAGACGCAGCGGGCACCTACCTCTGCCGGACGGTGGAGCCCGCCGCCCGGGGAGCCACGGCCTTGCTGGGGGAGCGGCCGGAGGAGCCGACGCTCGTAGCGCTGGGATTGGGCCCGGGCTGCGGAGAGAGGAGAGAAGCGGGAGCGGGTGAGAGGCGGCGGACACAGCCAGGGGAGAGAAAGGCGCCTCAGCCGCCACCCCCCACCCCGGGCAGATCCTCACCATGGCGGCAGCGCTGGCTCAGGGGGGTCGACACGGCCCCGCAACCGCTCCTACCCGGCCGCTCCGGCCACGTCCCGGCCCACAGCAGGCCCCGCCCCCGCGCCGCGCCTCCCGGGGCCTGCCGGCTGCCCGGCACGCTGCCTGAGCAGCGCCGTCCTCTCTTCCTTTTCCCTTTCCCCCCGCTCTCTCCCTCAGCGACCGCTTTCCGAGCGAGCTGACTCCGCCCGACGCCCCGGCCGCGCTCGCTCCCTCAGCGGCGGCCGGGCAGGGAACGCGCGGGACGGGGCGCCAGGCAGCGCCCAGGTCGCCCGGCGGGTGGGGCGGGAGGGAAGGCCCGGCAGGAAGGCTGACGTGTCCTGCGGCGGCCGTTCAGCTGCGCATGCGTGCTGCTGCCTGGTACGTGGCGGGCGGGCCTCCGGTTCCTCCCCCCCTCCTCCTCCCCGCAGCAGCCATGGCGGCGGAGGCGGCCGGGGAGGGCCCGTCCGTGCTGTTCCTGCACCCGGACCTGGGGCTGGGCGGGGCGGAGCGGCTGGTGGTGGACGCGGCTCTGGCGCTGCAGGCGCGGGGCTGCCGGGTGCAGATCTGGACGGCGCACTACGACGCCGGGCGCTGCTTCGCGGAGACGCGGGGCCTGGCGGTGCGGCGGGCCGGCGGGTGGCTGCCCCGCAGCCTGTGGGGCCGAGGGCAGGCGCTGTGCGCTGCCCTGCGTATGGCTTTCGTGGCGCTGTACGTCCTGCTGCTCAGCGGCGAGCGGGCGGACGCCTTCGTCTGTGACCAGGTGCGGGGCGGGGGCCGCCATTTGGTGGGGAGGGGGTTGCTGGCCGGCTCCGGGGCAGGGGGAGGGAGAGGAGGCGGCCGCCGCTTGGGCTTCCCTCGCAGGTCTCCTCTGGTGGTGGGCCTTGGTGGGAGGAGGTGTGTGGGGAACTCCCAGGGCTTGGTGGGGTCTGGGGGGCGAGGGAGAGGGTCTTGGCGGCCTGGCTGGCCGAGGTGAGGGAGGAAATCTCGAGCTGCAGCAAGAGGTCCTGGGCGAGGGAGTGCTGCTTGATGTGCTTATGGAAGGGAGAGGGAGAAGGCATTTGGCTTGCAGAGGACTGGCTCTCAGGGCATGGCTTTAAAATCCCATGTATGCACCAGCGGCATTAACACAGATAATGAACGTCTCTTCTTGTTCTGTCTCTCCTGGTTGCCCTAGGTGTCAGCTTGCATTCCTGTGCTTAGACTGGCCAGAACCCGTAAGAAGGTTTTGTTTTACTGTCACTTTCCTGATCAGCTTCTGACCAAGAGAGAGTCTCTCCTAAAGCACATCTACAGATTACCACTGGACTGGCTGGAAGAGTACACAACTGGCATGGCAGACTGTATTGTTGTGAACAGCAGGTACACCGCCAGTGTGTTCAAGGACACATTTAAGTCTTTATCTCACATAAACCCAGATGTCCTCTACCCGTCACTCAACATCAGTAGCTTTGAAACAGTAGTTCCTGCGGATATAGCTGACCTGATACCAAAAAAGAAAAAGTTCTTGTTTCTTTCCATTAATAGGTATGAGAGAAAAAAGAATCTAGCATTGGCACTCGAAGCTTTGCATGAGCTTCAAGGAAGGCTTGATTCTCATGAGTGGAATGAAGTTCACCTGGTTATGGCAGGTGGTTATGATAAAAGAGTTCTGGAAAATGTGGAGCACTACGAAGAGCTGAGGAGACTTGCAGCCAAGCTTAGTGTTAATGACCATGTCACTTTCCTGAGATCGTTCTCAGATGAACAGAAAATCTCGCTTTTTAGTAACTCTGTATGTGTGCTTTATACGCCAAGCAATGAACACTTTGGCATTGTTCCTCTGGAGGCAATGTACATGAGATGTCCAGTTATAGCAGTTAATTCAGGTGGTCCTTTAGAATCAATCTTGCATAATGTTACAGGATTTTTGTGTGATCCTCTGCCAACACAATTCTCTGAGGCCATGGAAAAAATTGTGAGAGATCCTCTCTTAAAGGACACAATGGGAGCAGCTGGGAGAGTCAGAGTTATGGAAAAATTTTCCTCAGAAGCATTCACAGAACAGCTGTACCAATACATATGCAGATTAATACAATAAAATTATATTCCCATATTATATTTTACAGCTTTGTAGCTCTAATTTTTGTAGGAGACAAATATTCATTGTTCCTGTGATGAAGAACCTGGGACATCTGAATTTCCTTGTTATGCTTCTTGTGTTGCCTTATGTCGCTTGATACAAAGAACGAACAAAACATGTCCTACTGTCTCATTAGACGGTTAAAGTTTTCATGTGGTAGGCTGCTCTGCCATTGTAGGAGTTCTTTTGTGTACTGTGCCTTGGAAAAATGCGTAGTTAAATGGCAGTAACTTACAAGGAAATCGTTGCACATTTTACTTTAATACTGTACGATATGACTGATTTCAGTTTACAAAATGCGGATTTGTACAGATAAGACAAGCATAGCTTTATTTTTATGTATTTCAAATGTTCATAAGTAACTTAAGTGAAAGAGCTCTCTCAGCTGAAGTATGGAGAGAATTGCACAGTCCAGCCAACTGCATGTTTAAAAGAACTAACATCGTTAGGGATATGAATGGTATAGTTTTAAAATGATTGACCTTTTACACTATTTCTTAAATGGCGTTATGTTGTCACATTGGGTGTAATAAAGAAGTGTACAGCTGTGTGAGCAGGAGGAAGCTGAGACTAGAATAAAACCAAGGACACCAGACTACCTCAGGCAAAAGCATTAGTGATGAAATTCTATGTCTATGCAGATAACTGCAGTGCTTAAGGGTGTCATTTTACTTTGAGAGCTTCTGGTTTGTAGAGACTTAAATGATAGCACCTTCACTTAATATTTCACTCTAAATGCCAGCACGCTTTTAAAAAATGTGTTAATCTGGAGCAGGCAATAAAGACATTTTATTTTGCTTGTTTTAGGGGTAACTTTTCAGTAAACTTCTGAATAGTTAAGCTGGGGGATACGTTTCTCCTAGTACAGTGACCGCACATGTGACAGTAATTTGACTTGTTTTTCAAATGTCATACCTGGTTTCAGGCAAGGTATATCTGATTTTTTTTATCTACCTCTCTTTTTAGCACATCTTTATTAGTTGATTGTTTTGTTTGTTTTCCAGTAACGCACGCAATCCATACAGTTGAATTTTAAGTCTGAAAATGGATAGAGTAACTATACCATTTCCTCATTTTTTGAAATCTGTTTTTAGCTATAAAATATTTTCTAGTGTGAATTCTGCAAATTGTGTTTTAAGACAGTTTCAGGCATTTTTCCATTTAGTACTTCACAACAGAGACCAGTCTTTCTGTTGCTTAGGACTGCAACCCAGTGTAAAGCTTTTATTTTGAAGTAAAACAAACAAAAATCCATGAACAAACTGTTCTTCTCTTTAATCAGGAGGCTGGGATGCTACGATGCCTGTTCGTTATGGATTGGGAGCAGGTGGTCTCACAGGCCCTTTTTCCAACATTTCTGTTCATGTCAGATGAACTGGCAAGCCTGAATCTATCATCTCTCTTGCCTGTTCCTGCATTTATACTCCTTCTCCACCCCTTAAAAGTTTTCCTAAATCTTTGTGCAACTTTTTCAGGACAGGGTTAGCAATGAGTGGCAGAAGGGCCTGGAGGGAGAGTGTGAAAATAATCTGTGGTCATTGACATTAACACCTTCAGGACATGTTTGGCCTGGGTTTTAAGCTCCAGTTAGAAGGCGCAAGATGGTTGGAGCCAGTTCCTGTGGTTGCTTAGTTTATGTCACATTCTCCTCCCCAGGTTGCACTGGAATTAACCTGGAGCCTAAGGTACATGCCAGTGCACGCTTGCCAGCATAGCTGCAAGGGTAGCTCCATATACACTCAAACCTTGGCCTGCAGCCCTTTCCTGAGCTGTGTTGCTGGCAGGTGTGTGCCTAGCCCTGTGCCCTGCAGTTCCTGTTGACTGGATTTCAGGGACTGCACTTGGACTTGACCTGCCATCTCACATTTACCTGGTGATCGCTGGGACTGCCAACAGAAACTTACTGTCACCAGGCTGCCCTGCTTGGGTACTGTGCCCTGGTGGGTGAGATCACTGTCCTACGATGTGATCTCTTTTAGCTTTTGACTGTCATGCCTTGCAGAGCAGCCCCAGTTTTGTTCCTTCCTGACAGGTGGCTTCAGCCAACTCAAGCCCTGAGGTGACTGTCATGGAGCCTGGCCTTCAGATTAGCCTCGTATTCCTGCAGGAAGCGATGGTCAGCATGTAGAGGCATGGCACAGCACTTCAGGCTGCTTCAAGATCTCTTGCTCCCCATCTTGAGCAACCTGATCTAATGAAAAATATCCCTGCCCACAGCAAGAGGGTTGGACTAGATGATCTTTAAAGGTCCCTTCCATCCCAAACTGGTACTATGGTACTGTGATCTTCCAGAACCATCCAGTGGGGACTGGGCAATGGTATCAGGATTTATTAGTTAGATGTGACTAATCTTCACAGCCTATCCAGGGGCTGTATATCCCCAGGGACGTGAGAAGCTCAGCAGTAATAATCTCCCAGCTCTCAGAGTGGATTGTGACCATGTAGAAGACAATGGCCCTGTACTCCAAAACCTGATGAGTTACTAATTTGGAGCACTTTTGTGGGGACCACAACTGCAGTGGTGAAGGCTGTCTTGCTGGAGCTCCAGCAGGGGAAGTAGCTGCCCACTAACTACATAATTCAGTTCATGGAGTTCATTCTAGAACTTCATGTGAAGAGCGAGCCCTTATGGCCCTCTAAAGTCTAGGGCTGTCTGTGGCCCTTGAGATGACATGGCTAGGACTGGCCTACCCCAGAGCCTGGGGCAGCCTGTCAGACTTGGCCCATCACTGGAGAAGCACCTGGCTCTGCCAGGAAGAGCATATGCAGACCTCTGGAGGAGCATCACTGTGTTTTGCTCCACCTTCCTTACTATCCTCAGAGGAGGAGCCCACGGACACAGGCATCATCCACCTCCTCATCCCAAGAATGAGAACATAGATGGAAAAGAGGGGATTGCTTTATTGTGATAGAAATGGCAAATGTGTTGTCAGTTGCGCAACAAACAGCATTCTCTGACAGTCATTTGGTGCAGGTATGTATGAGGCAGCTGGTGTGGCTGCCAGACTTTGGGGTTGGAAACCAAAGTTTGTAATGAATGGACAGTTAACAAACCATGGAGAGAGGGAAGTCTGGCAGACAAGATGGGGAGAGAAGCAACTCATCCCTCAGTTGTATTCCAGGTTCTGGTGGTAGGTCAGCACTGCTGTTGGTTCTTCTGCTACCTCAAGAATGTGCTACCACTCCTCAGAGGCAGCTCTGATTTTCAGGTGCTGCTTGTCCCAGATGTCATAATTCCTCTCAGTGGGAGTGAGCTGCATAGAGAAAAAGACATAGGATTGTGGCTCCTGCTTTGGGCCAGATTCTGGGAGAATATGGTCCCTATGGTGCAGAGGCATCTGCTTCCACAGTGAAATGCCAGCCAAGGCCTGGGCAGAATTGTGAGGCAGGCTGTTGTGAATTCCTGTTTCAGCTCCTCAGAAGCTGCATGTGTTTCTTACACATATAGAAAGTGAGGCCCATAGAAAGTGAGGCCCCTTCCAAGTAGGTGCTGTTACAGGAGCGATGATACTGGAAATCATGTCATGAATCATCAAAAGAAGTCAGCAAATTCTAAGAAACTCTGCACTCCCTGCATGCTAGAAGGGAATGAGCGGAAAACTGCGTTATGAACCAGATACAGATGCTATGAGGATCTTGTGATACCATTTGGTCTCTTCTATGCTTTTGACTACCTTCCATCGTTTTGTAAATGATGTGCTGCATGGCCTGCTTGATAACTGTGTAGTGGTATTCTTGGCATCTCCCTCTGCATACTGAGCACAGCTCCCTACAGGGTTTGGGGTCGAAACAGAAACTGCAGGGTATCCATGGGGTCAAGTCTTACGAAATGTAGCTGCAAGGAGGCTGTGGGGACAAGCCCTGGCTTAGTCGGAGGGCCAGGCTCTGTGGTACTGAAGGCCTGAGCTGACTGCCAGGGAGCAGCAAGAGTGAGATTCTTCCGCAACAGAGAACAAGCCAGGAGCCAAGGATGGCCACAACGAAGGCTGGGCAATAATCTCACGGAGAAAGTGTAGTCCCACAGCTGTTTTAAGACCTGCACATGAAAACAAGGGTTTAGGTTTGCAGAAGAAAGAAACGTTTTGTTTCAGAAGTGCAAGTGCTCAGTCAGTTCCTTGTTTTATGCCAGTGTAGTAGCTTCATTTCCTCTCTAGTTCCTCTCCTCCTTTTTGGAAATCCAACAAGAATCTTGATTGCAAGGAGAATGCATGATGTCCTTGCCAGTGATGAGCCACCTGCCAATTAAATGGAAGCAGCTCCATCATGAGAAGACAAGAAGTGACCCCCAAATTTTGTAAGTCAGGATGTTCTAGAGGAGCTCAAGTACATTTTGTTGTGCTATCTCTAGACCAACACAATACAAGAAAAGAAGGCTGACCAGTAATGAGTTTCCAAAATGGCAGGTTTTTAAAGCAATAGTTACTTGTACCTGTTTTGAACCTGTTTTAGAATCCCATACTCTGTGTGGGTGTATCTTTCTTTCTTTCTCCTTTATTTAAATAAAAAATTATTTAAGAGAGTTTTATTTAAATCAAATTGCAAATGCCTTGTGCAATCTGCTGTCAGAAGAAATATTAAGTATTGGACCAGTATAATTAAATAAATTGTCATTAGCCTACAAGAAATGAAGATTTAAATTCATATCCCACCAGTGTGGTGTAAAGGATGATACAACAAGAAAAAAATGATTGCAACGAGGAATTCATGTCCTGTCCTCTCCTTCCCGTATCTGCACATCCTTTTACCTTCAGTTACAACCCAGATATATAAAAAGAAGCCAAATAAAGAAGTTGTTTAAAGCATAATTGGAAAAATAAGGGCAGAGTACATACAGGGATACTAGGTGTGAACAAAGGAAGGCAGGGAGAGAAGTGATCAGGCTTCAAAGTTTCCTCACTTACTGATATTGCGGGCTGCAAAGTGGAAACCCAGTTTCCCTTTTTCAATTTAATACCTGCAGTTAATAAGATAAGCCACAAACAATTTCATACGCATATTTTTTATACACTCTTTTTCAGATTATAAAGAGAAATTGGAAACCAGCATTTTCAGGATTAAACCAGCCTGCTAATGCTGCTTTTTTTCCTCTCCCCACCCCCTTCCTTACTATTTTTTTTACAATTTTACACAATATAAAAAATTTATAGATTTTAACATTTACATGGAGTCTATAAAAACCTCATGCTACATTATCATATTGCTAAACTTTATTCTTTTTTATTATGGCTTTATTATTCTCTCTCATGGATGAAATGGCTGTTATTTTATTTTGATTTGTAATTTATTATACAGTTAATATCACTGGGGTATTTTTAATGAA
Organism: Elanus axillaris; assembly: GCA_026212715.1. NCBI lineage: Eukaryota > Metazoa > Chordata > Aves > Accipitriformes > Accipitridae > Elanus > Elanus axillaris. Next base: position 11,063,223 of record JANZLQ010000050.1, on the reverse strand, counting down.
ACAATAACTGTAGAATACTGAAAAAATATAGTATTATGAAAGGGGTATATTCAATAGCATGAATGTTAACACAAATAGTAGAGAAGGAAATAGACACTTTAATTATAGTTACCTTTATCTGCTTTTATGGTGAAAGTAGAACATGCGACCCAAAAAGAAATAAATCAGAGGTTAGTCTCTATTGTTTTATGGATGTGCAGTTCTTCAGTGCTGGGTTATTTTATGACTAAGATTAACTTAAGTTGATTCCAGATTTTTGCACTGTCAGTCATACGGGAAGACCAACAAGTTTGACCTCATGAACTCTGAGACAAACCTATTAACATTATGGTATCTTTATGAGTCTAATTCCTGTGCACTGAAAGAGAAGAAAAATATAACGATTGAGAAAAATAAAATAGAAATCATTTGGAGTTGTTTTACGTGGAGAAAGGGAACAAGAGTTGCTCAGTTTTAAAGCCCTCACATAAGATAATCAATCACTGGGAAATTAGCCTTCAAACAACCTACACTACAACTACAGGCACATAGGATATTTTAATTTAATGAACTTTTCCCCTCACAATTATACACAGAACTGCACTGTATAGCAAGATTTGTAAAAGACAAAAACTGAGAAGCCCTCTTCAGTTATTCCCAGGCAAAAGTGAAAAAAAAGCATAATTCTTGGTTGTGTCTCTTAAGTATTTACAAATGCGTAAAACAAATCACAGGAGCATCACACCTTGTCTGATTTACTCTTTTTTAATCTTGATCCTGGCCTTGGATTAGCCCTGTAAACAAACCTACAGCTGAACAAGGTGCTATGTGTTTTAACAAACCAACCTTGTAATGATTGACTGCAGGAACTGATCCTGACCATCACCTCCTCTAGGAACACAGGACAAGAGGACAGAGAACTATGGAAGCATAAAACCTAGCAGGAATGTATCTCTCGTTGGCACCCCTCTTCTAGCACCTGGCACGTGAGACAGACCATTTGCCTCTTTCATCTCCCTTTTAAAAAACCTTTTCTTAAAAGGTGAAACCCAAGAAGACTAACATGGCAAAGGACTGCTCGGAGGAACCTAGTGACTAGTGAACTAGTGACTAGCAGGGCATTTGACCCTCCACCAAGGTGAGAGAGGTCCAAGTGAGCTCCTACAGGAGCAGCTCAGCTGCATGAAGATGCCTGATGTTCTAGTGGGGGCTCATAAGTGATCAGGGAGAATGAAGCCGTCTTTGGTGCTAATGAAGGAAACAGCACTCAAATAGGCCAGGAAGAAATCCAGGTCCAACTCAATCCCTAGCTATCGCAGTTTCCTTCCAGTCAATCCTTTCTCTTACCTCTCATCACCTGTCTGGATCCAATCAAGATAGAGTTAGACTGCCAGGGAGCAGCAAGGGCCATTTGGTCACCAAGGGGCAGGGAGCCAGGAGCAGCATGTAATAACAAGGTGGGCATCCCACAGTATCCAGGCAAGGTGAGCAGAGCATGCCTGGAGATGGCAGGATGTGTGAATTACCAAGAATAGCTGTTGCACAGCCGTGAACTTACTTCAACAGAAAGGGAACCAGAAGGTAGCCTTTGCTCTAGGCAAATGGCTGTATCAGCTGGGTGAATGAACCATCTGTGTAGCTGTTGGTCCCCAAGTTAATGAAAAGAATGCAAATATACCAGCACAGCTCAGCCCAATGTAGAGCATAAAATACAAACAACGAACAGGAAGAACTCTGAAGAGAGCTATGGGCTTGAGTGGCTTTCAACCCACATATTCCTTCCTGGATGCTGGGAACACCCAGCATCATGATGGTGAATATATTATAGAGATTAGTAATGGAAATCACATCTGTATTGTGACCTAACTGCATATTGCAGTTGCAATGTTCTCCAAAGTATGATTTGTACCCATACTGTGACTTAAGGACATTGCTGTATCACTCATAGATCAAAAAGTCCCACATAGCATAAGATAACTTAAAGAATCAATAGGCTTGGTGTTAAACATTAAATCCTCTGTGCATAGTATATGTAAAAGAACCTGGTCAGAGAGTAGCATGTGCTCTGTGAGGAGAGGCTGAGGGAAGCAGGCTTGTTAATAGCAGCCTTCCCGTTCTTGTAAGGGGTTACTGGAAAGAAAGAGCAAGGCTCTTCACCCTGGTGCCTAGTAGGATGACCAGAGACAAAAGGCATATATCACATGAAGGAAAGTTCCAGCTGGGTATAAGGAAAAACTTCTGGTCACCTTGAGAACAGACAAGCCATGAAACCAACTGCCCAGACAGGTAGCACAGTCTCCATCTTTGGAGGTTTTCTTGACACGACTCAATGAAGCCTTGAACAGCCTGGTCTGATCTCATAGCTGACCCTGCTTTGAGCAGGAGGTTGGACTCTGGCCAGGGAGTATGAGTGGAGAGCCTCAGAAGTCGCTATTGGGTGTAACAGTATTCAACATCTTTGTGAGCAGTCTGGTTGATGGTATTGAAAGTGCCATCACCAAGTTTGCATGTGACACCAGGCTGGGAGGAGAGATATATATGCCACAAAGTAGAGCCATCAAACACAGAAGACTGGACAGTCTGGAAGACTGAGCCAAGAACTGAAGACATCAAAGATAAATGTAAAGCCCCACACTTGGGACAAAATCATCCCAAGGAGGAACACAGGCTGGGGTCTGACTGCATTGGGAGGAGCTGTCTAGTGAATTAAAAAAAAAGCCTAAACAGGCTCTTCCATGTGCACTGTCCACAGCTACTGAGCAATCAGTTAATTCAATTTATCTATGAGGGTTATATTCTGACACTCTGAGAAGTCCCAGTGGTCTGAAATTGTGATGTGAAAGTGATACTAACAGGACTATTTATTCCTGTTGGAAGGGAGCAAAATGTGAAGAAAACCTCTGGAGCGACCCACTGGATGTCATTGTGTGAATGGAATTTGCTTCTGCTTCCCAGGTTTCAGTCTGTTCCTTACCTTTAGATGTAGCAAACCCAGTGTTATGCTTCTGTGTTAAACTTGTGCTTGTGCAAATACCCACCAGCAAAAAAAGAAACACAAAATAGGAAAATATAAAGTATTTTTTCTGTTTCTTGTTATTATACTGCTTTCTCCTCTGCATGATGATGCTAGTTTAACATTAGCACTAGACTGCAGGTTCTACAGGCTTACTGCAGGGCAAAGACAAAAACATAAAGTGTTTTCCCTCACAGCACAATAACATTGTGGGAACTCTTTTCCATAGTGCTAAAATAACACTACAGGCCAAAAATAGGTTAAGAAAAGCATTAGGCAAATAGGTCAGTTTAAAAAGTGGTGGTCCAAATACAGTCATTGCTTAGAAAGTCCGTCAATAACTGGTGATTAGGAGCTGGAAACTGTATTAGATAACACACAAATAATACTAGACATAAGCATCTGCTTTCAGATACTGCTGAAGGCAGAATGTAAATCCAATCTAATCTTTGATCTGTATTCGGACCTCTTCTGTTCTTAGGCAGAGCCTCTCTACCCTTAAGTATCCCAAACCATGGAAAAATGGATCAAGAAGACACTCAAAGAACACACGCAGTGCTTAAAGGACATGAAAATAGACAGCTCCTTCCTGAGACTCTTCCTGTCCCAGGAAAAATCTGATGTTTATGCATCATCATAAACAGCAATGCACTGAGAGAATTCTGCTGAGAGGGGATGTTTAATTCATCCAGTGCTAGTGTCTGCTTTAATAATACTTAAAGGAGAGGATGCTTTGTCACCTATTCCAGCAGCATCTAATTTTCTGCACAGAAGTATTCTTCTAACACTTCAGCATGAATTCAAGACAGAAATTGGCACTTTTAAATTAAGCTACCAATCTGTGATTTACTGTGAATAAAGTGAATAGTATTGCAAAACATCATCTATGAATTTTTGATCACTAAAGTTGTGTGAAAGTTCATGATAGGTGACGGGGCAAAATGCCCAGCTTGCATTCCTGCTATATTTCATAAATAATCTGGGATGCTCAAGTCTCAAAATACTTTCTATATATACCAACCTTCTGTGGAGATGTGACCTTTCGAATGAGAGAGGCCCAGTCCAGGCTGTCCCCCACAGTGATTAAAATGTTCACATAAGTTTGCTTTCTGCCTACATATTTTTAAAGGGAAGTCAGTTTCTAGAACTTGGGGGTTATAGGGTTATTAGTGAGACTACATTTCCAGAGACTGAAGCAGATATTAATTAGAATTAAATTTAAAATCTTCTCTGCAGAGAGTCAGAGTACTTGCTGTTTCTCTAACATGGGAGTCTAACCCTGCAGCTCTAACAAACTTCTGTATTTGACAAGGGGAAGAAATTTTGATTATGTACCCATTTAACTGAAATTACGCAAAACAAACTCTGACTCCTGCAGGTGAACAGGTTCTCTAAAATATAATTTGAAAAAATATCAACTGTGGTCTCCTCAAACAAAGCACTTCAACAAAGACTGTAGAGGCAGATTTTAAAAAAATTAATAGACAGCAGTCCAGAAGGATTAGAGAACATGCATCAACCTGATAGGAATGATAAAGCATTAACTTTCCTTCCTTTAAGGTGCAAAGAAGCCAGTACCTACATTTGTAGAAGATTCCTTGATTTTTATTTGGTTCCAAGCATGAATATTGTCCCTGAAAGTAACTCAAAGGAGACCATTTCGTATGTTCCAGATCTCGCAGTTACCAAGAAATGATTCATTGTTCTGCCGATCCTTATAAAAGGTCAAGAGAAAGTGAATCCTGAGACCACTGTACACAGAAAAGCAGCAAATTTTGAAGAAGAAAGATCCATTTTGAAGAAGAAAGATCATTTTGAAGAAGCAGATCCACTGAGCATAAAGCAGTCACAAAAATATTAAAATAAATGGTTAATAAAAAGGATTAGAAAGGTATACAAAGGCATGAAATAAAACACTCTGTGCCAGGATCTTCTTCAAACTGAGAATCAGGAGAAACCAAGACTTCCACAGGTGATAATAACAAAGGCAGGATTTTCAGCAAGACGTGCACTTTTCTCCAGAGTAGGTGGCTTCCTCCTTGAACTAGTTTCCTAAAAGGTTTTTTTCTCAATCAGACATAAAAAAGGCCCTAACCACATTAATTTCTTAAAGAACTAACTTGGAGTAACAGCAGTGAGTAAGGATATATAAGAAATTACACACAATTTTCTTCACAGTGCTAGGAATCAGAATTTATATACATGTATATACATATATTTGACTTACTTTAATGAACTGGAGGAAGGCACAGCCTCTTCACCTAAATTCCAAGTAGATAAATATATTCTGATTTAATAGAAGATCTTCTTATGAACTCAGCTGGATACAGTAATATTGTTCATATCTTCATCTAGAACCAGATACAACATCATTTCGGGTTGCCAACCATGAAATCATTTTTATGTGTGAGAAACACTGTAAGTGCTTTGTGCTTGCTGAAGAGTGGTTCAGAAGAGAGGAAGAAACACTAAAACCAAGCTGTATCGTGCTGCCAGCAGCTACACCTCAAGTCCAGAGTCACACTGTGGTAAGTAGTGGTTATATTGGCACTGATACCTTGTGTTTGCTCCCTCTTGCTTTCTCCCTCCCCCCATGCAATACACTTACTGTTTGCTTTTATCAGTTTTCATTTCCTCCATCTCTTTATCTCTTTATTATTGTTATTATTATGATACAAGAGGCACCTTCTTATTACAAAATACTCGGGAAGCTGTTCTCCTCACCTCAGACAGTTTCATCCTAGAATGGCCTGCGTGCTCACCACGTGCAAGAAGAAAGGAGCAGAAGCTGCTGCCGACTGTGATTAATGCTTCATGTAATTGTATGTGGCACTGAGATGCAATTCTCTTACAAGCATGTGAAAGCCATAAAGAAGAGTGAAAGAAAGATTAAATCTACAACACACTGGGATCTGTGAGACTTCTTCCAATGACCACGGTATGCATGTGGAAAAAAGATCCATGGTGTTCAGATACCAGCACACAGTCACTGCGATACCGCAGCTGCTTGGGTGGAAGCTCCTCTAGAAAATAAGCAGATGATAAACAGGCAGGAAGATCAAGTCCTTTTACAACTTAATTCAAATCTCTTCTCTCTTGCCTGCAGGATTCATCTAGCTTTCACCTTCCTTCTTTAGAACCCTTTTATATCAGATTCTCTCACCCAGGCAAAGAGCAAGGTCATTTACAATGGCAATAGAATGTTGATTAGAACAAATAACAAAGGCTGTAGCTTCAGTGAGTTAAAAAAACTTTAAGAGCATTGAACAGACAAAACTCAGGCAGGATCTGAGTCTGATAGACTCCCACAGTGGGTTTCAAGACAAGTGTTTCCTTTTCATAGGACTCCACATGTTTCCTCCACCATAGTGACCCTAGGCTCAAAGTTCACCCTAGAACTGTGCTGTTAAGAATTAATGCACAAAAGGCCAAGCAACTGATTCCTAAGTTTCTTGCAAAATGACAGGCTACATCACGCTCACGCCAGGCCTTTACAAGCTGAGCAAAGTAACTAAGTTCAGATTTGAAACTCACCTCCTCAAAATATTGAAATTGCCCATTAGACTGTGCTTGGTGCTGGTCTTGGTGGACAGGGACAGGAAGGATAAAACCAGTTTTTCCCTTTTGCAATGTTGTTTGCATTCCCCCAGTAACAGGATCCCTCTGCTAATTGCAAAAAAATATTTCAACCCCTACAGAGGGAAAGAGCAGGAGAAATGGATGGAGGTGGGACTACAGCCAGGAAGTTATCCATAGACTTTCAGATGACATCTCATTTAAGCTGGTGAAACTCACTTTCACATGAGTTGTGACATAACCATGGCAGAAACTGACAAGTGTCAAAATCTTGCTGAACAAGTAAGATTTTGAGTCCTATTCCTCTGTGCCGAAGAAGAGCCAGCAAATATTACACATTTATACTGCTTTTTCCCATGGCTCTAACTCCTCTCAGCAGCTTCACTGACACTCTATAAGCATGTCCAATTCATGCTTTCACTTAGAATAGCTGCTGATACTTAAACTGAGCTTTTCATGGCTTTTCCATTGGGACACCTTTCTAAATATCACTCTACTGTGGGGAATAAAGAGTTACTGGATGCTCTGCCAACACATTCACAGGCCAGAACATTTCTCATTCCCTTTTTCCAATGCTCTCATCACACACCAGTGTCTTAATGAACAGACCAACAAGTGTGGGCCTGGGCACAAAGGACAGATAGTGGTAAGAAACATAGCTTTATGTATCACTAGATCATGGTGTCCAGGTGCAAAACGGGGGAAATTTCCAGCAGCTTCTTTCCCCTTGCAGTCATGTAATAAGCATACACTGGGGAATATTGTGACCTCCTGCAACTAATCAGGTCCTACAGCCTATTTTTGCCCAGAATAGTGTCTACCTGATGCTGCTGCATAGAAACAAACCACACCACAGGGTGGCTTCCTCGTAGCAACTCTCTCACTCAGACTAGATGCTATGACAGGCACTAGGTCTGCAAACTTAGCGTGGCTGAGGGAGTTGGGGAGACAGTCTCAGAAACCAGAACCACCATGACCTGGAAGGACTGCAGTCATTATTTCTCATGAGGTAACAAGTGTTACAAAAGCATCCACATCATGCCTTTTCTTCTGTCCATGCCCTGCTCCTCATGTGAAGGTGAAAGTTGCCTTCTGCTCAGTCACCCTTTTCCAAGAAAGGTTTCTCCACATGTCTAACCATGGTCTGACAGCTACCCCAAATCAGGCACAGCCTTCCTCAGAACAGACTCCAGCATGGATTATCAGACTTACCAAGGAACGGAGCATCTCAGGACCATAGAATGAGATGAGGTGGGCCTGTCCATTTGCTCTGTCAGAGCAGGCTCAGGAGACGTGCACAAATGGCAAACTGCACAGAAAGTTTGGGAACTTTTTTTGCTAATGAACCTCCCTTTGCTCCTGCATGGATTTCCTCCTGGAACTCTCTCACTTGCTCCCTTCCAGACGTATGGACCCCTTGGGATTGTACATATGGGTGGGCCGTACCCACAGCAGCCCTCTGCTGCTACTTCCAGGCTTGGGGGTGGGGGGGATAACCCACACTTGACATGTGTCCTTGTTTTGGCTGGGATAGAGTTAATTTTCTTTCAGCCAAAACCAGGACACCATGGTAGAATAACATGCTCATCCTTTTCTGGATCTGTACTACATCATCTGCTCAACAGAGTGGACAATCCACTGCCAGTCTCAAAATTCACATGCACTTTTAGGGTGGATGCTAATGAGTTTCACGTTTCTCCTCAAAGTAAGGCAAAAGAACAATGGGCCATTAGTACTAGGTCCCTTACACAGCAAAAGCAAGATTATTGTCCCCTTCTGCTTACAATGTTTGTGCTGCAGACTTTTTTTCCTGGTAATTCCTTTTCACCCTCCAGCTACTCAATAGACCAAGTACTCCCTTGAGGAGTCAAGCCAAGGTCCACAGTGCAGAAAGTTGCACAATCCGCAGTGAGCAGGGACAGTACAAAGGAAACCTTCCTGGCAAGGGAGCGCCCTGCAACACACAGAACATATTTTCCTGAGGGGGAAAATTTGCTTGTAGGATTGATGAAGTGTTCTACAGAGCAGGCCTGACTGAGGAAAAAATAGGTCTCCAGCCTATGGCTGCCTCACACACGTCTGGGAACTTTTGAAGAGGAGAAGAAATGGTGGAGGAAAGAGGGAATATCATAAGGCTGAAATAAATGAGTTCTGAATAAATAAGGTGTGGTGGCAAAGGAGGGAAAGCATTTGAGAGACCTGATAAAGGAATCCACAGCTCCATAAACCCCAGATTAATGCTTTTTCACACACTGGTGCCGTCTTCACGTGTGCAGCTCCCTGAAAAATGATAGTCATGTTATCTTCATGCCTGGTGAGGGAGTTTCCCCAAGGCTTTGCAGAAACTACAGAGGGCACAACAGAATGCACATATAAGGATGTGGTAAGGCTTGTTGGCATTCAGCTTGTCCTTGCAGTCAACAAGCTGAAGATGAGTTTTAGGTTCTGCCAGGCAGGAGTTCAAGGCCTCACTGAGACCCCTGAACACCCTCTGACTCTGACTACTCGTCCCAGGGGGTCAGGCAGCCTCAGTGCCATGATGCAAAATGGTAGCCAAATATTGAACGTGTCAGTGTCCCCCAAGGGACAGAATAGCAGTCAGTTCCCACAGGAAGACATCATGGCCACTGTGAATGGATCACATCACTGCCTCTAAGTCATCTCATATCCCCTCTCTGTCTGCTAATGCCCTGCTGGATCATGTATCAGCAGCCTTTCCTACTAGACATCCTTTGCAAAGAGCAATCCAGCTGCAGAGCATGCTGCCACTGCCACAGCTTGCATGTGATGAAGGCAAGTAAGGAAGGCTAGTACACTAGACAGGTCTATATTGCATAAGGAGAAGTGATGAGAAGTTTTGGTATGTTCCCACCTACTTTACAGTACAGACAGGGCCTAGGACCATAAAGGCCCTTAGATGTGGGCAGCACAGGCTCACACCAGTCTGCCCACTCATCCAAGTAACAAAACACATAGATGATCCATCTAGGACAGAACAATCCATCTAGGAGTGCTCAACCTACCAGAAGTAAATAGTTTATCCAGTGGCTTATCTGCAGCCACCAAAGGCAACAGAAATCTCACCATTATTTATTGTTAACACCTCATGAATTGACATTTAATTTAAGTCTTCCAGTGTGTCTTGCCCACCAGCTTTAGCATTATAAATAGGGAAGCACTTTCTTTCCCATTTAAGAACTAGCCACAAGGATTCAGATCTGCTTGATGAACCTTTTTGTAAGGCTTGCTGTCGTGTCCCAAAGTTGGAGCGACTCAGGTTCCTGGATTTCCTTTGTCATAATTAAGGTGAAATGACACCAGGGGAGTTCAAACAACAATCAACATTTATTCAACCAAGCTAACCTTGCCCAAGTATAAGTGAACTTATCAATATGAACTTTGCATCCTGCCATTAAGCCGCTGTTTGAAAAGAAAAGGGTGGTGTGGAAAAAGAAGTGGAAAAAGGAACATGAAACTGTGTCAGAAAGAAAGCCCTCTCATTGAGTGACGAGGTTCAGAGTGAACCCCCTTGCTTTCTGGACTCCTTCTCAGAGAGCAGCCCAGGGGTGGCTGGACCCACTCCTAGTCCCAGACTTGGTCAACAGTTCATGTTTAAAAGGATGAGGCATAGGGACTCTGGAAAAGAGAGAAGAGAGAGAGAGAGAAGAAAAGGGTTTCACTAGTCCTGGGTCCAGTATTGGTCTAGCCAGCCTAGAGATCCAGTTCCAGAGGGCACGCACCAAAAACTCGTCCTCCCTTTTATAGCTCAGGAGCGTTGGTGGTCTCGACATGTGCAGTTCACATTCCCGGGGTTCTCTGGAATTGGTCAGTGGGCTTGGGGCGAGTCACTGGGGCATTGTCTCTCTCTCCCTGCTGGCATGACCACTTAAGATAGAAGCACAGTCACATCCTTGGTGGGGCCCCCTCCTCCAGGCGCATACACTGTGCTTCTTCTTATGGTCCCTTGAGATAAGCAGCTGGGGCTTTGGAGAAGTGCCGTCTCACCCTCTGTGGGGCCCTCTCCTCCAGCCACATTTTCCTGTTGACACAACTCCAGTGCTTTTACAGAGGCTGTCTTCTCCACCAAAGTTCTTTAATGAATGTTTCAGGCATTGACTATAATTTGTCAGATCGTCACACTTGCATTATGTTGTCGTAAATGGGTGATGTTCAGAACCTCACAGGCACCTCTGTTATGAGGAGAGCTACCTAATTGCTGAAGGCACCATTGCTTCAAGGCATTTATCCATATCCAGCCTTCATGGGCAGACATGTTTCCCTAAATACTGTAGAGAAGAGGAAGTAATTTCTTTTGTTTACAGTTGCAAACTTCTTTACAAACAGCTTTTTTTGAGAAAATTTGTTTTCTCTCTGTTACGAAAGCTTCCACGGCACTTGGGATACCAGGCATTTTGACACAGAGGGCAGTCAGGCTGGCCACGGACAATATGCCCTTGGCAAATCTGTGTTGAGTATTGCTGATTGGTTTCTTGTCCTTCATATGCTTAGGTATGGATGCCAAGAGGACATGCTCTGTGATCTTTTGAGGGAGGACTTTCGCTGTGTGCTTTTCTCACTGTACTTCCTCCTTACTCATGCTGCTGTATTTGCCTACCCTTTACAATATTTCAGATGCTGTATTATATTTATTTGTAATAATGACAGTAAGCAGACTCACCAGCTTCAATCAAATAGCACTCAGGCTCCAGCATAACAGTGTAAAAGTCAAATAAAAATGTAGCCTGCACTCTTAAAACAGGAAAGACTAATGCCGAATCCAAACATCCTTCAGATGCAAAAACTTACCAAGAAACATAAATAGGAGGTTTCTCCTGATTGAAACAGGCTGTTAGGGCGTAGAAGAGCCTAAAAGAGCCAGCCACTCTTACTGCTCTTCCAAGGAAACCTTTCAGTCCTTTGTAAGCATGGTATGAAACTATTCACATATCTTGCAGCTGGAGCTGAGAAGTAAATCAGGCCATCTGGTCTTCAGACCCCTTGCCCATGTAACAGATTGGCCACTTTGTCATTAATTGCTTTTCAAAGCACCCGTAAAAGCACTTCCGGCACTTATGCTTTCATAGATACTCACTTGTATTAGCATTTGAAACCTCTTTATCTACATTAAATGTTTATACTATGCTTATTACCGTAGTGCCTGAGTAGCATAATATACGTGGCCTCAGTAATCTCCTGGGAACAGGAAAATAGTATTACCTTCAACTTATAGGCAATGAGAGGTCCATATGTGCGGGGAGGATCCCCGACATAGGTTCGGGCCTGAGAAGGCGGAGGAAGAAATGCAGCAGACCCAATATGAGTGATAAAGCATACTTCAATTTATTGATAATACAAGCACGCTTATATAATGCTTCACTTAATTAT
>JANZLQ010000050.1:11033648-11044058 GCA_026212715.1 Elanus axillaris | reverse complement strand
GGGGGGTAGCTGTACCACAGCTGAACTCTGGGTGCTATAACCAAAACAAGTTGCAGTTTCTGCATGTCCACTCTTTGCTGCTTTTTTGTCTGTCATCTTTACTTGGAGTCACATTAATTCTTAAAATGAGGGGCTATCTTCTACAGTTGCAACTCAGAACAGGAGAGTGCAATGCAAAAGAATGAAGAAGCAAAGTTCTCAGCCACAGCAGTTGCTAATCAATGCTTCATATGCTACTAATTTGTTTTAGTAGCATAAGGGGAAATTAGTTGGTTTGCCTAAACTTCACTCTGATAACGGCAATAAAAGGCATGGTTATAAAGTTCAGTTTCATTTCCTGGATGAGGATAAGTTTTGGTTTCTTTTCTTTCTTATCCTGGTAGCAGTTTCATTTCTCTGCTGTTAGCTTGGCAACGTATAAAAAGACTGGTTGAGCCTCACAGTGCTTCAGTGGATTCCACACCGTCAGAAAGAGAAATGTCTGACCAAAATGTCCACAGTGCTGGTTTCACTTCCTCCGGGATCACAGGAGGATCACTTGCTTCATCAATGATGTCCCAGGAAGCAAAAGCATCCGGGGGAGGTGTGCATTCTGGAGGCCCTACTGCTACTCTCCAGGAAATGGGTATGAGCAATTTTGTGTGTGTGTGTGGTTTAGTGCATAGGTCCAAACAATTTTTTTTCCTTGAAAATAAGCTTGCCAAGTAATGTCTTCTCTCCTAGATTCCTGTATTGCACTAAAGACAAAAGATTCCTATATTTAACTGCATGTTAAGAGTGGGATGCTATTAAGGGCGCTTTCTGTGTATGTACATATGCATGAATGTACACATACATATGTGGTATTCATGAGTTTCAGTGTTGAAGTTTGTGCTATCTCTCCATTCTGCTAGGAATCATCAATAATATGGAAAGTCATGGTAGCAATAAGCAATGATAAAGTTATGCAAGAACATGATCTGTGTACCTACACTTCATATAAATTATCAGATTTCCCTTGCTTTTTACTTACACACATCCATACAGGGAGAACCCATAAAACCCTATGCAAACGCTATAGCAGAGGGAAATTAGCTGCAGTCCAAAAGCTGAATTCACGAAGGAAATATATACACATCCTTGACAGCACGTATCAAAGTACTAAAATCAGGCATAGCTGGCTTTCACATGAGCTGTCCCTGCAGGTGTTTGCTTTTCTGTTACATGCACAGAGCAAACCCTGACCTGACGACTCTAAGCAGCTTGGCACTTGTTTAACCCCAGATCCCACAGGATTCACGCACAAGTTATTCTCCCTGCCAGTCCTGCCTGTGTGACCTGATTCAGCAGGCATCCTCTAAGCAGGCATAACTCCACAGAGGAGGGTGCCCCATGTAATCCTGCTTTACCCAGCAGCACAGTAGTTAGCTCGCTCACCTTGGATAAAAGCTTCAAAACACTTTTTGCATTAGAGGTCTTGGACCCACATCTCCCATGTGTCAAGAGTATGCTGACCAGCAGGCTGGTTATCGGTGGGCGTCTCTGCCATAGTGGTCAGCCGCTGACCTACTGCTTTTGTAGTAAGCAGCTAGAAGTCTACTGAAGGATGGAGCTGAGCCTGACTCTCCCAGCCATAAAATGAACAGTTGGCCAGGTGAGCTGGACAGGGTCCAGATCTGGGCCATCTTTTAATAGTAAAAAACTTGATAAGCTTGGTTGAGAGGAAGCAATTATTTTTTATTATATTTATATTTTATTTTATTATTTTTTTAAGATACGATTCAAATTGCTGCCGGTATTATTCATAGTGTGAGGCTCTCTAGACAGTGAGGGAATAAGTGACATAAGGGTCATTTAAAGAGATACTGCATGTGACTCCTCTGAGGCACTTCTAAGTTTTTACTCTGTATGATTTGATCGGTGAGTTTAGGTTACTGAATACAGTATTTATTGAATATTCAATAGGAAGGAGCTGAAGGGATGGTAGCAGCAGAGGGACAGAATATGGGAAAGAGTCAGGAGAGGAGGAGGACTGAGAGAGTGAAGAGCAGGAAGAGCTGCTGTCAGGCACCATGCTGCATTAGCAGCAGAAATCCTGGTACACGGGAGATGCCAATTACTTAATCTAATCATACACTAGAGCAGAGTCAGCTGCACATTCTTGCCTTCTGTTACAATAAGGATGGTACAGCAGTACTCAGCACACCCGTAACCAGTGGCAAACTCTTCAGGGGTGATGCCCTATAGAGAGCATGAAGTTGCAGTTTCTACACTAAAAGGCTGAAGAATTGTACCCCTCCATGTGCTGAGAATCTTTAGAAGAGAGAGAAACAAAGTAAACATTTAACAATGCCTGGTTTTATTCTTGCAACGTCTGTATCGACCATGGACTTCATTATTTTGGTGAAGAGAAATCTTCATGACTCAAGGAAACCTTAGCCATGCCTACAGGAGATACTCCAAAAGAGCTTTTATCCATGTGAAAAATGCTAGCTCTGTAACATTGCCAAGGCAGGTGTGAGCTTTGGCTCCCTGCAGCAGGAGAGCTTGCCACACATTCTTTGCCTGATTGAGAGCTAAAAGGGCCTGATTTCATTTCCGCAGGTGCTCGCTGAAATCTCTCACTCTTCAAACACATCTTCTTAACCTTTTCATTCAGACTGTAACCCTTCCTCCCCCCAGAACAAACACGCTCAAAGGAACGGCTGATTCTGCAGCAGGGCATGAGTATTGTTCAGTATCACTTTACAGAAGATAACAAGGTCATCACCAAAATATTTGAGCATCCTCCAGGAATGCTTTAAGCATTATCGCTAACATTTGTCGTCTTTAATGCTTTACTCCTCTCCCAGGAGAAGAAGAGCTTGCAATGGAATACTTTGCTTGAGGCTTATTTATATTGAGATGGAGATATACATATAAATTGGCCACTGGCTACCACAGCTTGCTGTGTTTGAATTTTACAGGTATCTATTATGTATAAGTTTATGCTATGGAAAGTGAAGTGAAAGGAACATATCCGTCACCTGGAAGAGTAAGTGGTGAGGTCTGCAGCAATCCTTAATTCCTGTAGGAATTTGTTCCACAGTCCTCAGGCAGCTCCTCAGAAAA
The DNA here is from genome assembly GCA_026212715.1 of Elanus axillaris. Taxonomy (NCBI): domain Eukaryota; kingdom Metazoa; phylum Chordata; class Aves; order Accipitriformes; family Accipitridae; genus Elanus; species Elanus axillaris. The sequence goes on along the minus strand of JANZLQ010000050.1, from coordinate 11,040,968 downwards.
TTACGATTTCAGCAGAGACAAATGGTGCTGAAACTTTTTTGGAGATCCAAATCTATCAAAAACAGTCTGTGTGAGAGTTGTAGGTTTTCTTTGACTTCTGGGAACATCCACAAAAAGCTGCAAATGTCCTTTCCCTGAGGTGGCAGCTAAAAAGCAGAATACTGATGGAACAAGTCAAGTAATCAGCAGTCTTCTTGTCTTTTGATACATTTGCTAGCCTTGAATTTTTTAAAAACACAGTAGTTTATAATTATCCCATAAGGTTCCTTCCAGTCAGTAACGTCTCCTTTGTAAATGTTCTAGGTGCCAGAGGCTCGACCCATTCATCAGGTTTTACCAGCAGCGGGATCTCTGGTGGATCCAGGGCTTCCCAGATGATGTCCCAGGAGGCCAGATCTCATGGAGGTGGAACTCCCAGGGGTGGTACAACTTCCACCGTCCAGTCCATCTGTAAGTGAGAGTCCTCCAGATAAAGACAAATTAACAGATGACTTCCAAGAAGTCAGCAGTATTTCAGCTTAAGTGAACATTTACTGGATGAAGGAATGCAAATAAGAGAAGTGGCTGCATTGCACCTGACGCAATGTTTCTCCTGTTTGTTGTTTTATCTTTGGTGGGAAGCTGAAACTAGGGAATCAGTGGAAATAACTATGCCACGAAGTTGCAAGATATGGGTGGATAGCAGAGACAGAAATCTGATACACACAGTGACAGAAAAAAAAAGCTAATGGAAGTTTAGGTTATGCTTTCATCATCACCACAGTGGAAGTTCATTAATTGTTTTCAAACAAATTCAGGACCAAACCAAGAGCTTCACATTTGAACATGCAAAACAGATTAAGTAGGAGGAAACAGTGAAACATGAAAATGGACTTATCAGACTGACAGATAGGAATCATTACTTCACTTCTGTGGCCTTTTAGAACAGCTTAGCTTTCTTTCTTTTATAGGAAGTTCATTGGGTCAAAAGCAAAGGGATCTACCTGCACTTACCAGCTCAAAGCGGAGAACAGCGCAAGTTTTCCTCATCACCCTGCCACGTTAATGCAACCCACACCTAGATAAATCAAACCAACATGTGAGGAAGCCTAGTCTATACCTGAATGCATCAATAAGGATGCTGATTATTACTGGGATCCTACAGGGGTTTGAAGAGAATTTGAGACAGGATTGAATTCCTTCATTTCAAAAAGTGTCTTTCAAAGTGTAACAATAGACCTTTGGTCTCTGACCTGGGAACATTTGTAACCAATGCTCAGATATTCTGTATGTTTGCCTGTACTGCCACTTTGCTTTAAGTTGTTCTCACAAGTTTCTTTTTATTTGTCTTTAGCAATGGGTGGCAAAGGAGGAAGACACTGAATAGAAGAAAAACATCAGTCCAGAAAGAAGCTCTGCAAGCGGTTCATCCTTTACTAACAGAGTCATTTGACAACTTCTCCCCTTTGCTTTCCCTGCCACTGATGTGAAAAGCAAAGCCTTTTTGACATGCACAAATAAAATTTCTCTTAAAACAATGGATTTTTGTATTAAATTAGTGGGGACGGGGATGAGGAGCAGTTTCTTCCTTGATTAAACATTCTCTGAAGCACACGCACATACAAACACAAGCCAATAAATGGAAGCTAAGGTACTTTGGACTGCAAGGGTGTCTTGCCAAAACCCTGGGTTTAGCAACACTACATTCTCCAATTACAGGTAGCTTGCTTTGTTTATTTTACAAAAAGTTATCACAGTGCAAAAGTCACCCTGTTGTGAGAGAGGAGCATAGAAACACTTGATAAGAGGCATCCAGCAGTTCCCTTTGGATGTACTTCTAATAGACTACCAAATTAAATTCTACTGAATTAAAATTCACATAAGCAAATGAGAACAGGTCCCTAGAAATTTCATACCTCAGAGACGCAACTGATATTTATATCCCTCTACTATTTCTAACATCCCTTTCACATTAATTTAATTTCAAGTCCCTCTTTGTTTATTGAGAGGTGTCAGCTTTGCCGCAATCGGGCCATACCTACTCCTGCAAACTTTTTATGATACCTGAGAACAGGTGAGGAAGAGAGCCCATCTTCTCTGGTATAGGTCGCACTATTGGGGCCTCTTGCTGTTCCCCACATGCCTGACATTTCCTTCATATGTACTCACATGATGACATTTCCCCAAATAGCCATGACATCACCCATTCCCCATAGAAATTCCCCAACACTTCCATCTTCCTCCTGTCTTTCTGGCTCCTCATCCTCCCTCCCCTATAACCTCCCTCCCTCTGTATTTCTAACAAAACCACACAGTGCAGCTTCTCCTTCCCTTTCCCCACCCCAAGACAGAGGGGGAGAATCTCCCGCCTTCAGGCCAGGAGTTAAGAGGGGCTGGGTTTTGGGTGCTGCACTCAGTGATTTTCTCCAATGGCTTCTGTCACCCAGCCTGAGCATTCCCACCTCAGCTGCAGCTCTTCACGGCTGGGAGACACGTTTGTACCTGTGCACCTCATGCTCTCAGATACTGGCTTCTCCCTCCTGCTCAGGCACCTTCCTGAACGGAGGTGAGCAGTCAGCCTTTGCCTCCAGTTGCAGCAAAGTTAAATGGAATTATTTGATGGGGGGAGGAGTGCTAGTGTGGAGGAAAGGCTGATGAAGAGGGGAAGAAACGTATCTGCACGTGCTGTGCTAGGCGAAGGATTCAAAGGCAATTGAAAAACAAAGTCTCCATGTCACAGGATGGAGGTACTCTCCTAGCAAGGTGTTAACTTGGGCAAATGCTTAAATGTAACCAGGAGGTGAAGTCATAAAATCATAGGGAGATTTAGTTTGAAAGGGACCTTGATGTGAAAAGATTGGGGGCAGTTCTCTAGCCCAACCTTCCGCTCCAAGCAGTGTTAACCTTAATGTTAGGCTTGTTTGCTCAGGGCTTTGTCCAGCCAGGTTCTGAAAATCTTCAAGGAGGCAGATGTCACAGCTTCTCTAGGCAACCTGTTCAACAGTTGCACCATTCTCACCGTTGAGATTTTTTCCCCATATGTTGAAATAGAATTCTCTTTGTTGCGAAGTCGCGCTTACTCCAATGGATCATGAAGTACATACTTAATAATGATGTGTTTTAGAGTTTTCCACTTTAGAGATTCACCAATAAATATGCTTTCCTGAACTGGCACTTAGGCCTGAAAGTCGTGAAGATGGGACTAGAAATATCCTTTGCAGAGCTCAGTGCTTCCCAGTGCCACTGCTGAGAACAGACACACTATTTACAACTCACGCACTGTCACGTCAACAGGAATGAATGCTTTCTCTCTCCCCATACTTTCTGTACAATTACAGTTTTAAAGATTTCTTCACACAATAGTAGTAGCTTATATTTGTATGTTAGCTTTCATACTTAAGGACCCTGAGCTGTTTTGTCCACTGCAAAGAAAATGCAGCAACATAATCCCACGCTTGGTTTTTATTGTAAGGTCAGACACATTTTAACTTGACTTGAGTGGCAGTTTACATGCTCGCACTTGTGTGAAAGCTTCCCTGCTCATTGCCTGCATGCTGGTTATCTACTGCTAAATTGTCACCACTGCCATAAATAACTAATTGTAATATTGCTGTTGTAGTCTGTAACAAATAGAGAAGGAACAAAGAATACCATGTCCAGGTGAAATTAAAAAAAAAAAATTAAAAAATTAAGCTGTTATGCAGTAAAATATTTAAGTATTCAGGACTCACAGACAACTCACCAGGCTCAAGGGTCTGTGAATCTGACTGAGAAATGGGGGCATGCTCCCTGAAATGGTATTTTAGATGTAATTCTCAGCGTTTCTTCTAGCCCGTCTCTATTCTCCTCCCACATCTCTTCAGATCTTAGCCACCTCTTTGCAACAATGATTTTCACACACGCCCCAGTCACCATTAAGCACTAGGCAAAGGTTTGGCCTAACACAAACAATAGGATCTGGAAACCAGTGTCACCAACCCCTGAAGAGGGAGGGGAGGGTGAGGCGGCTGGTGTTACTCTGGAGAACTTTCTGTCTGGTTCTTCTCTTATGGTTGTCCCTGCTTATAACAGGCCTGCCTTTCCCACTGTCCCCACCACAACAGCCTCCAATTAAGAAATCCCCTTTCCTTCTCACTTTCAAACCTGCTCCATAGTCATCCTTGATCCCTTTTACGGCAGCAGCCTCACAACACTGCGGGACACCAGCAGCGTGCTGTTGCTTCCCTCTCCCGCCGCGGCTCGCCCTCTGCGAGAGCCGAGTTGGAGCATTTTGCTGGCTTGGGCTCTGCCCCACGACCTCACGTCACCTCTAAAAAAAGGCTGCTGCAGCTTTGTCAGACAGCGGCTGGGGTATAGGTAGAGAAAGCCAGCTATGTAAACAAGAGCACAGCTAAATTTTGCTAAGGCGCTTAACGTTCCTCACTCGTGGCTTCGTCACAGTTCTGCAATGTCTTTGCACGGGAGGGAGGGAGCATAAGGTCAGTGTAAGGCAATAAAGCATTTTATATCTATTTACTGCAGATTAAAGGAAGTGGGCAAGTAAAAGGCAAAGGAGAAGCTGCATCCTGCCTTTATTGATTTTACAGATCACCGGTGATTCTGCTTTTGCAGCTTTGTCCACCCGGCGTAATAAAAATAAAAGCAAGGGAACTCTGCATATTTGGCATAGCCTGGGTGCATACGTGCAAAACAGAGGCTCAGCAGCTCTCTGGTCTTTAAGTCTGGGCTAGTAAGTGACTCTAATTAAGCCATCCTACACTTTCCTCCCAAGGCCTAATGCAACAGCCTGTGACTGCTAAAATATAGCTGTGATCTCTCAGCAGATCTTTATTCCTCTCTATGCCCTTAGCACTGGCACAAGGTAGAGCCAGGAGGTCTAACATGTCTTTTTCCCATTCAGAGATTACCCCCGTGTGCAAGCACTCTCGGAGAAGAGCAAGGACCTAGATTCCCACAAGCAGACATTTAAACACCTACTTCAGCCCTGATGACGCTGAAGTGAGTCATAACAAGGAGACTAATGTAAAAATGACAGAAATAGTAGAAAAAGTCAAGCACATACCTAACTTGTTAGACAAACAGTTTTGTAAACTGAAGCTGTATTATGTGAGAAACAACGTGTGACCATTTAATGACAATTAAAGACCTTGTTTCTTATTTACCTGCATAGGGGGAATATTTAAAACTGGATTTTAACTTGAATGTTGGCATTTCTTGACCTCAAGTTGTTTTGTCTTGTTAAAAAATGACTATCATTAATGAGAGCTGACAAAAGATATTTATGCCTAAAAGAAGGAAAACCAATCCAAATCAAAGCAAAGATCCTTAAGCACGTATCATTTCACTTTTCAGCACTTACGTGATTGTGGCATTTTGGATTACTTTTCCCATCTTTAGATCTTGTTGTGTTGAGAACTAGCCTAGATGATAGCTTTACAGAAGCAGAGAGCATCCTCAGCTGCATTTGAATTCACTTAACTGCATCAGCACTAATAGGTCTACAGGAGAACAAAGGTAAATGCTTCCTCCTGAAAGCCTTACTCGCAGACCACTTAAGCAAATTCATATGTACATTACTACAAATGAAGTATTTACATATTTAACAGAATAAATTGAAAAGGTCAAATAACAACAAATATGGCAATCTAAATCCCTCATGTCTCTCAATCAATCTTTCCACAACAAATAGACAGAGAGAGAGAGAAAGGAAAAGAGGCAGCAGTGTGTGATTACCAGGGCAATAGCACTGAAGCGATACACTGCAGAAAGCACATAGCTCTCTGCACGGAAATCAATTTCTCCCATGGGATGGGGTCGATAGTTGTCTGACAGGACAGTATACAGGCAATTTAATAGCATTTTATCTAAATGAATCTATTCCTCTCCCCCCTCACCAGCCTCACAGTTCATAAGAAGGCTCTCTTTGTAAAATAGATTTATTTATTTTTTTATCATACAACAGGAAAGTATATATCATTCTGAAGACACTACCATTGTCTATTAAAAATCATTTATCCCTGTTAAGTTACTCATTACACACAACTCTTTCCCAGCATCATCATTCTAATTAGTTAAGTCATGCACACAGCCCATAAAAATTACTTTCTGTTACTCTGGAAACATTTTTCTTACCCCAAAACATTTTAAACTATAGATCATTCTTTCCGGAAAAATAAGCCCACAAAGCAAGCAAACTCAGTTGACTCAGAAGAGCATTGGTATCTGAAATGACATTTTTATGCAAGAAAAGGCTTTTTTTTTTTTTTTGAGGAATGCATTATACCCAGAGATTGGTTGTCCAGTGTATCTATTTTAATAGTACTTAATAAGTGATAAATAATAAAGCCAAGCTGATCTTATTAGTGGATATCTGTGTGAAGTAAATGGTAATGAATGAGAACCCATAATAAGCATAATTCCAAGGATGGATCTTTGGCGCTCTGGGAGTTTGGTATTGTGCCCCAAAGGCTCTTGTAAATCCAGCTGCAGTTCTTGCTCATCATTTAGAAGATTAGGGGCTGATAAGCGACAGTCAAGCCTTATTAGAACAGGCTAAGGCAACAGGAAACATTAATTGGGTAACTTAATGCACAAGGAGACAATAAATGCCTGCATTGTGGTTCAGATGCTGTTTCCTCTATTGATTTGTTCATGTCTTATTTTGTGAAATCCTCACAAATTCTTGGGGCAGAGACTGTAAGACAAAGTCCAAGTTTAATAATACCAGAATACTTTTATTATTTCCTACGGCTTCCCTTTACCCCTTGTGTTACTAAGGGACCCATCAGTAGCCCTGCCCTTGGAAGCCAAAGAATGAAGACTACTCCCTTGCCCAAGGACTCCTCCAACAAAGGAGGGGAGAGAGCCAAGGTATAGCAGCTATCTGCAGGGAAATGGTGTCTCACCGTCTCACTCGTGCTGTGGTTTCAACACAGCGTGCGCACACAGCAGGGGCACTGTGACTCTGGGAGAAGTCCAGTATCTCTTTCCCTCTAGAAAGCTGGGAGCACTAAACAAAGCCGCCATCTCTTCCGCTCTTCTGGAGGAGGTGTAGAAATAGTTGCTGGACTGATCTTCCTCTGGAAGTAAGGAAGATGAGAGGAAGCTCCTGGCATGGGTGTTACTTCCCTGTCTAATACCAGAATTAATCCACTTGTGTGGGTGGATTCACTCAGTCCCCTCAGTGGTGGATATTGGTGTCCAGAATACCAAAATCTCTCAGTTATATACCAGCTCCTCATCTGGATCTCATTCTAAGATTTCCTTCTGTCGTGGTTTAACCCCAGCTGGCAACTAAACACCACACAGCTGCTCACTCCCTCCCCCCCCCCCCCCCCCCCC
>JANZLQ010000050.1:10990766-11009720 GCA_026212715.1 Elanus axillaris | reverse complement strand
TTGTAGAGAGCGATAAGGTCTCCCCTCAGCCTCCTTTTCTCCAGGCTGAACAACCCCAGTTCCCTCAGCTGCTCCTCACAGGACTCGTGCTCCAGACCCCTCGCCAGCTCCGTTGCCCTTCTCTGGACACGCTCCAGCACCTCCGTGTCTGTCTTGTAGTGAGGGGCCCAAAACTGAACCCAGCACTCGAGGTGTGGCCTCACCAGTGCCCAGTACAGGGGGGCGATCACCTCCCTGCTCCTGCTGGCCACAGAATTTCTGACACAAGCCAGGATGCCGTTGGCCTTCTTGGCCACCTGGGCATACTGCCGGCTAACATTCAGCCGGCTGTCGACCAGCACCCCAACACCCCCAGGTCCTTTTCCACCAGGCAGCTTTCCAGCCCCTCTTCCTAATTTACTAACTTACTCATTTACTAAGTTACTAATTAGTCCGATGCTTTTTGTTAAGCATCTCATGCCATCAATGCCATCAATATCTTGAGTTCTGCTCGACGCAAACACAGTCCATCGGTTTCTCCACTGGAGTACGAGGCCATGGCCAGCACAGCCTGGCTCAAAGCCTGGACAGGCAGCCCACAAAACAGCTGTAGAGCCAAGCAGAGTTTGTCCCGTTCAGGGAAGATCTCTGCAGCAAGGTGCTCGCTGGGTAGGACAGAGCTGATGAAGAGTGCTACGCTACCACCAACAGATCAGGGAACAGGACCAGCCACCAATTCTCATCTGATCTTAAAAGTTTAAAAGGTTGGAGTTAGAAGAACCTTGGACAAGAGAGATCTATCTGTGTGGCACAGCATTTGGATCGAGATGGGGCAGAAATCCCCTCAGTCCTCAAAGATATATCCTCAAAGAAACCATCTGGCAATTTAACACATTGAGTTTACATCTTTTTCTGCCCAGAACCTTCCGTAACTTTCAGCCTGGAAGGTAGTGAAGACACATCCCCCTCGTCCTGGATGAGTGCTCCTGTCATTAGGCTTCTACATACAGCTTTCACCAGCTCCTCCCTCTTGGAACATGTTTGAAAAGACTTAAGTGAGCCTTGCCAGATTTTTCTGAGCAAAAGGGCACAGGGACCTTTTCTACAGGGAGGCCTCCCACCTGTGGATGCAGGTGTCTGAAGACATCCCCTTGCAGCTCCAAGCAACCCAAAGAAAAAAGACACTTCTGACATCCTCTACTTTTCCGTGTTCTCAGCAGCATTTCAAATTTCTGAGTGCATTTATTTTTAGTGGTTCTTACTTACCACTCGAGCCATTGTGAATGTCCATTTCGAGGCACTGTAACTCGGGGTACTCCAGCCAGACACCTCAGATACACGTGCCTAGGAGCAGCTGCTGTATGGAAGTCCTTGTGTCCAGCCCCATCTCATCAAAGGCTTTCACTGACCACAGCTGTATAAGGACTATGACTTTGGCCAGTGATGTAGCACTACATGTCTGTGGGCCTCTAAGGTTGATGTTTGCCAGAGAAATAATCCTTCCTTGTTTTCTGTTGAACAGTTAAGGAACCTGACAGAAAGGAGCAGATTCGGATAATTGGCAGTGGGCCCCTGGCACAGGCAGCACAGAGGGCAGGAGCTCAGACCAGAACTTGCAGATGCTATGCACTCAAAAGTCCAGTGTTACTTCTCCCCATGACTGGTTGTTAGGAAATTCTTGTGTCAAGCACTGGGAGGGGGGAAAGGGGCAGGTTTTTCCCTGAGCTACATCAGTAATGAAATTTCTGCTTAGCATTCCAGGATGTATAACGCAAGGCCGGTTGATTTCATAGCAAGCTGCCAATGCTCTTAAGCCTACCATCATGAAGAACGAGGGTCCCTGGGGGACTGTTGGCTGCAGAACAGCAATGACTCATGTTTTGCTATTTTGCAGCAAAAAGTCTTAAACTTGCACTGTTGTAGAAGTCAGACACTGCGTTAACTTCTTTAAACTTCAGTCTCTTATGAGTGCAGTCTGCTAAAAGGATGGCGTTGTTAGCCTGGCAAGCTGGCTGTCAGAGCTGTCATTGAAAAGAAAATATTGAATGAAATACCATCTCTTGAGAGGTTTGTGAACTGAAAGTACTATGAACTTATGTGTGCCATGCTGCTTGTTAAGAATAGTGCCCTCTTACCAGAGTCAATTTACCTTTTCTACATAAAAAAGTAGCAAACCCTCTCTTGCTTCCCAAAGTAAATGTTTCAGGAATAACAGTAGGTTCCTCCTTTCCCTGTGCCAAACAAAACCCCTGTAGACTTCTTTTAGGGCTGAAGTCTGTAACACAAGTAAATACCTGCTCATTTGTTACTCACACTAAAGCTAAAATAAAGACTGAAAAAAGTGCAAAGAGCCATCTTTATGCAATACTGAGGGAAAAGAAAAAGCATATAGGAAAAAAAAAAAAACAAACCAACAAACCAGAACAAGAAGATCATCCTGTTCCACCCCAGATTTCAAAGCTATGAAGGATTTAGATATGTTTGTGGTAAGCTGGGTGGACCAGAAGTACAAAATGTGCAGACATATCAGGCCTTATGAAGCACATGTATTTTATGTGTACAAGTGCTTAAGTGACTGTACTATGTAAGTGGTATTTTTACAGACGTAGGACTGCATTCACACTGCTACCAGCACTTCATTCCCTCTGTTAATGCGTCAGTGTGATACAGTGTAAAGAGTACCTCAGGAGAAAGTCATCCCCACTTTGCTTACTGTAGCTCTGAGCAGTGTACCTAGGCTCCATGAGACAAGAACTTAAAACCTCCATAATGGAAATACTGCAGGACGCACGGAAGTTTTGACAAACACAGTATCTCTTCATTTTTTTTTAATTTATTTAAAGAATACCATCATGTGACAATTTGGTAACTTTTTAATTCAAGGGAGATGGCAATGGCATCGGTTAAGAATACCTCAGTCCTGTACATGAAAGACAATGAGCATAGTTGGGTAGCACAGTCTATGATGTGCTAATTCCCAGCCTTCATAGATGAAAGCTTGCAACTTACTGCAGCCAGGCAGTGAAAGCCTAGAAGCTGATAGCTATGCTCCATTTTTCACGTGCAGGACCAGGCTATCATCATATGGCATTGCTGTCATCCTCCTTGAATTAAAAGAGTCACTGCATCACAGGCTGTGAGAAATTAAAGACTAACTTGCTCCCAGCAAAAGAGAAGGTGACCAAAGGACTAGGCAACTTTTGACAGACTCTGTCTTGAAATCATGTTAAAGAAGTGCCCTGGAAGCGAACAGAATGAATTGTATCTGTCATATGCCACAGAAGGTGAGGGGGTCCTATGTGGAAGTTATCACCACATGGGAAGACAGGTAGGTACCTAGTGATGAAACACGCTCTCTTCCCTCTGAAATACTTTTCTTCTGATTCTTTGCCCCTTGGGGAGCAGTAAACAATGCAGTGCTGGGACACAAGCCAAACCAGTGTTGAAAGCGACAGCTGATATACAGGGGACTAAGGAAAAACTCTAATTTGAGCCCAGTGACCCCTGGGCTGCCAGAGAGAGAAGAGCAGAGGGGTCAGCCGAGCACCGAGCCTACCTGCTTTAGCAGCAACTTGCATCCTCAGACTTGCTGGTTCAGAGAACTGACCACAGCATTTCCATTTCAAATTATTATGGGATAAGTGATATGGTTATATTTAGCATCTGTTTCCCTTACATTTCAATGTTTCATTGAAAACAGCTCCCACTCCTCTCAAAGCTCCCCCAGAACAGGGGTTGGTTGCTGTTCAAAATGCATTTCAATCAGAAGGAAAGAACACAGAAAAGAAATCTCGCTCCCACCCCTCATTCCCAATTACAGCAGAAATGATAGAAGTTTACGTCTATCAAAAAGCATGCAGATCTGTCCTACAGTCAGCGCTGCAGCCTCCCTTCTGTTGCTCCACTTGCAGACCTAATTAGCCTACTGCTGGTTTCTTGAACATACCCTTCCTGTTTGCATTGCTGTAAACCACATTCATAGTTTCAACACTTTCTCTTTGGAAACATAGTTTGACTCCACCCTTCTCCTGGCAATAGCTGACTGATGACCTGCTCGGTTAGACTTACTAGATGTTCATTTCAGACAGAAGAGGCTGAGTCTTGTTCTAATGAGTTTCATCAGTACCATGACCCCCTGGACACATCTACATCGCATAAAAATTCTGTGCAACAATCCTTGAATTAGTGTCCAAGTATAAGTTCTGCCCAAGACCAGGTCCCGAATCAGCATACTGATTTGATTTTATTTACCGAAGCTATGAGCTAGTAATGTGGCCACACTGACTGTGCCTCAAGCTGCCTCATATCATCAGAGGCTTGACCATGTGAGGTCAGTCCATACAGAGGACTAACAGTCCTGGAGTAAAGTTCTTCTGCTGATACGACTCTCTGAAGGACAGAGACATAATAAGGGGCCACCACATGTGAACAGGTGTCGGTGCTCTTGCCTGGCCATGCTCTCCATCCTATCAGCTGTCCTGTTGCCCCATTAAATTGCATTTCTAACTCTTTTCCTGGGTGAGGAGCTCTGTTCTGTGTGGATGCGGGGGCAGGGAGCGTGGACGCCCACGACGGGTATCACACCAAGGGACCTGGGTATCTGCGGTGCCGGCAACCGGAGCACCAGCGTAGGTGCGAGTGTGCGAGCAGTGGCCAAACGCAAGCTGGACCAGCTGGCGAGCAGGCGAAGTGGTCTGGGAGGAGTTGCTACAGAAGTGTATGGCCGCCGCAGAGACAAGGGGGGTCCTGGCCGATGGCCTGGGAGCTGCATCTGCCTGTGTGCAAGAGTGGAGCTGCAGCCTCAGGGGTTGGTATGTCCAGGTGCCAGCAACTGGGGAGACCGGCATCCAGGGGCAGCTACTGGGCAGACTGAGTGCCCGAGCTCAGCTGCTGCAGGGATCCACACTGGAATTTTATTTCTGTTACTGATATATGTATAATTTTATGCTATAAAAATAGAAATTATATCTATTTTTAAAAATCCATTACCGGGAAATACATATTCTTATACGTATATCCTATATTATTTTATTTTGATATCTATATTCCAGTAACATACTTCATTTGCGATCAGCCAAAAAAGGGAACAGGACGAGGCTACTGGTGCTGTTCATTATAATGTTGACTGCATCTGATTGTGCTGATCTGTGTGGCCACCTGCACATATACATGCTGTGTATGTATGTGGGCAAGCCTGGGAATACATTCTCAGCCTCACCACTGGGAACACAAGGCTGTGTCAGCCCTACTACTGTATTTGGCTCCCCCTAACATTTAACTTCTCTGGGCCTGGCCTTACTGTTTCTCCACATACCAAGGAATCCTTAAATCTTCAAGTAATCCCACTGAGTAAGTTGCTAAAAACATTCTAATAAAATCACACAGGACATATTTCTGTGCAAGGATGGGCAGCACCATGGTGATCTACTTAAAAACTAGCTACCGCAAACCTCAGAACTTTCCCCGAATGTTCTTCTAGCTTTTGTTATTGCAACCTTCCTTCCACCAGTCTGAGGGGAAAGAGTATAGAGTTAGATTTAAATTTGCCTCAGAAATAAAATATCTACCTAGGCTGAAGTCATACTAAAGGTTTTAGGAAGGAATCCTCTGCTTCCAGTGTTCCTCATATAGGTCCTTATTTCATTTGACTTTATTTACCAGTACTGTATAAGCCTGGTGTTAAGACAGCAAGGGATGCATCAAGGCAGAGCATCCTCCTCCAGGGCTGGGGCAGAGGGTGGCTGTGCCGCGCTGCCCACTAGTCCCCATCGCAGGCAGACCCAGGTTCCTCCCATAACAGATCCGGGTGATAACACACAGTGAATTTCTCTTACGAACTCTCTGGAGCTGATAAGCTGCAGTGTTTTCACAGGCAACGCGGCACGTTTTCACGACCACACCAGCCGTCCCAACCGGAATTCAGTCATCCAGTGCTTGCCTTCAGCCTCCCGACACATGAGAAATGAGATGAGGCATCCTGAGAAGCCTGACATACTGCAGCTGCCAAGGCAGGCTGCGGTCTCTCGCATTAGTGGCAGATGACAGCTCACTTATTTGAACACAGACAAAGAGAAGTCTGCCACGGAGCAGTTCCTGCAGGACTGGAGGGAGGAAACAGCTGTCAACTATTTCTTGGATTACAGGGATAAACATATTTCCAGCGACAGCTTTAGGCTATGTAACTCTAAAATCCTGAATACAATTCAAGGTATTCTTGTACCAGGAGAGGAGTCAAACTAGAAGGCTTTTATAGTTGAAAGCTTACATCTCTGAAACAAGAAATGAATCTTCTGGCATTATTACAGAACTCAATAAGAGCCAAAATAAACAATAGCATCAGTTTTTTAGAGAGAATACAGAGTATGCTGGAGGTTTATTGAGTTTTGCTTTATCTGGGAAAGAAACCGGAAGACACTGCCTGCCTTTGTTAAGCCCTTGAATGGATGCCTTAATACAAATTTCAGCCTCATTGAGCAGGGTACAAATTAACTATCCAAAGGAACTATATGAGAAAAAAAGGAAGAATGAACCAACTCCACAGAGATGAAGACTAAGCCCAGACAAGAGAATAACTTTCTTTGAAGAGCTAGTTTTCTCATTCTGGTACTTTGAATGATCCTGCTGCATAGGAAATGTTGAAGTGTTTTACAGAACAAAAGAAGATGTAGCTTCATTTTCTCAGCAAGACATTCAGTCCTGAGCACAAAAAAATAGCAACAATATTGCTCAAAACTGGCAAGTTATGTATGGAAATAGTGCACTGAAGAAAACAAATGGGATCCAGAAAAAGACAGGCATTATGTAATTTATGGAAGGATTCATCTGTTTTATTTCCAGCTCTCTAAATGGCAATTCTGTGACTTTAACCTCGGGGGAAGGAGCATAGGCCATTAACACAAACAAGAAGGGAGAAGTAAGCTCAGTTGGTGAGTCATAGCCACTATGCAAACTTTGCCATACATCTGTATTTTCCCATGCTGCTCTGAACCCTTGCCTCAGACTCTTGCAATGGACAGAATGCCAAATATGAGTAGATCAAATTGTATTTTTCCACCCCGGGTTTCTTTTTCAACATGAAAAAGTATCCTTTAGGGACTAGACTCGGCACTTGCAGAAGAACCGAGCAGTGTCCCTGGGTCTAAAACTCACTTACTGAAATTGCCAGGTCCTTCAAACAGGACCTGCAGCCTGCAGAAACGATCCCCTGTCTCCCCGAGGCTGTGCTGGAAATTCCAGGGGTAGATGGGAATAAAGCAAGCAAGTGGTCACTTTTAATACATCCCACCTGCTGTCTCAGCAGGCTAAGGCATGAGCCCTGAACATCGCTCCAGCTGTCAGCCTGGCCAAAACTCAGCTCCTTGGGCTTCCAAACCGAAGGCTGCCAGTTACGTGTTATGTTTATGATGAGAAAATATACGGAGTGTTTTTGTCTTCTAAGGTGAAGGCATGGAAAAAGGCTCAAAGCCTGTTTGCTGACAGAGCAGAAGAGACTAGATGTCTAACGCACCAGCCTCTGTCACTTTGCTGTCTGCCCTGCCCCATGTTTGCCCCCTCAAACAGGAATTGCTGTGTAACATGCAATGGGCATTTTTCCACCTTCCTCACCACAGCTGGCCTGTGGTCAGCCCTCTCTTTGGCTGGGACAAACTAAGGATAAAGGTGAAGTACAGGGCATTGATGGCTTCCTTCTCTCCTCCCATGGACGTAGGAGTAGCACTCAAGACGGCTCCATAGCAGGGGCATACGGAGCCAAGTCTTACCCCCGAAGGGACGCAGCAATCTACCACAGTCCCTGACCCCCTCCATGCCTACACGTGCTCCTTGCTCTCAGTACACCCAGGTGACTGCATACCACCATCCCGTCCCCACGGAGCCTGGGCTGGGCGCGTTTTCAAAGCGGAGGAAACACCAGTACTCTTGCAACCAGATGCTCTGAGCCCAAAGTACGTGAGACAAGCCATTTAGCCAGTGTCTGTGAGACAGCAAGAGAAGAAAGCTTACCTGGTTGGTCATAGGATGCCCATGCTAGGTTTTCTCCACATTTTCCATTAGCAGACTCGGAGCTGTGTTTGAGAACCCTCGTGGTAGCCAGTTCTTCTGCGTACCTAGCAAAGGAATCCACACACCGAGTCACGGTCCATAGCCACAGTGAGCAGGGAGGAGGAGGAGATGCAGGCAAGGAATTTTGATGGAAGATGATGGTTTAAGTCATCTTAAGCTGCAAAGCCCTGAAGCCAGGGATGCTTTAAGCTTACACAGACCTAGGAGTTAGGCAAAGGGAAGGCCTGGAGGCCATTTTCCCTGTCTTTCATGAGCATCTGTGTCACTGCTGAGAAGGTCCCAGAAGAAATCAAAGGGCAGATCTCCCCCCCACCATGTTCTGCCCAGCACCTGGAAAAGGGAAGTACCTGCAGTGATTGCTACAGGTGTCACCTCCTGACATTTCTAGGCACCTCATGGGAGTAACTTAAATGTTCTCAGTCAGATGGAAAAGAAGACCTGAGTGAGGATTCAGTCTAAGCAAGTGTAAAAACCCCTACATTTACAAATGGAAAAAAGTCAAATGCAAAACAGGAGCAATGACAGTATGGAAGAGAATGGGAGCACATGGAGAACCTGAGGCAACAACTGTGTACACCAACCCAGGGATAAGCAGCACTGTTTCTATAGAAGTTGACAAGTGTGAGAGCGTGGGATGTATTCTATTGTCTTATGACAATAAGGTTAAGAATAACATCACGTGTAAAATGATTATTCTCTTTATTCAACATCAGAAAGGCTTCAGTACAGAGACAGTGAAATTGGAAAGACCATTTGTTATTTCTCATGGCACAAGAAATAGGAGGCAACACACGGAATCATCAGGTCATAGATTTAGAAGTTAAGTAAGACACAGCACTTTTTCCACACTGCAGCAGAAGTCATCGCTACAGACGATGCAGACACCAAAGCCCAAGTGGGTTT
Organism: Elanus axillaris; assembly: GCA_026212715.1. Taxonomy (NCBI): domain Eukaryota; kingdom Metazoa; phylum Chordata; class Aves; order Accipitriformes; family Accipitridae; genus Elanus; species Elanus axillaris. The sequence continues at coordinate 11,000,777 of JANZLQ010000050.1, read as the reverse complement.
GAAAATGGGCTAGACAAATTTACAGTGTGTGTATGGGGGGGGTGTGGATCTTTAGGGCTTATTAAACAACAGCAACAAAAAAAATGAGGATACAACCTACTGCTTAGGGAAACCACAATTTCCAGGAGAAATCTGCAATATCCAGGAGAAGATAATGGGGGAAAGATCAGCACATTTGTTTTGTCCTGCTACTCCTGCCCTAATCATGAATTACTGACATCTGCCAGAGACAGGAAATTTGTCCAGCTGAACATTCTGGCCCAAGCTAGTACTTCATTTGTTAGGTTCTCATTTCCTTCTGTCCTAATCCTCCCACAAAAATAAAAAAAAAAAGTTTAGCTACATGCATCAATTTAGAAATATGAAAACTTGTCAGTTGTCAGCCTGCTAGATCCTGAACTACAGGATCTCTAGATGATCCTACATGCCCTATATCACTACAGTCCTGTAATATTTTTCTTCAAGGATTCCCACATCCCAAGCAAGAGGCAAGACTGGAACAAAGTACGCATTACACACGGATAAAGTTGCCAAGGATTTGAGACAAAGGGTGATTAATTCACTCTAGCTCAGGCAGTTGAAAGCATGAGATTTGCATCTGAGATCATCACCCTATGCTTCATTACAGTCAGAGATAAACAGACACCTGCTGAGGGTGACTCATGTCATGCTAAAGCAGGGATCCAATAGTCAATTCATCTAACCTGTCGCAATTATTGGAACTGAAAATAGTAGGAAACAGACCATTTTCAGCACAGTTAGAGAAGCATGGAAAAGTACCCAGAGATAACACCAGATATATATCAACAAAAGTATCAGATATACCTAAACAAAAGGTGAAGTTCTTCACTGAATTTAAGATTATGCAAAATCTGTCTTGAAAAATAAGAGATCTCTTATATTTCATGTCTTCTATTCAGATCAAACCATTTCTGGTTCTTGCTATCAACCAGTCTCACCAGTCCCTGAATATGTGTTTCTTAATTCTTACAAGTTAAGTTACAGACCACAACCAAAGGTTTCCTATTGTTATTCACCACAGTGGGGAAAGTCAGCTGAGACCAGAGAGGACTGTGAGGAATTCCAGAAGGGCCTAAAAATACTCAGCAGGCGCAATAGCACACTTGGAGATAAATGTGGAGCAATGCATATTTGACAGAATAATCTCAACTATTTATACAAGTTGACTTGTTCAAACCAACTGTAGCACTTTGGAGACACAACAAGTGTTATTGACAAGTCAATGAAATTTCTTCCTCGTTGTGAGGCATCATGTAAAACAGAAACGAAAACAATCCTTTGAAGAACAGAAGGAAAACCCCAGATGATTACAAAGGTATGTGGATGAGTCACTGGCATTCCATCTCATAGAAATACTGTATCCAGTTATCAAGCTGTCTCAAGATAAAAGAAATGCGAAAAATAAAGACAGAATCAGATTTTGCTTGCTGCCAGAGGCATGTCCAGATGCCACATACATGGTGTGTTGTACGGCACAACACCTGGTCTAGGAGTGTGGGAGCTGGTGCATCTGCGTGACAGCACAGCACCGTGCTGGCACCGTAAATTAGGTTCTGGAAAGGCTACAGCCTCTCTGGCTCCCAGCCAGCTGGCGTGGAGAAGGCTCCATGGTTATGGTAGAAAGCCTAACGGGAGATGAGATCTCATGTCTGCAGGGATCAAACCAACCACTATTTAGCTATTATGGAAAGACATTTATTTTCTGAGTAGTTTAATCAGCATTTATTTACTCCTTCAGGTATCTGCTTTGTACTGTGAGGATCATCCTGAAAAAAATGAAGATTTTCAAATCAACTTTGAAAAATGTTGCTGTAAAGGGAAATGAAGTAATCTGTTTGTTGTGTCTACAGCAAAGAGGACAAGCAGTACTGGACTCAAATTTCAGTAAGGAGGACTTAAGAGAGACAGCAGGAAGATGGACCCACTGTACGCTAGACTGACAAGAAGTTGTGCAGTCTTCAGCATGGCAGAAGAGGTAAGATGTGTCCCTCCTGACAGACTAGAGAACAACATACACTGATTGTGCTTCTGGGGCAGGGAGATAGACAATTTGATCTGAAACTACTTCCTTCTGATTCCATTGATCTTAGACCAGTCATCACTTCCTACCATGAGAAAGTTCTTTTCTCACTATTTCAGCAGCAGTGGATATTCTCCTGCAGATGACAATCCATCATCTGACAGAGGTGGTGGTGAAACATGTTTTTGGCAACTGCCCTCTGAGGAGGAGACATACCAGTGTAGACAGACGCAACCCACGTCTGGAAAAGGGTGCAAGAAAGATTTATACAATTGTGACTACAGAAGTATCAATGTGACCAGCTGGTGCTATGTGGTGGAGAAAGAAGGCATGACAAGAGTTGGGTAAGGAAACAGAAAGAGTAGAGTCCCTCACTTTCCACCCAGTATGTCTTCATTGAGTATCACCACATCAAAGGCAAATATTTTTTCAGTATGCACAGTCAAACCTAATGGATAAAAATGTCACAAATCTCAGTAGAGAAAAGAAAGGACTGAACTCACTGTTGGGCTCCTCTGTTTAACTTCTTGCAGAGTTTTAATGGGGGGACTCCATGTTTCTTCCTGTAGTCATTGTGAGCTTTCAAGACTTCTTCAGCAAATTGTTTGGAAGCTGAAATCACATCAAAAAAATTGGAAAGGTCTGTCAAATACAGACATTAGTGAAGACAGAAAAAGCATACCCTGTAGCTAAGACGTGGATGCAGGCTGGACTGAAGAACAGAAAAATACCACCCTCATTACCTGGGAGCAGGATGAAATGAACCGTTAATGCCTTCCATCCAGGAACTAACTCTAAGAGACACTCCCATTGGGGTGGTACAGGCTCACTAAAGGTTGAAGAAAAATGTGAACCTTACTCTTTTCCTCAATAGAAAGGTGATTTAAGGTTAGTTTGATTGACTTTCATTTTAAGATTTCAGTGCACTGCATCACCATTGCAAAGTCTCAGAGTAAGCGACAAATAGGTCCTTTGAGAAGATGCACTAAAAATGCCAATTATTGTCAGCGTATGCAAGAATTTTCTGTATTAGTCAAGACACCATCTATGCAAGTACTTTGAAACATGAACATTGTTTTTATTCATTAGATAGAGAGAGATCTCAAAGTGCACCTTTATTTGGCTCAAGACAAATAATTGTTCACAAACAGCAAGTGGTAAGGAAAGAAATGACTGCTGGGGATTATTCCCCCTCCATGCTAGAGTGTGTTCAGTAAATATCCGAATTCCAAAGTTACTACAAAACTTTAAAAGAACTCATGTTTGTACCACGGTAAACTTGGGACTTTCAGCAGCGCAAGGCAGAGGACAAGCAACAAGTCACAGTGCAGTTCACTTTGACAGCAATTTCACGTTACCCCCTTTTATGATCTTGCTGATTTTTCCCAAGATTCAGAGGGGAAAAAAAAAATCTCTGTCATTGGTCACCCTGTGGAATTTGCTGCTTTAAGAGAAATTTGGAACCTGAAACAGGGTACTGGGACAGTTAGAGAGGTATGGATAGCATCTTTAAAACAGAAAGACAGTTTTCACTTTCTCTATCTTGCTGGAGCTTCTGAACAGGCCAAGACATCTTTGAATATTTCCTCCACTTTTACCATGACACAGATTTCTACATTTATTAATGATTCGTCAGCTTCATTTCTGAATATCCTAACTAGCACGACTACCATCGTTTTCTTTGTGAGACACTTCTGAAGCTCAAACAGACCTCATGACTAGAAAGTGTTTCCTGCTACTAACCTTAGATTCCTCGACTTCCTCTCACTACTCAAGCCTAACAACTATAATCAGTCATTCTCTCCTTTATCAGTATGTATATTATTCTGCTGTTTGTAATGATGCATTTTCCCCACAGCAGAGCTGTCAGTTTGCACATACTGCTCTCGTAACTTTCTCCTAAGGTGATTACCTAACACACGTTCATGCTTTAAGCTGTTCTCAGAGTTCACTCCAGTTTTCCCAACAGAAGCCTAAGATAATCTCAATATTCAAAGCACATAGAAAGCCATTACTGTTTCGTGCAGTACCTTACACCTTTTGAACACAAGTTGGGTTGACCTTTTCCAGACCAAAGTGTCATTGTGGACATATATTTAATATATTCTCCATCAACATGCTTTCAGGCTCGATTTTTTGCATAAAATAGGAACAGGAACCCTGTCGAGTGAGATGAGATGAGATCTGCCCGCCACCTTCCTCCTCTTAGGTTTTCCTTCAATTTTGTCTGGGTGTCACAAGTTGCATATCATCAAACAAAGCAGGCATCTCCACTCTGGTGTTTAAGCACCCACATGCCCTTTTGCTAACAAACCTGTCCCATCACGCTCCTTACCATTGCTCACAGCTCACTGATCCTATCAGGTCAGAGTTCTAAACCTCTCTGCTGCTGCATCGTGCGGGGTCATGGCCTATTTCTAAGGCATCCATCAGAGGTTACTGAGGAAAGCAAGCCTATGGCCAGTTCACTTAACCTCACTGATGCAGTGGTCCGTGCTTCCAGCAGGGAAATTTTAAGACAGCCCGCGAATCAAAGAAGTTGAAATACACAGCTTTCGAAATTGCATCACATAGTCCAGGCTGCATTTTTCTGCAAAAGACCACCTTAAAGCTTGTGGCTGTTATCACCTAGACTTACTGTCTCATCCACTCAGCATTAAATAGTAGATAAACAATCTGACCTGCAAGTGCGAAAGTTTCTATTCAAATCATTTGCTCTCAATGACAATAACAAATTGAAATTCTAAAAAAACCCGAAGTTGACTGAAATACAGGCTTTGTCAACTGACAGTGCATCCATTAACAGAAGTATTGCATAACTGAGCTCTGTACTAACATTTTGACTTACAAAGACCAACAAGTCATGGACAAAACAGTTTCTTCTAGCCACGGCAGGCACCACTACGCTGTCCCTAGAGAACTTCCATCCTCCCCTTCCCTCAAAGGTGGCTGCTATAAAAACACTTCTCTGTCGTGACTCAAGCTCACGGGCTAACCGCCTCCTTATGCACGGCTTCTCCTGTGCATGCTGATGTGTGGAGAGGGACATCCAACTGCCAGATGTATTTCAGATTTGTTTTGGAAGACATGTTAAGTTTTTCCATTTTACCAATGTTCCATACACTGAGAAGCCAGACATTAAAAGTGAGAGTTAACGGGAGTTTTTGGGCTCCCACCCAAATGGGAACAGCTTCCCAAACAGCTTTGGAGACGTACTTTTTTCCCCTTCATGTAAGCTGCTAGAAAAAATTATTTCCTACTGCCAGGAAGTTAGGCTTGGTCATGAATCATTACACAGCTTAATAAGTAAAACAACTAAAGGTATTAGATACAGTTGCTTGCTTCTCATTATTCAATTATTTACCTCTATTTTGGATTCTTCTGGAACATTGGCTAAGATAATGACAGCATGTGACAACAAATTTCCAGGCTATGATGTGGTTGTTGTTTTTGTTATGTTTTTGTTATGTTTTTGGACTTTCAGTTTCATTGATCAATTCTGTGTGACCACAGAAAAGTAAGCAGAGCATCTAGATTGCCTTTTCCCATTAGATTGGTTTTTCTCAGTTTTCTACTCCAGTCTCTTATGCTCTCTAAACAATGCCAATCTACTCAGTCTTTCTCATATGAAGAGCTCTTCATGCCTGAACCCTTCCTGCCTCTTTCCTGAACCCTGTCTTCGCCTGCTCTGTTCTTCCCTTAGTTTGGACATCAAAACAGAAGCAAGTTATCTGAACACGTCTTCCACAATACTAGTTGCTCTGCATCGCCTTTGCAGCTGTCAACTGGACTTACTCTGCTGGTCTTGAAGAGCTGCAAGATGATGTGGGGAAAAATTAACAGTAAAATATTCCACAAAACACAAACATAAAACCTCTCTACCCAATACCTACACAACAGAAATGCTGTGAGTAGCCCTTATGTCAGCACTCAGGATGCACAATGTTATACCAGGCATACACTTGACTAGCAAAAAAGGCATACTTTTTTTGTGGCTAAGTACCCACCCTGATGATTCAAGAAAGAGCCCAGTATCAATTTCTAGAAGTATCATTGCCTTCTCAGTGCTCTCTGTCCTATTGTTTATGGATTAATCTTCAATGGTAATTTTGTACTTTCCATAGTTTCCAAGTTTTTCGATTTAGCCTTCAGATAATTAACATATAATGTAATCAGTGAGAGAGATTTGGGCTTGTTTAGCCTGGAGAAGAGAATGCTCTGGGGAGACCTTATAGCAGCCTTTCAATACTTAAAGGGAGCTTATAAGAAAGATGAAGACAGACTTTTTAGTAGGACCTGTAGTGATAGTACACGGGGTAATGGTTTTAAACTAAAAGAAGGTAGAGCCAGACTAGATACAAGGAGGAAATTTTTTACGATGAGGATGGTGAAACACCAACAGGCTGCCTGAAGAGGTGGTAGATGTCTCATCCCTGGAAACATTCGAGGTCAGGTTGGACGGGGCTCTGAGCAACCTGATCAAGTTGAAAACGTCCCTGCTCACTGCAGGGGGGCTTGGACTAGATGACCTTTAGAGGTCCCTTCCAACCCAACCCATTCTGATTCTATGAAATGGATGTCATGTAGTATCCTACACAGAAGTGTACCATTATGTCTGTCTCAATCCCTCTTTGAACCATGACACAGGCCTCAACTCTTCACCCAGTGTGTACATTACAGGTAAATGGAGATAATGATGCCACCTTTCAGTTCTGCCCCAAAATAAATAATTAGAAATGTGTTCATATAACGGCTAGAGCAACATATCTGTAGAAAGCTGCAAAATACACTTCAAAGAACCCACCCTTCTGGAAAGAGATAAACGTGAAAACATGATACCAACAGCCCTGGCAATGTGACTCATGTTACCCAGGGTGCTGCGTGTTACGTCCCCACTCCTTCCTGACCAGAACCCAGGCAGGAAGAAGCCAAGCGCCAGAATACATGGAGAGGACACAAATGCAAATTGGACAGAAAACGCATAAAAGGGTAACCATTTAAAGACTGAGTATAGCTCTGCTTTAATACTGAAATCCCTTCAGTCTCCCTTGATTCTGCAGAATTGCTCTACCCTACTCTAATAGCAGAAATGGGGTGTGCAGTAAGAATGCAGCAAATACAACTTTTAATATGCCCAAAAGGTTTGTGAAAAAATTCACTGGAGGCTTTAGGGAACTGTTAAGTAATTATATCAGAAAGTCCTTTGTTACTGTCTCAGATAACTGAAGATACCTATTTTGGCAAACTTCTCAAAGGATATTAACAGACTGGAAACAAACAAAATTCTTGAGTAAAACACATCCCAGCTTCTAATGGCCACATTTTCATCTAGGCCTTTCTGAGAGACTTGACATATTTATTATTAATAATCTTTATTAATAATCTTTATCCTCACTTGAAATGTAATTCCCTGGAAACTAGCCCATGCTGAATCTTTTACACTCTGAGAATAATGTTCCTTCAACGGAGAAGTGATAGATATTTGACTGATAGGAGAAATGTTAAGAGGACAGTTATGCCCCTACTGCATTTTGACTCAGCACTTTGAAGTCACAAACGCTCCAGGATGGTCTTATACTGGCTGGCCTCTGCAGTGCCACAGGGAGTTAATATTCCATGTTTCTTTCTCCATGTATTTGATTGCACTTTCTTGCTCCCAATTTGGGACAGTAACGTCTTCAAAGACGGGCCATTAATGCTATTCCTAAATATGTCATTTGGGAGCATGGATCTGACCCTCCAATTCATGAATCACTTCCAGCCATAAAACCTGACCTCCTTCAGTGCTAAACTCCCCTGTTCTCTAACAAAACTGGCTGACTGCTTTGAAACATACAGAAGAAATGAAACCACATATACATCCTGGGTGGAAGAAAAGATAAAATGATACTGTATTCAGAAAGTGTTATATCCTGGGTGGGGTTTCTTTGTCTTCTTTTACACCTTTGAACCAAGAAATAAATAAAGGGGCACCATCTCCATGCCATACAATAGGCATTTATGGGAGAGATCATAATTGTTGGTACACTATTTCCCTTCCAACCCAAGTTATACTATGACTCTACTAAAACTTAGAAGAGAAAGTATTGCTTTTGGGAATGAAAGTAATTGGGGGTTATAATTAGACATGAGTCTGAATGGGAGTAGTTTCCTGTAACATTCTTGTGTTTATCTCTCAGCTCAGGAGATCCCTCTTCAGGGAGGAGATTCCCTGATGTCTTTCAGCATTCAGTTTTGCCCGAACTTTTCTTACATACCTGCTTGTCGCTGGGATAAGCTTCAGGACAACAGTAAGATGTCCGAGTTAATTGAATCTGATGGACAAAGTCACTACTCATTTTATTATCTGGGCTTCCTCTACAGCACACTGGCAACTTAATAACCTTGCATTACCTGTGCCCTATGACGTAACACACTATTTCCCCCCCATACTGAATTTGAGGCTTATTGCCTCAGAATATGAAGCTGCCGGTGTAATAATGTTTCGATGACATTAGTCATGTCACTATTTGATTGCAAATCCTATTCTTGCTATAATAGACAGTGTTGATGACTTCCTCACTTAAGGCCTTTTATAAACTGTTAGGCAATTGACTGCCCTGATTAAAAAGGAACACCTGGTAAACTGGAAACTGCACAGCTCTGAGAGGCAGCAGAGTCTTCTGTGATATAAGTATTTTATAAAAAAGCAACATTAATCAACAAATCAGTGGTCTCAAGCACTGACAGAAGCAAGTTCTCACTTTAATTGGAGGCAAGGGTGGTGGGAGAAGTCCTCTGTTTGCAGCCCTTCTCTCCCCCAAAACAGTCAGACCAACAAGGCTGTCAACAAGTAGTCACTACCATGGACTGGTCATCTTGCGTAAGGTTGGAACTGACTGCTTATCATATCAAGAGAATGCAGTCTTGGGTTTGCGTGAAAGACAATAAAAAGTATTATTTTTACTACTATTCTGCCATGGGAGACAGCTAAATATTGTAATCATGCCACACACCCACACAGACAACCCTTGTAGGCAGTTAATGTGTAAGCTGCTAACCCTTTTAAAAAGGCTAATGTGACCCTACCATTAGTAAGGCCTTATATTCTTAAATCTAATTGTCACACAATTACTAGGGTACATACACTTCAAAATACAAAGCCACAAGTGACCTGCATAGTCACACTATGCAGGAGAAGAAAGGGAAACAATCTTCTCCATTTCTTCTCTTCCTCTCTCCCCAACATCATATCTGCTTAGAGTCTCTAATTACAGTAACTTATGAAGAAAACAGGGTGCAACCATATTCACTAATCGGTAACACCAGAAATCATAATTTCCCTGCTACTAAACCTTTTGTAAGTCATTTGCATGTCTAACTTGAGTAATTTTTGTGGGTCACATTCATATTTTGGATGCTGCATATTCTTGTGCTCTGTGGATGGGCAGCAATAGAAAGAACCGTGTTGGTATCCAGTGCCAAGTTCATTTTACATAGCACTCTTAGCTGTCTGGTGCTAACCAAAGCTTTTACAAAGTGAAGAATTTTGCCAAGAAGAAGAACTGAATAAAGGTAGAGTAACTATCCCATGTCTCCTGGGATATGCTCTGCCACTTAATACCTCTACCAATTATGTCCTGCCACTGCTTGGGGTAGCCATACCTGAACTAGCTTTCATCTCATTAGCTCCAATACCCTCCCCACCTTGCCTTTCTGCCAAGGTGATTGGGTTTCTGTGGCGAGGTTTTGGTAGCGGGGGGGGTTACAGGGGCGGCTTCTGTGAGAAGCTGCTGGAAGCTCCCCTTTGTCCGACAGAGCCAATGCCAGCCGGCTCCAAGACGGACCCGCTGCCAGCCAAGGCTGAGCCCATCAGCGATAGTGGTAACACTGCTGTGATAACATTTTAAGAAAGAAAAAAGTTGGGGAACAGGGAGAAACAGCAGCCGGGGAGTGAGAACATGTAAGAGAAACAACTCCGCAGACACCAA
>JANZLQ010000050.1:10978168-10990666 GCA_026212715.1 Elanus axillaris | reverse complement strand
CCCTGTCCAGTGAAGGAGGGGGGAGTGATAGAACAGCTTTGGTGGGCACCTGGCGTCCAGCCATGGTCAACCCACCATACAAGGACATCCAAGCTAGGTGGGGCAATGCTCAAAGTATGTTTATTTACACACCTCCCTGAGGCATGGAAATATGGCCATGCGCACTTCTGGTCACTGATGTGTAAACTCACCTATCCAGTAGCCCAGACCAGGCAGGGAGACACATGAAGCTTTCTTTACCCATATTACTATCAATTACATCATCTCATTCTCATCCCTCTGCTCAACAGGCTAAATCCCAGTACTCATAACTCAAAATCTTGAAAAACATGGTCTTTGTATTTCATAGAATCATAGAATAGTTTGAGTTAGAAGGGACCTTTAAAGGATCTAGTCCAACCCCCCTGCAATGAGCAGAGACACCTTCCACTAGATCAGGTTGCTTAGAGCCCTGTCCAACCTGACCCATGTGCCTCTGGCCCACAGAATTTACAAGCGTGACAAACACGTAGGGTGTGATTAAGCGTGTATTCAATAATTTCTAAACATCTGCCTATCACAAACTGTCACCAGAGCTGTCTCATGCAAAACAGTCCCCTGCCCCCCATACTTATATTTACAACAGGACACGGAGACTTCAGCAACGCATGCAACCCCATTTCAGCTTTGTGACACACAGGTGTATATGTGGGGACAGCCCTCGCAATCTATGCCAGAAAATGGCTCCCAAACACCGCTCCTACAGCGGTGGCAGGGCAAAGCTTCAGGAGGACAGTTAACTTACCATTTCGTGCAGCTCTGCAACAATCGTGCTTAAAGCTGAGACCAGGCAAAGCCCACACGATTTCTGTTCAAAGCTGAGATTCCCTCTGGTAACTCAGTTCAGTCAACTTTAAATGATATTAAATAATGGTTGTGGTGGCCTTAAACAGGCCCATATTGTCTTCCTCCACAACACCCCAGGCTGCTCCCATCTCCTCGTACCTGCCTGCAGAGGGGCCAGTTCCGAAGCAGAGCGGTCGGCCACCCTCCCGGCCTCCCGCCCCCCCTCGCAGGGCCACCCGCCCCGCTCTGGCACAGCCGCTGTTCAGACCTTCAAAGACTGGGCAGAACTTGGGTCCATCTGCCTGTAAAAACATAACGTAGATATGCTCCGGCTAATCTTTGGGAGAACAACGTGGCCTCCCCCAGAATAGTGATCTCAAACAGCCTTCTGGCCTGTTGAGATATGTAATAAACAACAAAGCAGTTAAAATCAAGAGACTCATTTTCTTGTGGGTTTTGTGCCTGCACTTAAAGCAGCAACCGAGGCAAATTCAAATCCAGGCAAGACAGACACTACCAGCTGTGCTGATAGAAAACTAAGGGTTTGAATGTTTCCAGTAATAAAAGCTTTCTTCATGCTTAATTTTTTTTATTTTTTTTTTTTTTAGAAAGATTTCTTGGAGGGTTCAGAAAGGAAAGTTGATGGGTTTTGATGTACAACTCTGTGGCATGGGAAACCTTGGTAGGTATCTCAGTTCTACAGACCACTGCATTCCATCTTGTTCTTTGTGAGGCCTTCATACTTGTTTTGGTATTTTTCTGCCTTAAGCACACGGAGCAAAGGCCACTGATCTAACAGTAAAGAGCAGTAACCGCTGTTGCATGGTATGGCTGCCGTGTTCTCCCCCCTTTCCTCACCGAAACCCTGATGGTTCATCAGACAGGTAAAAATTGGGCCCAGAATACTGTTTGCCAAAGCCCAATGCCCTCCTGGCATGTTTTTCTCTAATTGCCTTTTATTGAACTTGAATCAAGTAATCAATGTCTTCTACACACAAAAACTGGTAAAGCGTGGGGGTTTTAATTGAATTAAATTGTTTTTTTAAAGGCTCCTTTCCCACCACACCTCCAGTTCAGTTTTGGTGTAATCTGTATTGATGACAAGTTCTGGAAATGCCCTGCTGTTACCAAACGTGAACGCTCACTTGCTGGCAGTTCAGACTAATTCATTCCCTCTATCCTCACCAGTCCTGTAAAACCAGCCAGCATGAAACGCCTTGTCATTTTGGCAGCTTGTGAGTATCGCATTTCTCAGAAAGCAAACAGGTCACTTCTCTACTATGCTTGTACTTTCGTTACAACCTGCTGTCTCCTACCAAGATGCTCAAGTACAAGTTTGCACTTCAGATCAGCTGAAGGTGTAGCTCGCTCTGCAGAAAACACAACAGTCCTTTTTACTGTGCTCTGAAGGTGCATCTTAAGAGTTAAAAACCAGCACGCGCTTCTGAGGAAGATTAAAACCAGCATGGAAAACTGCACCGATTTGATTTGTGTCTCTTTTCTTTTTGTCGAAAGCCTTTCTCAGCCCTTGTTTTTGTGCGGGCTCAACAAGCAGCACAGTGGGTAACTCCCAGCCCTTTCTCTGGAGTCCCACCCACGTTTGCAGAAGGGGAAAAAAAAAGAAAAAGAAAACCAAACACTGTAAAAAGATAGCCAGTGTTTACTGAGCCCATCCTTTTCTTTGTCTGATAGCATCTGCACCCACTAGCCAGAAGAACCGGGGCGATTCCCCTGCTGTCACCTCCGCCTGCTTTTTAGGGAGTGAGCGGGGCGAGCTCCCTTCCCCCACCAGCCAGGGCCAGAGGGGAAGCGGAAGAAATGAGACTTCTGGCAGCCTGTTTTCTGCCACCATCCCAGCCTTTTCGGAGACTCCCACCAAGCAGCAGAAATCCCCACGCTCCAGAGCGGAGGAGTGGAGCTGGCGGCCAGCTGCTTCCCCGAGCATCGCCCGCAGCTGCTCGCATGGCCATCCATCGCCTTTGGGGCGAGGGCTGCCCGCAGGACCCCGGCCTCCCACCGCACACAGCTGCACAGGGTCAGGGCCCAGCGGAATCGCCAGTCTTAGCAACAGGGCAACAGAGAGCAGCCAGCTCACCATCACCTCATTTCCTGCAGAAAATACTTACTCCAGTCAGCTCGGTTCCAGCTCTCCAGGATCTGCAGGGAGGGGAGCCTGCACTGCCCGTTAATCCAAAGGCTGTCCAAAAAGAGAAGACCAAGGGGAAGGCAGAGAGGGTCCCCTGTGTTTGGCTTAAGTATTTGCAGGAGTTAACGGACATGGGAGGTGTTTTTGTGAACCTGATGAGGGAGTTTCAGTATGAATTTGGTTTTAGCAGCATGCAGCTTCCAAGGAAGAAAGCTGAGTCAGACGTACCGGTGTCTTCCAACACTCGGCTCTATTCAATCAAGCAAAACCAGTGCTAAGTCTCTAGCTCTGATACTTGCAAAGAACATTGCTTCAAATATAATCCAACAGCTAGTAACAACACATTATTAGGGAGCTTTTATCAAAGAACTGAGATTTTCAACAGCAGGATTTCTTTGTCTGGGAATACTTAGACATCAAGATAGATTTACCAAAGATAAAAAGTTAAAGAAACTGCTTTTAAGACATTTATTCTAAAACAGCGGCCTCACTTTACATGAATTAGAGCGTCCCTAAATGTATGCCTTCAGGTAATCTCTGCCTTAATCCTTCCGGCCCAGGAGAGGAGCAAGGATTCAAGGTCAGACAGCTCCCAACCTGTTACCTTTCCATACATCCTAGTATAGAGAAACCTGCCCACATCATGTCCTCAAGACTACTACAGCATGAACATGGGATGTTTTACACAAAACACAGAGGAAGCACTACTCTGTATAATAGCTGCTCTCGGCCATTCAAAGCCAAACCACACTGAATGATCTCAGACAGGAATTTGAGGACTTCAATGCACTGGAAAGGACAGATGGGATTTAGTCAATAAACCAATTGTCAGGACAGGATCTCAGTTTTATAATTCATCTAAAAATATTGCACACGGCTCAAAGACAGTAACCTGGGCCCAGTTTACCATGGATTTGAAAAGCATGACACAAGTGACAAAACATTTTTAACAGGTACTTAGATTTCAAGCTCTATTTGTGTAACTACTTAGAGATGCAAACATTACCCAAGCCTTGCAAAAGCAGTTTCTGGTCTGTCATTGCTCCTGAGTGTGGAACAACCAACTAATGTGCAGTAATACATATGCAGGAAATAACAAAGGCAGCAATTGCCTTATGACTGTATTAATAATTTGTATATATTAAAACAAGAGGAGATTTTAATTATTTTGGGATTGGGGGGGGTACAGTGGAATCTCTCTACTGCTTTTGCCCAACGTGCTTTGCTAATGTAATGTACAGCCACTAGACTTATCTGGTATTTGTACTTTTTATGCTGTTAGCAAGGAAGTGCTGAACTTGATACTTCTCAGGAACTACAGTTGTTTAAATTGTTGTAAGGTTATTTATTAAATCCCGATCCACTTGAAAACATACGCAGCTTCCAGAACACAGGGCCAAAACCACCCACAGGAAGCTATATGGTGTTTTGCCTGGACTGGGTGTCATACCAGTAAGCCCTTTACAGCCACATTTACAGACAGCTGTGATCTCATCTAGGATGCTGACCTTTTAAAAAAGGAAAAAAACCTCAACAGACCCATGCTGAGGCCCATGAATGTGTTACCCGCACAAAGATTTTCCTCAGGTTCCTCTGGAAGAGGCCAATGATTTTGAGTCAGTCAAGTACTAGGTTTTGCTGAGCATGTCCCATACATGCTGTTTACACACAGGACGGACAGACAATATGCCGACAGGCTCTGCTTTGTCACAGAAATAACGTCCTAACCAAAAGAACAAAAATAAACTAGCCAGTTTCGCAGCCCTTTCAGAAGATCAGCACAGATTTTCGCTCATGACTTAACAGGACAAAGATGGAGAAAGCCCCGAGCATGAGCTCTCTCTCTTCTTAAGGTCTCTGGCTCCTTGGCAGCTTCCGAGGAGTCTCCCCCAGCCAAGACTGTCAAAGCCACGCACACAGCCAGCAGGCAGTGGTGGGGAAAGGACCAACACCACAGGCGGCAGCAGGGAGAGGCTTCATGAGCATGTGCACCACTGGGGAGAGACTCAGGAGCTGAGCAAGGCTATTCTCAGTTAAACAGTAAGCAAATCTTAAATCTAAATCTAAATCCTGCTGACAGGGAGGGTGATACAAAGCTTCCCCCTCTGAAAGCATCCTGCTGCAGGTTAAGTTTTGTCAGACAGCTAGACACAAGAAAATTATATACAGCAAAGCAAAGCTACTATAACTTACAAAATGTAAGCCATATATAAAATACAACTACCTCTGCATTGTGCAGGTTGGGGAGGAGGGGGTCGTTTTTCTTGTTTCTTTAATCTAACCCTGTCAGAGAAAGCTCCTCCCAGGCTGCACCATGCACAAATGAAAGCAGCTTTCTTCGTGGAAAGCCACTAACGCTTTAGCAATGCTTTGCGAGCACAAAACCAGGCACGGACATTGTAAGAATACACAGCCAACTGCACGAAAGCATTTGCTCACCTGATTTTCCCATGATCAAGTGGTTTGGATTTTTTTTATTTCACTTGCTGCCTCCTCTCTTCACTGACTTTTGCTGCTAAGTGCCAGGGAACGACGCGTTTGAAATTTCAGCTCAACTTCTTCAGTCGCCTGCGACCACTGCCGGAGAAAACTCAGCAGCATGAACCCGTTACCGCCCCTTCTTCAGCACTGGAGTAAGCCTGCCCATGCCTTATAAGGCATAGGGACACCGCTTTTTTTTTCTTGAAAAGATCCTGTTTAGGGTCAGGAGCTATTTATCCTCCACAGTAACCAAGCAGCTCCAAAACACCATATGGTTTCGCATACCAATTTAGCTTAGTAATCGCGGCTGTCTTCTGATAAGAGTAGGCTGTGAAAATAAATTCTGCTGACAAATAATTCTGCTGCCACACTGGGCATAGCCCATGAGCTTAATTCATACAGCTAAATACTTGTTAAAGTTTTACCTAGTTACTGTATGTCAATTTGAAACAGGCAAGCGATAAGGCAGTTCAAAGCACAACTACGTCTTACGTCTAAAATAAATCACTTTCTGCACTGTTACAACATAATCTGTAGAAGGTATTAGTAAAACACAGCATAAAATTTTGCAGGTTACAGAGGAACTGTGCTGATGGTGTATTTCTGTAAAAAGAGTTGGATGTACATATGCCTCATTTTATCTGTGCAAGCACATTGTGCCACTGTTATCTTCACACTAGATCGAAACACCTCAAGCTAATCTGGCAAATATTAACTACTTCAACTACAGCAAACACGATACTTTGATTTAACTTCAGAACACAGCATCTCTCCAAATGTTAATTCAGTTATGTGTTTCCAACTTTCATCTTTTCACCATGACAAAAAATCATCTGAGGTTATTGCTTCCCATTTTTTTACAATGCTTTTCAAAATTTTGAGATTCTACTTGGTTTTGTGCCAAGTCTGCTGGCTCAGCAGGTTTTAATTATCCTTTATCTACCTCTGGAGGCTGAACTCCAAGATGAGAAAAGAAAAGAAAACTCAGAAATAAAAAGATGTAGGGTTTTTCCCCCTTTATAATAAACAGGTAGCAGCAGCAGGTGGGGAAAGCCAACATCCCTTCACCAATACACTGCTCCTCCTGAGGCTGTTGCACTGGCAAGGCTGAAACAGAGGCCGAGGGGGTGTCACTATCTAATAGCTGATGGGATCACTAAGAAGAGGTATGGGGGCAACCGATCACCACCCAGAAAAGGCAGCTGCAGGGCGTGAGATCACACTCATCCTCACAGCTGTCTGACACTTCTCTTCGCCGGTACCAAGGCAGGCAGCAGAGCCGCTGGAAGAGGTCAGAGAAGATGCAGGAGGAAATCTCTTCCCACTCCCTCTGCCGTGAGTGGCAGTAGCTGGCTGAGGAGCAGGGTGGAGAGCTGGAGCTGGTACTATCAGAGCCCTTTATCTGGAGGTGAAAGCCACTGTTTTATTTGCTTGCAGGAGTGAACAAACCATGGACCAGTCTGTGAAGCCCAGCCTCCAGAAACTCTCTGCTAAACTTGAAATACTGGGTTGTACTACTCCTTGGACATACATCAGTGCTCAGCAATACCCCGTGCCACCCTATGGCTGTGAAAAGAAGTAGAAGAGAATTTAAATTTGTGTAGTTGGGAGTCTCTGGTATTTGAAATGTTCATTTATATTCTTACAGTTGATTGTTACATTTTATATTGTTTATGTTTTAGACCTTTATAAAATTCAGCTGCATTATAAAGCAACATCCCCTTGGGACCTGGACTGCTACAAAAAAAACCAGCCTCAAGATCTTCAAAGGTGACCAGAGACACCTGCATGCCATTTTCACAACATCCTGCACAATCATAACTTGGAAAAGAGGGTTCCTCTGATCTGGCAAAAAATCCAGTGTTAACCTACAGGGAAAATATGGTGCTTTTTCTGATCAGAAAACAAGGAAATCAAACTCACTGCTCAGACATGAAATGTGAAATGTATCAGTGCAAAGTACATGCAATGACTCATCAGAAACTGGAAAGCAACTTAAGCTGAGATACACAAAAACAAAGAGGAAGGGGGGAGATGGGCTTTTCTAGCATTTTAACATTACCTGCTGAAGTTTCCACCCTAATAAATATTGCTGATCTTATCAGATGGAAATTTGGAGGAAGTATGTAGACTAGTAATTAAGAATGTAATCGAGTCTTTGAAAATAATGAAAGCAATTAAATAAAAGCCACTGCTAGGGAAATTTGCAAACTGTAAATCATTAATATCCTTTTACCAGTTTCAGGTAGTATCAAACATACTGGAACCTGAGTGGAAACAAACGGGATTTCCCATTTGCTTTATGATGTATCAGAGCACCTCCAAATGCACGCTTGTTTAATTACTGCATGATTCTTTTACACAGAGATGACACTGGTATTATCCAATAGCAGGCACTGGAAACTATCTTACAGAAACAGAAATGCCCTGACACAATCAGATCTGAGTCCAGCATTCTGCCTCCTATAGCAACATCTACTAAACATGTCTGGAAAAGATGCAAAAAAAAGTACAATGTGGATTGACTCATTTTTAATTGTTCCATCTTTGTGCTCAAAGGAAAACAGAACAAAAACAGCTGGCTGGAAAAAGTAACACTTAACTAGTAAAGACTGGTGTAATAAATATTCTGTCTGGAAATAGGATAGAGCACATAAGAAGGAAAAATGCAATTTGAAAGGAAGTGCTTGAATCATTACAATCAGGGAGTTAGAGATAATTCATCTGCAGCAGAGCTTTCATCTGCATGCTGAA
Source organism: Elanus axillaris (assembly GCA_026212715.1). Classification (NCBI taxonomy): domain Eukaryota; kingdom Metazoa; phylum Chordata; class Aves; order Accipitriformes; family Accipitridae; genus Elanus; species Elanus axillaris. Next base: position 10,982,460 of record JANZLQ010000050.1, on the reverse strand, counting down.
AATCTGTGGCTAAAATTTTGGTGTCAAACTGAGTATGTGGCATTCAGATGACAAAACATCTTCTACCCTCTCTTCCCTTTTCTCCCAACAAAGCAAATCCATTTCACCCATCTGCTTCCCTTTCCCTTGATGTGACTGACCCTAACGCTCGCAGTCTCGTAACCTCCTCTGGTGCCACCACGCATAAACCCACATCCTTCCCCTGCTTTGCTTTCCTGTCTCTTCTGGAAGCTTCCTGCACCTCTTCCCACCAGCAATTTCTCTTTGCTGTCCCCAACCTGCCCTGTGCAACCTGCTGTTCACATTGTGATCAACCCTGGGTAACCACAGGCACTCCTGCGGTGCCCCACAGATTGCGTCGGGCCACGTGTGCCCAGCAAGGCCAGGGTGATGGAACTGGAAGTGTGAATTTCCAGGCCTAGCTGGGATTGTGCTGCTGCCTGTTGCCTCACACAGCTTAGTCTTCACAGCCACGTGCGGACCGCCTCCTCTATTCCTCCAGTACCTTCCATCAGCCAGCCATATATGGCTAAATCTGTAGAAACTCAGGACTAAACAGACGTCCTTCTGATAGAGCAAGAAATGCTAGGCAGACCCCAGGTCACTCATTGTCTTCCCAGAGGTCTGCCTCCACACAGCTGAGCTGAGCACCCATCTCCATCTGGCAAGAGAACCTACCTAAGCGGGACTCTGCACCAGCTGCGTGTCTGTTGCGAAGGCCCCAGCAGCATCATGGCTTTCAGCCTGCAGATTGCTGTTCCAGCAGCAGTGCAAGTGACGAAGTAACATCTGGCCAGCTGCTACCTGCGCAGATCCCCAGCTGCTTGCAGGCATGTTCGGATGCATTTACGAAGGCCTGAGATGAACCCTTTCACATGTGCACGCTCTGATGGGTCCAGTTGATGCAAATGCCTGTCATCATTAATGTTTTGAATCATTAATTCATTCCATCGGGTAGTATGAATCAGGTACAACTAGGCACCCACACAGACTGGGACAGATATATGATAACGCTGTCATATGTAAGCCCTGCCAAGGAGGTGTGTAAGCTTCCCAGCCTTCTTTAAACACAATACTAAGCAATTTCTCCACAAGTCAAACCACACATACAAAAACTTTGTAAGCAATACTGAATGTAACAAATCTGTCCTCCCCAGAGACTCTTAACAAGTGACCCTAAGGACCAACAGTATTCATATGAATATAAATTCATCACACATGAATAACATCATATATGGTGACAAGAACCATAAGATTATACACCAGACTATCAATCAACTAATAAACTACACATTGAGGTAAAAGGAAATCAGGGCAAAAATGATGGCAGAATATTTGAGAATGTTCCTCCTGTTCCAGTTTTGTCAGGCTTTGCTTGTGGGACCCAAACTGGTACTGCCATTTCACCTGTAAAGTAATCCAGGCTGTGTACCACGTCACAAAAATTCAACTTAAACACAGTGTCAGATAATTTTTCTTGCAAGAGGAGATATTTATCTCTGCTTTCTGGTTTGATCATAACCCTCAGATGCTGAAGACAATTAAAAGAATTGAGCGGAAAAGAGCAAGAGTACAAAAGCAAGGCTAGTCCTCTTTTCTCAGCACTGTGCTGCTATCGGCTGGCCACAGCCACAAAGCTCTCACACTGACAACAGGAGACTGTCGCTGTAGAGTAGTCATTGACTTTAACTTCTTCCTACACAATGTAAGATAAAAGTAGCATGTGATTTATCACCAACAACAGTCTTAAGTACTGGATTCAAAGCAAAGGTTTGGGGGACAAAATGCGAGAATACTGTTGTCCAAAGGAGAGTGTGGCACCAGCACTGCCTTTCTCTCGAGAGGCCCAGCACCTTCCCCAGCTGACATTCTTCAGGCTCAGTGCTTGGCCATCTAAATGTCCGAGAGCACAAGTATAAAAATCTCACCAGACCTGGGCAGTAAAACGCTCACTTCAGCCTCAGGCTGTTCCTCAACATGGGCCAAACTACTGGGGTTCTAGCTTCAGAAAAGAACCAGACCTGGTGGATGGTGTTAGGGCACTTTATGGGCTCTCTGCTTCAGCACAGTACCTCAGGCTGAGGTTAAACGCCATTTTTCCAGGACCACTGCTCTGTTGCTATGATAAGAAAAGTCCAATGACAGCCCAGGTGAGCACAAATACACAAAGGAGTCAGACGACTAGGCCAGCTGCTGACCTCCAGTAGTGATATATCCATACATAAACACACTGACTCCACAGCATCTGTGGTTTTGCCACCTTCTGCATATCCCCGCGATCTACTACTTTTTATATCATTCACATACGCAGTAACCTTTGTTTTAGCAAAACCTCATCCTACTAACTGGAAGCACCTCCTGCTTAACAGCCACATTTTTAGCTATTACATTAAAATATCCTTGTATATGAACCACTATATGAGTCATAAAGTAAATTTGAGCAGTTACTCATGAATGAGATCACACAATTGTGATAGGTCCTGAAAACATCAGTTTAAATGCTCAGAAGACAAGAAAGCACATCACCACATGATATTGGGAGTAACTAGACAAGAAACAAAGGCGGCAGCAGATTGTGGTACCGTTTAAACCTCTGATTTGCTTCTGCCTTGAATTACATGGGTAGTCCTGGTTTCCTGATTTTAAAAAGGATACAGCAGAAATGGAAAAAGATCAGAGAAAGGCAACAAGGGCATGGAAGCTTCATACAGAAAACAGGGCTTTGAGCAACCTGATCTAGAAGAAAGTATCCCTGCCCCTGGCAGGGGCATTGGAACTAGATGATCTTTAAGGTCCCTTCCAACCCAAACCAATCTATGATTCTATGATTCTCCAGCCATGCGAAGAGATCATGGAAAGGGAAATTACAGACATTACTACAAGATGATGAGCAACACAGATGCCTCATGGCTGTTGATTGTGTCCTCCAATACAAGAATCAGAGTACATTAAAAGAAGCTTATGGGAACAAGGTTAAAAAAAATGGATGTGGGATGCAACACTGAAGGTGCTTTGGCAAGAAGTTTTATTTTTGTGCACATTGCCTCTTGTCCTACCAGCAGACACTGCTGAGAAGTGCCTGCCTCCATCTCCTTCACTCCCTCCCTTCCGGTATTTATACATGCTGATGAGATCCCCCTGAGCCTTCTCTTCTTCAGGTGGAACAGTCCCAGGTCTCTCAGCCTCGCCTCACAGGAGATGTTCTAGTCCCTTAATTGTCTCTGTGACCCTGCACTGGACTCACTCCACTACGTCTGCATCTTTCTTGTACTGGCAAGCCCAGTAAAGACTTCCCAGTAAAGACTGAGGCACAAAAGGCCCCCGCTGCATTCAACAGTGGGCCATGTTTTCCCTGGTCTTCCTTGTGCTGTTTATGTACTTGTAGAAGCCTTTCCTGTTGCTCTTCACATCCCTCACCAGATTCAAGTCCAGATTGGCCTTGGCATTCCTAACCCTGTCCCTGCAAAACCAAACAGCAGCTCTATCATCCCACTGGGTCACTTGCCCCTGCTTCCATCTCCTGTACACTAGCTTATTATGTCTGAATTGTTAGAAGGTCTATGTCTGGTCCCCCGTGTCACTCCTCCATCATCTCCTCTCCAGCAGCTTTCCTGCCTTTACATCAGCCTCTTCTCTTCACAATTCCCCTGCATGAATTTCATTTCCATATTAGTGACCCATTCAAGTCCTAAAATATAAACTCCAGCACCATCACATCTGCATTCCTCACACAGCTTTGGTTCAGCCTTTGTACTCCTAAAGAGTGCTGTTTACCACCCTGGGGCTATGCCTGTCCTAGCAAGTAGTTCAGCACAGCAGAGGCAGATTAGTAAGGAGAAACCTGATGTTCAAGCTAAACATTTCACCGAGTTTCATCTTGACCTAAGACTAGCTCAAGGCCAGCAGCATGGAATGAATACCCAACAGCAGGTGTAGCATGTCTCTGGCAATATTCAATCCAAAATAATCCATTTCACACCCACAGACAGTTCCATAGTGCAAGCTAATGAGTGCCAGAATGCTGAGATGGGCACTGAAGTATCATCTAGCCCTGCTTTTGCTCATCTCTTTCTATTGTTGATTCCGTGTCCTTATAATTTCATCCAATTCACCTGGCAGAGTCTTGACTTATCTCACTGGTACATTCAATGAGTTTGCAACGGCACTGCTCATCTATCACATTAGCTAACATCACGTATTGGGTTTCTGTTGGCGAGGTTTTGGTAGCGGGGGGGGTTACAGGGGTGGCTTCTGTGAGAAGCTGCTGGAAGCTTCCCCTGTGTCTGACAGAG
>JANZLQ010000050.1:10949552-10978068 GCA_026212715.1 Elanus axillaris | reverse complement strand
AAGGGAGGGGTGGAGGGAAGGTGTTGTGAGATCTGGTTTTATTTCTCATTACCCTACTCCGTTTTGATTTGTAATAATTTGAGCTAATTTTCCCCAAGCCGAGTCTGTTTTGCCCGTGACGGTGATTGGTGAATGATCTCTCCTGTCCTTATCTTGACCCACAAGGCCTTGTTTTAGTTTTTCTCTCCCCTGTCCAGCGGAGGGGGGAGTGATAGAACAGCTTTGGTGGGCACCTGGCGTTCAGCCATGGTCAACCCACCATACACATCATCATAGTTGATTTTCCTTAGGCAAGATTTCTCTGGCATTACTGCTTTTTGCTTTCCTTCCTTTGACTACAGAAACACAATTAAATCCAGGAAAAGTCAAGCTAATAAATCCAGAAAGAAAACATGATTTTTGTTCAATTATATTATTATTTTTCCCCTCAATAAATACTTTTTCCCTTAACAGTCTTTTAATACACTGGATTTTAGATGCAACAGGCACACTTTAAAAAAAAATCCCAGCAAACACTAACACCAAGAATGAGGGCACTACTTATCACTAGCGGTTGAACCACCATATTGGAGTTGCTAAAACGTTGCTGGAAGTAGGCATCTAAGCAGGACACACAGCACACAGACACCTCTGCAGTGACAACGAGAAGGCTACTCCCAACACCTAGTTTTTTTTGTTCTTCTTTCCCTCTATGCTTCCAATCAAATTGCAAAGCCACCCCTGTAGAGGGAAGGGCTAATCCAAGAAGCATGTGGAAACCAGATGCTAATTCCATAGCAGGCATCTCCCAGGCTGCACACCTCCCCAGTGACCCTGCCAGGGAAAAGCAAGTCCCACCGGCAGACAGCTTTGCTTCCCTTCTCAGGGGGACAGCTGGGAGTAGTGGGGTGTCATCCCTCACCCCTGTGCCAGGATACCAATGATGAGGCTGGACTGATTTTTAGCCAGAGCAGACTAATGGTCTGGCTAACTCTACCTGCAAGTCCTACTGCTTTCATGGAAGAGGCAGTAATGGTGACCTGGTCCACACTGTCCTTTCTTCTAGTACAGTTAAAGCCCCTGCTAAAACTGTGTTCTTGGGAGTAGTACATACACCCTGAAGCAAAAAAATTAAAAAGCTCCTAAACTGTGAAGAAATAACAAAATCACATGTGTATGTCAGGTCTGTTGTGGATTTTCATTCATACCTCCCAATTCAGGGATCTTGCCCTTATCTGTTCATGCTGCTGAAAGCTGTCACCACAAGTTTACACGTTAGCATTTGCCCTGGCTTATCTCCTGGCTATGCTGTTTTCCACATCTTCCACTCCTGCATGAGACTTTTGCCGTTCCTTTGTTTGTATGAACCAACCTGAACCAGCTTTTCTGGCAGTTTGCAGTTCTCTGCAAACCTTTTAGATTGATTGATGTTCAGAGAAACATTTCAGATGCTCCTATCATACTTAGTGCCAGCTCTCAGTTTTAAAGTCCTAGGATTGCGGGAATTTCAGCTATTGCTTTTTTTTTTAAAGGTTGTTTTCTAGACCACTTGCTCATGAAGAAAATCCTGACAGTGTCACCTGTAAGAAACAGATGGTAATTTATTTTTAAATACTGTAGGCATCAAGCTATTCTCAAGAAAACTACAGTTTCTGAACAGTGGGAGATGACAAATCAAATTCAAAACTTATCTTTCGATGCTCAGCAAGTGTTTGGGGTTTTTTTCCCCATCAATTCTATCCCTTTGTCTTTTCACTCCGAACCCTCTAATGGAATCCTTGCTAACATTCAGTTATTTTTCTTAGCTCTGTCAGCTCATTTACATACCTGTATTTTCAATATACTTTTTTTTAAAAAGACTATTCAAGATCCTGTATAGTTAGCACATTTGACTGAAAACATAGTGTTTATGACTATTTATGTAATTTTAATGTCTTTTTTCTATTACTTAAACTAACAGTCCATCAAATAATGCATAGCCAATATTACAGTTGACAAAAATTAAATTATGTTTTGAGTCTTTCATGTGGATTTTAGGCAGGATAGTTTGGTTTTCCTATCTTATCCTTCCGTCTGAAAAAATTCTAAAGGCAATATTTCAATTTTTCTCTTTCAACCTATGTATCGACAGGTGACTGCATTGTCTCACCAGCATTGTTCAGCACTGCCCATGAGCAGTACCTTCCGTTTCCCTTTTTTCTTCTTTGTTACTTAGCTCTTTTAAGACATTGATCATCATGCATAAATGGAATACTAATACTGTTTTAAAAAATCATAAAAATTACCAGCATTAAGTTTGTGAGTAGATAACCTGAAACAAGAAGGTAAAATTCCCTAAATCTCTTGAGATCAGCTGGAGCTGGAGTCTGTATTACCACCTTTAGGCTGTACTACCACCCATCGGTTTAAAGCAGAATCAACAAAAGCAGTGGAATGGACAAAGCCTCTACCCTGCTGTAACAGCACAGCCTACCACAGTAACATAGCCCCTGCAAGGCTGTGAATCCCAACAGTTGGAGACCTCATTCCTGATGGATTTAGCTGCAGTGACCAGAGTGATTACCAACCCCCATTATAGCCCCTTTTTGACCATAGCTAGATCTGACGGGGATTTTGTCTTTTCAAGGTAGGGCTTCTGTCTGGGTATACGGGGTTTTCTTGGTAGCTGGTCCAAGACTAGAATTTTTTTCCACAAAAACTACAGAAGTTTGAAAGTGTCATCTTTTTTTTTTATTATTATTTTTTGGTATGGGAACCTTAAACTATTTTAAGGAAAACGGTAAAAATATTACCATTTTCAAATGTAAAGTTCTCATCATAGAAGAAGATGCAAGCTATCTTTCTCATTTTGGAAGGTGTTTTGCTCAGGATCACTCTGTGCAGCTCAAGATCTTAGTATCTGGAATCTTAGTATTAGTTCCTGCGCAGGACAGAATCCAAATTAAGCTTGCTACTGATTCCTTAGTATTGCAGGTAAAACTATTTCACCTTGAAGGTTGTTTTCAGCAGAAGTAATGAACTACTAGGGGTTTTGATAATGTCAATGTAATTCAGTGCATCTTTAAATCTTTAAACTATTATTTGGTCAGATAAATCAGCAAATCTGTTTCATGTCAGTGATGTGCATCCTTCTATAATTTCTTTAGGCTTTATAGCACCTGCAGTATCACTGCTCAGGAGTGGAACAAGATGAGTAGGTCCAAAGATAATTAAATACAAGTATCAATCTTTATGTGCCTACTTCAGGCATGGTTTATCACATAACCAAATACTTGGGTAAGACAGATCACATTGATTTTTGCCCAGGAGCTACAAAAAATGTGGACCTCTAACGTTCAGTCCATCCTACACATCTTGTGAATAAAGCTTTTGTTGTATATATATATAGATATACACACACACCTTACAGTGAATGGGTATGTCTTAGTAAGCCACAGCGTTAGTTTCAATTAGATACTTGCCTAAAATGTACCTAACTATAAGAATATAAAAACTTCTAGCATTATCTCTGCTAGGATAACTAAAATCTTTGCTTCATGTCATAGAACTGCTTTTGGAGCCTACCAATTTTGACTTCACAATCTTTAATTTTTACTAAATGTTGCTTCAGATACTGTTTAGAACCTGGTCCCTGCTGCTGTTGGGAGACAAAACCATGTGATTTTCAAAAGCTTTATCTATTAATATATGTAATCCTTGCTCTACAACTGTGCAGCTTTTTCTGTGCTTGCAACACAAAATTAGCAGACATGTCGTTTCCCTAATGCATACCTTATTCCTCTGAAATTTGAATTTAGGTATTTGTAGTGAGTTATATTTGCAGTAAAACAGCAGTGGTAAAATTGTTGTTCAGAGGAATACAACAATTTATGATTAACACCCACTAGGTATTATACGAGGCTATATGCAAAAAGGCAGAAACAGTGGTACAATTCAATACTGTCAGGAGAAATGCAAGACCACAACAGAGGTTAGGTAGCTATTAGTTTATTGATAATATACTCACACTGCAATCAGTGCGGGGAGCCCAAATAACCGCATGGAGGGCTGCGAGGGAAAAGTGGACTGTGTGGTCAGGCGCCTGATAAAGACTCAGTCCAGGGACATGCCTGCCTCAACTTGGATACTTTTCTTTTTTGACAGCAGGTTCTATATACATCAAGCCCACCTGGTTACACATCAAACAATACAATGGTATAATAATTAGAAGCTCAGGTCACTGTGACCTGATGACCATCAGTGGGGGCAGGATGTTTGCTTTCTGAACTGGGACTAGATCATGTGCATCGAGCCATGTCCTTGACCCCTCGCCGATCTTCCAAGTCCTCCCCTTGCAAGTTGTACATCCCAATACGGTGCACTGCTCCATCCAAACAGCAGGGACCAGGTTCCAAAACTTGAAGTAGATGATTTTATGCATAGTTTTTCTTTTCACCTCAATCAGTACATTAGAAGGAAGAATAAAAAAAAAGAAAAAAAAGACATCCTTGTGGTATAGCTACTTACACTTGCAACAGCACAGATATTTCTGTGTTATAAGATTCATATATGAAAGCATGTTTCCTATTATGTCCCTATTAAAAAAAAACAAACAACATAATGCAGAAGGATTCTCAAGTTCTTTCCCAAATATAATCTGAAAATTTATACTGTGTTTTAGGAAGACTTTTGAAATAACGTACAAAACAAAAGGTTACCTGAAAATACTGCCTGAAGGAACACAATGAGAATCAGAATGGCAATATGCCATCAACAATGCTCAGAAACACAGCTCTTTTGAGGTTAGCGTTTCTTTTGTTCACTTGGCAGTCTCTGGCTGATTCATATCAATCCCAAAGCAAAAATCATCAATAAGGTGCTTCATTAAGACATGGAAAATAGTCTTCAGTCTTGAAGAGGACTGGAGGTTCATAGAGGGTCTGTTGTTGTCGTGAAGATGACGGTTTCTGCAAATTAGATAAGTTTATTTTTCGCCTTCTTAGAAAAGCAAGTTTCAAAACAAAGCCTACAGAGCTAAAATGCAAAACAAGAAAAGTTTTAAAAGTGTATTTCCTTATTCAGGCAAATTTTTAATCATAGCTCAGATGGGTCTGGCATATTATTAAAGTTAGTGAAGAAAAGCAGCCTTTGACTTTTGCCATTTTTTCACCTGAACAGACTCAGTCCTGAAGAGTGTACGATATGCCAGCTTTGCAGAAGCCAACAGGCAATCTTTTCCAGTTGATGGTATAGCCATTGTAACCTTCATCCTTCCAAAGCCATATACCTTTACCTTTCCTGCTCCAGCCTTTGAGTTCTCCTCAGCCACTTCCTTGGAGTTAACCCTACCCTGTGTGCTAGTTTAAAAAGTCTTCATATGGAAACACACCTAGCAAATGTTTCTTCCAAGAAGGTTGCTGCTCCTGCTGAGCTTCTTCATCAAGTACATATTAGAACATATGTACTATGACATACCGTTAAAAATAATATGGTAGTGGACTGGAAAAGAGCTGTTACGCTGTTTTTCAGGAAAAGTAGACATGTTTCTTTTAAATAGTAACTGCACATTGTTCTGCCATACCAAATGGCTCATTTAAAGAGACAACAGCAAGGATCACCACTGACTACTATCATGTCAGCCCTCCTGCATGTAAATATCACTGCACTGCAACACGGACCCAGTTTTCAACATACGGTCTTAAATAGAAGGCTTGAAATCAAGACTTCATTCATTAAAAATTCTTTTGGACTCATGAAAAGATTTTGGTGAACCATTTTGCAAAGCTCTCAATCAGTTTGTCTGCGGAGTTCTTCAGACACTTTTTTGCCTGTTTGGGATGAGGAAACTAGCGCCTTCACTGATAATAAAGTTCAAAGCATACCAAATATCATTACTATACTTGGAGTCTGGAATGCTTTTACAGCACCAAAACAAGGATATAATTAAGCATACCTACAAAACAGCTAAGTGGAATTTTTCCAATATTCAGTTGAGCTGCACACTTGCTTTTCATATGAAATAAGTACATATTCTCCCGTTATTTACAAAATTGCTGATTTATGTCTTTTAAATTATATTTGTCTTTAACTTTACAGGACCATTAATTTCTCTGAAGTAAGTTTGTTTTGTCATTCAAGTTGTAATTAAATAAAAAAACATGAACAAAGATCGGATCTATAAATAGTGGATATTATCAATGTTCTCTGTATCAGAAATTTTGCCAAATGTAAAAACAATCTTTGAAATCAAAGTTCTGTTTTTAAAAATTATTTCCTATCCTGTACTGCCCTATGAGAAAACACCTTGCAATCAAGGGAAACTAAAGTCACAAGTATTCTGCAACTCATGACACTGGTTTAAGAGGCACTATATTTGCATATGGGCAAGAAGGGGATAATTTCAATTCAGTGAGGAAATTCCTAGGCAGGCACAGTACCCACAGTTGCCTAAGTACACATTTATGATTAGTTATTTTTGCAGCTGCTTAGCAGACATTTTTACCTTTTGATAGTCTACACCCTTGGTGATATTAGAAGTCTTACAGTACTGTAGTTTACACTGCCTGCTATTCACAAGGGAAGAACTTGGGGCAAAATCTGAAAGTGAGATTGCACATACACAGCTTGAGAAATACAAAATATATCCTTTGTGTAAAGAAACAGATACATTTAAATGGGAAGAGAGTCAGGGGACTTGACTGCGTTAAAATTGCAGCAGGAAAATGTGAACTACAGCTACAGTGAAAATCACGACACCGGTACAGCCCCCTTTTCCAAAGCACTGGTATACTGAGCGAGCTAGTTAAGTGCTAGGCATGAGGAGAAATGTCTATAGGCATTTTCATTGAGACATGCTTGTGTTTACTAGTGAAAGTAGATACTTTACTATGCAATACTCAGTACCACTGCGGAACACTGAACTGCCTTTTGCTTAATCAATTAATGCCAGTAAGTTCTGAGTGTTGATTTTAGTGCTATCCATACTCAAACCAAGAAACCACTGGGCATGCCAGGTTCAGATTGCTGACACTTTCAAAGACACTTTCCACCTTATTAATTGTGGAAAACCTGCTAAGCTGACAAAGTGTTCCCATGCAACACTAAAAAAGCACTTGCTTAGAACTTTCAAACTTTCTAATTGAAGATTATAATTCCATGGTTAACAACTTTTTTCAGCAAAAAAATGGAAAATACTGTTGAATATTATTCAAGGCAAGTTCTGCAGTTGTTTCTTTTTGTAATTGGCCCATAAATAGCAGCTTTGTATTGTTTTATTAAAAGAAAAAGTGATATCACTGTAAACTTAAACACCAAAGAAAATGAAGGAATGAGAAGTTGATTAATTTAAAGACTGCACAGAAAATAGCAGTGAAGAGCAGGTTTCCTGCACTAAGTCTTAAAAAGCCATTACATATTCTTTTTATATCTATTTTTCTCTGCTGCCACACATGCTTGCAATGCGTAGGAACACAAGTACCTCAAAACCCCACAACCATCTTCCTCTCCCCCCCGCTGCAAACCCACTTTATTTCTGCATTCTCACCAGTATTACGACACAGAAACCCGAGTTAGTACAGGATGAATATAGGGAAAGACAAAGAAAAGAATATGGGAGCTGACAAGCTGCAAGGAGGAGTATTTATAAATGGTGTACTGGCAGGTGATGCCAAGAAACATCAGGTGTTCAGAAGACTTCTTTTTTTTTTTTAAACCAGAAAGGTTATTTTAAAACTAGGGCACAGTACTAGTTTAAGGTTAGGTTAAGGCATGTCTCTGAAACATACCAGAGAGAATACTTCCAAGTCTTCTGTAGAGAAACAGTCCACATGTAGTAATAAGGAAAGACAGAGAAAACTCCCATCCTTATAAAGTTTAACAAGGTACTTACATGATTACTGAACTGTGTGGATTGAGTATAAATAGAACTTTATTTTAAAAATATCGTGCTGCATAGCTTTCATTTCCTTTCTTGGTAACATTTCTGCAGTGATATTACCAATGCAGTATGATCCTTTAACAATGTTGTCTGTAAGGCTCTTACTACTTGCTTTGCATACTATCAGAGATCAGGGGTACTTTAATATAAAGGCTTGTGCATTACATGCTTGTTTATGCCCTTCATGTTCCCTTCTTCTTCGTGTATTCAGCCTTATTTTGGAAAGTTACACAAATCCTTGTAAGAATTTGTGATTTTTAAGTTCGGGGTTTTTTTTGTATTAAGTCTAAGAACTTTGCAAAAATACTAATGAAGTATATAAAAGTTTTACAGTGGAATTCAAATATATGTGTGTTACGAACTATTATTTTAATCATCTACTCTGGTAAGCAGAGCAACTAAGCTGGTCATATGATAACAAAAGTTTACTTACATTAAGGAAGGATGGTATGCTGATTGTGTGCAAGATTTTCTTGAATGTGCTTGGAAAAGCTCCAAGGTCTGTTTCTGCCTTTATAACCCGTTCTTCCAGTCCAGCTACGCTATTTCCAATCATCTTCACAAAAGCCTAGTGTGAAAAAACCAAAAGAAATCCAACTTTTTCACTAACAGATTAAAACAGGATTATGTATTATTGCACAACAGTGGGGAAAGTTCCATTGCTTAAATGAGGAGTCAAAACCCCCATGCTCTATTTCCCTTGTACCCAAGAGTCCATTTTATTCCTAAAAATTGCTTGAAATACTTAAAAGTCTCCAAGATCAGGTTAAATCTAATAAAACAATCACTCTTCCTTTTCCCACTTGCCCTTCAAATAACTAATTTAGACTTCTTAGAAGTCTAAATTCTATCTGCCTTTCTACTAAAAGTGGGACCAAGGTTCTGAATCACAGATTTGAAGCTTCACCAGGGATCAATAGATCTCTCATTCTACTAGTCTCTGAATAGCTCCCAAGACAGTAACTTTGAAAGATATTATTAAAAAAACCCCAACCAAACAACAAAAAAAAAAAACCAGAAGAAAGCGGTACTACTGCTTTCTGAAAAAAGATGTCTGCCTTGCTTCAAGCAGTAAACAAAACAAAAGTGGGTTTTTTAAACGCCATTTTGTTTCACAATGCCCCAGAAATTCTTAATAAATTATGCTTTCTTTATTAACCTAGAAATATTGAACCCAGACTGGACATGGAGAGCAAAACAGATCTGAGCCCGCTCCATGTGCATGCGTGCACACACACACACAAAATAATAGCATATCATTGATTCTTCCCCCCACTAAAAAATTGAATACATCTAGAAGATATGAAATACATACCTCTAGTTTATCAATCTTCCTGTATATCTGTCTCATTTCTGTAGCTTTTGTGTAAATCTGAGGTATACTTTCGTTGACAACTTGAGAGGAATCACTTCGAATCTAAGATGATTCAAAGAAATAATACAAAAATCAATGAATAAAACAAAATGTTTAGTAGAGTTCACTCTGGAAAATAGAGCCTGCTCCAATTAACAGATTAAAAGTCACAGTTTTAAAATATCTGATTAATATTAGTATAAAAATACTAGATTAAAACTAATAAGCTAGCTTCTTTGTATAGTTTAGTAAGGACCTTTGAAGAAAATTTATTTTGCATAGGCAAATATTTACCTTTATAGTTATATTAAAAATAGGCTGCTACAGCCTTATCAGAACTAAGAGATGGAACGTTTCCCAAGATGTACTAAAGAATCAAATATATTAAACTAAAAGATTTACTTCAATTTTACTACCTCTACATTTCCTTAACTTTGCTGAAAAAGTCAGGCCACAAAATCTTGTTTTATTGGCATATTAAAAAAAAAAAAGATAGCAAAGTTCCTCTTAGAGTAAGTAGTGCAGGAGAATCACGTGTGCCGTGCTTTAAAAGACAAACTGTATACCAGTGTCAGCTTACAGGAACTTTCCATTCAGTTCCCCCATCTCCCCCCATTCAAAAGTGAAAAAAAAGCTGCCTTTCTGACAAAAAGGTAAGAAAGGGTCCCCTAAAGACAAATCTAGCTTTGGAGGTTTGGCAACTCTGATCAGGTACTTCCGATTACAGAAAGCACAGAGGACGTCTTTACGTATTTCAAAGAAGCAGCAGAATATCACACTGTTCTTTTGAACAGCTGTCATTGCACCATTCAAAATGGGATTCCATGTATGTACAGAGACAAATATGTAAATACAGTTATGTAAACATGCAGTTAAACAGCCATATAGGTGTATTTTGCTCTGACGTGAAAGTTCGGTAGTTTTCGTCCACGAGTTACCTAATTATTAAATGTGTCTTCATACTGGAACCTGCCTAGACCAAAGGCTGCTTCCCATCTCCGTCTCATTTAAAAATACAAGCGCACACCAGACTGTACTCTGACTTCAGAAACACAACTACGCCCAGGTTATACACACCATGTCCAGCATTCCTACAAATTCATCCACTCTGGTCAGCAAATCTTCTAGGCTCTTATCTAGGCTGTCTCTCTGCAAAAAAAAAAAAAAAATAAAAATCCTTTAAGGGTACGTGAACTCACAAAAAACCCACAGATTCTCCCAAGCAAAACCTCCGAGCAGACGTCAGCCAGACAGACCCACACTAGCTCCGCAGAAATCCTGCAGCTCTCCCACCTCCCGGCCCCGTTAAGCGCAAGCGACTCGACACACCGGCACGAAACTCCCCCCCTCGGCCCGGGACGCCTCGCTCCGGGGCCAGGCCGGGCCGGGCCTCATCCCGCTCCGCGGGGAGCTCGGCAGGCCCGGCCACAGGGACGGGATGGGGCGGGCCGGAGACACCCCCCCCCTCGCGGGGCCCCGGCCCCCCTCACCTGCTCGCTGAAGAGGCTGCTGTCGGCGAGCAGGTAGGTGGAATAAGCGGCGGCGGTGGCCCTGAGCGACGCCTCCGAAACGTCCTCGTCCTCCGGCTCCCCGAGGCCGGAGGCGCTGCTGTGGCTCTGGGAGACGTTCCCGCTATCCGCGCCGGGGCACCCGTCCGCCAAGTCGGCCCCAGACCCGCTGCCCGCTCCCGCGGCGGCCGCCATGCTGCCTCTGCCCCCTCCCCGCCCACACGTTCCCCTCAGCCGCTCACGTGAGCGGGGCGGGGCTCTCACGCCGCCATGGGCGGGGGGGGGGCGGTGGCGACGCAGGCGCAGTCGGCACAGGCGGGTGTGGGAGCGGCCCGGCCCCGGGGTCCCGGTCCCGCCCCGCTCCCCTCCCGCCTCCCGGACCCGCCGTGCGCTGGGAGAGCGTCTGGGGGAACGTCGGTGGAGGATTTGTCCTCTGGAGGGGGCTGCGGTGCCTCTAGCGGTTTAAAGGCCCGTTCAACAGCGATCTGAGCCGGATGAGCGAACGGCCAGCGGCTTGGTCTCGTTTCCACACAGGGGGTCGTCCCGGCAGTAAACGGCCGAAGGGGGAAGGGAGCTCATCTTAAAAAGACGCCTCCGAGGGAGGAGGGCTGAAGGAATCCCTGCCCTGGGGAGCGTAGCAAACCGCTTGTGTCCCGCGGGAACGCGGGTGGCAGCTCCCTGCACGAGAAGCTGGAAAAAACGCGAGGGAGGAAGGTTGGTCTCGCCCCGGCAAGCGGGGGAGTCGGCGGCCACGCTGGGAGCGAGAAAAGCGTTACTACTACAACGGTGACGTAGAGCAACGGTCACCAAAAGCGGGTATCTTGTTTCCACAGGGAGGGGAGAGGGTCCCACAGCAAGCTGTGCCTGAGGAGGGGGAAAGGAGAGAGCGTCGGAGTAAGACAGTGCACATTTTATTGCAGACAGGTCACATTTTCATCAGTTAAATAAGGTAAAATGAGTAGCTTCAGCCAGACAAATCCACTTATTGATAAAAGTAGTCTTAGTGAAGGTGTAACAAGATTCTCCCGGTAAGATGGTCTGATTGACTGAAGCACATCCAGCTTTTTTTTTTACTGCACCAATAATCAGATTTTTTTTTTTTAAAAAAATGAAAACCTTTGGTAAAGTACAAACACAGTTTTAAGATGAACAGGATCAATGTTCTGTTCTTACTGTGCTGGGAAAAATAAGTACAGCTCTATAACTGCTGTGATACCTAAAAGAGGTTTAATGAGAGTAAGTGAAAGAATTTTAAAATAAACTTTTAAAGCAAATCTAAAAGAAACAAACTAAGTTCAATGTCCCAAACATATTTAACAATGAGCAGAAGACTGGTTGTTCCACAGGTATTCTCAATTAGCGACAGTGAATTAGTCCACACATCCTTTGTCCAGCCATTACAGATTCCAAAATGGAATGTAATTTTTTTCAAACCAAGACTTCTGAATTTTCATATCCATACAATATTTAAGAAATGTCTATTCCACCATATAAAAAAGCTTTAATGTACTACAAAGTTAAAAAGAAAATGACAAGCTAAAAGTAGAAAAATACATTGTAAAACATTTATAATTTTTGTTCCTTACACTGATCAAGATATAACAAAATACTTTAGACCACTTTCATAAATTCATGGCATTTTCAGAAGCAGACAGCTATCAGCTCAACAGTCACTGCTTACCCACTAGCCAGCATCCAGTAAAGATGTCTGACCATTGCAAACAGCCAGTATATTTTAAGTTTCTAGAAATCCTGTGTAGACATTAAGGTTTATTACTAGAAGAGTCCAAAAATAACAGAACTATTCTAAGTTAGGTTGGCAGTCAGTCAGCATCCCTCCTCTGTACAGCAATCGGCCAATCTTTTGTAAGGAAAGACCTTGCAGATTTAGGTTGCCCCAAAGGTACAGCAAGGACTAGTGTCAGCTCTGAGGTGAAGGGGACAGTCCTAGCATACTCCTCCACTTTTGTTGCCTTCTCGCTTGCATCCCTAAAATGCACATGAACCATGATACTAAAAAAAAAAAAAAAAGAGATGATGGGAAAAAAAGAGGTATTATCTAATAAATATCGAAAAGGAATACATTTACACATAATGGTGCTGAACCTAGTTTTAAGCCCTTATTGTCATGTTTTTCTTTCCTCACACAGCACACGCCTGTGCTGCAGACAGGCCTGCCTCTGACCAGCAGGTGGTGGTGATCTCACAGCAATAACACCAACATCAATCACCTCCTTAGGCTTTTAAAAACATCTATATAGAGGTTTTCATTTGGAAAATGCATTTACAGCATCTCCCTAACATTGTTTGAGTAGGAAACCGCTACTTTTATAGAGCTTGTCTGGATTAGACATAAGGTTGTAAATACGGTGTAAACAAGTTAGTGGAAGGTCTGTATGTAACAGTAGAAGATTGGATGGCTATTAAGAAGCACTCTCTTTAAACTGGTATTAGAAGAAAACCAGATTCCACTTCAAATCGATATGTCTGTTACTATTAAAAATCTAATTCATATACATGCATGTATAAATACATCCACCCATGCATTCAAACCCAAGTATGTAGCACTGCCATTGGTAGCCTACAAGACTACTTAGATTTATACCAACTAAAACAAATTTGTGTTCTCACTTTAGGGCTGGGACATAAACCAGGTTTTACACTCTGGCTTTCTCCTGACAAATTTTGCAGTGCATGACAGTTTTATGTCTAATTCCAGATGTCACATTTCCTAGAAAGCAACTATTTTCTGCACCCTTGAGGTCTATGAAAATATCAGCTCTCTGTTTTGTGCATAATGTGTTGCAAGAGTCAATTGTCCCAATTGGCACTTAAGACTGAAAGGAGTTGCAGGAATTGCTACTAAAGGGTAATGACTGTTCCATCCTCCTCGATACCTCCTCTGGGGATAACCAGACTGTGTCGGGGATCAGTTTTTAAGGAACTGAGTAATTTGTGGATGTTGCCGTTGCTTTCTCGGCCGGAGTTGTTGTTGAGCACCAGGTCCCTTTGAAGTCTGTGGCTAAGGCTGCTGCCATTGATTCGAGAGAGGCTACTGGAAGTAAGGCTGTGCAGTTTAGGAATGTGCTGTGGCTCCAGACCACCCTCGATGACAATGTCAGCCTCTTCATCACTCTCCATTTCATCAGGGTGGAAGTTCTGCAGCACATGGGATGTAGGCAAGCTGTGGTGACTTGCAGTGCTGTCTGTAGACTGGCCAGAGCTACCAGACATCCTACTGCTTCGAATAATATTGTTCCTCTGGTTTGCTGGCTTGACCGTGATAATAAGATTATGGCTGTTGGCAATCATCATGTCTGTGACTTGGTCGAGAGTCTTTCCTGCTACTTCAATGCCATTAACTTCCAGGACTTCATCATTCACAGCCAGTAAGCCTGTGCTCTCTGCTAAGCCTCCAGGAACCATACGAGAGATGAAGATACCGGGTACTTTTTCAAGTCCATGAGGAGTAACCCTTACACTGGTGCCATCGCGAATGTAAAATCCTAAGGGTTTCTCACACCCATGTCGATACAGCCTCACCCTCCTGTGTGTTTCAGGAAGAATGTCCACATCGATTATGGAAGACACTGGTCTAAAATCATGAGGCATGCTAATGTTAATGTGAGGACGCCGGCGGAGGTTGTCATTGCGGAGTGTCACCAGGGCCTTTTTCTTCCTTGATAGTGTGTTGGTCCCAAAATTACTGTAGTCCACTTCATCTGAAAGAGAAACAGCACCAATGTATCAATCAAACAGAGAGTAATTCCACCTACAGGGCATTTTCCTCTTAAATGTGCTTCAGTGAAGCCACACTCCTCATAGTATGGAAAAAAAAATAAAGTGAATTCTTCCACTTATTGTAACCTTTGCTTCATTTTATGTCCATCAGCACATCATTCAGAATGAACGAGTTCTTTTCAATGACTACCCGTATTTCTTCCATATTTCAAGGGAAAAAGACTTCTGATTCTCAACTCCTGTTGTCAGCTGTGCAATTACTTGTAGCTGCAGGCCTGATACACCATCTTAGATGGGAGACTGTATTTGCAGAGCTGGATTGTAATTTTACACATACATCTTGAGTGGGCAAGGAGTGTATGCACATTCCTAACCTAAAAGGCTGAATCAGGGAGTTTTTTAATATCCAATACACAGCCTTAACTGATAGCAGACCTTAGGTACAAACATGAAAGCAGGGCATGAGAGAGTAGTTGGATATGTGTTTTTAGCCTAGCCTTTTTTAGTAAGGGATTTATGTTACCATGCATCTTGGTACAGCACTTCTCTTTCTGGAATATTTTACTTCATTTCAACCGATTTTGACAGCAATAAGAAGTGCTAAAAAAGGATCACAGAACAGACACAGACTCACACACGCACTCCTGCCTTTGAGAGGAAGTTCCTCAGAAAAGCAGCCTTCCTAGGGCCTAGCCTTTAAGGAATTATTTAAATATTTCACTCTGTAGCGGTATCTCAAGGGCATGTGCAAAGTGATCAACTTTACATCAGTCAAGTAACAGGACAAGTTATTCCATATAAAAAGCTCATGTTGTGCTTTGCATAACAAATACTTAGTCATGAAGTTGTTAGTGTACAAAATGAGTCACTGCATTTCACATTAAAAATACTGTGCATATTTTAAACATGAAGCATGCACTAGCTGGAAAATTTTTTCAACCAGGAGTTTAAGCATGCTAACACTTTTCAGATACACTAACAGCCTTTCAGTTTATTCTACTGTTGATCAGTGAAACACAAAAGTACAATTATAGAACTGCCACTAAGAAAATTTTCTCTCCAACAAATTAACCTTGCATAGTAGTTTAAATAAGACAATACCTCTACCTGATAAAGGTTGCAAAATGAAAACACATGCCCTAGTTATCCATCTCTTCCCTGAAAGCACCCAGGTAACTGTTCTCTCCCTTTCTCTCTATGTTAGTATATTAATACCGAATTCCTTTAAGGCAGACTTGCAAAAGCTTTACAAATAATTCACCTGGGAAGATTTCACAACACTGTTTTCTTCCCCTTAAATTAAGAACCCAGAGAGTTAACTCTTCACAACATGCAGGTTTGTGATGATAAAGTAGTAATGTCACAAAAGTATGATGGTCCTCCTGACACACATTTCTGAAGCAGCCTCCTTTGGCTGAACCAACACCAGGGCAATGGCACAGAAGTGGTTGTTTTGTGCCTGTGACCTCCTCACCTGTGCACAGCCCACTAATCTGCCTCCCCAGATGATTGCCAGCATTCCTAACCTCTGAGCAGCTTCAAAACAACCACCTCCTCTAACAACAAAGAGCCCAGCTTACCACAAAAATGCTATCTTTTTCTTCCAAACATGAACCAGGCAGAAGCATGGATTACATTACAACGTGATACAGGCTACTTTCAGTGTTGGACCACTGACCATTCTTGGATTTAGTATTTCAAGGCTGGAGCATATTAAACAAAATTAAGTCCGTGTCCTGTTGATGGCTGGATTTTTTGTTTTTAAAAGTGCCGGGCATTAGTTTCCAACTCTGACCCTGAAAGGGATTATGCAGGAGAAGGATGAAGTCCCAATTTTAACAGGTAAAATTGTTAAAACCTATTATAGTTTGGAGAAATGAGAGCTAATTTGGAGATCATTTAAGAAAAAAATACCAGTTATCTCTATTTTCTAGAAAAAGATCAAGCACAGAATACACGCTCCTTGACAACACAGGGATTGTTACATTACTTGTATTCAAAATGACCTGCTCACTAGCAGTTACACTTGCCTGGGACATCACCTTAGAATGAAAAAAATTTAAAATAAAAAAAGCCAGAACAAAACAGATACCCCCTGAGACTATTTAGAGCCACTACTCTTGCTGCAAGAATAAAGCAAAGTATCTCTACTGAAGTTTAACATCAGCTGTTGCTGTGGCAGCAGAAAGTCATCAATCCCTAGCACAATGAAAAAAAAAATTCCTCATGAGGGAACTGGAAGAAGTTAGCCAACATCACTCACTCTTATCAACTACAGTGCGGCCACACAGTGGTGTATTACAGATTTCCAGTAATAACTGCTCAGGTGGCATGTGTCAGACTGAAATGAAAACTGTATCATTGCATAATTTACAATGACACACTTTTAATGAAGGTCAGCAACTTCTTGTTAGGTTTTGAGTTTCTCACCCTATAGGATTACAAGCAGGAATGCCACTTCAGCTAATGAAACAGAGTGTGCTTGATGCCAGGTCTCAGTGAAGACGAGTATATACCATATGGAACCAGACAGAGCTCATTTTTCCTGTTTCATTTGTTGCAATATCAAATTCTCCTTTTGCAGAGCAAAAAGTCTACAGAAATCTGCATGCATACTGGCAGGAGAAGTGCCATCAAGTGGCACATGTGAACAGTGCTTAAAGCCTCGTATTTTACAGGGTGTCATGTTTTCCTGTGTCTTGAATGAGGCTGGAGTGAAATGTTACATGCAGGTGACAGGGGAAGAATTAGTCTTTTAGGTGCTGAATATGACCCCCATTTCTTAGAATGGGGCAGGTTACATGCAACATTTTCATGTACAAGAGGTAGTGCTTTCAGACAAAGACGTACTATGAACTGGACGGCTAATCCTGGATAACCACTAAACTTTGAAAGGCTTGGACCTGAATTTCACTTGTTCCTGTAAAAAGAGGTGAAGAAGAATGTTTACCACAGTTGGAGAAGGACCCCTCAGCTTTCCAGTTCTCTCCTACCTGAAACTGCAACCCAAAGCTATGCAAAAAAATACCTCAAACTCTTCTGCAGTTTCTTCTGAATTCTTCTTCTGAATTTTATTGCAACTTTTTTCCCAAAAAGCTTCAGTTTTCAGTAGATTTTAAGAAACATTTTGTTATCTGGCAATGAGTTACATAAAACCTTAAGTACTTTGGCTGCATCCTTTCTGTTAATATGTGCTTTTTTAATAGAGTTGTCACTACCTACTTACCCATGAGGACCTTCCTGTTAGAGAAGATACATGCTACAGATCTCTTCACACACAGATGTACCCTATGCTCACTTTCTTGACAACAGTGGTGAGTTTGTCTTTGTTTGTTTGTTTAAACTGGTGGATCTACTTCCACTTGTCCAGCAACAGTAAAACCCATTAAAGTAGGTCTTCACTTCCAAGCATGGATGTTTTACTATCAAATATATATTTTTTTAAAATGTATCTGGAAAGTTAAAGATGGCAACATCTTTGAGGTAGTCTTCTAACAATCCTATAGTCAACCTATGACTTTACAGAATACTTCATACCTTCCTGGTGGGCACCATGAATCCTATTGTTAAGTCATACTGTACATGGCAGCAGAGCACAGTTAAAGGGCTATTTATAAGGGAAAGTAAACTGCTTAAAGCATCTGGTTGTAGCCAAAAGAGTATTGTATTTCTTTAATTTACATGAAACAAGAAATTACAGACCTTCTGAAAAAACCACCAGGAGCACCACTCCCACTGCTTGGACAGCTGCTTTTCATAGGAACTGCCTGCCAGATGAAATACCAAAGCTTAGCCAGATAAGATTATATAAACAAGCTGAATTCCACAGAGAAGCAGACTGCCAGGCTCCTATAGGAACAGTTCATTTCAGACTCTACTTTTTCAGTGTACATGCACTCATGGCTTATTATTTCCTCTGGGAACTGTGGAACATTAGTTGACAGGTCTGGAAAGTACTTCAAAGACCAAATTACTTCCACTAGGGAGAGCAGCACTTCAGGCAGCTTGGGAAGGAGGCCAATGAGTCATTAATAGTGAAGGGTAACCCCTCCATCCAACAGATCTCTATTACTGAGCATTCAAATTAGCAGCAGTCACAAGCCATTTCAAGGGAACGTGTCATGTTTAGCCCTTCTACCTTTCCGTGTCCCTGCTACAAAACACTGCCTATGTTTGACACAAGTTGCATTCAGTGTCTATTTTCTCAGAAAGTTCAAAACCAGAAGCATTTGTGAAAGCAATCTGACAACAAATAAGCTGGGAGTCTCTCATTTGTGACCTGTAAGGCTGACCACATGCAAGGGGATTTAAAGAGGAAACATATGAAGTGAACTATGGCTTGGGGGAAGGTCCAGTGCCAATATCACTTATCAAGGAGCATTTAATGGGGGAAGGGGGGGAAATAAGGTTATCTGAATGCTAACATTGCATTCAGTGTGTTACAGGAATATTAAAAAAAAAAAATCCAGCTATTGCTGCTGCCAGCAACCTCTGGGTGAACCAATCTGAAAAATACATAGTAGGTAAAGTAGTTCTAGCTGCTATTCCATCAAAAGTCAAGTAATATATCCCACACGTGCACAGACACACACACCCTCACTCCTCTCTCTCCCTCCATATCACTGTATCACAAGGAACTGGACACAATCTCATCAAGGTTTAGAAGACTACCTAAATGTTACAGTTTATCTATGACATTCAACAGGGCTTTTGAAGCACAAACAAGATCAAAAGGGACAAATTCAAATTAACAAGAGAGCACATTATCCTTGATATCCTTTAATCTCAACCCTTTAGTTTCTAAACAAAAGCTTTCTAAAAACTTGTTTGTGAACTGTAAACTCAGTGACATTTTAAAAAAGAAATTTCACCAAATAACTGCACTAGAAGGATTTGAGAATACCATCCTACTCCAATCTAGCCCCTACTAAATGTAGTAAGCTGCAGTTTTGCAAAAGGTAACATTCCATCTACAGTGATTCAGTATTAAAAAGATAAATTTGCCTTCCTACTTTGGAAGAGTTCATTAGTAGGTTAGGACTAAAATCTGAGGAGCACAAATGTGTCTCTCTACTCCCAACATGTTTATAACTTAAAATATCCTACTGTTTTTGAAGAAAGTGAACATTATTTTGTTCCTTGGTTTAGCACGTTACAGCAAGCAAAAGTATAAATGCATTAGGCTCAGGCTCTCTTTACGGTGTCAGACAAGCATAAGCAACATTTTTAGGCCGCTTGCCTTGAGGATGGAGATGACCCCTCGGGAATTTAGCCTGTGCTGCTGATGTGGCCTCCTGCACTTCTCACCACTTGTCATCAGAGGCCACTGTTCCCTTGCTGAACCTCTTCCCTTCCCAGCAGAAGGCTCTTTACTTTTGACTTGCTGCACTACTCCATAGGAGCAGGAGCTGTTGTTGGACCTGCAAGTTTGCCCCATGAAACAAGAGAGGTCTTCAGAGAAGGTTGCTACCAAATCTAAGCAAGCACTCGGGCCTGTCTGTACCTCCCAAAGCTGTCCTTGCCCTCAGAAACATCCAAACCCAGCTCCCCAAACTAGCCCAAAAGCCAGCTATAGGACTCCAAATTTTACAGGTGACACATTGTGGATGGGGTTTACTAGGATTGTCAGGGTCTTCTTCCTCTAAGTTTCATGTATGACTCCTCTTCTACTCTAAAACATGACAGAAACAGCCCTTCTCCCCTTGTTTCCTTCCACAAACCACATTATGGCAAGGTTATGTTATTGCAGCATTAGAAAATTGTGGGGTTTGAGCTTTGGCTTCACCATCGTTTTTATTTTTTTTTTTAAGTATTAGTTAATATTTCCCTCTTCCTGCAGGGGGTCAGTGGGAAGTTAGAGGAAGTCATGTTTCTCTTGCACATCTCAGCCACCAATCATTATTATGTTCATCCCAAGGTTGCAGGTGCTGCTATGGAGGCTTTATTGGTGAGATGGTTTCCCAGGCCAGCCAGCACTGAGCAGACACCCAGTAATGGGTCAGTGATACATGCAGAGAGTCATAGCATCACCTGTAAGCAGCTCTCCTGTGGGTCAGGGCCTGACAAATAAAGCCTAACACCATGCACCAAACAACTCCCAGCAGCCATCAAAAATTGTATTCACTCAGCTGATAGTATCAAAATGGGAGGGCTATCAATCCTATTCAAAGATGCTGGGGTGAGGGGGAAGGAAAAAACTCACCACCAAAACCCCAGAACCACCACTCTCCAACATACAATTACATGCAATCTCTTCAGCAAGTCATCATTATAAACTTCAATGTTTAAAGTTATTAAAAAGCAACCCTTTAATTATTTTATTTCACCCACTCAATTTTTGACCTGCAACAAACACACTCTTTATTCACTCAGAAGATCAGGCAACTGAGGGGAGCACCATTTGCTCCCCATACAGGCACAAAGAGAATACCTTCTTTCCAAAAGAAAATGTGTACATGGTATGCAAAGCAAACCAAAACAAAGTGAAATGAGACCAAACTATAATAACCCTTACTATGCACTGCAGATACAGTAACAAAATCTTGTTAATGACACAAAAAAGTGGTGGATTTAATTGAGTATTCTGCAAGCATTGAATATAGCTGTTTCCCAACTGCTAGTAGAAAAATAGTTACTTTTTGCACAAGTCTAAAATGTGGAAGGTAAGAAAGGTAAAGAGAGTTGACAGATTGAACCAGAGGTAATTCAGGAGAATACCGGGCTGTTTTTCACAGCTGCAATATTTGGAAAAACACCACAAGTAGTAAAAAAAAAATTCACCTCAGAATCATATTAATTCAGAAAACAAATTTTATACCTCTGACAAGAAACAAAAATTTTTGTCTCATAGTAGTCTCAGAAGAAGCTGCAAATGAAGCTTCGAAAGGCAGCACATTAGGAAGTACAAAATAAAGGTAGTATATTTGTACTAGAGTATTTACATAGCCGTAGGTCAAAGGAATAGGTTTTGAAGAGCTGCAGTACTGAACCTGAGCAGAACCATCATCCCATAGACCCTGATAATAAAACACAGCCTCTTCCTCCTTTCAGAAGTAACTACATCAGCATCGAAGGCCATTTCAGGGTTCTGCTCAACAGCTAGCAGAGGTGAGCCACACCAGGAAGGCAGGACCTGTATTACCCAGCCAACACAGCTTGCAGCTCACCCAAGGGAAACTGAATCCAACCTGGTATTTCATACTCCCTCCTGCGGCTTTCTGCCATGTACCCTCCTCACCTTCTCTGCCAGGTGCTCTCCTCCTCTCCAGTCTAAAGTGATCCTCCCTTCCCAGCTAAAAGCAAAACCAACGGTGATCAAGAATTGTCTATTATTCTGTGTTGAGGTAACTGCTAATCACATTTCTGTAGCGTGCAAATGCTTTTCTGTTTGAAAGGAAAAGATATCCCGGAGGTGGGAGCGCTAGTAGCTTATTCAAAGGTAGCAATGGGCACATTCAATTGTTGCAAACATTAAATCTGTGAGATACAAGGGTACTACCAAGACAGACTGTTTTCTGAAGTAATTCTTTCTCATGCATTCTTTTGCTGAGTAACACCTTATTCATCCCAAGCTAGTTCAGACAGGCAAGCTAGAAGTATAAGCAAAAAGGTGCTTCCTAAGTTCCCAGTAAAAATAACTAGTAAAGAAATCCCCAAACTGTGGAGAAGTCAGTATTTAATGAAGATTTAAGTCTCAAAGAAATAAATAGTGGTATTTACCCTGGGTTGTTCTAAAAAGTTGCTACCACATCTTCTCAAAGAAAGATGTGGCTTTACGCAGTTAAAATTCTTCTAAGATGTATTTTCTCTCTTCAAAAAAAGGATGCAATCATGTTTTTATAGCTTCACTGTTGTGGTGTGATAATACCACATACATCCTGCAATGGGGGGGAAGGGAGAGAAAAACATTTACAGTGCTTTACAAAGCACTTCTCTGGTTCCTGCCTCCGAGCCGGCAGATTGTAAACACAGTCCAGATTCTGCCTCTTATCACGGAATTAAAAAGATTTCAAAACAAGTGTGGCATAAGAAATTAATTACAACACTTGTCTTTCAAGTCGCGACCTCTGGGAGCCTCCCAGACTTTGCTGGCTGGAGTCACATTAGTCACACGATGAACACCCCTCCTGGGCCAGCCCTGCGCAGGGCTCCGCACAGCTGCACCCTCTCTCATTTGGCCCCACACGGCCCCCCCTGCCCCGGAGCCTTATGGCCCTGGCAAGCTCTCCCCTCCACCTGCAGCCTCCCGGGTTCATCGTGATGCCCTCCTGGCTCGGTGCGACGGGGGAGCTGTGGGAATCCCAGCCGGTTTATCTCCTGCATCCTGGTGGGACAGGACCAGGCGGCACTGCCCCAGCGCAGACATGTTTTCATGTCCCCCGCTCCCCAGGCTGGAGCAGGTCAGGGCGGGCAGAAGCAAGCCTGCAGGCAGGAGCGAGTCGGAGCCAGTCATCCTCCGCACCAAGGGAGTATGGCCAGTGCAACACCATGCTTCCAACGTGGGAATGATGGGGTGAAAAAGGAGCACCAAGTGAAGCAAAAACAAGGGCCCACTGAGATAAAGAAGGAGCAACCCCAAAGCACCCCTGGTACAAAGCAGAAGAGTGGCAAGCAGGTTTTATATAAATCTATTTCATGGTCTGTTTTCTAATGTGGAGGAGAAGCAAGGTCAAGATCCCAATCTAACTACCACAATACAAATTGCGTCTGTTAATGCTTGACTTCCCCAAGTTGCCCCTCCGGCACCCTTCCTCCTTCAGTGGACAAGGCTGCTCGCTTCACAAATGGAAATCATTGCTGCTTCTAGATATAAACAAAGGAAGCCAGGAAGCCCTTTCCTGATGACAGATGACAAAGTAGTAAAAGCTGCCTGCAGAGTGCAAAGTAAGATTTTTCCTGATAAAACACAAGGGCACAAGCAAATGCTACTTTTCTTGAGAACTCAATCACTCTTGCAGAGTCCCAGCTCTGTGCCTGGCAGCATAGAGCTGACCTAACCTAGAGAGTAGCTGGGAAGAACTCCCCACTTGGGGAACAAAATGCCAACCCCATCCATAACGCACAACTATCCCCAGCCCCTGCTTACAGGCTAAGGAAGGGCTGAAAAAAAGTCAGTCCAAGGAGGGCTGCCTGTCTGGGATTTGCCCCATGGATATCTCCCCCCCAGGGCCAAGCACATGCTGGTCATCTCAGTGGAGGGAGAAGTTCCACAAAACACCTTTCTGCAGCA
Source organism: Elanus axillaris (assembly GCA_026212715.1). Lineage (NCBI taxonomy): Eukaryota > Metazoa > Chordata > Aves > Accipitriformes > Accipitridae > Elanus > Elanus axillaris. Next base: position 10,954,342 of record JANZLQ010000050.1, on the reverse strand, counting down.
ACAACAGTGGATATTTAAAGATTTAAATTGTATCTCACAAGTTCTCAACGTGAAGTTGATCATAATCCCTGCAGTCTTCATCCCCTCGTACGGCACGTTGCCACATGGTACCCATAACATCTGCTGCAATGGCTGCACTTACCTGGGCTACAGAAACATGTTACCAGCTCGTTTCCTCAGCAGCCCTAACAGCATGACACAAGAGGGTCAGAGCAATGTCCCCACCCCTCTTCCTCAAAAAACAGAAACAAAGCCTTGCCTAATATACAACTACCATGGCTTCTCCAGCTGAGAACAAAATACATCCGTTACTTTTAATGTTAGACTAGCAATATCCTTGCCTGGCCATCACCATAAAGCAAGAGGCACTTAACTCCCATCCCTCCTCTGTCATTAAAAACTGCATGTTTTACTTAAAAGCAGCTTAAAGAACCACGGCGATTCTGGCAGAAGGATCACCTGTATAGAGTTATTGGCCAAGTGATTTCCCCAACATTATTTTTAAAATGCTGTATTCCTTTCTCCATGACTGGCTAGGGCTCCATGCCCAACTGTGTACACAAAGTAATTAAAGGCTGCAGCCTGGGCAAACTTTGCACCCAAGGGGACTCTCCAAGAGCTGCGGACATTAGCAGAACCTGTGTACTTGAGGGGTCCAGCCCTCAGATGAGCAGTAACTGGACTGCGAAGCTTCTCTTCTCCTAGGATATCAAGCACTTATCTGCAAGATTGAAAAAACAAACAAGACAGAACACCCCAAAATACACTCCCAATGTTTAGACCACTTAAGAAGCCAGGGTTTTTTCTTGAAACAATTTTTGAGACACCCCAGCATTATGTCAGTGTGGAAAGCTAGTGGCTGGTGTCCTTTTTCCTTTAAAAAAGTGTTTCTTCCTATGAGCACATGATACAAACAAGGGAGTGGCAGACAGGAAGTGATTATTCAGAAATTAAAGAATTAGATCAGGTTCCATGATACCAAGAACAAAACATGACACACAGCAAGCGAAGCTGACATTTACTGGCTCAAATGTAAGAAAATTTTTTCTTTATATACTAAACCTACTTCAGGGCTCATGTAAGCATTTTGTCTCCTTAATCCATATCAGTGTTGGCAGCTGCGAGCATCGATATGCCCCCTGGGGAGGACAAGTTAGCCCATGTATTTCACCAGCAAAGTTATACCAACAGTGCAGTACAGACCTCCAGCTTCCACCCAAACAAGTGTTTTTTTTTAATTAAAGCATAGCTCTGACAGTAGTAGCAGCAGGTCTCTGGTGGCACTGCTGCTCACGGTTTGACTGGCATGGCTGCTCTAGAGGTGCTAAACACAGATACTGCTCAAGTTATCTCCTGCCACTACAAACAGAGCGGAGGTTCCCGGTGCCACACTCGGGTACACCCGGTATTCCTGCCACTGGGAATTCCCTCATGATCTCAGATTTCCTGTTACGCTGCAGATAACACTGAGTCATCACCACAGTTGCTTGTTAAGTGACACTGTTGGGGTGTAGAGGCAGACATATACCTGAAAGAACATCCAGTATTCACAGCCTGATCCCTGCTCTGAGTGAAGTGCATGGACTATGCTGGAACATGGCTCTTCCTGTGCCTGAAAAAATTATGTTGTGGCCAGACCACAGCCATTCAACTTCTTAGTGTGCACTGGCTATTTAGTACCATCATAAGTTCCAGAAAAGTCACCTGAAAGAATAGCATCCCACACAAGAGGGCTAATTACATAAAGCACTTTTCATCTCTGGATCCTGAAGTGCTAAAAATAAAAATTTACTGCTCATGAGGGACTAAGCTCCCATTATAATGGTTAAGCTAAAAACCTGGAGAATACATCAGAGGTTATGCAAAGCCCAGCAGCATTAAAGGAAGGAGGAGGGATTTGCACGGTTCAAAGGCAGGAAAGAACAGATGCGGTATGTTAGGACTTATTTTCATTACACTGCATAGCTTGTTTCTAAGAATGCTTTCAACAGAAGCATCCTCCCAATACAAAAGGCAAGCGCTTGCTAAGCTGACTCGGACAAGCTTCAATACAAGCTGCATTCCAGCCCAGAGACAGTGAACTGCTACCAGTAACATCACCTCACTGCTTATTTCTCACCTCTAGCTGCGAGACCTTTCTCCACCTTCAGTCCCTCCTGGGATATTCCTGTGAGCAGCCCCCATGTCTCCATATCTTCACACACCCCCACCCCACCCCCCAATATGAAATGAGAATGAATTTAAAAAAACCCAAACACTTCTGCTTTCTTTAGACAAAAGCCCAGTGTTCCTTTTCCATGTCTTTCCTCACCTCACTCTCTTAAATTGCTAGACAGCATCAGGAATTGGCAAGATCTTTAATAACAAGATCAGGCAGTATTACTAAATCCATACTAAATTCCTGCAACAGGAGCCAAATGGTGACCAAAATAAGAATTTTTATTTGATGATGCATTCCATCTTCAGAAAAAACTGTTCCAAGGACATGAAAAGTGAAGACAAATAATTATAAAAACCAAAAACACTGGCTCACAGGTTGATGTGATCAATGTGTCTTCTTGCTAAGATGCTCTTAAGGGGTGTGTGTGTGTTACAAACACTCAGCACTAAGTTGTGCTGTATTTTAACATGTACTTATTAACACACTTGCTAAGGAAACAGTTTATTTAATGTCTAACTCCACAAAGTTTTGTGGCTGCAGTGTAAAGATCAACATTAAGAACTAACAACTCACTCTCAGGGTTAAAAAATAAATTTGCTTTGTGCTTATGTTAAACCAGAGAGAGACATTTAAAGGCGGCCAAGAACGGAAGTGCAGAACCTTTGTGTTCAGTACAGCACTCGGAGGCACAGCATCAACACAGGGCACCTCCTGCAGAAACTGAAAAGATCCAAGTGCTTCCTCCCATGCTGAGGGACAGATAGAGCATCAAGGAGACAGGTTAAACAGGTTTCAAAGTTAACAACACCTGCCCTTGGCTTAGCAGCTACCACCACATTAATCCAGGGAGCTGCAGTGTGGAGAAAAAAAAAAATAGAGATGGGAATTTTTTTTCCAGGCTTCTTTACCCATTCAGATCATACTTACCTGCTCAGCTCCAGTTTTTCCTGCAGGGTGGATGCAATTTAACATCAAGATCACCGTGTTAAAACTCTACACAAGACAGCTCATCTTACCTTTGTCTGTATCAGTTCACTTCATACAAGTCAGGCTTTCGGCCATGGCAAGTCACGATAGGTTAGTTGAAAGGAAACACCTCGAACCCTTAGTCTCCAACTTCTAATATACAGATACAGTACTGAAAGTTTAGGAAAGAAAATGGGGAAAAAGAAAAAGGCTGTGGCTGTGAATCAACTCCTTGTCTGGGAAAGAAAGAAACCGGAAAATCTTGGTCCTAAGAGTACCTGAAGTATACTGAAAGAGTGGCAGGGCATTCAAGACCAGCTAGACTTGATAGATATCAAAAAGCCAGTCAATGGAAGGGAGAATCTCATTTGTAACACACATTTCTCCTGGGAAAGCACCACTGTCCTGTTTGGTTTTATGCCTCTCATGTCAGATCAGTCAAAGGCCAATGTAAAGCTAACATGCCAGATTTCACATCACCTGCTTGCCCAAACAGCTGGGGAAACTGTTTTAGCTGAGCTCTGCTCTTTTGCTTGCTTCGGATTGTTGTGTTAATTAAAAAGTCTTGCTCTTGTGTTACATGGCCCACAGGAAGCGAGGAGGAGATTCCTAGCTTTATATTCATGTTAGTCAATAGCTCCCAGCGCTCTCACCACTGCTACGCGCAGAGCCAGCATTGCGCTGTCGGTTTGACAGGCTGTGGGAGGATGCTGCGTAGGAGACTCGTCACATTATGCAGAGTCAGCCCGAGTTCCTTCACAATGGGAGCTTTCTGCAGAAGCTCAACATAAAAACCTCCCTAAAACTACAGGACCGTTTGAGCAAATTTCCCAAACAGAGCCAGCCCCACAAAAATCCACTTGATAAACAAAAGGCAGTTCCTCGCTGGCGAGTTACTGGATATGGATGTGTCACCTTTAGGTTCACCCCAACCCCTAACCTAACAAGTAAAAAATATTACTGTTGTCACCTCCAAGCTTAGACTTAAGAATTTCCACCTTGGAAGCGCTACAAGAAGTGAGTCACTCTATATACCTTGGCAGTGATTTGCAAGCCAACAGGGAATATCCAGAAGGAAATAATGTCACCAATTGGTGAGGCAGCAGCTATGTTTACCAGCTTAATACAAGTTTGTGTCTTAGTACTTCTAGTTAAGTATGGCTAACAGCAAATCACCAATTCAGAAGTCATAAACCCTTCAATTCAGAAGTAATTTTCAAATTAATATGCCTGAAAATTAGAGATCTTTAAAAGTTATCCCAATCACTGAAGAAAAATACTGGATATTAGGATCCCACCAAGTGGTGAGTTCTTTTGAATCCCTGTATTGCCCTTGCCTGATCTCTGCAAGGCATTCAGCAGAGTGGGAGGTTCGGACACTGAAGATGCATTCGGCATGAGGCCAGAACAGCTGCCACCTTGCCCTCTCCCTGGGCAGTAGGAGGAACATGGGGAACAGCCAGCCAAAGGAAGCGTTCACAAACTGGATCCAGGCGTGGTGGCACAGGGCACCCATGGGGACAGTAACCAGAGCAGCTCAGCAAAGACAGGAACAGGGCGTGGAGCTGCCAGCCCAAGCGACTCCGACAGGCTGAGGAAGATTTAGTCAAGAATTTGCAAAGTATGAGCAAGCTAGTTAGAAGGGGGGGGGGGGGACGGACAC
>JANZLQ010000050.1:10906110-10942805 GCA_026212715.1 Elanus axillaris | reverse complement strand
CCCCCCGCCCCCCCCCCCCCCAAGGAGGGCTGAGTTGATGACTACATTACAAGGAGCACTGACTACCAAAAAGAAGCACTAAGAGTATTTAGAAGAGTCAAAGCCTGTACAGTCCTAGAAGGCTGGCTGCAGGAGAAGAGAAGAAAACAAGAGGGTCAAGCTTCAGATCACGAGGTAGAAAGAACAATGGGCAGCACCGAGGAAAGCTGAAATTCATTATTTGGGAGATGGAAGGAACTGAAACCATTGCTAAAGACTGAGAGGACCTCTGTAGATACAGCTACATTTCCTCAGTCATCTCGCTTCAGTCTGAGATATGCTTTCCTCAGTGCAGATTCCAGAAGGTAGATGAAGAAAGAGTTCACAATTCACACCATCTAGACACAATTTACTAATTTATTTGTATCCTCCTCTCTTTCCACTGAAGACAATATTCAGGTAGAGAACCCTATTCCAACCTGACACCAAAAGCTTTTATTTTCTCCCTGAGAAAGAAAGCTTCAGTTTTTATCTTCAAATGATACATTAAGAAGTCTAGTTTATAAGGCATCCATCTGCTGTGACTAGATTTACAGGGCCACATCATCTGCTGTCATATATCATCATTCCACTGAAGCCAACAGAGCTGTAGCTGGATCTGCTTCATGAGCTTCACAGTTTAAACATCACAGTCTCATGTGCTGTCAAGTTACAGAAAAAAGTATTACCTTTCTTTCAGAAATTTATCTATTTTCTATCAAGACAGTGGATCCTTGCTTTTGTTTTTGGTCAAGTCCTCAAGGTCTGGGCCTAATCTTTTGTGATTTTCTTCCAGCTCTGTCTCTCAGCATGTATCAAGGGAGTTGCAGGCCTTTCACTAAGCCAGGTTTGAAATACTTGGAAGTGGGCAGGAGGTACACCATCCCACTTTGGTGCTGTGGAAAGACAGGAGCATTGCTTGAAACCAGGAAAAGACATGGCACCTCCAACCCAGCAACACATTATGCAAAATAAACTTTGGTCCTACCCTAAAGCCATTTCATGCCTATTCCCCATGCTTCTCCTCTCAGCCACTTAAGTCACTGAGTTGTACTGCTCCACTTCTACAGCAGACCATAAAAACAGTATGAAAGGCAGAGGAGGCAAGAGGTTGGGCTAGCAGCTGTGCTGCACCCAGTAGAGAATTTTTGCTCCCTGCAAAGATGAGACAACAGGGAAAAATCTCCAAGTCTGCACAGTAATGTTAGGTGTTGGGAGGAGGGATAAAGGTGGTGGGGGTGGCAGTAAAAGATGATCTCACGCAGCTATCAAGAAAAACAGGAGGGAGGGAGAAGAAAGAAAGCACACCTGACAGACATGTTAAGAGATGTCTGAACAAGAACAGGGCTGGCCCAAAACCACACTGCCGTCTCTTGGGTGCAGCGGTAGTAGAAGCAGTTCTGCAACTAAAGGCTTATCAATCACTTGTGTGTGTGCGTGCACTTTACTGAATTCCTGAAGAAAGTGATTTAAAAGACAGGAATCAAAGGATGACTCTAACAGGCTCTCAACAGACAGGAAGAGGAGAGCAGATGTGGGCAGAGGGGACAGCATAGGAAGAAGTGCAAACACTACGGCTGTGAAACACCAAGACATGCACAATGCTCATATACCATACACTGCCTGGAATGATTCTTCATCTTCCTCTCTTTTGAATAACCAGCACCACATGGTGCAGACTCCCTTCATATTCCCACTTATATCAGACTCCCAAAACATCCTTTCTACTTCAGGAATGGTGACTGCTAAGCTGCAACCTATGAAACAAGCAGCTGCTGAAGGAAGGATGCACTGAGTCTTCAGTTGACTTGCAAGTCATGCAACTCAGTCAAAAGAGAGTAATTCCCAGAGCCATTCTGTGGAACAGGAGAATAAGAATTAGATGCTGAACTATCACCATTAGTTAGCTTACTATGCATATCTGGATCTGCTTTGTCCACAACTCTAGCAATCCAGAAGAGGTGGTCAACTTACTTCCTAGGGGAAAAAGCAAGCCAGCTAACAGTAAGTTACAGACTTAATCCTGCAAAAAAACGACACCGCCTTGCAAAAACATTCCAGCCTAAGCTTGTTTAGGTAATTAAGACAAAAGATCTTCCACCCTACCTTTGCTATAAGGTATTCCAGTACAACTGTACCCAACACTTAGCCTCAGAACATGCCCATTCAAGTTTGGATACTGGATTCAACCCACTTAAAAATTCTTCAGCATAATTTGAAAAACTGAGAATATACTTCTTTAACAGATGGTTGATTAGCATTAATCAGCCATTTCACTCCTCTCCCACTGTCCCTGTAGCCAGGAGCTGAAAGCATTCACTATAAAAGTCACTCAATTTATAAAGCTTTGTCACATGATAAATATGGTCATGACTTAAGATTTCCAACAAGCCTTTCCTGAGTCAGCACCACCAGACTGACCCACCTCCTGCAGTGATTGTCTGCCCAAGCCCAGTCACATTACTCTATGATTACTCCAACTCTTATTTCTGGCAAAACTGCTCTATCCTCAGCAGAGCAGGATTTCTCATGTGTTATAACTCCAACACTATGGCATAGAACATGTCTGTAAAGATGTAGCTATAGCTGTATGTCAGCATTCGGTGCTGCAGGAAGTGAAAAAAGTAGACAAGGTGCTAAACTGCTTTAGTGCTTGTCATAGTTCATTCCTCTTTGCATATATAATCCTCCAACAACTTTCCAGCCAAGCACAGCACATCCAGTACCAGCACAAACCTCTCTCACACAGTTCCTCCTCAACTCAGAAGCAGCAGCAGCACTAGAAGGGCAGAGTAATGTATTTGTAAGATTTGAGGTTCAGAAGGAATTTCCCTGAGTACATGTGTCCAATCCCCTACTACCACACCCAGTATATCATAGGATGGTCTCCCAAAGCCAGTTAGATACCTTTTTCAACTTTGCATCCTGGGATGCTCACTGAAAGCATTGATGTTCCATTGATTAGAGACCATCTGAGCTGTAGCACATGTATTTCTGGTCAGTTCACAGGCATTTATTCTCATGCCAAAACAAGTCTTCAGCTTCTTCACCTCCTTGCCCTTCCACTGCCTCACCCATCAGTGCTTCACACATTGACATCTGTAGAACTCCTCTTTACATGATTCTCTCACCAGGACAGTCACCTTTGGACAGGTACAGCCAGGCCTTTGCCATCTAACGAGCTCCCAGTTTCTATCTTTCAGTCTCTGGATGACTTCAAGGTATCTGTCTGCAAGGGCCTGGACTGCAAGGAGATGCATTTCAGAGCTGCTGTTCCATTATTTCACGAACGACAAAGCCATGAGTTTACAGGAACAGAATATGAATGGGCATGTTTCTTTTGACAAGTCAGGGCTTGAAAATGCGAGTGGAGGGCAATGGCAAGTTAAAAAAATAATGTACAGTTCTCCAATTTTTACCAGAAAAACTTATTGAGAAAACATTCTTTTTTTTCTGGCTATATTTAAAACTTCACCCTTCACTTTCACAGGAGTTAACAGAAGATAATTAAGTCTTTTGTTTATTGCATTTGCTTATGTTGCCCTTTTCTTTGGGGGGTGTGGGGGAGAAAAATCCAGGCTTTGGCATCTGTTTCTTTCCCCTTGGCTCCCCTGACATACCTTGGCAGACCCGACCTGATCACAAAAGACTCCAACAAATTGCTCGAGCATTTTCAAGTTATGTCAAATCAGCACTCCCACCCCTCACCCAGTCTGCCCTCCCACACCCCAGGTAAAGCTATTCATTGTATAAGCACCACCTGCTGAAAGAGTAGGGCTCACACAACTGACACATTTTCATAAGGTAGTGAGATACCTCCAGCTGCTCACTCTCCTGTGGATCCCCAGCAAGGATGGCCTGCTGAGACTCGAGGCATAAGATTAAAAAAAAAAAAACAAAACAAAACCAAAAAACCCAAGTCACAGTATCAGCAGAACCCAAGGTTTCTTCTGCAGCAGGTAGTGTGGAGAAGACATTTCACATCTGCCACTGGCTTCCTCCAGACTCCAACAATTGCAGCCTTTCTAGTCAGCAGAAAGCCCCCTACTTCACAGGACTGAGAAGACAAGAAGTCAGCTCTCCCATAGAGTCATGGTCCCATGAGACCACTGCAATAGTCAGCTTGCAACTTGCCAGCACAGACACATTTGTGAAGAAATTAAAGTAGCTTGAGAAACCCACTGCATGGCCACCTACACATCTGTGGAAGTCACAGCTTGGCTCAGTGTGCTAAGGACACCCACGTGATGCTGGCAAGCAGAAACAGTGGCCAAAACCAGCAAACTGAAGTGGCACTAGCATCAGAGGGAAACCAGTGGTTAACACCTGCTGCTCTAAGTCAGACCTGCAAGCAAGCCAGGTTCCAGTCAACAGCTTTTCAAAGGCATATACAGGATTTAACCAAGTCCTACAGCAAGAATAGGAAACCATTTGGTTTGGACTTCACCATCAGACAGCAAAGGCATTTTCAGTGAAGTCAGATATAAGATAAAAACAATGAATTCTCAGCTCCTCATACATAGCAGGCCAGGAGAAAGCTGCTTTCCTTGTTCAGCAGAAGCAGCTGCTGAAGGAGGGCAGAGGGCTGTCTGGAGTAGAAGGAGCAGTATTGCCAAAATCAGCAACACAAACATCAGAACAGCTTCAGCATCTCATCCCCTGCCTGCTGGCAAAGCAGCTGCCCTTCTGCCAAGGCACAAAGTGAGCCATTGTAGAAGTAACTGAACAGAGATGAACACTGGGGATAGGTTTCCTCGAAAAGTCTCATTAGCAGAGCAACAGAGCCTGATCTCCTCCCTCTTTACTATAAAAACATACTCTTTATTAAACTCCACTTGCAAGTGATTTCAGGGAGACTGGGAGTAGGGCACACTTAATAAGGGAACATGACTGGAAGGGCTAGACCTGATTTAAAAAGTCAATAAAGCGTGTGTTTTCATTTACGAAACAAAACTTAGTCGTGGTTTTAATAAAAATCCAACCCTTATTTGTTTTGGAGGAGGAGAAGGGAGATTACTGTGCTGCTCCCCTTGCCTCCCCAATTTTGAATCCATCTCATTGCTTCTGGCAACAACAAACAAAATTCAGCTCATCCCTAAGAGAGGTTTGCTCCAAAAGCGAGTGGGAAACCCAGGCACGTGCTGGGTGGAGAGAGGAAAACCACTTGGAGATTCTTGCATTGCTTCAAAGATTAATCTAACATTTTAATTTTAGACCAGAAGCAGCACAGCAAGATAGGGATTTTGTTTTTAAAGGACAATTAGAGCCTTCCTCCTCCATTTGTTCTTTCTTTAGAAGAAATATTTCCATTGTCTTGACGTTTTGGAAAGGAAAAGCCCCACTGTGATTGTTTTACAGCAGTTATGAAATGCAGCAGCCACACAATAAATATGCAGCCCTAGGTTTTTGGTTTTGGTTCTCTTTTAGGTGCCCAGCCCAGGCTGTGCAGGCATGAAATCATTTGCCCAACAGCTCAGTTACTGGTCACTTATCTAAGGAGAAAATAACTGATGACTGCAAACCAAGATAAACACCCCAATGTGCACAATGGAAGAACTCTGAAAAACAATACACTCTTTTTAAAAGAGCCCACACGTTAATGACCCATTCCTTTTCCACCTTAGTCACTGCCTCTACCATAGTCATAGCTTGGTATTCAGCCTATTTGAGCTCATTTTGCTCCTATGGAGAACATAAAAATATTTGCCTTACAGAGCATACACAGACTAAGAACAAGTTACCCTGGAAAGCACGCTGCCAGATTTATAGTCTAAAACCACCATGACAAACGACCATTACCAACTCTACTGAAATGGCATCTGAAGAGCCATCCTAAAAGTCCTTTAACCTCTTATCTTGAGAAAACTTGCCAGTACCAGAATTGTAGTCATGTTGCCTGCTAGCTAAGGTCAAGAATTCTGCAACACGTTACTGTACGATTTTATCAGGCATGAGAAATGCACAACTCCTCACATGTGCCAGCAGCCACCCCACAACACTTGCAGCGAAAACTGGCATATACCAAGTGAGTGAACAAAGAGGATGAATTTTCTAACAGTAAGTGGTTCCCTGGGGATATCTCAGATTCCTGAAAATCTTGCTATCCATGAGGTGCTTGATTTTTATGCAGCAAGACTGCAACTTTATTTCAGAGTTTGAATGAGGAAATTTTGGGCAGCCCCAGTCAAGACGCAGCAGGACAGAAGCCACTGCATTTTTAAAGGCAGGCTCCTTATTTATCCTGTACGGCAGTCATTAAAAAAACCAAACAAACAAACAAAAACAAGCAACAAAACCAAACAAAAAACCAAGAACCCCCAGGATTTTAGCCTCTGTTTAGAAGAAGTTTAAGTATTTGCTTCCAGATTTCCCACAGTGATTAACACTGTTAAAAAAAAAAGTTCCCCAGTAAGACACAAGAGCTGTACTTATCCAATCGATTTCATGCCACGACACTGACAGTAAGATGCCTTCCTGCCAACAGCTGGCTCTTAGTAATCCTTCCATTCAACCTGCTGAAACACGATTTTGCACCCAAGGCCACATGCAAAATCATCCGGCTCAGGAGCAGAAAAAGAGATGCTTTTAAGAAGGATGAGCTCCACACATTTCCTTTCTATCCCCATAAATGAACACAAACAATGTTTTTGATGCCAGATCCCACAGGCCCCGAGATGGACATGACAGCGAGGAAATGCTTCTTTAAAAGTGGGGGTAGAACCACACACTATAAATTAGGTACAGCCCAGTGCAGGTGGCCACAAAGCTGTAATGCAAAGCAACCTCGATTAGGAATTAATCCTAAACCCAGAGATTCATAGTATTTTGCTGAGGTCTCTTCTGCTTACTAAGTAGAAGAGACTAAGCAGTCAAGAGTCTGCTGTGAATTCCTTACACCTTCTTGATCACCAATGTAGAAATGAAGATCAAGAAGGTGAACAGCAGCTTCTAATATAAGCGGACTCCAGCAGAGAACATTTTAAGAAGTTAACAGAAACTGGGCTGAACAACAAAAAGTCTAAACCCAAACAGGTTCAAGGCACTCTAGCCCTTTCCTGCTATAATGTGCCATGTTTAAATGGAATCAAGTTTTTATGTCTCAATCCAGAGAGGATTTCCTTTTCTAGGACAGAGTAGCATACTATTTCCTTCCCTCAAAGGCAGCAAAACTAGGTCTTCTGAACTTAACTTGATCCAGCAATGTTGGCACTGAGCACTGGTAAAACAAGAGAGAAGTTAGGAAAAAAAAGTAACATAATAGTGCACTCAGAGACTACCTTTACACTGAGACTCAGGAAATGGATGGCAGAAGTTTTATTATAACTAGAGGGGGAGCATTTTTCTTTAATAATCTCCACAACTGAAGTTACTCAGGTGTGTCTCCAGCAGACCTAGTCTCAGACATTGCATAGTCAAAAGATGAAGTCATCATTAGTGCAAAAACCAGTCTAGCCACGAAAGATGGAGGCTTTTCTCACACTCAGCTACTTCACAGCAAACATCTGGTGTACCTAAACGGAGCAGAGCATGACCAACAAGTACAAGCAGCAAGCTCCCCAAGAAGAGGCAAGACAAAGAGCACAAGCTACAAATTCAGTAATGGAGAGCCCTGCAAAAGACTGAGATGCTGAGCTGTGCAACTGCATCACACCACCAGCACCAGAGGGTTAAGGAACACTGACAGATGTCTGCCTTGGAGCTTCAAAACAAGAGGACTAGTGAGCCTTTAACACATCGCTCTCTTCTGTGTCAGGAGCACATCCCAACCACACAGACATAGAGCAATTAATGGCTGGTTAATGGTCAGAATTGCTTCCCAAGCTGGCCAAAGACAAACATACTGCATGGTAAGTTTATGTGAAGCACATGCCATATAGGACACAGCATCCTTAATTCAGATTAGGTTTTATTTCTTGACTATTCACATCAGCCAATAATGCTCCCTCCTCTCCCATCTTAAGCAATTTCAAATGTTGGAGGTTGGGGGGGAAAAGAAAGAGGAAGCAATATGCTCTTTCTTTCCTCCATTCTCCTAAAAAAGCCTACTTGGCAGCTTTGGGGTTTCAGTTTTAAAAGTAAGCAAGGAGTTATACAGATGGTGTTGGGAATTGCAGCAGTGAGATTAGAATCCAAGGACAACAGCATTGCACAAGTTTACTTGCATTTTCCAACCTTCCAGTTGTTTGTTACATGAGGCAAATGGTAGGCTTGGCCTTCAGAGGGTTGGAATAACATGCCTCTTCAGATCAAGCACGTTTGAAAACAACATCATCCAGACACATAGAGGTCAAAGGGTGAGGAGATCCATCTCCAAGATTACAGCAGACTGCACCATGGGATCTCTAGTATACATATGAACTATATAGTCTTTAGGAACAAAAACTGCCAGTTGGATTGAGGAGACAACAGAGAAGCTGACTTGTTATTTGCACTACCTGCTCAAACACAGGTAAGAAATTTGATCACCCAGAAACTGGATGCAGACAACTTCTAGCACACACAGGGCATACAGCACCAATTCCAATAAGTAGTGCCCATGAGGAAAGATTGGACTCACTAGAAGTGAAGTACTAGCTTTCCCACACTACCCTTTCTTACCCTGCTCTAGCAAAAAGCATGCCTCTTCTTCCCCCACTTCATGCTTGATTTTCTCTTACCTTCCTAACCATTTAAATCTGGCCAAAATACTCTAAGACTGCAACAAAAGCATACACTTATGGTGAAAGGTACACAAGCATTTCTAAATGGTTCTGTGGGAGCACACAGCAGCCGAGGAAAACTCCTGTCATGTATGACTTGTACAGAGTTTGATATGCAGGGGCTGAGAAAGCACCTCAAGAGACCATTAGTGCAATTCTCTACAGTAAGGCAAAAATCAGTTATCTCCCAGGAAGGGGGAGCAGCAAGATGAAAAAAGGGCTCCTGGCAACTTTCAGTAATAGTGTGAAAGGTAGCTGTGAAAAAAAAACAAAAACAGCACAAACAGAAAAAAACAAACCCACTGGGAGGGAGTGTAAAAGTCTGCCACAAATCTCCACTGGCACATGGGGGTCTGCAGCCACAAAAGGCTGAGGCTGACCATTTCCAGCCTTCCATGTGGGCAGCCTGTCCTTACTACCACACTTGAGCTAGCTCTGCATGACCAAGTAGTTTGGCCCACTTGAAGCAAGCTATAAAACAATGATATAGAAGGTCCCGATACCTAGATTAAAGGTTTACAAGGCTTTTACTTCACAGCAGGTCTCCTGCCAGACCAAACACCCAGCACATCAGGTGAGCTGGGTGGGCTTTGAGAATGCAGCCTCTGGTTTTGTTTTAGGTAGAAGGAACCCAGCTTGCACACCCTGACACTGCTCTGCAATGCCAGCCAGCACACAGGGCAGGGAGGGGGTGAAATCAAGATGTTTATTTCAGAAGTGCCCTCCTGATCCATATCAAAATATAAAAGGCAGGTATACCTATCTTCCAATGACTTTACACCATGCCAGTGGTATTTTCTCCTCCTTTAATTGATCTGCTTAATTTGGGGAAAAACAGAAGGAAAAGCTTCCTAGGCCTCTTCGCCTTCTTGCCACTCATCTCTGGACCTTCCCACCCCCACTCCACCCCCTGAGATGAAGGGTTAACAGCAAAAAAAGGACACAGCACATTAAATAGAAGTTCCCCCTGTGCCAAGTTGCTTCTCAGATGCCAGTCTGCTAGTTTTATTGATGAATGCATCCCGCCATGTTTATCTTTGCTGCATGTTTCTCTGTGGTGTTCTCTAGTTTGCCATTGACAGCGCTGGATTAAACTATTGACTTGAAGAGCAGCTTTTTACAGGTACTTTTGAAGTGGCCTGCCCCACTTGCAGCATTGCTTATGAAGTGGCTCAAGCCTGGCAGTGGTACGGGAGGAGGAAGACACTGCACACAGGCATCCATCACACAAGCTAGGTGCTGGGCTGCTGCTGGAGCAGTGACAGAGCTGGTAGCTGGGAAGCAGCAGCCATCGCAAGGATGCTGGCACAGAGGGTCCAGCTGAGACTGCTTGCTGGTGGAGCAGAAAAGGCAGTGGCAGCAGCCACTCTGCTGACTCAAGAGCTCCCCAGCTGAGGAACCTCCCCCCAAAAATGGGCATTACTACCAGCTTGCCCCAGGCTTCTGGGACATTGCTGTGCAGGGCCATAGGACAAAAAAAGCTGGATCCCTTGCTAGGCAGCAGAGTTGAAAGCACAATTTGGCCCTATATAATAAACTCCCTTTTAAGAAGAGATTGTAACTTGTGGGAAGCTTTGGCAGAGAATGTAAATTCCTACCCCCTCCCCTTTATATGCCTCTAAGAGCTTCAAGCAATAGTCAAAACACTCCCAACACTTTCAGTTGCTGGCTCAGCTTAATACAGGACCATATACTTCTTCCCCTCCCACATGTGTGTCCTCCCCAGTTTTCCAAAGATCCACCTTTGCCAGCATGAAAACAGGCACAGGTTACTCTTCTGGCAGCAGGGGGAACAGGCTGCACAAACTACACAGCGGATCTGCAGCAACTCCTCACAGCACAAAAGAGTGCTTGGGAAAGGGGAGAGGAAGGCACAAGGAGAACAGTGTGCTTTTCTCCAGATTGAAGATACTGAGTGGGAGTGTTTTTGTTCTTCAAGGGCAAAAAACAATAAATTCTTGTTAGCATGCATACTATAATTCAAAGCCTTATGATCCTCAGTGCAATAGCAATGTGAAAGACATTGCCAAGCAAAGAACTGCTGGACTGCAGAAAACTGGGTATAAGTGGAAAAACTTCAGCAAGTAAGTTTTCTTCCTCTTCAGAAGGAGTTTTACCTCAACACAGTGGCATTTCATTTCCTCCCTCCATCACCCCAGTCACTGATGCTCTCAAGGCTGACAGCAATTGCCTGCATCATTCTCCCCAGCTGGTTTAGGAAGCAATGACCAGGGTAACTTGGTGGATCCAAAGGGGGATTGAAATCAAGCTAGGAAAACAGCATGAGTAACAAAGCCAGACCTCTGTACTTTCAGCAGGGTTTGCTTCTCTGTCCTCAAACAGCAGCCTCCTTCAGTCCCACTCCTCACAGAACCAGTCAGTTTTCAATGAGGCCACCTTTCCTTTTAGTCCCCATGGCTGTGAGTCATCATTGAAGGACTGAGGTTAGCCTCTGGAAACCACCAATTTTCTTTCTTCCTATAATGCTTGGCGATACAGCCCATATGAAGTTTTAAAGAAAAATCTGACCTTGGAGGGCATGCATTTGTTCGCCGTCACCTAGCGACCCTTTTTGGTGCATATATACCTGTATTAACACTGCTAAAGAACTGTTCACGCCACATATGCTAGAAGAACTGAGGTGTAGTAGAGCAAATACCTCTTTATAGTAAGTATAGCTAGTACCTGGTGGTAGCCACGCATTGTAATTCCCTCCTCCACTTCCTCACCCAAAAAGAGGGCACAGCACGGGGTGGGGGGTGGGGGGGTGTTAAAAAAACCCCAACATGTAGTTCTGTTAATTTACCCCTGAAGCACCAACTCCGAGGGCACTGCTCTCCCGTCCACTGCTCTCCGAGCCCGCTCTGGACACCAGGCACAGGAATCCAAGCTTGGCACCACGCTAACCCAGCTATGTGGCTTCTGGAGCAAAACCAGTTCATGTCCAGCCAAGGGCACAGAAGCAGCCAAAATGCAGCTGTCTGTACCACTGTCTGTGCAACTAGGCCCTTAGATACTTGTTCTGCTTGTGTTTTCAGGTAGAAGTTTTTTTCCTTAGTAACTATGAAAACTAGACGACTTGCAGAAGAGCCTCAGAAGTCAACCACAGGCTCTAGAAGCAAGGGCTTTGCAAACAAAACCACCCAGCACTGCCAGAGCTAAATAAAGCAGCTGAAGTTTACCTAACTAAGAGTATGTTACTGTAACATACTTTCTGGGGAATCACTGTTTTATTCTTTGAAACTATGAGCAACACCATGCACTGCAGTGCTGTCTCCCCAGCCTGGATGAAGGATATATCCTCTGCTACTTTAATTTTTTACTCCGTGAGTTTTTCCTTGAAAGTCTCCACCCCCAACACTGCATTCCCATCTATCCACCCCCAAGCACTTGGACTAAATTAAGCCAAAAATCAAAGCCAGCTGATTATTTATTAAACAAACAGGATACATTTTGTCTTTGGTAGAATTGAGCACTCCTGGTAGCTGTAGACTTTAAACTTTACTTTGGGGGGCAGGGGGAAAGGAAGGAAGCAGTGTTTCACTTCAGGAGTGCATACTGAGAAGTCGTTATTTTCCTTAAAAGCCATGTGCCTATAAAATGAAACTGTACACGCACGTAAGACTTAACAAGCTATAAACAAGCATCAATAGCAACACTCATATTTCAGTGATAATAGCTGGCTTTGATGACTTTTCTTTAAACTACCCTCCTCTTCAAACCATTTTCAACTCTCTCAGCTCCTGTCAAGCCCATCTCCCACATGTGCCAATTAAAGGAAGAAGAAGTTGGAATCAATGGGGGTGCAGGGAGGGAGCTAGTGTGCTTTGTTTCTCTGCCAAAAGCTTTACCAGGATACAGAGGTCCCTAACAAACGGGCCAGCAACACGTGCAAATGAAAAAAAGCTGTACACGGAAAGGCATTCCTAAATTTTTCCAGAGAAATTCTGAATACTTTGTTTCCTGTGAGAAAATGAGCATTTGACTAGAGATCTCCTAATCAGGAAACAGACAGGTCAGGTATTTCTAGAATGCTAATGAATGTACAGAACAGAGCAGGGATTATCTGCTGCCTGCCTCAGCTGACACCAGGGACTCTCAGCATCTGAACTCCCTCCCGCTTTTATTCAAGTCACAGTTTGCAGACAGATCTTTTGCATGAAAACAAAACAATACACAAAGTCAGTTCCCAAATGGATACAGAGAGCTACATGTGGAGCTACAGGAAGACAGAGCTTAGAAGCCACTTGCATCAGGGATTGTTTTCTTCTGGTTGGGGAAAAAAGAGAAAACATATCCAAGACAAGAATGTGCAATAAAATCAGATTAAGGAATGTTAGTCACTCCTGGCTTCCCCTCAAAACAGAAGTCAAAGACTTTCCGCCATTCATTCACAAGATGTCTAAACAGTGACTCTTGCTAAAGAATAGGAAAAAAAGAAAAAAGAGAAAAGTGAAAGGAGGTAAAGAAGGTTGCTTTTCTCAGCCTAGTAATAAGCTCCCAAAAGTGCTTTTCCTTCATCCATGTGCTAAAAGCCAAAGCAATCCCTGCAGCATCAGCAGGCGCTGTGGTCAGGGCTGGGACCCAGCCAGCCAAGAGTGCAAATACAGTATTAAATGCATTCATACTTTCCCACTGAGACAAAGCCTGAAAAGCCTAACCACTGCTCCATCCTCTGTGCTGCCTTTTCCCAGTTAAGCCTCCTGATACTGCTCCTAAATAGAAATGTCCCTGAGACTGCTTCCATCCATGTTTATACAAGGAAGAGGCTGAGGGTCATGGGCTGGAACAGCTGTGAAGAGCAGGCACATTGCAGCAAACGTGTCCACTCTTCTTTGCATTTGGCTTAGGTACTCAGTGGCTTTGCTGTTGCAATTTGGCATCCATTTACACAAACACCAGTGTGGTTCTTTGAGAAAGGAGGATTGTAATTGAAGCCACCAGAAATAACCATTGGCATACGACACCTGTTATTTAGCACAGACCCCCTTCAGCAGTTTTCATGGTCATGATTCAGCAGACATGGTGGCAACACTCCAAAATAAGGTCTCTTTCTCCTTTTTCTGCAGAAGGACCACAGAGCTGCACAGAGCAGCCCAGGAGAGGACCTCATGCCCCAAGCTTAACCAATTTACCACCACGCTGCATCCCAACCACAAGACAAAATACAGACTAATGCAGCTGCAGACAGAGCATTGTGCTAAGCCTTCACAAAGCCTCTCCCAGGGAGCCCTTTCCCCACAAGCAAAATGGACCTGGGCTGCTATTCCCAGCAGCTGATGAGTCAAGTAACTTCATTATGAAATGCTTGCTTAAGCCCAGAGTTGTTATTTAAGGAGCCGGTATCTCACCTGCCTCACAAAGATAATAGAGGTACACAAGACAACACACCCAGAATGCAGCTCCTCTCTCTACCTACAAAAGTGATGTGCTCTGAAGCAGCTTTTCTTTGACTCTTTTAAATGTGTCACACTAGCACAGGAGTTGTTAAACCAACTTCTGCCGAGATAATAAAGCTGGACATATAACACCTCCCAGCATTTGCAGAAGCTAGTGAATGTACAAAAAAAGCTGTTGCTTTTGTTAGGTTTGGGGGTGTGGGTTTTTAAATGAATGAAGATAACACAAAATCAAAATTCTTAATATCAAAGAGGCCCTGGCTGAAAAAGTTACTGAATAGCTATATGAGGTGACGTTTCTCTCCAGTTTTTGCCACATAGACAGCAGCAGGGAGTAACATATATTTACAAGAAGTCTAGGGCATATCTCAATAAAAAATGGTTGTAAGCCACACAGTTTCAAAACAGCCAGAATAAAGCCTCCTTCCTTCCTATAAATTTGTGCTTGAACTTCAGGCACAGGGTACCATATTTAGCATTTCCAGAGGGATGCACACAGAGATGACCACAAGGGAGATGGTGATGGTTGCAGACTTCCTTTTAAACACCTTCTTTTGCTCTGAAAACAGGCAAGCACACTATGTCTGAAGAGACACTGTTTACCAGCTCCCAATTTACACATCCATTGGGCAAGTAAGCGAGCTACCACAGACATGAGGATTTTTGTCTTGCAGTGGTCATGTCAGATCCTCTGAGCTGTCAGACACAACCGCCTTCATGTATGAGGACTCAATCTTCTAAACCAATTTGGAGTAACAATTCTGTTCCTTGGGGTCTTTATAGGGTTTGAACTGAACCTGGCACCTCAGCTTTGAATCCCATCATCCTCCAAAGGTCCTGGGCTGCTGCCTATTCAGACTGTTACTGGTCATTGCCCCCTTGGCAGGGCTGGGAATCAGGGTACAAATAATAAGCAGCAGAGTGTAGCAGCTGTACCATGCTGGTGCATGGAGAGACAGAGAAAATGACAGACAGGGAACACCTTTTTAAAAAATGGTGGAACTGTACATTTGACAGTTTTTTTTAATCAAAGTAAACCACTAGAAATGTATACATGTGTTCTGAGCAGATGAGCCATAATAACTATTTTAAAGCCATTAGCTGGCAACTGTTTCCCCAGCTGATGTAGATTCCCAGTTGAAGGTGTACTAGACAACACACCCGAACTCTTTAGGGTTTTTTTCCCCCCCCTCATTTTATCCTTAAAAGTAAGTGGCATGGGATCCAAGTGTCTCAAAAACACTTGATTTTTTTTATCAACAAAAGCTTATTAGGCCAGTGCAAAAGCTGTTCACACAGCTCTTAGTGGGATGTTAAAGAATTAGGCATACAACATGCCCATCACAAAAGAAAAAAAATATGAAAGCTTAACCACCTTTGGCTATTGGGAAAGCAGAATTCTGGAAGTTGCAAAAGCTCACGTTTTATCATGGAGATGATTACACTATTCATGAGTGGTTAGCGGCAGTGATTGTGCCACCACCCTGGCAGATACACCACTTGTGTCAACTAGCAGCTTGGTAATCATCAGCCTCCCACCCTGTCTTTCCAAAAGAAACACCATTCTGAACAGTGAAAAGAAAAGCTCCCCACAGAAGCACTACAATGCAAGCAAATTCAGGGGCTGTACATCAGTAGCTCTATTCTTCCACACCTTGCAGCAGAACCTGATTTATTTTACTGACATCCAAGCTGCCAAGAACTGATGTTGAGAATTAGATAAACGTATCAAGTATAGACAAATATTACATGCAACCACTCTGTTTCTTCCAAGTGCCAATGTTCTCAGTGCCACTGACACATATAAAAAGCTTGAAGTGTATTCTGTACTTTACTACCCAAATTCAACATCCAGCCTCCTTGTGATGTCCTCCCTGGTAACGTGTCTCCAAAAGCCATTCTAGCCAGACTGTGAGATACCAGCTCCTTAGGCCTCTCATACTGCTGGGCAGAACAGCTACTGTTTCTGCTCATGCATCTTCCAGCCAGCTGGTTGCGAACACTAAGTGCTATAAAGAAATAGTTAAACTGTTTATTTGTTTTAAAATGATTCAAGTTTTAACTACATAAAAAAAAAGTCTTGAAAGCGAGGTTTTGCAGACAGAGTATGTGAATTTGGAACCCAAGTCCTTACTGGGTTCCTTTTTAAAACCAGTGAGATTTTGCAATTTTTTTCAGTTCTTTCCAGATCTTTCCCCTAGTTATTTATAACTTCCTGTGCATTCTCTCTTCCTCTGCTTTTTGAATTGTACTAAAACCTACTGTTTGTGGGTAGGTAGATGCTGGAAGAAACATTAGTGATCTGAAGACTGCAATCTCAAAACCATTACACCCCCTCCTGCAAGCTAACAAAGCAGCCAAGTGCACAGTTGCAGGTTACGTGCAACAGGAGCCCAAAGAGACCCAGACAAGGGTCCACAGGGACAAGACTTCCCCTTCGATCCCAAACTCTGCCCTAGCGCTCTGCACCAAAGCACACCACTTCTGGTATTCATGCACTGGATCAGCTCACAAAGCCCATCTGCATGCACCATAGCCAACCACCACATTCAAGAGGAGAGGGATTCATTCACTGTGTTGATTAACTAGCATTCCTGATTTATTTTAAGCTAAAAACAATCAGATCTTGTGTTTTCCTTGAAACAGTACAAACACTAAGAGTCAGGAACCATGTCTCAGCAAGACAGCAGGAACCAAACCTGAGTAACAGACCCCAAAACTGCATGGCACAGAGCGTGAACACGCTCTGTGTAAGCCACACCAGTCCATTTAAGCTGACACAGCCCCACCATGGAAGAGGGATGCGAGGCTACGCCAGAGCCTTTGGGCACCTTACAGACGTGGGACTGTAGCAAGCTGCCTTTATGAACCTTCAGACCTCAGCACAACCCCAGAAATGCATCTAGCAGCATTCCCTCCAGTGATGCCTCCTCAGCAGGGATGCAACTTCTTGTTATTAAATATTTGTATATTTATATATGTGCAAGCAGCTATCCAGCAATACATGTTGCCAACACTGACATGCCTTGTAGTGCCAGGAGGTCTTTAAGGTAGGGAGACCTGGTTTGCTGGAATTGCTCAGTCCACACCAGTGGCAAGAGAGCCACCATGGAAGTGTTCCACTCGGCAAGCGCTAGGAAGCAACCCAGCTAACCAGGTTCACACTAGCAGGGAAACAATTGTGCTGCTGATGCACATACAGAAGTATCTTCTGCACACTTCTCTTTCAGCTCTCCTGGGATGTCCACATGGAACCGCTCTGAGACAGGGGCAATAACATTTCCAAAGACAAATGGAGCTAGTGACTCTGATTTTCCAAGATAAGCACAACATGCCCATAAACCAGACCATCAAGACTCAAGAGCATACTACCCACACACTGTATGACACCCATCAGGGTAGAAAGGCACCCGCACCACACTGTGCAGCTCCAGTTCTTCCTCGTGATGCAATATGGCTCTGGGAACTCAGGATGCAAGTGGTGAGAGGAAGGGTGTGGGCCATAGCCACCACTTACCAACTGAACTGGGACCAACTGAGGTACAGTGCTGAAAAACAGGAAAAACACTCAGGGAAATATTGCTGTTGTCTAGCCTTTGTCCAGGGATCCAGACGGAGGACAAGTAAGCTGCAGAGATGCTCTCTCCACATGGTCTGGGGTTCAACACTGGTGAAGGCCACTGTAAGACAGGACTTTGTGCACACCTCCAACACCACCCTTCCTCTTGTTTGCCACCACTATGCACTTTCCCAGAGCTGATGCAGATGACACTTACCCTTGCTGAGGGTCATCTGAGCAGAGGAAGCCAAGTTCTTTGTGGCAAGCTGTTTCCTGTGATCTGCAACCCATGAGCTGGCTCCTGTGGCCAGCTGCTTCTGGGAATGTTTCAGGGAGGGAAGATGGGTTTTGAGGTACTGCCAAGCCACTTTGCCCACAGCAGCACATGTTAAATCACAATGGATATCAAGTTTGCAGCTTCTCCCAGAGCTCCCCCTCTCCTGTCCACCCCCTCTGGATGACATGGCACATCCGAGATGAGCTTAAATACATCCCCCTACCCCAGAGTGCCCTGCAGTGCTTGTCCAACAGAAATGGCTGTACAGCAGTGAACCACCTCTAACACAGAACCTGAATGACAACCCACAGGTACCATACTTCTTCATTCCACTGTATGTTCCCTGTAAGGTGACTGAGAAACTGTGCGTTGTGGCAGGGGGAGGTGTGGTATGGCAGCCAAACAGATCAAGGAAAGAAAAATTAAATCCCGCTTAAAGTGAAATACAGCACAGGCCAGTGTTCTTCTAGGGTCAGGCTGGGACCCTCAGGGCAGCCCGCAGACGGCTATTCAATTCCTCTCTTTCAGTGCAAGTAATGTTAACACACCAAACTACACTGTGACAAGAGCTGCCAGGTAATGCTGTCACACGGCCTTTGAGGTCAGCCAAAAAAACAGGGAAGGGGAAATGCTGCAATACTCTCACCAGCACCTTTGCATCCACAAGCAAAAGGCAAGAGACCTGAACAGAAGACTGATGTTAAACAAAAAAGTTTCCTGTTTTTCATTGTTTTCCCAGTCATGGTCCAGTGCAAGCACAGATACCTTAAAGAGGTCAGAAAGGCACCAGCCACACAATTACTGAAATCAGCTAAAACAAAAAAGTATCTGATGTGCCTCTGGGCTTGGCCTATTTACACAAGAAGAGGTGTTAGCCAGATCTAGTGAAAATCATGACCACAATTAGCATTTTTAGTCACACTTGCAAATGTTAAGCTCACTAGCAAATGCGCAGCAGAACTGTTTGGACTCAGTTATTGTCTGTCCAGGGGAAACCCCTGGGATACAACCTTTCAGGTACAACAAGCTGATAAATGGAGATATCATGTGGTTACCCACATGGAAAAGTAACTCCCTCATGAAAGAGCCTGACCAATGAAGAAGCAATTTTGCAACCATAGCACTGTAGGACCCAAGTTCAGTTTAACACTGGAAACGAGGATCTCGCATTTTGTGAAAACTACAGATAAAACCCACCAGGAAGAGGCCAGCTGTAGCTTTAAAGACAATTCAGGCTTGAGGAGAGATCCTGGACCAGGGCTTGATGTCTCAATGTTAAGTTACTCCCTGTATGCTACCCTCACCTCTCTCTAGTACTACTCAGGCAGAAGTAAGTTTTAAAAGCAACAAGTACTTTGCACAAGTGTCCAGTGCACTTTTAAGTGACTGAGGAGTAATAATGCAGGCACAGCAGATACTGTTACTCCTCCTGCTATTGCTACTCTGTCTCAGCCAAGAATTGCTCCAAAACAAAAATTTTAAAACATCTTGTTGCATACTGTACTCCAAATGCGCTATACTTTTATTTTTCCCCTCTACAAAGGATAAGGCATGTTAGAATTATGCAGCTTCAAGGAATGCAAGCTTAGGGAACTCTTTTTTTCTTGTTGCTAGCCACAAAGACACTACCCCTGGACTGATTTATGGGCTCTAGTATAAAGCATTCATTTATTCATTCAGATTCTTGCAGTTTGGGGGGAATTCTCTCTGAAACTTTATGGTTTTCAGGTCAACACAATGTGTTTTTCCCTCCCCTTTACTCATGCCAGGTGCATTTAAAGCTAGACTTTAGTAAGTACACAAAAGAAAATGTAAAGATTACATTATTTTGTAAACAAAATTACTAAAACTACCTACTAAAACAACCAAATTGCTTGGCAGAATGAAAACAAAGCAGTAATAATGCAGGCTAACAAAGCGAACAAGCCAGTTGCCACCAGTGTCCAACCTGATGTCATAACTGGCAGACCTTCTCCTATCACACCTCAGTGGCATTCAGGGATGAGGAAAACAGCTTTAGACCTTTTCAAATCCTCAGCTAGTACCTCAGCTTTAAAAGAAACAGCAGTATACACTTAGAGTGGCTGAAGAGGCAGAAACACTGTCTTGGAGCTCACCACTACCAGTGGCTGGGTAGCCTTGCAGTGCCCTTGCTGTGCAAAGACACAGTACTTTCCACCAAGTCTGCTGGATTCCAGCTCTCCAAATTCCATGGACACCAGGCACTACACAATTTCTTATTCATACATAAATTCAAATGAAACGTTCTCCTTCAGAATTTCACAATGTTTATTTTTTTAAAATTCAACTCCTCTACTATTTCTAATGCAGAGGGATAACAATTGAAGAAAATGACTTGGTCTAAGACCCACAGTAACAGGTAGTTTTTCCTCACTAATTGTTATTTCCATACCTGCTCTATCACTGCCGTTCTACCCCACCAATGCCAATGTTCTCCAAGCCTTCTGCTAACACTTGGAGTAAAACAGGCACCAGCATCTGCGCGCTTTCACCCAACACACACTCTCCTGCCTGGTGAGCAACAGCCTTGCAGAGCAATTAAAAAGCTAAGACAAAGAATAGGAAGCTGAGAGATGAAAGGAAAAAAAAGCAATAAATGGAAGAAGCAGAATAGAAAAAAATACAAGAAAACTGGGGGCAGGGAGGGATGAGAGGTGTAGAAGCTGTTCATACTAAGTTTTTAGAGGTTACTTAATGTCAGCATATGGCAGGGGACTGAAGAGCAAGAACAACAGTGAAGTTTTCTAGGTTAATAGTTTCCTTAATATTCCCACAGGATTCTTTGCTACACTAAACATAGTGCAGAGGAAAAAATAAGATTCGAGTAGATCATCATCAGGGGCAGGTTCAAGAAAGAGTTCTTTCAACCTCCCCCAAACCGCTTTCTCTCGGAGTTGAAAAATATCCAGAGTTCTTACGCAGTATTAATGCTGACACTCACATTTAAATCTGGAGTGTGCAATCCCAACAACACAGGCAGTCTGAAGACAAAAGAGGTGCTTTCAGTCACTTAAAAAACCAGTTATATTTGTTGAGTTTTATTTTGCATTTATTTTTCAATGCCTACTACAAACACCTAGCAGATACATCCTTCACTGCATGCTTGCTTTCAGTGCAAGAGTCTACCAATTAAGTTATAAGCCCTTTAGTGCACTTAAGTTTAGAGTACTTCAGAAATTTAGCAGAAAGCCTATTCCTGAAAGCCTGACTTTTGAGTTAATGTTTGTATTTGCATTGTACCCTCCCTATCTGAAAGCTGCTTTGAGTTTGTGAGGTCTCTTCAGGTAAAATCCGGTGTCAAAGAAGAGACTGTCAAGTGCATTTCATTATTATCTGCACATTGTACTTGTTTCCATCACTTACAGAAGGGAAATGACAACTAGGCACAACAGGAAAAAACCTGAGCCATGAGCAGGAAACAGAATCTCTTGTTTTGACTACTAAGGTAAGCAAAGATAAATAGTGGAAAATTCCCCTCACAGGGACCTTTAACAGAGGTGGATCATTTGACAGGTCTTGCTCTCCACTGTTTTTATGCAGCCAAGCCACCTGTTACAGCAGCTTCACTATCTTAAATAAAAAGGGTGAGACCAAGGAAGAAAACAAATAGTTTTACTTTAGACTATCTTTAAGTAGATATAATTGAGGGGTTCTTCTATTTTGCTCTAAGTACTGTCAGAGCACCAATCTGCAACTGTAAGACAACAAACAGGAGTTTGAAGGTGCAGAAAAGAGTGTTTATTTGCTTGTTCTTACATGGGTTACCAGCTAAAGCTAAGCATGGAGTTGAGTAGAGGTTCCTGTTAAAGGCTCCCACTGTAAGGTTCACTGTACAAGTTCCCACTGTAAACAAGTTTCTTCAGTCTAAATTCAGAAGAAGGTGTGGTGCTGGTACCAGATTGATGCAATTTTTAGGAAGCATCAACTGTGAAAGTCTATTTTTATTACTAATGTGTGTATTTATTACCAAGTTATTAAACTTTGAAACTGAAACCAAATCCCATGTAGCTTTAACACAGAAGTGCAATAAACATTTGCTGCCAGTGACAAAACAGCAGCAGTATTTTTGCCAGGCTTCTGTTCCATGTTTACTGTACACTGCAACTACTAATATTTATGCAGCACATCTCTGCAACAGTTCCCACTATCAGTTATCAACTGACTCTACAAAGCCTATCTGTAGACTACGCTATTTCCACACGCTTTCCACTCCTTTCACTGAAAATTCTGGCTTACCAGCTGTTCTGGTTGCAATGAAAGTAACTGCTGATGAAAATAAAATATCCTCATACTCTAAAAATGGAGTTTTCAAGGAGAAGGAGAGAAGCAGCCTCAGGCTGGCTCTCCTCAGCCACCAGGTATCAGTAACCATACCAGCAACAAAATCCAAGGCTGTTTTGTGTTTATGTCTGACAAGCCAGATAAAACATAATGTTTTTAAAGATGCTTAATAAAGTAGTTGAAAGATAATGATTACCCAGTCTCATCATTTGCACATGAAAGGTGGAGCCAAGAAGTTACAGTAATTTGTTGCCAGACTTCACTAGAACAAACAGCTGCATTTTACTTATCTTCAGATATCAAAGGACTTGAGTGGGACAAAGATTACTTGGCTTGAAAAGCATTCAAAGACCCCTCCAGCTCAAAACCAGAGATGTTTCTCAGGAAAATCATAAGGATTTAATTTAAGCCTAGCAGCAATTCCTATTATACTAGCATGAAATCCACCACCAACCTCTAATCTGGTCAAAGCTAAGACAAGAAGCTTTCCCTCCTTTCCAAATACAGTGGTGTTGCACATTTCCAAAGACTACAGGCAGGCAAGTTCTTCCTCCCAGGAAGCAGAGGCTTCATGGCAGTGTTAAGGCACTTTAAGTCTTCTGTGGTCCTACCCACCCCATGCTAGCTCCTCACTCCAACAACTAGTCCAGTGCCAGGGCAGAGGAGACGGGGTAGCAGCCCTGGGACAGCCTGACCAAGACACATCCTCCAGTGTGCCAATGAGCTACACTGACTGTCAGAAGAGTTTCTTCTCCTGGCTTCCCACCTCCTCTTATACAGGAGCAGATAAACTGAAGACCTCAAGTCACCTTCTTTGCACCCTTAACCTTATTTTATTCCCTCAGACTCATGTAAAACTACTGTGAAAATCTGCACAGCTCAACCAAGAGCAAGACCAGAAGCAGTTCAGCATTTTCCCTTGACACATGCTGCAACCTGCTTTATTATTTAATATATCAGATGCCTTTAACAAGAGCAGTAAAATCATTGTTCTTGTTCAGAAATACAAGATTTTGAGAAGGTGAAGTCAATGTCTGTGCTGTAAAACAGGAAGGTTACTGAAGAACCAAAAAGAAGATGTGAAAAACTTAAACTTTTCCAACTGCACCCACTCTAGAAGGCCAAGCAGAGAGTTAAATGTTTTAGGTAGCTGGAAATAGCTTTTGTTTCAGTTGCTGCCTCAAAGCCAGTTTTTGTGTTTAACATATGTGGTTAGACAGCCAACCACCATTCCTGGGGATTATCTGCTTAGAGTATGAAAGACAATAAAACAACCCACCATCAGTTTTTCAGTCAGACCTGGGCATGATTCCCATTAGCACATTTTTATTTTAAAACTGAATGCGATTGCTCTGATTTTATAATACAAAAAAGCTAAGCGCAGATGTTGGTACTTCAAGTAGAACAGAACTTTGCCAGGTAAATAACAAACTGCAGAGTTATGAACTGCTTCTGAACATAAAGAAATATGTTGCATGGCACAGCAGTTTAAATACATTAGTCACTGCACACAGTTGAAAAAAACCCAGCATCTTCCAATCTTTAATTTAATGTAAATTAAAACAAGCCAAATCCAAAGCCCAACCAGGTAAATGCACATTTTTCCCCTGTTGATTTTGGATCAAGCTTTAAGTGAGAACTGATGGTAGACAGCAACTCTAACCCCTCAAGGAGAAAAACAACAACTGGTGTTCAGTACTGGTTTACTGTTACAGTAATGGACTATTAAAATATAACTACATAAGAGAAGACACTTACAGCAAGTTTCTGAAGATGGTACTTAATGGCTTTTTACACACTATCAGTTTTCCAGACTGCAAAATGCAAGACAATACAGGTATGAGAAGACATAAGCCTTCTCCAGCTTCAGGCCACCTCAGTTCATTTGTGGCATTTACTAAATTATTATGTAAAGCCCTGCTCCAGTCAGCTGTAAAGAGTGTTTCAGGGTTATTTGCTGTTAGAATGCTGTTCAGCTTCTTCAGTTTTTTTGCCTTTTACATTCCTACAAGCAGCGTGATATTTGACAAAGATAGAGTGTAATACAGATCCAGCATCTGATACTCCATCACTTCACCCATCTCCTACTTGTAGGACACTTAGTATTAAACCATTTAAACCTTCAGAAAGCTGTAAAATTAATTTTATTGATGGAAAGTTTGTGAATTTGATCTAGAATCTGCTTTAGGATTGACAAAGCACCCTCATATTCATTAATTCACTGTTATTTCTATGGAAGTTGCTGAAGAGCAATAGTAATATACCTGCTGATTCACAGGAACAGCGGCTGTACTCACACAATAGCCACATGCGCTATCACAGTCCCTACTGACACTCTGTATGTCTTGTCAAGACTGCCTGAATATTTAAGGTTGTTATTTCTCCAAATCCCAACCCCTTCAAGTTTTCCTTGAGAATTGTACTCCTGAGGGACATGTTTTTATCAACACTATGGATTTATAGGAACAAAACCACTTGCTGAAACTTGGGCAAAGCAAGCAGAGGTCCAAAACCTCAAATCACCATCAGGACACACCTGCAGTTGTGATGGGGACAAAATAAAAAGGCTTCTCAGAAGAAGAGTTCATTTGACCTCAGATCAAGATGAGGCCTGACAGGCTGCTCACCACCTCTCATCTTCTTTGCTACTTGAGCTACAGCAGATTTTCTGTTACTGACCATGCAAACTCTATAAACCCTGAAGAGCGGTAGGAAGTGAGGGTCTGGTCATCAGAAGCCTCCACCAATTCTCCCACAATCAGAATCATTAGTCTGAATTTACAGTGGTGTGCTCAGAATTACAGCCAAATATCACTCTATTCACTATGCTTGCTGTACTTCGTCTTGGTCCTGGATCTACCTTCTTTTCCTTGGAAAAGAGTGCTTACAGCATGATCAGCATGTTCATTTTGCAACACTTCCCTGAGTTTCTGGACTTCCCAGGTTAAACACAGCATAGCAAGTAACCCAAGCAAAAGAGGAGAAATACTGAAATCT
Organism: Elanus axillaris; assembly: GCA_026212715.1. Lineage (NCBI taxonomy): Eukaryota > Metazoa > Chordata > Aves > Accipitriformes > Accipitridae > Elanus > Elanus axillaris. Next base: position 10,917,554 of record JANZLQ010000050.1, on the reverse strand, counting down.
GTTACCTAGTAGATCTTCACTTACATCCCACTTGCAAAGTTCAAGGAGTCATTTCAGCAGGTTTACAATAAAGAAGTCATTATAATTCTGCTGTTTACTCCATTCTAAGACCCTCCAGCACAGCCTAGTTTGACACATACTCTGCCTCTGGGATAAAGCAAGATCTGATAATAATATAGTTCCATTTAATCATACAAGGAAAAATGTAATGCATTCACAGTATGCAATACTAACTCCTTCCAGTTTTCCTGTTCTTTGTTTCTGCTTGAACTCATAGCTCACACTCAAATATTTTTGCAATATTAAAGAGATTGTCTCAAGTGCTGTATTTTAAATCAGACACAGAACAAAGTCTTGAAAAAATGATCACCAACTGCATCATCGGATGAGCTCTTCCTTCATGCAGGTCTTGGCTAGAGTACAAGAGTTCAGTTATTATGGAGCAAGTAAAACACATCCATAATTCCTTGCATTGTTCCAAGGCCTTTGGGACATCCGTCCCTTCCCCAGCAGCAGGCACCTTCCACAAAGAGTTCTGGATACATCCAGTATCTGTTACAGCCAAGTGAATAAATTCTTGGGCTCAAAGCATCAGCTGATATAAAACACTACTGTGCTAATGAAGTCCAAGAGTCACATCAGTTTACAACACAGGACATGACCCCTACTTGCAGCCTGGGAAAGCAAGTCAAAGGAAAACTGCCTTTTCTTTTTATGGCCTGGTTCTCTAATTAGGATTTTTGTCTGCACCGTAATTTCATATTGGAGGAAAAAAAAACAGCACCTCCTACTTTCAGCAGATCAACCACTATGAGCTATAAAAACTTGTCATAGCTGAGTTTACTCAAATATAACCTGCAAACATCCCAGAGCCTTCCAAGGCCCCCAAAACTATGAACAGTAATTGTTGCAAGCATACTGGGAATGGCAATTCAGGTCCTTAGTAAAAAGGCTGGCTTACAAGACCTGACATCCCCTGCCTGGGGAGGGAACTGCTACCATGATCATCAAAAATTTGGGGCTGAGGAGACTTGAACAAAAAAGAGAAGTGGAGTAAAACAGCCATCCCATACCTGGACACCAACCTGGCATGTAAGAGCCCAAGCAGCACGCACACAGCTTGCCTCTAGGGACAAGTGAAGGAAGCGCTTTTGAATTGAAAAAGTGCAAGACTAAGCTCAAATGAAAAACAACTAGGCAAACAAAAATCAAAATAACAAATTCTTGCTTGATTATTGTGCAAAGAGCGAGTTACCTATTTTGGCACTGTGGGAAAAAATAGTTAAGCTGGTTTAACATGATTAATTCACTTGACAAGAGAAAGGATAACCTAGCTATAAACTGGGAAAGCAAATAAGATGACTAATCATACAGCTGATAAACAGTTTGCCCTGCTAGAAAAAGACCTGAACTTCAACTATTAAGTCCTTCCACACCTGCATACTTCTACCCAGTTCTCTCAAACCGTCCCTACTCTACAACACTGTGACAACAGCCTTTCGCAGCCACCTCCCAGGACTTCTCCCACTGATGGGCAGTGATCCCTGATCCAACAGGCTAGAGAGCCCATACTCTGCAGTCTCCTTCAAAGTCACAGAGGATGACTACCCTCATACTTTACTAGCATCCCTGTCAGCTTCTTTTCCTACCTCTGAAGTAAGAGTTCAGGGTGTGAGCCGAAGCACTGCAGGCACACTACATTCTTCTGGATGGCACAATGATTTCTTGGTGCTAGTCACCTTGTTCTTTAGCGCAGGTCTCCAGCAGAAGGACCACCATTGTTCCATCACCCCAGTCTGAAGACCGGGAAAATAGCAGGGGAGCAAAGGACGAAGAGACAAACAAGATTTCAGTAACTCCTATTATTGTTGAAGGGAACGATTTCTAAAAGCTTTTTCTCAGAAAAGGAAATTGATACTTGTGGATGCTCCAACACAATCATGTCCATCTCAGATTTTAACCTCAGGAGTCCCTTATTAAAGGTGTCATTAATCAAAGGGCCAAGCCAGAATTTACTGTTCCCTTCAGCTTTATAGAGGGAGCATGGAAGAATGTGTGTTGGGAAAGTTTCCAGGCTTTGCCACACATGAGGAGGCATGGGCCCATCTTCCCTCTTGTATTAGCTTCCCTACTTGTCAGCATGATTCTTTCCACTGAGCAACACGTGAAAGAAAAGCTTTTTTTAAAAAAGAAATACTGTACTTTCCCATTAAGGTTACAAGTTCTGAACCTCCACAACTAGCATACTTATCCTACGTGAGAAGAAGAGGGAACATTTTTCCACATATAGTCAATAGTTCTCTCATTTGCCTAATTCTGCAATCAGCATTTTGGTGGCAACCCCCCTCCCAATGCAGAGTTAGGGATACTTGGTGGGTTCAGCAGTCTGCCCAGGCAGAGCAGGGACAGCTACATTTTGAACAGGATTGATTCAGAGACATGAATAAACTCAAACTGATGCAGGCATGACAAAGTCATGCAAGTGATTTCTCATGATCTGACCCACCAGGAACATTCACAAGCCCTAACATGCATTGCAGGAAGGAGACTTAATAGGGCTTGTCATCCACTTTGGCATTTTCTGCACAAGAAGGAAAAAGTCCTCTCCCACAGACATTTCCACTCATCTGACAGACACACAGACAGACCAAACTGCTCTAGATCCTATCCTCCATTGCCTCCTTCAGCATTTATTCCCATCTAAAAGAAGGTGGCAGACAACATGCTCTGAATGGGCAGGGCCACACAGCCCTCGATATCTGACAACACCAAATCAAACCACACAGTATATACTAGTTCATACCAATGAGCAGACTGGAGCCTTCTGCTAAATCCTTATCAGTAGAAATGCCCACACAGCAGAGACTCCAGGCCAAAAAAGCTACATGACTGCTCAAACTCTCAGACCAAGTCTCCATTGAAGACCATTTCTGACTCTGCTACTGGCAAGATCTTAATTCCAAAAGCCCTGTGCTATAAATCACTACATGGCTGAAAAAACTGTGGAGGTAGTATTAACAGTGTTAGGTCCCCCTGGGATTTAAGGAGCTCTGTGGGGAAGACACCTTGTTATAAAAACCAATCCTCATCTGAAGCAACTGCCAAACATGGTCTTTAAGGAGAAGTTTTGGATATCTGCAATAAAAGATTGACAAGAACAACACACAACCACTTAAACCTAATGTCATCTTGACATTTGGACAATTCTGCCCAAGGTTTGCTTGAGGATTCAAAATGGGAAGATTCAGCACTCCTTAGTGTGAGGACAGAGGGGACTATCACCATTTGTCTGTCTGCCAGGTCAACATAAACAAGACCTCATTTGTGACAGAATTTATTATTTTTAGTAGCTACCTATCTGTGTGCATTCACACACTATACAGGCATGAATCATTTGGGTATGGCACTGACTATCAAGATGGATAGATAAGATTTTTAAATGTGAAGTAGTAGTACTAGGATCCTCCCCTTCCTCACAGCTCCCTCAAACAAGTGGAGTGGTGCAGCTGGCATGCTCAAGTGATGACATAGTAACAGCAGCCCAAGGTATGCTCCCCTTGGAGGAGGGGCTCATGGTGATTCTCAGCACATTATCCTTCAAACACCTTACAGGCAGCAATGCAGTCCCTCTACCTGCCCTGAAGTCATGCTATTCCTGCAATCTGTAATGAAGTGCCTGCGAGGAGGAGTGAGAGGGCTCATAGGTCCCTCTTAGACCACTTCAACCTTTAAATGGGGGCCACAAATCCACTCTTCTCGCCCCAGCATACTTCAAAGCACTGAAATGAAATTGCATCTTACCTTGTCTTTGTATAAAAACCCTGAGCAGTGGATGAGCACTTGAAACAGCCTTGAAGAAGTTGTCATCATTATTAATAGGGAGAAGGTCTCCATGCACATCAGCATATCCAATCATCACTTCTAGGTTGGCTATGTGATGAATATGCAGAATTAGTTTGTAGAAGTCTTCAAACTTTCCTGGCTTGTAGCGATCCAGGGAGAACCTTCTGAACTCTGCCCCAAACTGCAAGAGAAAACAGAGCATCTGCTGTCAAACATCACCACAGCCCAATGCTCTAGCTTGGTATTTGAACATGGTGTACATCATCTCTCTCTCTTTTATGATGAATACAGTCACCTTTTGGTGCTTTCAAGTCTACAAATGGTCTTTTAGGTCCTCACATTAGAACATAACCATGGCTAGCAAGACACCACCCTGCTTGACAATAGATATGCTCAAGTGTGGCACATTAAAAGAAAGTCTATTTTTTTGAATATTAAGTTTTCATTAAATCCTCTATAGGACAATTGCATTTGTAGGATTTAACTTTGAAGCTCTATCATCCATTATCATCAACTCAGGCATCCACAGAACCATTCTTCTCCAAAGCAGAACTGTTCAGTCTACTGCTTTCAAAATAAGTTATTCAGCTATTTAAACCACCTTATAAAAATTCTTTGCACGTTTCCCATCAATACCACTTGGATCCCAACCACAAGACCTTTAAAGAAGTGTGGTATGCAAGCACACAGCTTGTTATTAGGAAATACACTCACTCTACATGTCCCTTGAATGTCCTGGTAAGCCATTCAGGAGGAGGAATGTTCTTATTCTAAGTTAGTTTTCATGGTTTAATTTTTCTGTCACTCCACTGGTTTTTATTTTTGAAGCTGTACAAACCAGTAAGTGGTTTAAAAAACAAAACAAAAAAGGGGGCGGGGGAATTTAGCACAAAACAATTGAAAGTCTTATAAATCCATGAAGTTATTTTAAGTAAGTCAGAAAATGATTGAGGAAAAGTTTTCAATGGATCTTAGTTCTGACATTAGAAACCAAACATGCTATTAAGAACAGGAGGAAAAAAAATTAGATTCTCTAATCAAGGAAACTAAGAGAGTAAAAACAGACATCTAGTTAAACCAAGCAGCTTAAATCATCTTTCTGGTACATTTAGTTTCATAACTCAGATTGTATAGTACTAGTAAACTACTGACTGTTCATGAACTGAACCTCTAAAACCATGCTAACTCACTCCTGAAAGCATGGAACCATATCCACAAATCCAAGAACAAGGAGGCTGTGATGAGGATCTCATGGAAGTTCTCATTTCCAAAGTCAGTCAATACCAGGGCAAGAAACCAAAGGAAAAAAACTAACAAGCAAACAAAGAAAGAAAAAAAGGAAAAAAAAGGACAATTTTCTGTAGATCAATTCTTCCTCAAAATGTAGAGTGACTTGCTTAGAGTTTCTCAGATGTTAAATCAACTATACAGGCAAACCACTCTTTTGCTGAGACTAACAAAAGTATGAATCATCACCATAATAGTCTTCAAGGAAAAAAAAAAAGAAACAACCCTACTGGCTTTGGGTGCAAGCATGTTCTCAAATTACTTCCGCAGTTATGAAAAATCCCACTCTTTAGCATCAAAGCCTAGTTGGGATCATCTGAAAGCTTGTTTAGTAAAATTATGCCACTTGTTTTTAATATTAAGTGCTAGTTCCAGTTTGGATTTCAATTCAGAGTGCCCATCCAAATGCACAAAAGCCGAACAAACCACAGCTGGTTCCAATGGAGCAAAAACAGTCCTCCTTTGTCCTCCACACCCTGCTCCTTTCCAGAAAAATCCAAGTGGCAACTTACTTCTGTTGGCACATTTCAAACTGAAAAAAAGCCTAAGTCTTTTTATTTGAAAAGTATCTCAAAGTTTTCTTTTCCCTAGATTCAAACAAGAAGCAACCATCTTCAAGGGACAAGTTTAACATGTACACGGTAACCTAAAGGGACAGGAACAAGATCTTTGTAGGCTTTGTTTAGAGTCATACCTCCAGCTCCACAGACCCAAACAGGAACACAGGATTCCTTTAGCCAAAAAATTGCTGGGCCAGGGTATATAGGCATGCCAATCCCAGTAACAACTTCTTTACTGGACAGACAACTTGTTGAGGACCATTAGCGCACACGGTACTTGCAAGGCAGCAGATGCCGTGCAGTCTCAGCCAAGCCAACCCCTCCAGCCGGACCCCTGCCCCATGTTCTCTGCCGGGGGGAGCCCACCGGCCCCACTCTGCCGGATGCCCACGTCAAGGCATGGGCTCCCATGCTGGGGCATCGCGCTCGGCAGGGAAGCAGCACGGGAAAGAAGCGAGGATGGTTATTTCCACGTCGGTATGACACAAGTTCAGCTTAAGCTGCTGCATGAGAGGAGGGCAGCTGGTGAAAGGGCCCAGCCTTGCCCCCACGGGCACGCTGGCTAGACGGGATTGTATCGGTGGAGCGGGACATGTGGGTAACAGTCCACCCACAGGGATGCAACTGCAGACTTGGGGCGCTGAGGTCTGATGCAAACACTGCTGTATAGTCAAATTAACTCGTTCACACGTTCAGCCTCGGGGAAAGCCCAAGAGACACGTTCCTTCGCCTCGGAACAGGACAATGATAAACAAATGCAAGCGATTTCACCTGTGCTTTTTGCATGACGCAGCCCTTTAAGGCAAGGGAGCTAAAAGGTGATTCTGCAGAGAGAAGGAAGAGGAGGGAAGAGTCTCTTCAGAAGAGATTTAAGCAGATGAGGATGATGTTTTTTTCTTTAAAGGTTAGTATCACTGTAGTAGTAGTTTAGCTGATTAATTAACCCTGCGCATATACACAGGCAGCCACCATTGTCAGCAGGTCTTTTCAGAAGAGGGTAAAAAAAATGCTTCAGCAGTGACCGACCGTTCATTCATCATCCCTAATGAGGCTGATAGAGAGTATCATAGTAATAATAGGTTTTTGCAGCACTGCACAACTTGGAGACTGGGTGCTCTGCATTGTATTCAGCCAGGATTTCAAGATAACATCCACCACGTATCTTCCAGAAACTACATATTCTGTGGGCTTTGCACAGATAGCCAAGATTACTTATCTGGTTTTCTAAACTACATACAAAGTCCATCTTTAGTATAGCCCTCCACAGAAAGAGACACAAGGACTGGTGTCTGCCAGCAGTCTCTGCCAGAACAATACTGTATTACACTGTTTGATAAACTAACAGTTTTAACAAGCAGATTAGGTTTCCATAATGAAGTAAATTATTCTGACCTATTTATCTAATGCAAATATCGCACCTACTATCACAGAAGGCTGAGGACAGGAGGGTCCAAGGGAACTTAAAAGAATTTAGTCTGACAGAGGTAATTATGACTGAAAAAAAACTAGAAAGAACTGTATGTTTTGTTTCATGAATAAGCTCTGTCCCAAGATCCTCTGAAGTATCAGCTAGCCACTATACTTGCTGTCTGCAGTTATATGACAAAAAGCACCCAACAAAATACTATACACCAAGCAGGAACCCTGAGCAAAAACAGACAGCAAGAAAAATCAGAGGAAAAAAAAAGCAAAGAGTTCTGATAAAAGTTGTGTTAAAGAAGAAGAAAGTCACAGCTATCTGACCAAAACTTACACAGGCTGACCAAGAGCAATCAACCACTTTTTTTTTTCCTGGCCAGGGAGGACGAGGTCAGAGGAGAGGAGGGAGCCAGATTTTGAGGTTTGTTTACTTGGAGGGCTGTTATTTTGCAAAATGAAATCGAAGACTTACTTGCAAGCAAAAGAGACCAACTTTTTTTTCTTTACATTTTAAGTTTCAAAAAATTTACAGGGTCAAAAATGAAGCCCTATGTTTATGAGGTGCCATCCCCCTAGTTTATTGCTGCCTCCAAGTTCAAGCTATTGTAATACGAAAACATCAAAGAGCAACATTTAGCAATAAAGATGAGTTACATTAGCCACCTACTTTTCCCATGAAGTAAAAATCAGGAATAGAAAGAAAAACAAACACCCTCATCCTTGCATAGACTGTATTTTCTGCTTACCTGTGAGACTTCCAAAATGGGGAAGACCTGATCATGGCTGCTTTATCAGTGAAGAGAGGGCAAGAAAGAGGAGGAGGGAAGACTGAATGTAGATGGTTTTGTGCTGGCTGACCTCATCTGGGACTTCAGAGGTCCGCTGTCACCTTCATGTCGGTGTTTCTCTGTTCCCTCTTTCTCCCCCAGCCATGTCTTCCCCAGCTCACCCAGCACCCTCTTGCTCTGTTCCCAGTCTCATAGCAGTTGTCACTAGCAGCAAGATGCCACCAACCAAGCAGACATTCTCTGCAACAAGTTCTATCTTCCCCCCTTCAACCGCTTGCCCCAAAGCAGCTCTGCTCCATCCCAATGATCAAGCTGGTGGGAAGTGTGAGATATCACGTTCTGCTAAGCCCCCTGCTCACCTCTTGCTATTTTTTCCCCAAGAGACAGACACAAGAGCAACACAGCCTCTCTTCCATTTGCACTTCATAGGAACCCCATCACAGCCACAATTTCACTATCTTCTCCCCCAAACTTTCTTCCTGTTTGGCATCGTGCCATACTCCTACCCTTCTCCCTTGTATTCTCCCCTTTCACTCCCCCACAAAAATACAGCCATGCTTTACTGTCTTCAATTCTTAGAATAGTTTCTCTCTCCAAAGAGAGAAACTGTACTTTTCCCTAGCCTTCCTAAACACTATTTTACCTCACTACCACGCAGCTATTAGTTGGTGGTAGTTTGTGTAAACAGCTATCCACAAAAGCTATTTTTCCAGCCAGTTCTTCTGAATTCATACTCCCTTTCTTCACCACCCCTGCTCTAGCAGCTCCTCTCCTACCAAGCCACTCATGTAGCTGCTTTGTCCCTACCATCCCTCTCCGTCAGTACTGCCTCCAAGCAGCACACAGTGCCAGCCTTCCTCACTGCCTCAACTCTTGATATTTAAACCCACAGAGTTGTACTCCTTCAAGAAACAGTTGTTCGCAGCAAAGCCTTTAAAATAAATCTTCACCTTAAGTGGTTGGTCTATCTTTCCAAAAGCAACTCTCTTCCTTTTTTTCTTCCCATCCCCTAAATCTCTGGGAACAAACCAAAGTCTGTTCACAAAGAATGTAGACCAAGCCCGGTCCTGTATTTTCAAGAGAACACAGCACCACACAGCTTTAGCACAAATACAGCACAGGATGCATACATCCATGGCATGTCACCATCAGCACAAGGGGAAAAGGAACATTTGGCACCCTGCCACCCAACGGGACAAAGGACCACTGAATCAGGAGGTCTAGTCAACCCTGCCAGGAGCAGACAAACCCATGAGCCTAGCTTTCTGCAGAAAGGCAGCCCTGCATTAGTACGGGTCTCCAGCAAGAGCAAACCTCTTTCTGAACATTTACCAAGTGAGATACCTGCACAGTTACAAGACACCTGTAACCAGTAAGGGCTCTGGCTGGTTGCAAACTTATTCAAGACCCTTATAGCTCCCATCAGAAGTTTCCTCATGAGCTCAGGGCCAACAAGAGCTGCAGAGAAGTAATTTGATGCACACACCTAGCCAGACCTGATGGGAATAGCTGTGGAGGGTAGAAGCAGGAGGGGATGGCTCCGGGCCTGGGGACCCTGGGGCTGGTGCACCACACCCTGTCCCAGACATTTCTGCCTCAATTAACTTCAGGAATTTCCAATGGGAACCGGACTACCTCTGCATTGGGAGGGAGACTTTGCCTTCACTTAGAGGGAGGGAACGTCTCCAAAGACACATTTCATCTTTAAGTTCTGGCCTGCCGTCGTGAAGGTAATTAAGGGCAAGCAATCCATCCTTGGAAGAGCGTTTCTTGGTAACTAAAAGCTTAGATTAAGTGCACACAAAGTCTCTTACAGAGGGAATGATAAGGAACTACTAAGGAAAGCACTATTAATTGCACCCCTAAAGAACTCCTTGGAGGTGGCTAGCCCTGCAGACAAAGCCTCTACAGGTATTTTAACCTCACATGGGAGACATTCCTTTCTGACTCGGCTGTAAACAACTTTTCAACTTTAAAAAACACCTTGACAAATTAAAGGTCCACTGCTCAGTGTCCTTTAAGACTCCTTCAGTGTGGCAAGACTAAAATTCAGAAGGCTCCTCACATAAGATGGACTGGCTAGACGAAGTTTTAAGCAGATCAGAAATTCCCAAGTCACTAGGCTAAAAATGATCACAAAAGCAAAGGTGAGAATCTGGAGGCAGGATCAAGAATAGGAGAGTATGGGACATGCTGAAATACAAGGTAGCAGCCCTAGCCTTCTGGTTAATGCATCACAGGGATATTGATAACCATCTGGTGAGCACAGCTAGAACCTAAGTCTGTAACAGATTACTAACTTCAGGAACATTGTCAGAGGAACCACTATCTTTCAGTAACTAGATTTTGACTTTTTTTTTTGTTACACAGGACCTGAGACTATAACCCTAGCACCAGAGCATATCCTCCTCCATCCCATGCTCTGTGAAGCCAGGTAGCTCAAAGCATGTGTTCCAGCCTTCCCTGTATCTCCTACAGGTACTACTGCTCACACAGTGCCAAAGTATAGGTCAAAGAAGATAGTCACACTGTGCTGGTGCTTATTTCAGCTGTCATGTGAACAGAACTATCACAAAAATGACTTGCCTATGCAACACCTTTTCAGCTGAAAAGTTTGGATCTGCAAGGGGCAGCAAGCATGTGCAGGTCCAGCTGCTGTGGCTCAGCTGCTGCACAGTAACTTCTTAAACTGGAGTCACTTTCTGTGAAGTCACCCAACCATTTAAGGACAGACTTCTGTTTATTACCTATGACCACTTCAGAAAGTCATCCTACTATGAACAACATAGATTTCTAATAACAGAGGAACCAGGAGTTTAGTACATACCATTTAGCACATCAGAATAAATACAGTACCTGCTGTTAGAAGGTCAGCAAACTGGGAGGGAAAGGAGGCAAGATTTCTTAAGAGATTAACATTTACAGCCTCTTTCTCTTGACACATTTTGCAACAATTCAGACCATCTCAAGCTGCTATCGCTGTGGCATACTGTCTTCATTTGAGAGGGGGAAGCACTGCGGTTTTCTGAGTCCGTGCCACATTTGGTTTGCATATAATCAAATATGTTTTGAAGCTCAAAACCAGAAGTTAAATCAGCTGGTTACAGGGCTTTTCACTGCACTTATTTTATTCTAGGTATGACAAGTATGACCTTAACTTGGAAGAATCTGAAGTACTGCTTAAAAACTTGAAGCAGACTTAAAGTCTGTTTTAACATCCTGTACATTTAAAATGAGTGATGCTTTTTGATCAATTTTGAAATGCGCTACACATGGAAAACATTTCTTAAAACTTCAGAAGGCCTGTAAGGCTTCAGGGTGAGAGTGAAATCAAAGTACAAAAGGCTGGAAAACACTTTACAGGGGACTGGTAAAAGCAAGTTTGTTCTATTGCTATTGCAAGCAGTTACAACATAGCTTGATGTTATACTTTATACCTTCTAAATACACAATGTGTGTACATATACTGTAATAGCTAAACAGTCATGTGGACATGCAATACTGCTGAGGTGCCTGAATGGTTATCAGCAACTTTTTTTTAGATCGG
>JANZLQ010000050.1:10859693-10899985 GCA_026212715.1 Elanus axillaris | reverse complement strand
CCCACCCCCCCGGGGTGGGTCGGTTGGAGGGGGTGCTTGGGGCACCCGCTTTCAGCCATCGCCCCGAAAGGCTGGAGGGGCTGCCGGTCCAAAATGAAATGGCTTTTTCCTGGGGTGGTGTTAGGCCCCGGTGCACCTGCCCGGTTTCAGGAAAAAGGCGGAAAGTTCGCCCAAAGCGGCTGCCGGCCCATGGTGTGGCGGATGCCCCCGAGAGCAGGGGTGCTCGGAGGTGCCCCCCGTGTGCCACAGAGACCCCCACGAACTTCCCAGGCGGCGCTGACGGAGTGTTGGGATCTGGAAAGTGCTGGAAGTCATTAGTGTGAGCCCACAGGTCATCAGGCGTGGGAGGAGGGTTTGCACCACTCCGTCCTTGAAATAAATCAGTGGACTGCCTCCCTCTGCTAGCAGCCCTTATTAATTAGGTAGGTTATTAATTTGAGGACCTCGAAGGCACTTAATTCTTTCCATCTCCAGCCAAGGACCTTTATAATTCTAGCAGACCTTGTCCCTTCAGTCAATTTCTTTTAGTCACTGAGAGCCTTTGACGGTGGTATTTTTTCCTACACGGTCCTGCCCAAAACATCAGTCGTGATGTAAAGAAGCTGAGGACAAGGTACAGACCTGTGCAACCAGTTTCCTGCTCGACATCTCCTAGGATCGTCTGCCCATCCAAGGAAGGAGCATAAAGTCCTAGCAGACGTGACAAATCACCCATCTCCCCTTCTCCAGGCCCGCTGGGCAGGTGTCAATAGCAGCTATGGGAATACCTGCAAATTTAGGGGCAAAAAAAAGAACTCAGTTGACTTTTCACGTGACTCCAAGTGGGAGGATCAAAGCATAGGCCCCAGCTACGAACCAGCTTCCAATTTTTATTGGAAAATGGATCTGAAATGAGCATTTGCCACATGTTCTGGGCTCGCCCTGTATTTGGAAGACTTGCTGTAAGTTAAACTGGAAAAATAAAGTCTAGAGAGCTGAGGAAGGAAATGATTGTATGAACTTGATATTTCCCTCTTTTTATCTTAGCATAAGCCATGCAGCAGCTTCACTTTCCTGCTGTGATGGCTAAGGCGGAGCTGTGGAGATACAGCATCCCTGGGGTGCTCAGGGGCTGAGCATCCCTTTGGGGATGTTTCCATTTCAAGATGGTCCTTGGGATCCAACAGCTGGATCCATATGCTTTAGTGGTTCAACATCTGGAGCAACAAGGCCAGTTCACTGGAGTGAAGTTAATCAGTAGCTGACGGACCGGTCTAGCCATGTAACCTCCACCGGGGGAAATACTGGTATTACTCGCATGGCTGGGAGCATTAGCGGGGACTTCAGGTGGGATGTTGTTGCAGCCCACCTGTCCTCCAGCTGACCCTCGGAAAGGGACCCTGCTGTTTGCATTACCTCCTGGGTCAGGAAAGAGCCCCGGGGAGTGCTGTCACACATTTCAGGCATGTGGTGATGTGGTTCAATTCAGAATCGCAACCACAGAGAAGAAAAGATATGTATTAATTTTTGCTTCAAATTTTTAGTTTGTTTATTTTTTTCTAAGAAAAAGTAAGTTCTTGAGAGCTGGCAATCAATAAGCAATTTAATTTCAGTCTTAACTTTAAATTTGGTACTTCTTGTATTTGTGATCTTCATTTGAGAAGTACAGATTAAACTAATTTTTCTTTTTTTTTTTTTATGCTTCCTTCAAGGAGTGTATATGCTTCATTACCATCTCTTTTATATTAATAAAGACTCCTCCAACTAATAATGCCTACCAAGCTGTGTGTAACCAGAATGGGAATTCAATGAAAATGAACAAAACAGATATATATTTCTGGGTGAGATAAAAGCTGGTAAGCCATGCTGGATTCTTAAAGATACATTTTTCAAAGCGTAAGACAAGGGTTGATTTACCAGCAGGGCTAAGGGGACTTCCACTCTCCCTTCCCTGTCAGTGGCAGCCCTTGAAGATCCTGTTCATATTTCTACCACCACATGAATACACAAGCCTCTTCTTCTCATCTACCCTGTCTTTGAAGCTAACAGGTGTATTAAGGACAGAAATGACTGTATTTGGGGAGTGGAGCTAATGTTGTTTCTATTTCTGCTATCCTACAAGAATTTACAAGTGCTAGATCACTGCCTCTCCTCTTTTTCGGCTTTGCATTAAACACGGCAGTAAACAAGGTGAACGCAGTAATGTGAGGAAATATGCTTTTTATACCTCCAAAGAGGCTATTGCTAGCAAAGATTATTTTCATACTACTTCAACGAAATTTGGTTTCTGCAGTTTTTTCTCAGTTGATCTGTTTGCCTCTAAAAAATTCCATTGATAAAGCTGAAAAAGATATTTTAATTTCAATCATTTTCGTTCAGGTTTTAATATGTGTTGCCATGATTTCAAATGTAATGGTGAACAGTCTTTTAAAATACAAGTGTTTTACTTAAAAGAAATCCAATGTGTGTTAAATATCCATTCTTTTGTAAATTAATATGAACAATTTTTACCCACTCTGATCCAGGGAATAATCAGTTTCTGGATAGCTCATTGATTAGCCTAAAATAGGTGCATGCATGGGTAGCGGGTTGCAGTATGAAAAACTGGCTGTATACTTTCATTAGCAGAAAAATACAATAATATAGTTATTTAATAAATAACATTTATTAACATCATATAAGAATTGATTAAAAGTGAACACTTCTCAATGAAGCTTCACTGAAATCCAGTTCAGTCCATTTTATTATCTTTGCTAAGATACACTTGGTTTTTTTTCCTCATTTCCAAATTACTTCCAGGTTTAATCCCTTTCTTCCAGAGCAGAGCTGAGGCAGGATTAAGACAGCTTGAGAAAACTCCTTCTTCTCTTGCCTCCCCTTCCCATGCCTGTGCTGTGCTGTAATGAGCAGTAACTTCAGCTCCACATACCAGCAGGAACCAAAACACCGTGTGTTCTCCCAGGCTGCCGAGGCCCCCGGTTGCACCAGGCGCAGCAGCCCCTACCAGCTGTTTTCCTCCTCAAACTCAGTCGCAAAGATGGTTTTAATTTAACTGCTTTTGCTCAGGCACCTTTCAGGTTTTTGTTTTTTTTTCTCATCGCTTGCCAAGGGCACCACATTCCTTCGACAATTTCTATAAATCTTCATCTGGTTTAGTAATCCATAGTTAGTTTACCCTGTTTCTGACCTGCGGAGCTTTTAAATCACCATTTCTTCCCGGGTGCCCACCTCTCAGCCCTTCCTTGCAGCATTGTCCCCAGATGCATCCGGAGCATGGGAGCACATTTGCTTCACCCCTTCCTGCATGCAGCACTGCACCGAACACCCTTGTTTCTTGCCCGAAACCAGGCAGGGATGCCACAGCCCAGGGATCCTAACAGGCCATTTAAAAAATACTCATACATTCCTGTTTTCAAAGCTTTTTATTTACCCACCCAATGAAAGGTGCTGCAACTTGTGCCTGACTTGTGCTTCTGCAATGCTTGTTTTTAGCATGCAAGGGGCTTCCCTCCAACTGACTGCACGCCTCATTAGTATTAACAAGTTGTCTACATGCTCTGAGAGGTGAAAAAATACCCTAGACTCACACACAAGGATTAATTTTTCTCCCCCCCTCCCCATGTTGAATTTGCAAGAGTTACAAACAGCAAGTCCTAAGGGCTTGGGGGAGCAGCTGCAACGACAGGCTGGTTTTGGTTTCTTTAAATGTAAACCAGAATGAAACATAGCACCAGGCAGAGAAGAGGGGGGATGACAACTATTGTTTTGCTTGTAGCAAGCAATGTTCCTGCCACAGCAAGGATGGTTTCTACTTCATCAAGCGCAGAGAATAATGCCAGGGAACATCAGTTGCCCCAGCGCAGGAACCTACCTAGAGGGGAGCAGGAAGAATAATGCCAGCGGTCACGGCAGTAATGGGTGCTCCAGCACAGGAGACCAGCCGCTTCAGTGGTTTTCCATTGTCCCATCCCTCGTGGTGGTGAAACGTCTTCTTCTCCCTTCTTGTAAGAGCTTTTGCCTTCAGGCCTTCAAGAGATGTATGTGCATTTAATAGGAAAAAGAGCGTAGACGACTGTTTGTTCTCAAGGGGTGGGGAAACCCGATGCTTCTTTTCTACCAGCATGATGAAGCATCAGGGAAGCCTCTTGTATGACTTTACTAGGAAATGCTCCAAGAAGAGAGGCCAGAGCTGTAGCTGAGGGAACGGCACCTGCTGAGCTGCACTGCAGAGCTCACAAGCAAGAACTGAGATGGGCGTTTGCTACTGCCGCTCCCAGGATTTCTCCAGAGAGCTGCTCCGCACTACCAACACGGTTTCCCTTTTTTGTTTCTCCAGAATTCTACTCCCCACCCCACCACTGGCCTTTGCCGTCACCGCTTAGTGGCTGGCCGTGCCCCGAGAGGGCTCAGGATGGTGCACGTGGCAGCTCTGCCCGAAAGCAGGGGGGAAAGCTACACTCACCTTCCCCCTCCAAACAGGCGTGCATGCTCAAAGAGGCCAGGTGAAGCATTAGAGAGGAGAACTTGGCCACGAAAGGATGCCAGGAGCACTGTAGTTTAGAGCTCAGTTTTCCTCTGTTTTGAAACAACGTCGGGAAGGGAGCAGTGCTAGTGCTGCCGATGGGACGGGGGGAGCGGGTGGAGGTCCCCAGGCTGTCTACACGCAGGTACCCTGGCTTCGGTGGATCGGATCAACGCGCTCTTGTTTTCTTGATGAAAACTTGCCCCTTTGGCTTAACTGGTGGATATTCTATAACTGGTTACGTATTGACATGTATCGGCATGCAAACGATTCAGGAACCAAAGCTGATGGGATACTGCAATCCCAGCAGCCAGACTCTGAGCATCACCAGACAGGGAGTAGGGTGGGTTATCAGATCAATTGTCCTCTTTCCAAATAATACCTAAATGGGGGTTAAAACCAACAATGCTTTACAACGATGGCAAAAGTGAGTTTGATTTGCAGAGGTGAGTTTGGGAGTGGGAGGAGGGAGGGGAGGATTGTGCTTCTTATTCTGCCCCCAAAATATGCTCTGGTTATATGAATCACCAGAGTAAGACATTGCCCACAAAACAGAGAAATATTCAAATCGTATTTGTTCTGCACATGTATTTGCTGAATTTTGTGATTTTTTTTCTCCCTTTTAATTGCTTTGATTCTTGGGTTTCCATTCTTACCTAAGGAGGAGAACATGAAAAAGCATTAGCATTTCCCAGATGTTATTCATTTCAGCAGAAAAATAGATCTCATCCTCCACCAGTTGTCCAGAAGTAGGTCATTCTACTTCCACATGAGGTGAAAATATTGTTTACGATGTGATTTCTTGTCATGGAGCACTGCAATCAACACAAACTTTAGATAAGGTAGCTCATACACCTTACATAGCACAGCAAGGTTTCCATGTCTGCTGCATGCTGTTATGGCTTGATAGTAAGTGTAACAGAGGTTAATTTAAAAAGAAGTAGGGAGGAAAAAAAGGGAGAAAGCAGAGGTTCTAGCAAAGAAGATGTTTTTACTGGTTGGTAGTACGGGTCTGGGACATTCAACGGCTGTTCAAGGAGCACTGAGTTAATTTTTAGAAAGCTCTTTAAGTCTGTAGATGAAAGCTGCTGTGCAGATAGCAGCTACTTATGGTTAGAATGACGACCGCAAATACTTTTAAAATATAATTGATTTAAAGGCAGCACTGCTGATCACAGGCCTGGGGTGTGGGAGCGTCTGCCTTGTTCTCTTTCCCCAAGAGAAAACTGTGGTTCGCTTTGTCCCTTTGTTGTTGGTCCTACTTCTACAGTAAATTGAAGCATAATTGTAAGTTGGCAAGTGCAGGATACAACTTCTAATTAGACCAGTGCTATCAAATAATTTATAAAGTTGGCATCATCTTTATCTTCCCAAGTACCTTTTCTGTGTGAAACTGTGAGTGGGCTATTGAAACACACACTATGACACTGCAGTAGTTACCAAATTTTCTAATGGGGTTAAGCTGACAAGATCTTCCTTAAATTAATAAAATGGAAAGAAAAGTAGTACTGTTAATTTTTAAATTTAATGTCTATACGAGACAGCTGCTATCATGAAGATGTAATCATGCCTGCCTTCTGCTTATGGTCCATGTGCTTATTCAGCTTGCTTCGTGGACAGAGAAACCTGTCTGTGGCACCTCTCTGCAATTCTTCTCATCACAAACTGGGTTTAATCTCTTTTGGGCAACCATTTAACTCATATGAGTGCCATCTACCATCTTTGTTAGTCCTGGCAGCTGAAGCATGGGGTTTGGTAACAATGCAGGGGAATACGACTTTTGCCCAGCCCGAGTCCCTCACCAAAACCACATAGAGGTTTTTAGCCTGGCAAGGATGCAATTAACTGGAAGGAACAACCAGAATCTTCAGGAAAATGTAATTTTTTGAGAACTGCCGTTTGGGAAGTGACTAAAGGCCACTTTAAATAAATGTCCCCAATATTCCTGAATTTCAGCTGTAAGCAATTTGTAAGGTACTATGTCTAGCTATTAAGTCAAGCCCTCTCAGAAGTGGTCTGACCTGCTAATAAGGGAAAATAATAAGAAACTGTCCTAGCCATGCGCGTCATAAAACATATAAATCTTGACTGTTCACTTAGTAACTTGAATCCCTAAAAAATGTAACACACTGCAGCTGAAAGCTTCTTAGTAAAAAAAAAAATAAAAATTGTCAGATGACTTTTTAAGTCTGCTCTTTGCAAGATTTTTTTGGCAGACTTGCTAGACCAGTGGCAGTGTTAAGATAAAGATAGATTCAAAGATGTAGTTCCTGATTAATAATAATAATAATAATAATAATAATAATAATAATAATAATAATAATAATAAAGGTTAGGGGGAAAGGTCACATATATTCACATAGCAAAATCTACCCAATGTTTGCCAAACCACTGCACATAGCTGTACCAGACTGAAATCACCTGATCCTGTCAGAACTACTGAAGCGAACGCCTGTGTGGAAAGGCACTGTGAAGCTCTTAATTGTCTGGGACTGGACATAATCTCTTCCTCACCCACCTGATTTGCAGAGAGATTTGCCAAGAAGAGGCTTACTACATTAGAGATGTCTTTCAGCATGCCTTTGTGCCCTGCAAACACTGAAGTTTTAAATCGTTTGCGTACAATCAATCCTTTCCAGAGCTTTCAGCGAGGGCAAACAGTCTCATGTAAGGCTTGAAGGAGTCCTTCAAAGCAGCTGTTTAGAAATGCGTGAAGCGTGAGGCACATTATATCCTCTTCCCACAGGCTGAGGGCCAGATGTTCAGTGGGTGTAAAGCAGCAGAGCCTTGGTGTGACTTTTTTTGCGGCCACGATGATTTATACCAGCCAAGAATCTGGCCTTAAGTGTTTCAGCCAAGTGACTTCTCCTGACCTCTGCTGCTGAAGGACCTGGTTTTCTAATCTCTGGTCTAACCTTCATCCCGCACTGATGTCCTCCATGAGGTGTGAAGGGGTGGGAAGTGCTCAGGATTGCTGGCTCAAGGTGCTGAAAAGAGAAAACTCTCAGAATTCCTGACACTGCTTCTCCAAGCCAGTTTGCTGAAGTCATCACAGGTTTTTGGTTGTGGTGCATTTACATATTTTCCTTCCCGTGTTTCTGCTGCTAGCAACATACATACGTTCTTTATATGTGTTTCCTCCCAAAGCAAGATCTCTTCTGCACCCTCTTAGGATCAGGAAATGAGAATATTTCTGTGCAAGAGTGATGTTCCTGTACTTTTTTTTTCCTTCATAATTTGCGTCTTCCTGAAGCATGAACAAGGATTACTCGTGGGAGTACAGATTTCAGAGTTGGGCCTTTTGGCCATTTTGATAGTGTCATGGGAGGCAAAACTGTTTCCCAGAACCAAACAATTTTATTGCATTCCAGAATCATGTGCAAAACAGGGATCCCATCTGTTCAACAGCATTCCCACTAAGTACGGTTCTGCCTGTAGCTCACCAGCGCAAGCAGTTCAACAAAGGAGCCTCAGTTTTCAGTCATTGGGTTTTCTTCAAAATACAAGACACCAGTAAAAAGGGCTTCGTAATAGTTTGCACGTCTGTCAAGGTGTAATTTCTTAAATACTGTTTTGACTGGTAAGGCCACTTCAGAGTACTATAGTGCTACAGCAATCACTCCTAAATTAAGCCTTCTCTGAGATCAGTTTTGCTAGTTCCTCTAAATCCTCAATGAATGAATGAATAATAAAAACATTAACCTCAAAACTGATGGATTAAAATTGGGCTGAAATAGACTTCCTTATTTTTTCCCCAGACAGCTTGAAGAGTTTTGAACAAAGGGTGCTTGAATGCAACACTCTAGGTTTAGGCCAGTTTACCAGAGTGATTCTGCAATAAAAAGTTTATGTAATAAAAGAGAGAGGATTTAATTTATGAGATTCCTCCAGCTGAGGGCTGGTGCCTGGGATTTTTATCATCACCATGAACATCAGCAAGTTTTGCTTAGCAAGTACAATGAAGGACTTCTGGAAACTCATAGTTGCTTAATTCTGCACATCTCAGTTTCTAAGTGTCTGCTCTGAGTCACCTTAAAGTCCTTTTAATGATCTCTCCATCTGACTGTTTGAGACTCCCCTGACAGCTCTGCTTGTGCTTTTCCTTTCAGAAACTGATCTGAAAAAATAAAATGCAATTTCAGGGAGTGTTTGCCCATGGACAGTGATCATTGTTCAGCTGGGAAGTCCGCCTTGCCAGTGTGCCTGCTTTGCCTGAGGGCAAGGAACGATACCCACCAAGCCCGGTTTGCCCCAGCCTCCCTGTTTCCATCCGCTTCCCTGTGGCTAAAGGAGCTGGGCAATATTTGTGTGGTTCTGAAAGGACCCAGCTCATGGGTAGTGGCAAGAGGGTGGAAAGCAGACGTCTTCCAAGACAGGTGCTGATGATGTTTTCTCCTTTCCTGTGAAGGGTTGGAGGGAAGGCAGGATATCTAGCGAACATTATTCCACCCTTTCCTGTCCAAAGTCCACCTGAGCACCTCTGGTGCACTGGCATGGCTCTGCAGCCATGCCAGCTCTTCACTGTAGTCCTCCTATACACATAGCTCTGGGATGCATCACTGGAGGGCATCAGTATCCTGATCTCCCAGGATGTTTCTCACAAGGTTTAGGCATTACAGGTGTCATCCGTTGCCTAGATTTTCATGCTGGCTGGGATCTACCATGATGCAGGCAGTTCAGCATGAGTGGCCTGTCGGGTGCAAGTGAGATAGGTCTGACTTTCACTTCTTGGGTTCTTCTATAGCTGCAAGCGTCACGAGGGCCACGTGCTGGGCAATGACAGAGAGATACAACTCACGGACAATTAAGAGTCAGCCCTTGCCTGACTAATGACTCGTATGGGTATGGGTGCCTTTGTGAGTGCATCCATGGAGTGGGCCATGGCTGGCCCTTGGGATTTTGAAAGGGGGCAGCCCGGGCCAGAGGCACTTCCAGGGCACTGAGGTAAGGAGAAGTCACGAACGTTGAAACTCCTCGTGATTTTCATCTTTTTCAGAAAACTTTCTCAGGATTTTGCAGGGGCACAGGATGCAGTCTGTTAATTTTATCAGCAACAGGTCAAAATGTGTTGATCTTCTGGCAGGTGGGATGGCAGCTAGTGGCTAAGGTGGAGAGGCCAGGAGAGGGCTTGGGCTTCAGGACCCAATAGCCTGTATAAGCTGGTCCCTCAGCTTCTTAATTGGCAAATCACACTGAAAAATATAGCTCTATCTCTGCATCACAGGGTTAGCATGAGGCTTAATTAACTCGTGTTTATTACACCCTGCCAGAAAGGTGTTAATTAGAAATGTAACTCTTACGTCTGTTCAGGCCTACTCCATTGGGGCCACAACCCACGATTAAGATTTCTAGCAGATGTCACAGTGCAAATGGTGACGACTAGTAAGTGAGAGTGCGCTAACGAGGAGCTCGCGCGGCTCTCCTCCCTCTGAGAACAGGCACTCTCCAGTCATGGCTGCTGTCCGCACACCCTCACGTCGGGTGAGGTCCCTGCAAGGGACCCGGCCCCGCACCAGGGTGCCGCTCAGCTCCATGTCCAGGGGGGAAGGGAGTCTATGCTGAAACGTGGTGGTTTATGATAAACATCTAGCCTCTAAAAACCACACTAATCCGTTCCATGCCTTCTACCCTCACTGGAGGCAACTGTGGTGAGAGGCACTTACCATTGGAAAGGATGTTTTATTGATGAGTAGAGTGACATCATTTGAATTTTTTGGAACAATGGCCTTTTTCCCACAACTGCCTTGGCTTTTGTTCCCTCTGCACTGGCGCCATGTGACTGGCTGGGATCTGATGTTATCCTCCTGGGTGCCAGGAGAAAGCAGTCTCTGGAGAGTGGGTGATCAGGAGGAGTCAGCAAAACGCTGTCAGGGCCTGGTTGGGTTTTTGTCTGTCGGGGGGAGTGATGGTATTTCGTTTTGGCCTGCTCTGTATTTCAAACTTGTAACTTGTTAGGAAAATGCCTGCCTGCAGAGCAAGCTTCCAGCTTGTTGGCGTTTGAGATGCTGGAGGTGGTAACGCACATGGACAGGGAGGGAACCAAAGTTGGGTACTCTAGGTAAGGGCTGGAAGCTCGTTGGACTGGAGTCAGGCTGAAGGACAGAAATAAAACAGGACCCTATAACTAAAAACTTCCCTCATTACTCTCTCTCATCTCCAAATCAGGCCAGGCCTTTGCATCGAGGTGAATCTTGGTTCTCCTGCTCTTCCACTGCTGCTTCCCTTAAGTTCCTCTGCCTCCTTTGCTTCACTGCATTCCTCCTCAGCCTGACGCCTGTTTCTTCAGGTGCAGCCTGGAGCTGTTTCCCACCCAGCCTGGGGTTCCTGCTGTTCACAGGAGTGACGGGCTTCCTACCTACCCCGTTTGGGTGTCCAGACTCAGCGTGACCTGCAGGAGCTAAGCATGAGCAACCCCAGGAGGGTTTTTTCTGCAAATTCAACCATTCAGGTCTCTGAAGGTTGTACAAACTAGGACTACTCACAGGCTAAGGGTTTGAAAAAAATTAGACACATGTCGGTGGATATGCTGGAAGCTTCTTACCCAACAAAATGCTGTGCAAATATCATCTGCATGAATACAATCTTTTTCTCAAATCCTGGTAACAGTAATTTCCAAGATCACACAACTTATTTCTTTCAAATGTGGATAAAAGGTACATTCCCTAGCCTTTTCCTTGACAATGGTGGAGCTGTTTTGCCTGATAGAAACAATACAAAATAATCCCAAACAAACCCCTCCAAACCACAAAAATCCCAAAATGAAATCAACTCCCAACAAGACTAAACTAGCCTGGGGTAGGCACCCAGGGAAGATTTCAACTTGCTCACTTTTGGCAGCGCCGTAAGAAAGCGAAGGCAGGATCTTATGCCAGGAAATGCCGGGCAACCTGAACCTGAGGCGGGCTGCCCATTGTGCCCATTGTAGCCGGCCTGGACACTTGGCAGCCCGTTTCGGGTGTGTCGGCTTGGTATGGCAGATAGTCTATATTATGAATTCCTGCTGGCAAGCTTGCACCTGAAAAGCAGCTCCAGTGACTTTTTTTTTAAATGCAAAGCAGCATGAAGTATGTGAGGCATACAACTATGTAAGGCCATTTGGGTAATCACTGTGCAGAGACTTAGTACCCAGTTTCTAAAACAACAGTCTCCTGGGATATTGATTCAGTAGTAATTGAAAAGACAAATCGACTCTTGGGTCTATTAGGAGGGGAAGGGCAAAGCTTCAGCCATGCCATTATATAAACCCATAGTGAGCATCTCTTGAATAGCTGGTAGGTGGTTCCAGTCCCATCTCTCAAAGATGGCAAAGCAGAATTTGAAAAGGTGCAGAAAGGGCCAACAAAGCTGGCTGGAGGTGTGATACAGCTTCTCTGCTACAGAAGATGAACTAAAACTCCACAGTCTGGAAAAAAAGAGGACTGAGAGGAGAAACTGGAGAGGTTATAAAGTCATTAAGTGAATGAAGGTGAATAAGGAGTAATTATTAACACTTTATCATAACACAATTAGGAAGCTTCAGATGGAGTTATCAGATAGCAGGTTTAAAGCAAAGAAGAGAAAGTATTTTTCTCCTATAGCTCATCATTAAACAGTGGGATGCCATAGGATTCTATGAAGACTAAAAGATTAAATTAGTTCAAAAGCACTTAGACTCATGGAAGAAAGACTATCAGGGCTGATGAACACAGAGCTTCAGATACATCCTTTGACTCTAGAAACATCTGTGCTGCTACAAGCCAGAAGAGCAGACCAGGAGGAGCAGCACTGTATGCTGGTCCTAGTCCTTGATTTTTTAATTTTTTTTTCCCTTTTGTATTCTTTCCTAACCTTTTTCAGAGACTACGGGTAGAGTAGCATTACACATGTGGTTGTTCTCTTACTTACACTGCAACAACTGTGGAAGTGCACCAGCTATCATTTGAGGCAACTGGGAAAGCAATGTGGCTGAGACAAAGTTCTCTGGGCTGGAAGTTCATTAACACAGCACCAGAAGAGCTACATCAGGGATCAATTTTTGCTGTTCGTTTTCAACTACAAATAACTGCTTGGAACACCAGTCCTTTCCAGCTAGGTTTGGTGGACTGTGCTTCCTTAGAAAGGTTACAGTCTATAAAACAGCCATAAGCAAGACAAGTACAAAGTATGCTTTGGCTGGATGCTAGTCTTCTCTTTTCATAAAAAGTATGAGATTGGAGTAATGTGCAGCATGTTTTAAGTTATGTTGTAAAGTTGCCTTAAACCCACTTCTTAGGGGAACAATAATTCTTGGGAAGAAGTGCCAGCTAAGAATTAATACTGATAAAACCTACATTTTTCTTCCTGGTGTTTCTCATGGGAAATGTCTAGTTTTGCTATTTTAAATTATTTTTGGAAAATGTGCTACCAGCTGTAGGTGTTTTGGAAATAGATTAAGTGAAGGAGTAGGTGGCAGGCATAAATATAACACAAGAATAGTGAACCCTGTGTCACTGAGCTTGTCATGTGTGATTTGAATACTCCTGAGAAGATAAGCAGTACCTTATGACCTGTTAGTTTTTAAGGCAGCCACCATATTGCAGGAGCAGGTCTCCCAGCTTAAATCAGCTTCAAGGTGGACGAGTGAAGAATGTTCCTGGAAAAAAAAAAGAGAAAAAAAATCTCCAAAGGTATCTTTTCCCTTTAATACACTGCCAAGGGTTTTCTTAAAACAGGAAGAGTTAGTTCACAGGGACTGGAAAGCCGGAGTTTGGGCCTCAGACATAGTAGTAGGAAAGTTAAAACGTGTGAAATTATGCTGCTAATGAGCCTAAGACAATTGGCAAGTCATTATCTCCTGTCAGAGAAGCTGAAAAAGCAGTGTGAGGAAGAAGAGCCTGTACTGCCTGCAGGACAATTTTGGCTGCTAATGAACCTGTATGAATGAAAGAACATCAAATCCGGGCCAGGAGTCCTTCTCGTTTGTTTATTTCTTCCTGTAGGAATTTGTCTGAAGCTGCTTAGTTCACTGCTGTCTGACGCCTTCAGGTTTCATCCAGCATCATCCCACCCTTGAATAAAAGACCTTAAATCTGTTGCCGATGGAAATGGATAGCTTTAGACAACTGCACCTTTCATATGCCCCACGTTCTGCCTCCTCTGCTGTCCACCATTGCTTCGTTGTGAGGTTGCCGATGGCACTGAAGTGACTGCCACGACTGGGTATGGCCTGACACAGCATGGCGCAGCTCCTCGCTTTTACCTCGGCGTTCCCCGCCATCGTTCTTCTCTGCATGGCAGCCTGGGCAATTTCAACTCACCTCCTTGTTTCCCCAGCTGGGGATAACCCAGTGACTTTGTGGTACGAGTATGCTTCCTCCTAGAAAAAAAAAGCTGTATTAAATTTTTTCCCCCTTTTCACTGACAATGTGTGCTCGCAACTTTTGGACTGATGGCATCTGACTGCCAGCTTAGGATTGAGTTTTTCTGTTATTAGCAGCACGTCTGTGCTGGTATTTTGCTCATGACTGCAACTTGTTCATCTCTTTCGTGTCTTAGTCAGCATCAATGGTAGGACATCAGCCTGGACTGTATTCACCTCCTCAGATTTCAGACTAAGCCTTTGATACCAGGCCCCATGCCATGATAAGATTTTCCTCTGGCCTTCAAGACCATACTACCCCAAACTTCATCATCCCATCTCCATCTGCATTTACGCATCATCTTGCCATTGCCCGATACAAGATTTTCTTTCCTTCATGCCATAGACTACTTACTGTCCAAATGCCCTGTGTTCATTTCCCCAAGTCCTAGTAATTTCTGACTGTTTTTCCCATTTCCCTACCTATTTGGGCAATCTGGTATAAAGCATTCCCAATTCTGTTTTTAAGAGGAAGGCAGATCTCTCCCGCAGTTAACATGTTACCTTATTTTAGCACTCCTACACTAACCTATATTAGGTCCACCGTGGAGTGATTAACTGTCACTCCAGCTTCCCTAACAGTTAGAAGATGGCTAGCCTGTATTGCCCAGTGGAGAACAGAAAAGCCATCCAGGACTCCCCATGAGGATGAGGGAGCTCTTTGTAGACAGCGAAGCCTGCTCTGGAATTCTGTCAGCTTTTATATATATACAGGATTAAAATTTTCACTGACCTTTGTCAGACATTTCACCGTTGCTTCCACCCTTGACAGGGCAGAGGAAGCACCCTTACACCCAAGAGACCCAACATTCAATATTCAGTGTGTGGGGGAAGAGTAGAGTCAGCTTTGCTTCCTGAAGCACAAGCTCACAGGGAAAAGCTGTTTATTTCCAGTGACAAAAAGGGAAGAAATCCGCATTTCTCAGAGCTTATGGAAAAAAAAGAAGCTGACAAGGGAGGGAAGAAATTATGGAGATGAAGTAGTCAGCAAAACTTGTTTCCCATCCAAATAAAATACACAGACATAGTGTATTTTTCCTACAAGAACCTGATATGAAAAATGTTATCATTGCTGGGCTATGGGAAAGGAAGCATTTTGCCCTCTCATCTCAGCTTGGTTTCAGCAGATAGGCATAGCTAGAGCTGCCTTGCACAGCTCACAGTAGATGAATTTGCTTATCTTAAAACTGATGTTTTCCAACTGGAGCCTCAATCCTGACCATATGAAGGCACCCGTGTAACCAGAGGAGCAGAGCATCCACAGAGCTGTGATACTAGCTGTGTACCATTGAAGTCAATTGAACTTTGGTTCATATGCTCAGTGCTTCATAAAAAGGGCTAATTTATTAAGGAGGTTCAAAGCAGAGTCCCATGATGGGCTAACTGATTGAAAGACAGCAAGGGGCTGAAGTTTCTGCAGTTTGTGGGTGACACTAAGTTTGTGCTGCCTCACTACAAACATCCAGCTCTGCAAGCAAAGAGCATGAGGCTGGGACTCGAGGTGGGACTTGCAAGCTGAGCTTCAGCAAGCAGCAGGAAGAGGAGTCACACGTGGACATTGGCTTACTAGCCTAGGCACACCACCACTAACAGTGCCAGGGACCACTCCTAGGAGACACAACTTGCTTGTTCTGTTGTTAAACAATTTTGTTCAAATTGCTGAACAGTTACAAAGTATCGTTAAATTGTTAGCATAGCTCTTACCAAAGAGCATCTTCTGAAGAGCTCCTGGCCCAGGGACTGTTCCCAGAAGGCAGCTTGGGTATAGGCACACTCTTTGGTGGGTAGGAGAGGTGAAATATACGGTCACGGGGCACTTAGTGCCAGGGAGTGGGGCTGGGCACAATGAATTTACTTGTATGGACACAGCTACAACTTGTACAGAGGAGAAGGTAACAGAGCTTGATTTGAGTGCTCCTGAACAACCTATATGGGAACCAGCAATGTTTTTAAAAAGGGGCTTTACCAAGCCAAAACAAATGCCTGCAGCGATGCTGTGGATGATACCAAGCCATGAAGCTGCAGGCACTCTTTCCTGCTGCCCTGTCAAAAACTCACATGAGTAAGAAAGCAGCTAGCAGCTGGGGGACTGCCAGCCACCAAAGCAGTACTCACTCCATGCCCGGGAGTTTGGATACCAAGCGCTGGCTTTGTGGAGAATGTACTGAAATCACACATTACAAACCCTGGTTTTAATACAGATTTTTTTTTTTTTTTTTTTTTGCTGTTGAGTTAAAACATCCACGCAGACAATTCTTTTGGGTTGTAAACATTTGCTTCTGGTAGATTAACTTGGTTGTTGCTCTTTTTGTTGTGCTGGTACTTGAGAAACTGAAAGCGGAAATGAGTAGAAAACAAAGGGAAACAGCTGAGCTTGTGTTCACCCTCTGAAGTAAGTAAATCACAAGCACAGAAATAGCACAGATAACATAACTGATGATTATAAGACTACATAGGATCCTTCCAAAATGCAGAATGAAGCAAGCTACTCTTTCAGTCTGCCTGTTGCTTATGCTGTTCTTGTTTAAATGTCGTTGAAATAACAGTGTGCCAAGAAATATAAACTGCAAACACAGCTTTTTAATAAACACAAAGTGAAATAAAACAAGCTAGAACAGATCTGTTGGCTCTTGCAGTTTTTTGTTTGCAAGATGGGGAGGTTGGAGGTGGGGGGCATGCAGGGAGGGGGTTATTTCTTGCACATGTTTGCCTGGTGTTGATTAACAGGGACAATGTTAAAAACTTTCTGTGACTTGTTACAGGCTATAATCTTCAAATTTAGGGCCTTGTACTGCTCTCAACCTAGTCACACAATCCCCATTAAGGAGCATAGAAAGCCCTGAGGAGTTTGTGTAATAGGCTTTAATAGTGTCTAAGAAACAAAAATCTCCTTAATTGTGCCCAAACCATCTTTTCTCACATTCTGCAGAAGGACCTTGGGTACTAATGTATTTTGCAATCATATAATCTGTGTTTCCTTAAGAGTGCTTATGTAAATATGGGCTTAAAACAGATCTAATTAATAGATCTGATCAGCAGGCAAGTCAGATATAACAGCAACTACAGCGTAGAAATGTTAAAAACATCCCAAATGTGAAGAAAGCTGAGTGACACCCTTCTTTCCTCCCAGAATTAGCCATAGGTCCGTCATTTTCCCTGCCACATACTCCACTGTGTTAGTGCCTTGGTTAACAGCAGCATCTCCGAACTCATGTTGCTCAGTTTTACTTCTGTTTTGCTCAGCCAAAATCCCTGTGAACTTCTGAGCTGAAGCCCCTGCTTTAAATCCCAAAGGACTGAGTTTTTCCAATGTGCGGGCAAATGGCTGTGGCTGTGCTGGTTCCCCTTTCCCTAATCACAGATATCATGAGCGTGACCACCCTGTACTGCTGTGGACAGAGGGGCCTCATGGATGGGAAGAAGGGGGCAGCTCAGAGAGCATCTTTCTAAGGAAAAACACAGCCAGCACAAGGCTGGGGGTGATGGGGCTCAGGGAGCACAGCTCTGCTCCCTGCCCCGCACAGCAAGGCAAGGCAAGGCATGGCATGGCACGGCATGGCAGCCCCCAGGGCCACACCACCCCAGCCCCAGCCCCTGCCACTGACTCTCTCCTCCCCTCTGAGCAAGCTCCCACCTGATGTTTTAGAAAATTAATCCTAAGTAGAAAATGATGAAAGCATATTACCTGTAAATTACCTGACTAATCATATTCTCTCTCCTGGGACATATTACGCTTCTGAGCCTGCAACTTAGTCATCCTTGCAGGCAAGCTCTCCTCGTTTCCCAATTTTGTTCATCAGGTTCGTCCAGAATATTTGCTAAGTTCTTTCTTTTCCTCCAAGCTAGCTGTTCAGTCCTGCCAGGTGCTCAGGTCTCCAAGCTCTCTCCGGGAAAGTAATTAAGCACGTGCTTGACTTTAAGCATGTGAAGCTAATGGCAATTAGGAAAAGGGCAGGCTCTACAGTACTGTCTCTTTTTTTTTTTTTCTGGCACTTCCTTAGGTAGATGGGATGAACTGTCCTCTAGAGATGCTTGCCTCTCTCCATTGACTTACAAGGAAATCCTGACAGACTGTACACCAGTAAGAGCAGTCTAAATATACCAGCCAAGACATAGCATGTGCATCCCTTGAGTAGGGTATTTTGACTCACATGGAAGATAAGTCAAATGCTATTTTTAGCATCCTTTATTGATTCCTGTATAATTTCCCTTGCTCTTCCTGTGGAAGTTCCTTCCTTTCCAGTAAAACCAGCATTTGAAGTAGCACATCAATCCCTATTATGTGTCAAACCTGACTTTTTTTCCCAAGCCTCAGCATGATGCGGAAACTCTTAAACACAAAGTCTTCCTGTAATTTAAACACCCAACTGTATGTGTAATTCAAATAAGATGTGGTGAGTACTAATGAAGTTACCCCCAGGCTCAGCAGATAGTACAACTTTCTGGATTATTCGTGGGAGGGTTGATGTAGAGCCACAAAATACTTTGTCTTGCAAGGGAAAAGAAGGAATGGCTCAGTGAAGGCTAAACTCTAAATGACTTTGGCTCTGCTGACTCTGTAATGTCCCTTTTGTGGCTCTGATTGATTCTGCCCTTCCAAAAATTGCAGGAAAAAAGAGGTTATTCACAATTTCATTACACTTGCTCTCAAGCAAGCTGGCTCTCTAGCCCCCTGAAACCTCTTGGGGGAGTTGCTGCTTTTAAAACACTTCCACCACCAAGAAGAACTGATGTTTAAATCAAAGCAAAATAATGGAGGGAGCCTGGCCACTAGTTATGAAAGTCAGATTTAAAGGTGAAAGCTAAGCAGCAAGTGCCAGCACCTACTGTCTCCATAAACAAAGTCAGGCTGTGTGAGATGAAGAGTACACAAGTATTTTCAGCCTCAGCAGTGGTGGATGTTACATCAGAGCTTTCTAGACTAAGATCTGTCTATGTGCATTTATCCATAAAGCACAGAGCGAAGCAAGTGCTATGCAGTTTGCTCATTAACTATTTTTTCCTCATGCATTTAGTATTGGCATGCCAGCCTTTGTCTCAGGATGTAGCAAATGCTATCGATTTTGTGTGGGATGACAGCAGACAGAAAGGACCTTGATAAGTTTTGGATCTTAAGGACAAATAGCAGGAATTGCTTCTACCAAAGGTCTTAGGGACACATTTTTAAGAAGCATCCAGCCCTGTAAAAATGCCAAGGGACACTCAATGGGTATAAAGAAAAAGCTCAGCTGGTTTCTTTGCTTCTACTAAGTATAAAATGTTTGGCCCTAATCTGTTGGAGCTACACACTAAGTTTTTATAGCAGAAATTGAGCAAAAGCATTGAACACAACCTCACTGAAGCACAGAGACCCACCACCTCCTCAAGGTTCACCATCTGCCATGGATTTGCACACCAAAGGGAGATAGATGAGCAGAGGAAGATTTAACTATTTATGCTACATGTGTATAGCAGGGAAGCCAGCTACAGGGCGTGATGCTCTGAATTCATGGCTCTCCCACGCTGGGCAAAATCCTCCCATATACTGCCGTATTTGGGAAATGAAGGGATGAACCAAAGTGATGATGATGCTTGTGACCCTGCCGTGCTTCTCAGCAAATACTACTTGTTGCCGGCTACCAAGGTGAGGGCACCACATGTCCACGCCGAGCTGCTCAGTAAAACAAGGGGCTTCTTCTGGCCTCCCACTGCCCAGGTTTGGTGACACAAGTGTGGAGCCAATACACACCAAAGAAAGGAAAGGGGCCACTTTTTCTTCCTGAGGATTTCATGACAGCCAGCAAAGTATGGGAAAGCTGGGGAAGCTTTTGATTAAAGCTGTTTTCTGTCCAGTTCAGGTGAGCCCTCTGGGAATGCATGAACCCCAAAAGGCTTTGAAGGACGCTTGAAATATTTGGTCGATGGGGACAAACGGATACACTCAGTGTCACAGAAAAGTTTTCTGTCCTTGTACCTAGGTGACCAGTTTGGGTTTTGAATGCCAACACCAGATGCTTAACAAATATTTCATGGGCTGCAATATTTTTATCATTTTCTTCTAAACTATGAATAGTTTTAAATGCTTCATGAAACTCCAGTAAAAGCTGAACTCAACAACTGTTAAGCAGCTTGCTCAAAAATTTAGCTGTCTACCTTGCTTCACAGTTCTGAAATGCTTTAGATGAATGTTCTTGTGCAACACTAGCCCTGGCTTCCACGGTGTGCATTAGGGCTGTTATAAATAAGTTGCAAGTTACATGGGCCTGACATGGTATTTATGAAAAGATCATATTAGCTCCTTTGAAATAGCCACCCAGCAGAAAACCTGGCTCTCTTACAAAGGCATTTATTCGGTGCATCCCCTTTAAAGGTCAGGAAAGAAAACTGAGAAGATGGGTAATTGCAAAACTGGTTCTGGAAATGTGCTCTTATCTGCTGTACAAGAAGGGAATGCCAAGAAGGCAGGGAGGTGAGCTAAAGCAGGCTCGGGGAAGATGTAAATTCCAAGACCCTCACGTAGGCAGATGTTACGAAAAGAATTCCTCCTGCCTTTGCCAGCTCCAAGGAGTGCTGTGCTGTCTCCAGCTGGCAGCAGAGGCATCCAAGGGAGGAGAGAGCCATACACCATTTACGCCACCTACCAATTCTTTGCAAGAGTGGGAACAGGGAAGAAAAAAAATGTATTTTAACATGGTATTTAGGCTACCCTGTTCTGGTATGGACTATCCTTTTAAAACACACATCAACCTTCCTAGTCAGACATGAAATCTGGTCTGGCAGGCATTTCAGTGCCAGACCCTCTTTTCTGTTCACTCCAGCGGATTTAAGGAGATTTTGTGACCAATGTTGCTGTTAATTTCAAATAGACACATGGCCTATCTGGTAAATAACAATTTAAAAAACAACCTAGTGTTCTACTCCCTCTTCCTTAGGATTTGTTCCCTAAGACTGACATTACCCTGTTTTGCCTACTCCAATACTTTCTAACCACATTCTCACCAATCCCCAAGTTATGTCCATGAAGGACTTGCTGCACTTTGTTACATGACGGTGAAGACTGGTGTTTCGCTCTGTAACAGATGGAAGCACCTAAATAACTTTTAGCACATCTCTCCTTCACTTTGTTGGGACTTACAGCCTCTGCTGAGTAGAACATTATTGCACACTTGAAGCACAAGCCTTAATCCTTTCCCTGTGGCTGCACTTGTACCGATGCGTTGAAGGGCTCGGAGTGGCCCATCACCAAGCTCAGTGCAAGCTTTTAAACCAGGATTTCTGGGGCAACTCCAAATCAGGTATGGCAGTGCAGGAAGGAAGGATGGGCAGGACTGATCACCTTGTAAAGTGGAAAGTTTCTTACTCAGGAGGAGGTGCTCTTGTTGCAGGCACTACTTGTTTTCATGAGTAAGCATAAATTACAATTTCTGAGTTTCTGGCACTGGTAAAACTTACTGAGCAGACAGAGAGCCCAGCACAGAGGTGCAGTAAGGCACTGGCTATCACCTGAATCCACCGAGCCTCAGATGGAGTCCAAGGACTCCCAAAGCAGCAAAACTTCTCCTCCATAAAGACCAGATGAAGATGTAGTTCTTTTGAAATCACAAGATGTGTGTAATTCCTCCACATACACCAGCTGTTTCTTCTGGTTTATTCATCTAGAAATAACAAGAAGCAGTGTCAGAGCTGTCTGGAGTTAGGTGACAAGCACCATATGATGGAGGTCCACATTTGTTAACTGTAAAATGAGACAGGCAGCGTGCTAGTGAGACTGCAAAATAAAGGAAAATAAATCATTTGTGGTAGCACCCTAAAGCCCCCACAATTTCACATCTCTCTTATTTACAGTATTGGTGGGTAGGCACTGCTGCATGAATCTGAACTGGTCAAAGAAAGCAGAATTAAACCCCAAAGTACCTGTTTCTGAACTGGGATGGGCTGTGCCACCCAAGAGCAGTGCCTGCCCTGTGCTCCGCTGGTTGGTGGGTGCAGGGCTGAGCCAGGGCAGAGGTGCCCGGAGTCCGGCCCCGGAGGGGAGAGCCATGGGCTCCACTGCCGGCATCGCCCCCGCCCTGCCGCAACCTTGGGAAGCCTCGGTGTCCCCACCGCCGTTATTCCTTTTATTGCCCTCACAAAGACGTTAATTGCTTCATGCTTCCAAGGGCTGCTCTTTTAATAAGCTGCGGCTTCATCCACTCAGCCGGCTGGAAACGCTGGGTTTCGCTGGTGTTTGCGCCAGTGCAGTGGGAGAAGAGAGCCAGCCACAAATCAAGCAGCAAAACATGTAAGCGCTGAATGGTCTGGGGTATACAGCCGTCTCCTGCCAAGTGAATGAAACATTAACATTCTGCTCTCCATCCAATGTCCGCAATTGTTAGAGTAAGAATAAAATATGAACTTAAAGCATTTGCACAACAGCCATCAGGCCATAATGAGATTTCTATCCTGTGGTTTCTTGGATATTTTAGACTGTCAGGCTCAACAGTTCACAGCATATGGTTTAGATTTATATTTTACGCATATCAGACTCAGGGCATGCATCTGGAAGATTGCATTTATAGTGGATAAAGGTGGGCCATTGTGGAAAAATCTTCAGTGTCTCAAATCTGAGCTTGCTTCTATTCTATTCTATTCTATTCTATTCTATTCTATTCTATTCTATTCTATTCTATTCTATTCTATTCTATTCTATTCATGCTTTTTTTTTATCTACCTGTATCTCACAAAAGCATGCATGTATGATCATACCTCATTTCTCTTGCTGGAAAGGTTACAGTAATTGCTAAATTAGAAACCTTCTCTCTTCAGTGTTCCTAAACTAACCCACAGGAAAAAATACTAGAATTAAACATAAGGAAACCAAAATGCTGGGATACTGGCTACTTCAAATACATGTGCCAGAAAATGTTTATTTGTGGATAAAAAGCCAAATACTCCTATTCACCCCTCTGCACCTGGCATAATAATGTAGCCGTCACTTCCAGTAACTATATATATAGATTTGAAAAGCAGAGCTCTACAGTAAACTACCTGCCCCATCTAACAAATTGTGAATAACAAAGAGGAAGCTGACACACAGGGAATCCTTCTCCCCGCTTAACTTTGGGCTTCTGCAGGAGCAGAGGCTGATGCTTCGCTGTAGCACGAATCTTGTAATGCAGTGACAACACAACATTCATCCCTCCGGCTGTGCCGGTGGTGGTGTGTCTGTGTTGTTTCAAGACAAATGCACAGCTCTTGAGACACAGGTCTGAGATCCACCAAGTGGGCACTAGCAACTGCTGTGGTAGATCCTGACATCCTCCTTGCACTCGCTTTCCTTCTTTTATGAGTTACACTCTTTGGGGAAAGATAAGACGGAGGGAAGATACGCAGCTTGTGCTGCTCAGAAGAGTCTCCCCACGGTTATATCTGGAGCTCCTTGTGGAGCTATGTGATGAGGAGGAGCACTAGCACTCATTTTAGTACAGCTAGTAACTATCATTTTACTCTTTTAGGTTTTTAATTTACAAGTGGTGGACATGCACAGTTCTCTCAGTGGCTGTGCACATCACTATCTATATCCAGAAAGGGAGACCAGATCCTTAATTCACTTATGAAGGGGCTTTGAAAATGCATGTATTTGATGCTGTTGAGAAGTGGGAGCCATGGTAGGGATGCAAGGAAAGTAATATGAGCCTGGAGAAGAGCTTTCAGCTGTCTAGGAGATTAGAGAAAACTGAATATTTGGGTATGTGTATGAGCTGGGTAAGAAGCTGTGCAGAAAGTCTGCATGATTTAGACACTGCCAGCATCTGAGGATGTGAAGGAAGAGCATAGCATGTCAGAGGTGATAGATATGCTGTAGGTGTATGAGAGAAGACTAATGGTGGTGGTGTGTGTGGCAAGCAAGGGAGCAGGTACCAAGGGCGACTTTGGGAGAATTGATATCACACGTTGCTGAGGAACATGTTTGTTCAGAAACAATTAAATGAGAGTGCAGAGCAGCTGCCCCCTGTAGATTAGCTTGCTGTTTATAGAAACCTCTCACACACCTTTTAAACCTTCTTCTTTCAGCCTTGTCCTTCTCTTCAGTGAGTATAATTGACTTGATCAGTATTTTTCAAGGCCACTAACCCCAAGAGAGCATCACTGGGGAGGATAACCGAGAACCACCTGGAGGCTGGCTGAGGAGGACGCCTGCGCTTTGTACCACCTCCGCTCTGAGGGAGCATCCAGTGAGTCACACCAACACGTCAGTGAAAGCGAGCCTTAGTCAAGAAGGCAGCAGCCGTTTTAATTCAGAGGTTGCTTATGCCTGTGGCATGAGCAGGTTGAGTGTCTTTGGCCTGAGGCCCCTTCCTTTGCTTATTCTTGGTGTCTTGTATCTACTGTAAAGTGTCTGGTGGTGGCTATCTCTTGACTAGGTTGCATTTTTTACTGCGTGCCTTTGTAATATTTTTTTAGGAAATAGATTCTGAGTGTTATTGTTCCCTGTGAGGATTTGGGGACTTTTATGTTTGTTTTTTGTTCTGGGAACAACCTTTCTGGCATCAGTGAACAAACCACACAGGCTTAAGACAAACTCTAATGCAAAGCAGCAGGCTTATTCCAGGAAAGACTTTGCTTGACATACTGTTGATAGGCAACCTCTGAGGAGACAGTAACAGCTGTCCTCTTTGACTCGAATGCCTAGAATATTTAAAAACCTAAGTAAATTGCTTTCTCTTGAGAGGTGCTGGACAGACAAAGTCCCTTCATTTGTCAAAAGGTGCTAAATATAGATCTCAGGGCCTGCACCGAGGACTCCAAATTTGAAAGCGCTGGCTGATATTCTTGCTGTCTCACTGGGTCAGTTCGTGGTGGCCATGACATAAACTGGGACACAAACCACCGTCTGCTGATCTCAGTCCATGATGTGTCTGTTTTTATAGGCACGTGTAACTCAGAGCAGAATTTGGGCCATGGGGTGGTGTGGGAAAGTGCAGGCCCAGACATGTTAAGAGCTGACCACAGATCATGCTTGTACATAATGAGTGATTTGAGTTGATCAGCTAACCGTCTCTCATTGAGGGTTAACTCAAATTACCTTGGGCTAAAAGCATGCACATGGGTAATTACCATGAATTCTGTGGAGCACTGACTACTTTGTGTGCCTGAAATCCTCTCTTCTCCTCTGGTCTGTTGCTAAAGTGCACGCCATGGATCAAGGCCAGATTCTGGCTCTACTGATCTTTGGGCAGCTCCAGTGTGAAAGGCCACATGAATAAGAATATTAGTCTGTCCCCTCCTAAATACCTCTCACTGCCACTGAGATTTGGTTACATACAGTTACCAAGATTTCTCACTATTTGTCGTGCTGTGCACTTTCAGGAAAAGCTTTATTTGCACAAACCCATTAGCTGAATCTGAGGTCTTCACCTTGCAGCCTTTAATTGGACAAAATGCTGTTTTGCTTAAAAAGTGCTGCAGCCAAATGAGTCTTGTTTATCCCCAAGCATGACTTTGAGAGGAGTAACAGAAAGTCCACCTCTGGTCTTAGGCAAGCTTAGGCTGGCTCAGCAGCCAGGACTTTGGTAGGATCTGTGTGAAGTAAGCTGTTAATCCATATGAATAACACATTGATACTTCAGCAAAAAAACCCCAAACATCAGGAAAGTTTTGTTTCCTCTGTTTCTCTTTTCTATCCCCACTGTAAAGTGCTATCGAATATAATATGATCAGTATTTGCTTCTTAGCAGGAAGCACTTGTGTGGCCAGGCAGGTTTATATTTAGAATGGGAGTGGTTTAAGATGAGGGCTGGGAGTTGTCATCAAACATTGCCATTACTTCTTTAATGGAATATACAGCTTTCCTTCTTCTTTAAATAGCAGAATGGCCCTGTATAACCAATTATTAAAGCTTGCAAGCCTTCCTCAGGCCCATAGATGGCATATTCCAACTATCTGTGTTCTTTGAAACCAGCAGTGAGATGGAGAGCAGAGCAACCTAAAAAGCAAGATTAAAACCAAAATGTTTCTTCACAGGCACAAGGGAATGGGAATTTTTTTCCCTGAAATTCAAAGGCAGAGAAGTGAGGAGCTCAGAGGAGACTCAGGTCTCAGGAATCCCACAATGGATTCTCACCAGTTACCCCTTGTCTAACAATAGACAAAAAAAGCAATGGGATGGCACAAAGCATTTGTGTTTTCTTGAAAACAAAAGCAGACTGGAAAATGAGGCACAAAAGGTAATACAGATGGGAATTACAAAAAAGCACACCACCGATGAATCCTAGAAGAACCACAGACTCTTCCATGCTAGCTTTTCAGTGGCCTCAGTGCTACAACAGTCCTTGTCACACTGGCTAAGCTGTTGAAGGCTGATCAAGTGTTACACTGGTGAGCGGCCTTCCTGGACAAGAAAGGCAACAGAACAAAGGAAAAGAACCAGAGCTCAAGTCTGTTCTCGGAGAGATAGCAGTTAAAAAGCCTGTAGAGGATAAAAGATGGGCAAGATGAAGTAGGATCCAGCTGGCCCTTCTGGGCCTTTGGTCTTGAGCTTCCTACACCAAAGTCTAATCCAAGAGTTTCTGTGAAAATAAATTTTTTCCTCTCCAGTCTCAAATTCATGCAAATTATGCATGCAGAATCTCTATAAAGCATAAGGGAGCTGGGGACAAATAGTGAAATCATTTGGGAGTTAGTTATGGATGGGCAGGCTGGTTTGTGTGAAGAGAATAAAAAGATCTTATGTTCTCAGAGTATTTTACAAGCAGACCTAATTATTGGCCTGCTCTGACCATCAGTGCTGTGTTCTGGTACTGAAAGGCTCACATGGAAACCCAGGGAACAAACTAACCCAGGGAGGATGTTCAGAGCTTTTCTGATTACCTATGTGCCCACCACAGAAGCCAAGGTCGTTCCTAGCTCAGCAAAATTGATGCTCAGAGTTGTTACATATTTCACTGTGCAGTAAGAAGGAATAATGCTGCTTGACATCACTGGTGGAGCAGTTTTCAATGTCTTCAGGTAC
Source organism: Elanus axillaris (assembly GCA_026212715.1). NCBI lineage: Eukaryota > Metazoa > Chordata > Aves > Accipitriformes > Accipitridae > Elanus > Elanus axillaris. Next base: position 10,873,138 of record JANZLQ010000050.1, on the reverse strand, counting down.
ACCTCTGTAGCCACAACAGCATCTGTGGCACGACATGATCCCCAGTGCCCAGGCCAAGTGGCACAAAGAAGGGCTCATCCATGCTGCTCATGGTAGCCACCCCCAGTGCAGCCTGATGACGCCTGCCCTGCAAAGTATGTGGCACCCCAAAAATATCTTTATTTTTCATTTCGGCACATCTGAAATGGATGTATTGCAGCTAGAATGGGGTTTTAATAGCAGGATGCTGAAGTTAATGCATTGTATGCTCTAACATGTGGCATGAGGAACAGCCTGAGAGCGCAAAATGCTGTGGCAGTGAGTGGGACTGAAATCTAGTGCAGTCCCAGTGTTGTTCTTTAGAACATGAATCCTTTAGTCCTTTAGCAGATGAGGACCAGACATTGTTCTAGGGGAAATCAGAGAGCTTATTCCAAAGGGGACCCTTGGGGCTCAGTATCCCCTGTGCAGTGTGGGTGATTAAAGGACTATAACCCAGCAGCCAACCAGGCAACAAATTTATCTAGCATTTTAAATGTACTCTGACCACTTGCTGGTTCATAGGTTAGCTAGGCCAAAGTCAAATAACCCTTTGGCTCCATCCTTGTGAGGTAAATACTGCAGAGATCTGCCCATATGCTTTTCCTATAAGGAACAAACTATGCTATTGGAGAGCTCAGCAGCATGTCATTTTAGTAAACATGTGCTATGCTGATGAGTCAACCTTTATTGAGGTTTGTCACACTTTTTTGTGGATTTTGGCACCTTCTGCACTGTAAACAAAAGAAAGACTTGCGTTTTATACAGCAAAGTTTGCTGTTGCAGGGTGAAAGGTACCTTTGTAATCTAAACTGCAATCCATCTGGAGATCTGCAGCAAAGCTCACCCAAACCTAATAAAATAAACAGTGGATGGAGAGAGTTTATATTGGAAATTATATCAATAACAGCATTAGCAAAGCAGACCGCATGCAAGGGTGCTGAGAATTCATCAGAAATTTTTCTGATGATCCTCAAATAACAAAGACTTATTCTTCTTTGTTTTTGTAACACATGAGATGGTGAATTTTCCAGTGTCCTTGAAGCCTGCCAAGAATGGGAAAAAGGAAAGGAAAATTAAGGGAAAAGAGGGGAATGTAGTGCAAATACGGGATGACAGAGGGCAGAGAAATATGGAATGAACTTTGATGTGGAGCAGATGTACCCATGCATTCCACAGGCAAAACCGATACCGAGGCTGCTCCGAAAACAACAAGGAGGGAAAACGTCTCCTGTCTCCCTTAATTTTAACACAGAACCATTTCAGAAATTAGGATGGGTAGCAGAAACGTTTCTAATAAAACCCCAGACTTTTCCCATTGAAGAAGGGGAGGAAAAAGCAGGCAGAGAGAGAATTACACTCTCAGGTACACAGCAGCGCTTTTCCAAATTACTTCTGGATTCAAACACTTTGCCAAGTGCCCTATGTTACCCTCAATCTGGGGATATTTGCTCTGTCTCCTAGCGATAAAGCTAGAAAGTTATATTTAACATGTTGTATAAAAGTGTTCAGTTGACATAATATGCAAATAAGGAAATGTATCTATTTTTTAATATATTGCAATAGCAGAAAATAAAAGACAGGCATAAGCAATGGAAAATTACATTATTAGTTCAAATATTTTCTCTTCTTCTAATAACATTACAGAAGATCCTTTCAAGCTGTTAACAGTTTTCAGAAAGGGATGGGGGGAAGGGACATCCACAGATTATTTGGTATCAGCACTGAATCCAAACCCATGTGGAAAGCCTGTGATGTTAACCTTTCTGTTAATTCAGTCTGGGCAGAAATTGGAGTGTGGTTCTGGCCTTACAAGAAATTAATGGCAGAAGCTACACTGACTCCAACAGAACTGGTGTTTAACCCTTTGCATGGTTCTGCTTTATTAGAAACATCTGTTAAAGACACAAATTGCTGACAAGGAGATGAGAGGATTTTCCTTGTTATTTTGCATCTAGAAGTATATTGAAATGTATACATAAATGTGTTAAAACATATGCACTTATTTGGTGTAGGAGTATATGTACATATACACATATATGTAAAGATATGATGCTTTGAGATGCCTTTTTCCATGAGTCAAAATGAGTATATTTTAAAACTTTCAAAACTTTTTAATAAGAGGAAAAAAGTGCATTGAATTAGATCAATAGAAAAACTAACAAAGAATCCCAAACTATGCAGCATCAGGGTGTTGTGGTTTTTTTTTTAAACAGAAATGACTTTTTCAGAGAGTTGTGTATCATACATTATTCCTTTTCTGCCATTTATATGGTTGGAAGTTAGAAGTGTTTGCAATATTTTAAATGAAAATACTCTTCCCTTTCTTTAGCCTAGTCAGTTCAATAGGAAGAAATTACATGTTCCAGCAATAGAGCAATTTAATGTAAATTTTCTGCATGATTTAATCATTTCTGTTGGATGTGTTAAGTAACACTTAAAATAAAAATCAAAACATGAGAGCAATATGAATGAGAATAGCTACTGAGGACACATACAGGTATCAAAAATGTTCCCTACAGCATCTGGGGCACCAACACAACGTGCTGTTACCTTTCCATGCCAGCCCTGGTGCACAAGGAGTCATGCAGGACCAGAGGTTTTGCAAGCAAGATATCTTGGCCAGGCTGGGCTCACGCAAGAGGATGTTTGGTGAATCAAGCAGCCAAGGACAAGGAATGGTTTGAGAAGGGCTACAAGCGCTCCCGTACTCACATACAACCCAAAGCGCTCAGCACCTTCAGAAACTTCCTCTCATAGGGAGCGGTGGCATCTCCTCCACTTTCATCTGAAACTACCGATGGTGCCTACAGCCAGGAAAAGAAGCATGGGACCTTGCACTAGCTACACTGCGGTGGTACCCCAAAGCCCCAGAGAACTGGCTCAGAGTACCTGGTTCTCTGAGGGCATGAGCAGCTGGTGGCATTTCTTCTCTCAGCTGTTATTAGCACCAGCTCCTGGAAACCAGGAGAGGAGCTATGGGTGAATCTGCACAGATGTGGCTGAAAAGACCCCCTTATTGATCCAGTGGGAGACGTCACGCTGGGACAGGGGGCTGTAATGGAGGTGTCCCCAGCAGAGCTGTGGGAGAGGTCCCCACAGAAGCCCCAGAGCCACCTACTCGGCAGGAGGTCTGAAGAAAACAGTGAATTAATACAATCCTTTCTGGTTCAGGACCCATGAGTCTTGCTGAACGAGTGCTCAGAGGCCCACCAGGCCTTCACAGCCTGCCCCAGCCAATACTGCCTGTAGAGGAGCCCGTGGGGTAGGCGGGATTACGTCTGAGAACATCAGTTAAGATTTAAGCTGAAATAAAACCTGCCCCATGGCAGCAAGCAAAGGCTGATGTTTTATTTTGCATGTGCTGGGGTGTACGCAGAAAGAGGGTCTTTGGAGTCCCCAGTGCCTGAATGAAATTGACTGAAGTGCAAAAAAAAAAGTCAGGTATTAAAAAAAAAAACCCTGAAAGCAAGTTAATTGCTGCCAGATGTTTTAAAATTACCTTCAGAAATGAATCATCAAATCCTGCACAAGCAAGACACAATAGCAGAAGCAAGAAGAGTCAGGGATATTTATGAAGAATGCTGGGGACGGCACCCCTTCTTTCAGCAGGGGCATAAAAGACTTCGCAGCCAACAGCATCCAAAAATCTGTGTTTTGGATGGTGGTTTGCTATAGCCTTTCAGACTGGCAGCCGGTTAAGCAGAAAGGATTGTCATGCTAATTACAAATGAACACAGCCATGACAAGTGTGGTTGGCCACAAGTTTTTCAGGCCTTAATTAAACATGATAAGACACACAAAACCTTAGTTTATTGAACCGACAGCATGAGGCCACTGCCTGTCACTCATCTTTGCATGTGGTCTCATAATAAACAGAAAGGTAAACTTAGAGCCTTATTTCCCTTTGACTGATTTAGTACATGGAATATTTGGGTTCATTTAACTTTATTTCAAAATCAGAATTTTCTTATTAGGTCACTCTGCATATTTATATTTTTTAAATTCTAAAAAAAAAGAAAAAAAAAGGAAAAAAAAAAAGACATCTGCATTGCACTTTAAACTGTTACAGACAAACCACTGCAGAGACCTGGGTCCAATGCCTGCAAGCCCTCCTCTACATTCTGCCCTTCAGAACAGATCCCAGGCTCAGGTACCAGAGTGCTCCACGGTGTCTTGAGTCACACAGTCAGCGTAAAGAACTGAACTGCCCAACAACATGTATAAAAAAAGCCCTAGGCAGCCTTCAACTTCCTAAATACGATGTTTGAGGGACAGTGCCCCTGCTCATGGCATACTCAAGGCTGAACTGAGTACTGGAGAGTAGTCTTAAATTGCTTTTGGACAGTGGATGTTAACGGGACTATTTTTCAAGCAAACTGCACTCACTGTGAATGAGCAGTTTAAAACACAATCCATATCAGCAGGTACCATACTGACTGACAGAATTACACACAGTATGTAAATTATTGAACAGAGTATTGAAGGAAATGAAAGAAAAAATATGGCCACAGGAAAAACATAAAGTATAGATTTTCAATAACATTCACACAACCAGTTTTGTGAGTTTTTTTGTTGTTGTTTTGGGGGGGGGGTTGTTTTTTAAATGAAAATCTGTATCTATGCATTCTTCAGCTTAAAAGGCAAGCAGAAAACAGAAGGCAAGACAGCTGAATGTGGTTCCTATACAGGGATCAATGTGGTTGGAGCACAGCTAGTTCTTCCATGCCAAAGCGGGGCTGAAGAGGTAATCTGTCTCCCTCTGGGGTAGATGTTTGTAATTAAGACATGATTCCTCATCAGCCCCTAGCAAAAATAAAAGGTACTTTGTTCTCTGTGGTTCCAACAGGCAGTTGAGGAAAGGATTAAAGAGATTAAACTGAGCTGAACTGCTGGATTAATTGTTTCTGAGGATTGGACCATGCACTAGCCTACCTTGGAGCTCAGCAGCAAGTCTCTCCCGGGCAGTGGGGACCTCCCTGAGCATGTGCGCACCACGGAGGGGAAGGGGAAAGGGAGTGCAGGCAACACACAATGTTTCCAAGCCCATGCTCTTTGCCTTCACCTCACTCTTCTCCTTCAGCATCACGCCAAAGTTGGTGTGAGGCTTGTTCCTGCTACTGCACTTGCATGTTGGCATGGTGCAGCAGCACCACTGGAAGATGGAGCACACAGAGCTGCGGAGACAGGATGAACAGAGTAGAGGGGCTGTGCCAAGGACTTTTCTTGCACTCACAGGTCCAGCTCTCTACCATTTTGTCCACTTTAGAGTCACTTCCACTGATACAGGTTAAATACAAGATATTCCAGGTGTGGTTTTGTAGCACACTGCTTCTCTTATAATAATGTGAATGACCAGCTATTGCAAACGATGAAGTTAAAAATGTAGAGCCTGGTTCTGTCAGGCAATATTGTCCCAAAAGCTCAGAAAGTAGTTTGTTGCTCCACCTGTCAATTTAGTCTTTGCTTGGGGCAGGGGAGGGGGAAGAGCTTCCTAAACTGTTTGCAGCCTAGAACTGTGTTTAAGTAACTTGCATTTCTGTAGAATATTTTAAGCAGAAGAAATTTGTTGTAAATGTCTTTATGACAAAGCTATAACTTATTTTTAAGAAAAGCTGAGACCGTGGACCAGCTTCTCTTTTAATGGCTTCAAATTTATTAAGATAGGTTATGTTGGGGTCTAAATTCGTTGATGAGGTCTGTATCACTTTGCAAAGGATCCTTACATCTGACATGTAAAGGTACATTCAGGACATGCGCATCAGACTGTATTCACAGCTATACTGCTGGCATCTGCCCAGTCCTGAGTATAGTCATTTCTGATGAGGCTGACAGGTGACCAAGCTCTGCAGGACTTGCCCCCCTGGTTGGCTAATGATACTTCTGGTGTTTTACAAAAGCCACATCCTGCAGGGGAGGAGACTCCTGATGTCTAGAAGGTGCTCTGTCTGCATGGGCAAAAGGTCCAGCCTGGGAGGAGCTTGGGCCTTGGCACTGTGTGCCCACACCAGGGATGAGGTGCCTTTGTTTTGGGCAGCCCTAGCCCAATCACCACCCAGAGAGCAGCCCAACACCCTCTTTTTGGCAGTCTGATGAAGCTGGCATTACATCCTCCCACTGAGCAAGGGAGCAAAACCAGACATCAATTTTCCCTCCCCAGCTTTTAGCGTTTCATGTTTTTCTGTCACCAGATACCTCTCTGCACCTTCCCCTGACCCTCACCAGGAGGATACAGGTTTCAGGCTCGCAGCCCGCAGGTTGCCTCTGGCTCCCAAGCAAAGGCAGGCGGCTCTCAGCTCCTCACCCAGCCCTTCACACCCGCTCCCCATCCTGGCACGAAGCGCTGCGTGCACTCGTTTGGCCTGGGCATTCGTGGTCCCTTGTGGTGGAGCGAAGGGCAGCAACTCAGCCTTCTTGTCCCAAGGAGGAGGACTTCTGCTCCGGGGAGACTTAAGCTGAATGACTCAGTAAAACCTCCAAGTGAGAGAAGCCCACTGCATTACCTGGTTTAGCAGAAGAACTGATATAAGACAAAAACAAGAGGTCCCTGAAGATTAAGGGACACCAAACTCTCTAGAGGTATTAAGGCTGATTCCAGGTTTATCCCTAGGCCTCACCCTCCAGCAGCCTGTTGATATGCCTGAGACTAATCAAAGAAAAGTCAGCTCCATTACGATCCATTTTCAGACATGCATAGCGATACCCCGATGGTCAACAGCCTCCACATCTTTCTATTTCCCCACACTTGTATTAACAGGGCCCGTGACTGTGTCATGTGTTTTCCAACTAAGTTTCTGTTATATCAAATACATCATGCCAGAAACAACCACTTGAGCAGCCTTTGCCTCCCTGTTTTGCTGCAGGCAGTGTGCCTGGGAGCATTCCCTCTGGAGCCAAAGGCTTTGACCTTCTCCCATCAGCAGCCAGCATTAAAGTGTTTGCGTCTCTGCAGCAATTGTGCACCAGGAGGAAAGGAGGAATGAAAACCTCCTGTAACTGAGCTTGCTCCTGCCCCTTTGATAAGTGATTTAATCTTTCTGACACAAATCCTCCCTCTTGCAAAGAAAACTTTTTCTTTTTTAAACAGTTCTATGCTGTTAAAAGCAGCATTTGAAAGCAGAGGCTATGGATGCACAGCTGGACTTCCCCTTAATTGTTCAGAGCTTACTTCATGGCTCATCTATGCTTGGACAGTCTCCTGCCTTCACAGGCACTCTGGAGAGCCAGGACTGATAGCAAAAGCAAGGGCAAAACTTTGTATTGCTACAGTGCACAGAAATATTTCATTTTGCCTGTCTGAACAGCTCTCTTGATGTCAATGGGATGGGAAACCAGAGCACAATTAAATACAAGCTTACATGTTGGCAGGACTTCGGCCTTAAGCAAACAATGGGTTGTTCCATCTAGAAGGAATTATTTGTGTCAGTCTTTCAGGGAAAGCAGGCAGAATTGAGCAATGGTTCAATACAAGATAAAGTTTTTGTGCAGTGAGACACAAGCCTTTATTAGCACAGTTATTAACTGGGAAAGTGATAAAGATCACAGAGGTTTTCAAGATTCAGGATTGACTACATTTCTACACATCCTGCACAGCAAGCCTTTTGACAGGTTAATTAGCATGAAGATGTCTGCACAAACAAGAGAATATTGATAAAATGAAGACTTTCTCTATCCAAGAAGTGGAATTCATTCTTTCTCTTTTGGATCATTTTCCTGTCTGTCAGATGTGGAGGCCCCTGTGCATAGGTCCTGTTGATCCTTTCATTATCATCTAGGTTTATTTTGCCCTCCAGATTCTCCTCTTCCACTGGTTGCTTCTCTCCCAGTCTCTGCAAGGGGTACAGTATATAAGGGTAGAAAGAATTCCCACCAGCACTGGTTGATCAAAATGCTTTTTCAATATAAGCAACCTAAAGGAAGGACCATGGGAAAACTTTTTTTTTTTTTTCAAAGATATGTATAAGTCAAATGGATTCACTTCCCATAGGGATTCTCCCACTGTTTGGAGTTTGAAGATTGTCACAGACTTTGGTGCCAACACAACCATTTGCAAACTTAATTTCTTGAGAAGCTTTCCTGCTCTAGAACTGTGGCCTAATGCTTCTATAAACTACCTTATTACACAGTGTAGAGGAAGTACAAAAGATGATAGAAGCACATAATGTTTGATACAAACCTCCTTTCTTTCAAATATCTACTGTTTACTCAGTTAAACGGCCCCAGTTTTTCTGGAAGAGAGACAAGTTATAAAGGAGATCTATAGCCAAGCAAAGGGAAAAGGTCTGCAACAAAATTCTTTTTCTCAGCCCTGCAATGAACACATGTAACACTAAGGAGATGATACCAGACAGTAAAGAGCAGCTCTGCCAAAAAAAACCACCAGGGAGACAGACAACATGACTTCCACCTGTTCAGTGCCTTCACCAAGCCTTGAGAGGGTTGTAAAGACAGCAAAGATTTTTCACAAGACAGCAGAACAGGGTCCCTTTTGCTTTAACCTAGGAGAATTGTTGCTCTCCTGACAACAGTAAATCAAGAATAGAAAAGAACAATCAGAAGGGGCATTCCTGCAAGCTTTGCCATCTCATCAAACCTTCAAGCAAAGACGGCCACTATCACTGCCCAAATTTTTCATGGGATATAGCTGAGGACACCTGATAGCCTCCTGCTACTTTGAGGTCACCAGCCTTTAATCATCATCAGCCACATCTAGACCTGTTCTGAGGGCTAATCTCCAACTCCTTGAGAGGTCCATGTTGTCCAGTTAACCCATTTTGAACTTCATCCCTTGTAGGCCAGTAGAAGCCTTGCTTTTGCAGAAAAAGCTCTTAACTGTTCTTTCCTTTTATGGATCTTTTTCTTGTCCCTCAGGTGCAGAGGACCCTGTGCATGGCTCCTGCTAGCCCTTTATTATAGTCTGGGTTTATTCAGCTCTCCATATGCTCCCATTGCACTGCATATTGTTCAGCTGTTTCCCAGTAGCAACTCTATTTTCTTATTTACGTCAGGTGTGCTTTGTGGTTCAAAATGCCTTGTTTTCTGTGTACACAATATGAGAATCAAACAGCATGAATATAATATCATCAGCAGTTAGACTACAGCATCCAAGGCATGATTAAGAGATATCCCTAGGCTAAGACACTGGTTGGCAAAGGCTGAGTTCAGTGAACCTCAATCTTATATACTAAGCAAAACTGCATTGTCCGTGTGCCACTGGAAGCCTAATTATGCATCTCCTATGCCTTTGTCACAGTAAGAACCTTACCTCGAGATTACAGGCAAGAACTCAAATGAAGAGGCTTAGCGACTTCTAGGCCAGTGATGTTCAACCAATATCTCCATGGGGTGTTTGCAGCCTCACAAGGGGCTCCTTGGGAAGCAGCACACTCCAGGCTGCCCTCCTTCAGGAGGGCCTTGAGACCAGGCTGCCTTTCTGAGCAGCTGTCCTGGCCATGAGTGTGAGTAGTCATTCCAGCAAGCTTAGATTGTTACTGCCTTTACTGCTCATACCTGGTTTAAAATCTTTTTCTTTAAAAGGGATACTGGAAGTTTCTTCACCCAGCTGTCACCAGTTAATTACACTTAGGTAAGTTATTTAAACATTGATTGGCATTATGTTAACAACACAAGCCATCTGCTTATTTATCAGTATGTCTCATTAAAAGCAAATAATTATTTCCAAGAGTGTATTGCAGTCATTTACATACAAGATGTGTTAATCCTAGCAGAGAGAGCTCATATGGACCAGAGACAGGAGTCGTCTGGAAGCCACACTGCGCCTGAGTAGAGTAACTGGGTTACACAGCAAGCATACACTTATCAGCAAGGATGCATTTGCTTCTCTGCTCAGGTGCCAGGGCAAAAGGCCTCACACACATCTGCCTCAGTTGCTGCAATAAGCTTTCCTGGTTTGCTTAGTGAATTTTGCCACATGTATGCTGTTCTTGATGGCTACCTGGCAGAGAAGCATCTAAATAGCTCTGAAGGCAAACTGTGTCCCTTAAATGCCATTCTCATTGCTCTGCCTTGAAAGGATTCAGCTAACTGAACTAGTACCTTAAGTAAGCCCGTGATACTGCAGCTAAGCAATGTTTGCCCTGAATAGCTGGAGTTTATAGTTAGAAAAGCAGTGCCTTTTCTGTGAATTCATAGCTAAGCCAATGTCCTGGGCCCAGGGAATTAGTGTCCTGCTCTGCAGAAGTCCATGTGCACTATGCACTCTAGGAGCAAAGCTATGGACAAGCATGGAGACCTTCTGTTACAGTTTCCATCTTATTCGGATACCAAATTTTTGCTATGAACACTGTAGGTAGCCTTAGTGTGGCAATTTGAGAGCAGACAGTCTGAACAGCTTATCACAGCCTTGGCATTAGTTGCCAGAGCTGGGACATTGGGGTGAGTCACTTCTTGCAGGAGGCCTGAATACAGGGCAATAGCCAAGGACTTTGAAAAAGCCTGAATTTCCCCATATGCCTTCACCCCTGCTTTTGTACATCCAAATATGTTACTGATGGCAGGGCAGTTTTACAGTGTAGATTAACTCAGAGATGTGAGTAACTGAAACCTGAGATGATCCTGGCTTCTCAGCTAACACCACACAGCAGCAAGAGCACCCCAGCTCCTCTAAGAATGTAGAAAAGGTATATCTGTGAATCCCAAAATTAATTAAAAATAACAGAACAGAAATTAGTAATAAATTATTTTACAGCATTACCACAACCTGGGATTTAAGATAGGGTACTAATATTATCAAATATTACGAAAGACTAGCTCCCACTGCCTAAAAGTCTGGTTTAGGAACAGTGACTACTGTTAACTGAAAAAATGGTAATTGCTGTTAACATCTGACATACACTCCTCCTCTGAGCTTTCCTCTCAGTCCAACTTTTTTGAGGAGATGAAACAAATTCTGTCAACTTAACTTTGGCCCTTCGGGGCCACTTACCTACCACAGAGTACCTTGATCCAGGGCATCCCTTGGGTGCCATTTTGAAGCAGAGCTGCCCACTTCTCTCTTTCCCCTATATGGTCTTTGAAGGAGGTGGAGTGTCGTGGCTGCTTCTCCAGGCACTCCTCTGCAGGGATTTAACTTCACAGCTGTATGTCACCAGTGAGGAATTCCCCCCCACCATTACCCTATAAGGATTAATAGCAATCAAAGGGTATTCAAAGTTAGTGGTGAGTCTGTGGCCTTTGGAAACCTCTTAGTGCAGAGACTGTTCAGATGGTGGGAGAGATTTCATATTTTGGCCTTTGTATCAGAGAAAGATCATCACAGTTTGAGGAAGCAGGTTAACTTGATTCCACCAGCCTTATCACCAGTAACAGATAATAGACCAGTCTGTGGATGCTGTAGAAATTATGCCTGCTTATGTCGTCAGCATCTCTTCTTGTCAATTCAGAAGTAAGTCTTCCATAATACTGTGGAAAAAGGACCTCGGTGCATTCATGTGTTCACTATACTGAAGGAGAGCAGCAGAAGAAAAGAGTAAAAATGGACATTTACTCAGAGGAGAAAAGTGCTCTGTGGTTAGTGGGACAGAGGATACTTCCACTGGCCAAGTGAATTTCCCCTTTATATTTTATGAAGAACAGTAGTATCGTAACAGATTGAATTTCGGGCGCTGTGGCTGAAGCTATCACATGGCGCTGTCAGAGCTTAAGAGCTTTACTCTGGGTCTGTCTTCTCACCCCAGCAGACAGGGCTCTGGGGTGCTTTAGTTGTGCCCTTGAAACACATTTACTTGCCCTCTCTGGCTGTAGCTCTGGTCAGGCTGAGGTTGAATATTCAAAGCAACATGCGATGAGCTGTAGGTGGCTGCAAGGGAGTTTCTACCTCCTCACAGCTGTGTGCAATTTTCCTCTCCCTGTGGTCAGCCAGATGCTGACAGTACCTACCACAGTCGTCATCAGTCTTCAACAAGTGTCTGAAGGTCTGGTAGGAAGAGGTTAAGAGAAAAAGAGTCTGAAATCCTTCCAGCCAGGCAGCTATTTATGTACGGTGCCTGGCATGGCAGTGGCCCTGATCTAATTTGGCATCCCTGGGGCAATACCTTTTAAATGCCATTACTTCAAAAACAATGATGTTGATGTTTAATGGACAAGTGAACCCAGGCACAATAACATAGTAGATTTTGTAAACTAAGGCAAAGCTTTAAGGGAACAAGCCAGACATGAGCATTTCTTCAGAGCAGAGGGTAAATGGATTTTCTGACCGAGCAGGCCTGCAAAATGACCTCACAGCAACGTCTTTCTAGCATTGATACTGGGACCCCATGTGTCTGGTTTGCTTCTGCTCAGGCAGGTTTTCACAACTGGCCAACAAATACACCCCTCAAAAGGATTTGCCTTTTTATGATCTTCACTTGTAATGCAGGACTCAGAAGAGGAGAAGACCCTGACCTAAAGGAAAGGGCCATCTGTTCTGCAAAGGGCCAGCAGTGCAGGAGCCTAAGTGCGGACCACTCCAGCTCCCCAGAATAAATCCTAACTGGGGTTACCCCCCTCAGGCTGACTTTCTGAGCCCTTACATGTGCCACACTAAGCCATCATGCAAGATGGTTTAGCCTCTCTTAGCCTGTCAATAGTCTGTAGTGATAGCCTGAGAAAAAGCTGCTGTCTATGCCAGTGGTGGTACGATACTTTTTTTACTTAAAAAATTTAGTGGTGATTTCTGTGATGAGAAATCATAACCAGAGAGAAGTGGATTTAAATCCTTTTTTTGTTTTACACTGTACATTGCAATGATTATATGAAGACAACTTTGAACAAGTAGTCCCCTGGGACCATGATGCTATGTAATCCAAACCCTGTCCTTAATCCACTCTGTGACCACACAGAAACAATTCCAATCAGGCCACAGTGAAGGATGCTTTTCATCTATATGTCATCACCTAGCCTCGCTATATTTTGCAGTTATTTAATGCTTTACACACTTTCTTTCAAAATGTTGGACATGCTGGAGAGTTAGTAAGGGAGGCTGGCTCAGCAATTGGCTGGTTGCAGGGAGCAACCAAGAGCCTAGAGCCAAGATGAAATTGTTCATGTCAGGTTGCTTGTGGAACCCCTTGTTGTTAGAAGTCTGTTATAAGGTGGGGTGCTCTCCCAAAATTTGTTTGCAAGGCTTTTTGCAAACTTCCTTTCCACCAGTTCACCTTTGTGAGTCATGGAACCCAGCGGCTGGGGGGCATGTGGGATTTTTAAGTGCTTATTACAGAATTTCCCCTGAACTATAAAGCTCGAAACATATTTTGTGTTTTTCTGGCCACACCCTGGGAGCAGTCATCAAACAAGGCTGTAAGAACTTGGGGCAATATGTCTTTCCTCAGGTGTATTGATTCAGGAGCTGGCATGAAGCGGGGTGCGGAATTCCCGGGTAACGACATACACTCAATATGAGCAAAAATCGTTCCAACTTTATTCAAGCT
>JANZLQ010000050.1:10820260-10854957 GCA_026212715.1 Elanus axillaris | reverse complement strand
TCTGGTATTGGCTCTATCAGACACAGGGGAAGCTTCCAGCAGCTTCTCACAGAAGCCACCCCTGTAACCCCTCCCCCCCCAAAACCTTGCCACGGAAACCCAATATAGGGACCAAGAACAGATGAACAGTGCAGTTGCACCCATGATGGTCTTCGTTATCTCTGCACCCAAGCACTGCATTTTATAGCACATTCATTTCTCGAAGGGGGTACCTATGGAAGGCTTACGTGGCACTTAAAGGGAAGGCTTTGACATATGAAAAATTTCCAGCTCTTCATGGACTGAAATCTAAGCCTGACAGACTTATGGGCTAAATTAATTTCTTAAGCACTTTGCCCAATGATAAAATTTACCTGAAGCAGAAAATGGAAACGTACAGTATGCTTTACAAAGCTGATCAAAGATCCCCCAGAAATTGTTGAAGCAATCAGAATGAATGATCTGCTCCCAAGGATAGGAAAAGTGGATATTTTAATTGCATCAATTATTCATCACCAATTATTTGAGAGAAGTCATTTACGTCCAGGAGATTGAGAAGCATATCTATGTCTGTTAAAATAAGCTGAGTTTCCTATTATTTTTCTGTGGACACCAAGTTAGCTGTGGTGATGATTCAAATATAGAGGTGGAGGAGCCTGCTAAGTTTGGAGCTGACAGCTACTCTGTGTCTCCTTCCCTACCAAAACTCAAAAGAAGTTAACAGTATGGTAGGAAACTGCTCCTTACTGAGGTGGCCTTTAAAATAAAGAAAAACAGACCATCATCTCCTGAAGATGACCATGTACTGTACTTTAGCATACTAATATGTTATTACCTGGCAGAAGATAACACACACACACACACACGCAGAGGATGCTAGCACAAACCATTTCTTTTTGTTATTCTTCCAGTGGGGTACAAAACATCTTTGTCCCCAACTACTCCATTCCTCTTCACGTCCATTTCTACCCACACACGACATGGTTTGGGGGGCTTCTGCTTTCCTGTGATTTTGACAAATAGTTCTTTACTTCTGAGGAAGAGCAGTGTCCACCTGCTTAATGGGAAGGGAGCTCATCCCTCCTCAGTGCTTCTCCACCCTGTGGGGACTCCTGTCTCTCTCACCTTGCACAGCCAAGGCTTTGGGTTCCTCAAAGCCAGGTGTAGCACCTGCACTGCTGGTTGGCTTTAAACTACTCAGCAGGGGAGTTTATAGCCCAGGCTATTGCATTTGGAATCATAGAATCATTTCATAGAATCATTTAGGTTGGAAAAGACCCTTAAGATCATTAAGTTTAACCAAACTCTGGTGGCCCTTACAGATAGGAGGTTGCATTTCTCCTCATTTGACATTAATGGGCTTGCATGGGTTGACATGAGGACAGAATTTGACCTAGGAAGCGTCCAACTGTGCAGCCTGAAAGGGTCAATGTGAGTGTGGGTAAACCAGCTAGCTTATTCACACTGTTGGCGATAGATGAACACAAGTTATTTCTGTGACATCTGGGAACAGTCCCTGCTTGACAGCTGCTGTACCTGGCAGGGATCATCCACGGCATTTCATATGGAGCAGGTATGTACAGCATATCCTACTTTTTGAAAAAGCCTATACAGACCCAGCATCTCTAGAAACAGCAAGATATCCTATTCCCAAGCTGTTTTCTGAACCAATCTCTATTTTCTATGATGCTGCTGTCAGCCAGCTGTGGTTGGCATGAGTAGCAGTTAGCACTCATAAACCATGGCTGAACTCCAAATTCCCCCCGGGACAGTAGTTGCCACACAGTGATGTAAGACTCCTTAAGCAGAGCAACAAGAGATCAAAACGCAGAGGAAAGTCTATTTGCAAAGCTGAAGAAAGGCATCATATAGCTAGAATGATAAGAACAACAGCTGAAAGGTAACTGGAGGAATTGCCAGACACAGGCCAGGACTGGTAAAGTGATGACAAGTCCCAAGAGCAGAGGAGCTGTGAACCTACAAACACTCTGGGGCTTTTGGCTGCTTGGATGCAAAGTTGTCAGCCCTGCCAGGTACCCCTGACCAAGGGATAGCCAACCAACACAGTGGAATGATCCAGGGAGATGGACTACATATCACATACTACGTACCACAGCTCTGCCTCGCTGCTGCCTGTGGTCACTAAAGCTTCTCTACAAGGTTATGGGACTTTGTCTTGGTTTCTGCTTCCTTCTCAAATTTATCACTTTAGGAAGATTGCTATTATCTATTTAATAGGTGCCCTATGCTGAAGTGATACACATTTCTATGTGTTTATTATGGCATTAAAGCCAAAATTTTATATTTATTTTTGATGAAAAGCTACAGTTGAACCCCATGATCTTAAAGGTCTTTTCCAACCTAAATGAGCCCATGCTTCTATGATTCTATGATGAAGTGGCAAAAATCAGCATCAACAAATAGGTCCATTGTGAATGAATTTTTGTTGCATTTTTTATGGAAGAAATGAATTGCAGGAAAAAGCTTGAAGTTCAAGAGAGTGTAAAAATCACTCCAGTGGTGTAAGCTGTTCCCTCCCTTGGGACAGCTGTGGTGCTGAGACGTCAGTTGTGCACTGCTGGTGCTCTTCTGTAAGGTACTTGACAGAAGATGTATTAGGGAAAAGCTGTGTGGCGGATGCCAGGGACTTTTGGCTCCTCAGCTACCTGCTCCCACTGTGGCCACAGCATCTCTCCAGGCAGCTGGGGCTGGGGCACTGTGCTTGGGGAAGAGGCATTTTGCAGCTTCCTTTTCAAATTGTTTCCAGCTGAGAGGCAATGTCCTCACTGCTCTTGGGGCACTTTGATTAGGTTGCTTTGAAATGCCAGAGGTGCAAGGAATTTCCTCAGCTCCTCTGCTGCAGCCCCTCGCACACAGCTTTTGAGGGTCTTGCGTGGTCAGGAACAGCCTCAGCAATGTGGTTTCCTCTGCTCAAGCCCAAGCAGTGTCCACCCCTGTCTCCAAAAACCCAGCAGGATTATGAGGACTCTTTAAAACTAAGAGTGTAGCCAACAAAACCTGTATTTAAGGTTGCAGCAGAGGACACCCCCAGCACCAGCAACCTCAAGGGCAGTGGAAAGAAGTGGAGCAGAAAGTCTCAGGTATCCCTCAGGGCTGTGTTTGATGCCATCCCTTACACTCCTCTCCACATTGAACCAAAAAGCTGTACACCTCCCTGCTTCATTGAGCTCGAGCTCTGATGGGAGCCTGCTGAGATTTTAACCAGCACTCCAGCAGCTCTAAGAAGACACATCTCCCAAGTGCAGGGGAAGGAGAGCTGGGCTGCCGGCAGAGTCGACAGAGGTGCCTAAAGGTGTGAATTTAGGCAAGGATGCGTGTTTGGTGATGGCATGGCATATACCTCTGCCTTAGACTGGCATACTGTTACCTTACCTTTCTTTCTTCCACCTACCAGTCTGGATTTCTGTCTCTCCCAGAGCAGTGAATCAAGGAAGAGCAAAGCTTGCAGATGTGGCGGCCAGGAAGCTTCAGACCCAGAAGGCATGATAGAAAGAATCCCACAGGTTCCTTTAAAAAGGAAAAGCAAGGCAGAGATGAAAGGAAGCAAGAAGAGAAGGAAAAATGAGAGATTTCATAGGTTTTAAAGCCAGCTGCTTGATCTTGTGTGGCCTGATTCATAACCACTGTATGCCAGATATTGGCAGTAGGACTTCTGGATCCCACCAGCCAGAGAGTGGAAATGGTGGCCAGGCAAAGCATATGCTAAATTTCATAGTCAGCAAGAGGGACAAGGCAGAACACGCACTATAATGTATTGGAACCTGAAAATAACACCTACAAGACACTTTTAAAACTAAGCAATTTCTAGCTCTTAAAAATTAAAACACAGCTGTCTGAATGTGATTAATTGTAAGCCCATAGAATCTTCCATTCTTCAGATATAAAAAGAAATCCTTGCTGAAAAAAATACCAACTCTGTATTATAGAGATGGTTAAAGAAATTCTAGAATGAGTCTCTAAATGCCATCCTGTCATTGTATCAATCACTTAAGGTCCTTGTAATATGCCATGCTTATTAGTATTTTATGCCTTATGATAAACATGGAAGTACCTACTGATTTTCTCATAGCCCAAACCCAAGCAGATCATTCTCAGCTTAATGACCAGGAAATCTCCCAGACTCATGCCCATGCTCCTGTGCACATTTACTCATCCGGAAGGAGGAAACAATTGCTTTTGACGATCTCATTAATTAGGTCTTAGGCAAACAATCAAGTTATTGTGGTGCCTTGGCAAGCACCACGTGTCATCTGAGCTGTCGCGTGCATACTCGTTGCTTGCAGGAAGAACTGAAAAAATGGATTGGCCTGAACTTCATGTGCGTTCATGGGTTTCCCAATGATCCGGGTAGCGTGTCTGAAGAAGTGGCTGCTCTTGCCCTAAGCTGCGGCAACCAGCTGCCCTCGCTCCGGCTGCCAGCTGAGGCAGAGCTCACCTAAACCGCAGGTGCTATGATCCTCCAGGCTCTGTCATCCGGCTCCTGCCCAGATCTTCATCTCAAAACAAGATTTCTCCAGGCACATCCTGCTGGCACAGAAAGCCCTGGCAGTCTGCTGGCTCCTAGTTTTTATGTGCTGGAGAAATGAACCTGTTTCGTAAGGATTAACAATGATAAATAAAAACTGTTTGGCCACACCATCAAACTTAGAGGCATGTTAGCCAAAGTGACAGATGACAGCAATCTGTTCAAACAGCCACCCAAACAGGATTTCTGGGTGCATCTCTCTTTCCCATCTTTGTCTCTATGAGGTGCTGGAAGGCATGTCTTACACGAGACTTTTCAGGGAAGCAAAAGACGAGAACATGTTTTCAGCTCCAACAACTACAAGAACCCCCTTAGTTACTGCCCTTTATTCTTATAAAGCAGACACAGGCCTAGTAACGGCTTCTCTCAGATCTAGAGGTGTTCGACTGTGGTGTCAACTTGGGAGAGCCTTAATGTTGCCACCTTTTAGCACTGGCACTCCTTAATTTAGAAACTCCCAGCTTTAGAAGCCTTAAAATACATCTGGTAGTGGAGCCATGGCCACATGTCTGTCCACCCTGAGCTGGCCCGGCTCCACCAGAGCCAAGGGGGCTCAGCCAGCTGGTAGCAGCTGGGGACAGAGGACTAGGCCTCGTGCAGCTTCTGTAGACCTATTTCTCTATTTACACTCTGATTATTTTACAAAGCAGAACTGTGAAGAGTTGGTACAAACCTTACTGTGCAGGGATATGGGCTGCAGCTGCATTTAAAATTAATTCAGGGCTTAAATTCCTTGTATTCCCCCATAACACCTGGAGATCCTTCCCTGGGCTTTGTTACTGGGGTCTGGTGCGGGAGGATCTCAAAGAGGCAACCAGGTTCACCCTAAAGTGCAGCCCATGCAGTCTCTTATGTCACCGACACCTTTAGCTCCCCTTTATTTGGGAATATGGTGGCCATTATTGTAAATATAACCCTCAAAAATACACTTCCAAACCAAGGCGGCTATTTTTTAACATGCAGCTATGTGCTCTCATCATCCATAACAGAAAGCTTCCCCCAGTAAGACTAAGCATGTCGAAATAATTTGAGCCTCACAGCCATGATGCTGGGCAGAGCAGGGTGTCTCTGAGCCTGGGGCAGATGCCCGTTCTCCAGCCATGTTGCCTAATAACAGTAGCTCTAGTGGGCTGTGGTGACTCCATCACATCCTATCGAATTAATTTTTTCCTGAAACAGCTAATCTAAAGAGATGCTAGGTGATGCCAGAGATGCAGCCTGAGCATTTGTCCGCACTGTGCGTGCCATCGCACCAGCTGTTTTTCCTGGGCAGAGACATCTGCTCCAGTTCACCCATCACCTGTGCAGTTTCCAGCACAGCAGCAGGGCAGGAAAAAGCTTTTTTTTGGAGAACAGCATATGTGAAGAAACAAACCCAAGAGGAAGGGCAATGCCTGAAGCTGGTGTAAAGGCTGAGCATAGGGCAGGTGGGCAGCAGGATGCATCACCACGGGATGAGCTCGTGAAAATCGGTGCTGCCCAGCTAAGTGAGAGAGGGCAGGGAAATGGCTCTACCTCTGGGACCCAGTGGGAGCTCCCTGTAGATGCCCCTTGGCACTAGGCAGATGGTTCCCTTATTTTGTCTCATAATGGTTGTAACTGGCACTCTTTTCTCCCTCTTTTACCATGTGCAAATGTTGCTTAAAATGAGACACAATTCTCCACAGAATTACTGAAAATACAGGTGCCACAAAATGAGAGCTTTTCATTAGCAGTCAGTGTAGCCCTCATACAAAAATGACTTTCACAATTACTTTACCCCATGTAATTACACAGCAAAGCCCCATTTAACATCCACTATGTAACAGCAACTTTCTGTTTCAAATCAGATTAATGTAAGAGTTACCCAGCCATTTTAAGAGATAATAGCTGTAATTAAGGTGTTTCTCATGATGGGTTCCTACTATATTGTGGCAGATGACTCTCTGATAGTCTTGTTGGCTGCATTAGTCACAACTGTTTTCATTAATATTGACACTATTCTCTTGCCACACAAACAGAAAAGCAGATTAATCAAAATATTGTGCTGGTTTCCTATGCTCTGAGCCCTTCTTTGGGGCTGATGCTCAACTCAGATTTCAGTAGGAATAAAAAGCAGTTTCTGTAAGATGTGCAGGCAGCTTCACCCATGTTATTTAAAGCAATATTGTGAGAACAAAGGGAGAGAATTATTTCACTGCAAATCTGAAAATCAAGCACTGGCAAACTCAAATGTTAAGATTTCTGAACATCTCATCTGGTTCCAGTTTGGGTGTCAGTGATGTGAGAATGCTGGAGTGTGTTCAGACTGGGGAATGAAGTGAGAGCTTGTGCATTTGGGTTCATTATTATGGGGAAAAAATTGCACAGACCAAGGGACAAGATGGCACGTGAGCAATTTGGCATTGTGAGGCTGGCTCAGGAAATTTGGGTTCTCCAGTGGCAGATCTCCATGGTGATGGTGCAGTATAAGCAAGCAGCTTGTTGAGGTTCAAAATGATGGGAGGAAAGATTGTGTTTTTGTAACATCATTTCCAGTGAAACCAATGAAGATAAATGAGGGATGGATTCGAGTTAAAAAGCCCCATAAATGTTCATTTTTTCATGGGTATTGATTCTACACAGTCAGCTGAAGCTGTCAGAGGCAGCATCTCCTGAATAAAGTTGTCATGACAAGTCATCCAGAAAAAAACTGTCAAGTGCCAAAAATGAGAAGGGCCAAGATGAGCAGGGAGCATGATGGGAATGCAGGGCATAATCTCCAATAACTCACAGTGAAAAGGGAGGCAAAGGAACAGCTTTACTTCAAGGAATTTCACACACTGATTTCCAGATCCAGCAGTTTGCCAGTTAAACAAGGAAAGGAGAAAACCAACATTAAAATGACACAATTGGGAGCATTGTATCTACTGACCACTACACTTGTGGTAGCTAAATGTCTTTTGGAAACATACCTGTTAAATATGCTGATATGAGTCAGTTAAAACTGATTTCAGTAAATTTGCATACTGTGAAGAAAAAGGAAACTGTGAATCCTTTAATCCCAATTTTTCTGGAGAAAAACATGATAATACTAGGGGAAAATATCTTGGCAAACATTTTCATTCACTTTCTGCATTCAAACTCTAGTTACCAAGATGCAGGCTCCTAAATATTGTGATAGCTGCAAAATTTTGTTGGCAGAGGATGCACTGATCGAACAGCCCAAGCCTGCCTTGTGTACCTTCAATATATTTACAGCACAGAAAGCATCATAGTGTGTAAATGCTTTTGGTTTTGTAGGCATTTTCATATAATTAATGCAAAACAGGTATTTTCATGTAACCATTCAAATGTGTATAATCTACACTGCACATAAAACTACCCTTCAAATTTGCAAAAGTGAAAATAGCTATTTTTTATGAAAATGTATTTAATTGCCTATCTATACATCTAGCAGCTTAAAGAGATGAAATCACCAGAGCCTGACACCAAAGGGCCTTACAGATCATTCATTATTAAAGTAAAAATAATAGTTAAAAAAAAATAATCTCTGCAAGCAAGGAACACATCTTCTCTATGGGAAGTCTCAAAATGACTGTCTCCTGCATTAACATTGACTTTTAGAGGCTAGAGGGTTATAAGAGCATGGCTCATTAATAATTGCCTTGCTGACCTTTGTAATGTGGGCTCAAATCCCCCTGCATCTCCTGACATTTTGTGTTGCTTATAGGGGACCTGCAACTCACTTGGTCTAGAGTCCCACTGGGGTATAGCTCTCCCTTATGGTCCCTGCAAGCAAGGCAGCGTGCGTGCCTGTTTTCCTGCTCTCTAGTTTCTGCCCTGGACACAGAAAATATCTTTATGGGAATGCAAAACTAAATACATTTTTAAAAATCATATAAAACCCTCTTCTGAGTTCTGTATATAAAATTTTAATCTATGACCCCCCAATTACTTCTTGCTAACGTTTTGTAAAATGTTCTTGTAAACTCACTTACTGAAGGCTATGCACTTACTTTTTTAAAGCTAATAAAACTATTTGCATGAACTTGCAGAGAGGAAGGCTTCAGCAAATTCAGTATTAAAAAAAATATCCCAGAGTTGTACAAAAGAAGCAAAATTCATTGTGACACCGACATATCAAATTCATTACTGCTCAGTGTCTGTTGAATAAAAACTATTGTCTGTAGAGGATGTGTAAAGCATAAGGTTTCAATAAAGATGAAGTATTGTATAACTCTTGAAATGAGAGCTGTGGTTGTATACAGTCTTTAAAAGATTATTTTCATTTCAGGTTAAAAGTTCCTGTATTTTTGGTGAGGCAAGGCAGGATTTTCTTGAATTTATACTTCAATACATGATAAAAAGTACTACTGATATCAGTAGGATTAAACAGGGTTAAAACAGAATGGATGTGTTTTAACTGAAAAATACAAATAGCACGAAGATCATACATCTGCAAGTGGAAATATATTGTAGGGGATGGTACAGAAATCTCTCCCATGTCCAAAGCGATAGAAACTGTAGTTTAAGAAAATAATAATAATGAGAATGATATAAAAGCTGAACAAGGAGAGAGAGAGAAACAGAAGAATACACTTAAAGGCATAATTATTTTGGCCCACAGGTCACATCATACTGAAGGTACGATGTAAAGATGGTTGGTGGTGCACTTAGCACTTGTTCTTATCATCAATGTAAACAGAAAACAAGCACATCCCTAAAGTTGTGTATGTATGTTCTTAAACATTTTATCGACTCACATCTCCATCTCTATTTGTGTTGACAGAAGGTAATTTCTGATTAACTGTTATAAAACTGAGTATAAAGGGAGTGTTTCATTGTACTGTCTTGTGCAAAGAACATAACCAAAAAGACACTTGTAGTGTCAAATCTGGGTCTCTTATCTGTCGGAGACATAAATGCTGAAATGTGCAGGAGTTTTGCCAACAACCCTTCCTCTGCAGTTTTCTCTTTAGAAATGCAGAAAGGATTATTTGAGCACGATAGTGTAGGTGTGGCACTTTCCAAATATCCAGTCAAAGCCTTTGGAATAGGGAAAAAAGCAGCACAAATGCTGCTGCTGCTGTTAGGCTCCAGGATCACACTCATGTGATGGGTAGCTTTAAGTTTAATACAGGTTAAAAGTCTTTACCAACTCTTACAGATTT
Organism: Elanus axillaris; assembly: GCA_026212715.1. Taxonomy (NCBI): domain Eukaryota; kingdom Metazoa; phylum Chordata; class Aves; order Accipitriformes; family Accipitridae; genus Elanus; species Elanus axillaris. The sequence continues at coordinate 10,845,300 of JANZLQ010000050.1, read as the reverse complement.
AAACCACTAAGCACGTGCTTAAGAATTTTGCTCAAATTAGGCTTCTGTCCTTCCAGTTTTTCAGTTTATGGAAAACTTGTATATTGTTTCAGTTGGGTTGGAAGAAAGGATGATAGGCATCACAAAACCGCTTGCCATTTAATGTTTTACATAAAATGGCTACAAAGTAATGTCTGCCAGTCTGCGGCAGATGGCTTTCCGTACATAACACATAAACTCCGATCTTAATGAATTTCTCTAATGCCCATTTTTTATTTCCGCACATATACACTATCATCATCCAGTATTTTAAATGCACAAACAAAGCGCGATGCTCACCAAAGGAATGACTTCACATGTAAGGCGGCCATCAGAAACACCTAGCAGCTGTGCTCTGAGAGCACCAACATGGCATTTTTAAGGAGATGCTTGTCCCTATCCTAGGGGATAGGCAGGACAGCATTTTGTGGGGAGCAGGAGAAGAAGAGCAACCCTTTTTCTGGGCAGCTGGTGCGCTCATGGGCAGAGACATTGCTAAGGGGACCCACAAGCGGTGGCAGCAAGCGAACACCACGAAGGGATTGGCGGAGCGGGGAGGCCCTCCATGTGAATCCCACTCTGCTCTGTCTTTGCGCAGCCGCTCTTCAGCCCGGCAGCGCGGTGTCCTGGATCCCCACCGCTCGCATGGCAGCACGGACACACTTCTACGAGGAGCAGCAGGCAAATCTCAAGAGGGAAACACAACCGTGAAGCACTCTCCTGGCTATGGGTTCATTTTAAGCCCGAGACACAAAGCCAGTTCGGATTTCTGAATTTTCCCGTCCTTGTTCACATCACAGTGGTTGAGCAGGATCTGGCGGAACTTGTCCAGGTCCACCCCACTAATGCTGGGCTGCAGGCAAAAGAGAAAAACATGGCTCAGAGAGAAAACAGCTCTGGATTTCCCCAGCCCTGTAAAGCAACAGGCTGTGCAGCAGCTGGGAAATCCACCACAGAGGAGCGACCAAAGCAGCCTGACCCCACATCAGCTCATACAAGCTGGAGAAGTGAACAGAGAATGGGGAAAGGATGCCCTGCAAAAACAGAAGAGGTCAGGGACTGTGAGTAACTGTAAGGAAATGCAACGTGATTTTTGCGCTTAGTCACGGCCATCAGTATCTGATCCATATCAAACAAAAGTATGCAGAAAGTTGTGCAATACAGATCACTGCACTACTGGACCTGTGCTTTCCTCTATTTTCCTCTCTCAAACCTGCTACGTTAGGAGGGATGCGGCATTTCTGTCAGCAGGCTACTATTTTATAGGCTAGCCAGCAACTTAAAAATACCTTTAGTGGATCAAACAAATGCTAAAGACATACTTTACAAACTATATTGTCTCTGTATGGTCCTAATGCTGTACCATTTCCTCTGCTTCCCACTTTCTCAGGAGAAGATCAAATTCCCATGCACAGCTTGCAGTGCCCCGGGACGATGCTAATGAAGGAAAGTACAACCTTTGCTCCTTTGAACACACATGCATAGAGTACAAATCCAACCTCCTGCCTGTCCTCACACCCTTCCCTACACACCAGATGGCTATAATGTACATACACACACAGCCATCAGCATGCAGCTGCAGTCTCTGCTCTCCGCTAAATGGACATGGGAATGCAGGCATCCCTGCGTCGGGTCACATGGTGTGGAAATGCACCAGCTCAGGCTCGGAGGGAGCCAAAGACCAGACTATATTTGCATCAAAAGCTCTATCTTGGACTGCATCTGGAAACTCAAGGTAATCCAATGCAGACTGATTCTGGTGTCTGTAAGAAACCGGTGACACGCAGGGCATGGTGCTCTTGATTAGAGGAAGAGCTCAACTCATTTTCAAGTGTAGCCCTTTCTTTACTGAAAAGGTTGTCAGACATTGGAATAGGCTGCCCAGGGAAGTGGTGGTGTCACCATCCCTGGAGGGATTCAAAAAGCATGTAGACAAGGCACTTCAGGACATGATTTAGTGGGCATCGTTGACAGTTGGACTCGATGATCTTAAAGGTCTTTTCTAGCCTAAATGATTCTATGATTCTGTGATTCTATGATGAGCTAATGAATCATGAGGTCATGCTGATGAGGACCATATCTGCAGCGAAAACAGAAGAAAGGACTTCTGAAGACTGATCCATGTTCACACAGTTTGTGATGCTGTAACATCTGCCTAATTCATAGTATGAACTAGAATGGACCTTTCTTAAACACAGCTGCTGAGTGAAGGTGTAGTAATTTGTCAGGCAGAATTTCTGTGATATGGTGAAATGCTCTATGGTGTTTTGCTGAGACCATGACGTTCATTTCTGCTGCTGATCCAAGTGAAATTTGACTCTTATGTTCTCACTAGCCTCTCTATTTACATAACTTTACCCAAACAAGCACCTTCCTCTCAGAAATATAAGGTATTAGTAAATAGAAAGAGCCATGAAGCTACCTTGACCAGTTCCATCATGTCTTTGACAAACCCATCCACTTCTGGGCCTTCAAGTGCTCCTGTTTTACTCTAAAAGATGGAATAAACATCAAGACACTCCAGTAAGTCAAAAACACGACAATGTTTACCGGTCAGTAGGTCCACCTGGCCACTGAGCTCTATAGCACTGAGATCCCTTCATTTTTCCCCAACCATCTCTTCCCCTCAAATGGGAGCAACATCTCCCACGTTTTTGTGAGGCTTGCTGATAACTCCCTGAGGGAGTTATGTGACTGTCAGAAGTGGCACTGAATTATTGCTTTCTAACAGGCAGCTAGGTGGTCATGTCTGTCCTGGGCCAGACTCCCTAAATAACCCTTGGTTCAGTACTGGAAGGGGTTTTATTTCTCGAGGTGGTGGTGATGCAGGTCCCAAACTGCCCAAGACTGCTAGAGCTAAAGCCACCATCCCCTCTACAGCCCTTGCATCTCCTACAGAGAGAGACTGCTAATGCAGCAGTGTCAGCCATGGCGATGGAGAAAGTCAAAAGTCAAAAAGGTCCTTTGCCAGGAGGTCTCTGACCATCACTCCCCTCTGTCCCCACCTTACCCCGCAGGCTGGCACCTGGGCCCCTCTGGTCCACGGGCTCGGGCACAGCTGCAGCTCCTGAGTGACCCCACAGGACCCCGCGGGAGGAAGAAGTCTGAGCAGCATATGCTAAATCTGTGTCATTTAAAGACCCCAAGGGAACAGCCTCCGGGACTCACAACATCGTAGTGTGCAAAGATCTTCTCAAAATCTCTCCTCCTTTCTTCTGTGCTGCAAGCCTGCATGTGGAGAGGACAAGCAAATGAAAAAGAAAAAAGAAAAAGATTCAAGTCTGGGCCCAGGTTCTCTTAGCTGAGAGAGATGGGAACGATGTGTCATCATAAAACTGAGCTACTTACATCCATTTTAAATTGAAGAAGGAAATTTTCCTGGAGTGCCAGAATCCTGAATGGAGAGATTTAAATTACAATCTTTCCGCTTTATCATCTGCACACAAACTATTCTGAACTCTTTTGGTTTGTAGAGCAAAGGGAATTTAGATTATAGGCCTTTAAAAAAGAAAATAGCCTGCTGGGTTATTTATGGAGGGCTATTATGGGAACACATGCCTTCCTCCCTGTCTGACTGGGAATGGCAGCGCCCTTTGGCTTGCTGCAAATGTGTTCTTAGCACCATTGCTTCTCCCAGAGCATTTCTGGTGCTCCAGTGCAATGGAGGTGGTCAGCCTCCAAAGCAAGAGCTACCAGACAATCATTCCTCGTAACTGGATTGTTATGCTGCACTAAAGGAAAGAGTAATTTATGACACTCTGTTGGAGGGTGAATTGGTGGTTGTAAAAGTAGAGGACAAAGTAATACTGGCCTGAGCACCGAGACCAGCCAAATTCCTCTCCTTTCCCCTCCTCCCTCCCAAAGCCCCTCATAGCACTGATAAAATTTTTTCTCTCTCCAGCCCTTCTGCTGACCCCAAGGGTTTTAGAACCTGTGGCACAGGGCATGCTGAGCTGTGTCCACATGCTGAAGGGTTTTGGGTATGAGAAAAGTTTAGACCAGAGGGGAGCCTCAATCACCCTGGCTAATGGGGCTGTAGGGAAACATATTTGAGAGGAAAACGCAAGGGAAACCCCTTTTTCTCCTTTCTACCTCTATTTGTCTCTCTCTGCATATATTCAGTGGTCAAAGGGAACTGCCACATGCACTGCAGTTATTTGTGCTGGCATTCATTGTGATCCCAAGCAGAAAGTAACAGTGGCAAACTAGCACCTCTCTCCTCTCATGCCCCAAACCAGTGTTTTAAGACTGTACCTGCACGTTTAAAGTCCAATCCAGTCATTGCATGTACATTTACAGACAGAGGCATACTCTCTATCTGTATGCAGTGAAAATCACATACAAGCCTCTGAGGTATCAAGGACAGAAAAGAGACAAAGGCCTGTGACTGAGTCGCCAGCTTCATTCACGAGTGTCTTCACCTTGTCTTTCCAAATACTTTCTTACTGCCATTGGCAAACTCCTTTGTGGTGCTTCTTTTATTCCTCAAACAAGCAGAAAAATTCTTTGCAGTCCCTGCTGCGCATAATGATGTGAAATAAATGCACATCTGTGACCCTGCTGAAGGGGATTGCCATCCTTCTTTTGGAGAAATGGTGCCACTGGCTGCTTCGTCACGTCCTGAGGAGGATCGCAGAGGTAGCACGGATCATGCCAGAGCATGTTGGTGATGCACAAACAGGTCCTGGCATTGCTCAGTGTCACCGGCTCTAGGTTCTCAGGCTATTGTGATGGGGACCATGCGTTAGAGACCTGGGATACCTACATCAGAGTACCCGATTTAGTTTGAAAGGAGGTAGGATTCAAAATCCCACAGGGAGATCATCACCTTGCCTGGATCTGCCATTGTGAGCTGAAAAACACCGTCAATATTATTAAAGCCTACCTTGCCAGGTCATTCAGGTCCAGCCGTCCATCTTTGTTTTTGTCAAAGATTTTCATCTAAAAATCAAGAAGACAGAAATGAAATAGATAGGCCATGAGGTAAGCACACATACAAAAAAGCCAAAATACATTTTGCTCTGCCCTGTGCCCTCACCTCTGCTTGCTTGGGGAACGTTGCTTGAGCCTTGGCCAGCACGGCATCCTCTGCTAGCATCAGGTGCAAGGGTGGCACAAGAGCACAGCAAAACCCTCCTGCTTTCTGACAGCAAAAACCCAAGCAATCAAATACTAGAACCACTCCCTTCCTGCCTTACACGGGGATAAAGACAGGTTTCCAGCAAACACCTTAAGAAACTAAATACTGGCCTTGCCATGGCCCCTGAAAAAAATGCTGGGAAAAGGGGGGAACTTCCGAACACTTCCAGCTCGGCTCCATCCTTATCTTTGACTGTTGCTGTGGTTACCGAGCAGCTGAGGTGCAAATATCACCTTCTAAGAGACACTCAGGTCAGGGTTTTACACCGCTAAAGCCAGTGGGCTTTGCTTGGCTCAAAGCCTGCCATTGGAAAGTGCTAAGACTAGGAAGAAGGTTCAGGCTGCCAATGTCAAGAGGTTAATCTCTGTGAATACAAAACTTATCCTTTCCTTAACAGTACCTTTTCCTTAATACAATCTTCTTGATGAGTCACCACCAGAAATTATTTATTTATTTATTGTATTTGGTACTGTGTTTCTCTGCAAGGCACAAACCCGAGTCTGTTACAGGGAAAGAGGGGGAGATTTTTAACCTGAATAACTCATGGCTCAAAGTTCTGCAAAAAACGTATTCCACATTGAAGCTGGGGCAAAGATTAATATTTTACTAAGACAGGTTGCCATCCTTTGCCAGATACTTAGTAATGGAATATGCATTAATATTACCTTGATAAATCTCATTTGCTTATTTAGTGGTTATAAGTAACCAGGTCACTACAAACCTTTGGTGTAATTACACACAGGCTAGAGAAGGCCCATACTAGTCCCCATCTCAGGAGGCTTGGAGGGAGAGGGCCATCCACTATGACACAGCCTGAATACGTAGGAGCCAGCAGCAGTTCCTGAGCACTTCCCAGCAGTGAAACCAGGGCAGAGCCTGAGACTTGCGTGAGGAGAGATAGTATCTGGAGAGCTGCTGTTTCTCAGGGAGACCTTGCCTATTTTGTCAGTGCTGCCTTCTCCCTGCCCCTTGCTCAAAGGCAGGCAGCTACGCTGAGGACAGGGAATCTATGGTAACCCTTTATTGGACTGGGTTTAGATTAAGATTCTGCAACAGGATTTTATTCCATTCATTATTCTAAGTGCTTTACACCGCTGAGGTTTGGATGGGATTTTTGAAGACCACTTGGTATGGGCTTACTTTTCCTCCCACTGAAAGACACTATAAAACTCCTATGAATGATTGAAGGCACATACTGAGATCTTTGGAAAAATGACATCCTGATAGCCATGTGGGTGTTCAGTGGCACAAGTAAAGCCACTTTTCCGTCTCACTAGCCTCTGCCAAGCGCACACTCTGTGCAGAGCCACTAAATGGCAGAAGAAAGGCTTCTGAATCTTCTTTTGCTCTAGAGCTGGAGAGATGAATAAAGCTGCCGAGATATCCTGAGCACTTCTCTCAGGCGGCATCAGTCCAAGTTGTCCCTCTCCAGCTTATCTAACTTCTTCCATCCTGCCTTCTGCCCCATCAGTTATCCCACTGCAATATGGGACTTTTCCCTGCTCTCTGCTGGAGCCACAGTGGGACAAGGCTGGAAGAAAGGATGGGAGCAGGAGCTGCCTTTGCTGGTGCCACTGAGAGGAGAAATGTCCTTGCAACAACAGCCTCCTGCTGCCATCAGAGACAAACCTGAGTTTTCAGTCCTTGGCTGATAAAGAAATTATTCTACAGGCAATAGAAAATGGTTAATATTCCTTCTAGAAATAAATCATCCCAGATAAGATTTTAAAAGCCTCTCTCCAAATGGGACACCAGTTCCTAACCTGGTTTTGTTTGTTGTGTAAGGAGAGAGGAAGATACCCCTACTAGTTCACTCTTGCAGACCTTCCACCACAGATGGCTTTGCAACACCCAGCTTACACTTTTACTCTGAAAAATACTCCATAGAGTATTGGAGTTAGAGAAAGCACCAACATTTGAGTGGTGGCAATACCATAGTCCCTTGGCTCTACAGTAACTTAAGTGCTTTTGAAGATGTCGCTCTAAATCCCTCCACTTAGGCCACTGAGGAGCATTAGTTACTCACACGGTCTGTAGGAATTCACCATAAAGTGGGGTTCCTGGCACGGTGGGAGAGGACAGTGTTTGGTGGGAAGCATGGGGAGAAGCTCTCTGCTGCCCACGACAAGGCAGCTTTGGCCGAAGGCACTAGTCTTTTCTTCATGCAAAGATACAATGTCCTTACCAAAACACACTAAAACCTACTGCCATTAGCACACTTTGAGCTTCACCCAGATTCCTCTACACATTTCTGAGTTCCTGAAAGTGTTTTCTTGCATTCTTTGACCGTGGTGGCAGCTTCTGAGACTAGGCCAGATCTGGTTGTTCCCAATCCAAGAGGAAGACTTAGGACCCATTTTTAATTTCACGTAGACCTGAGACAAGCCATGAGTCGCTTTTTCAGTGAAGCATCTCAAGTCTCATCTCCTTTTCCACAGGAAAAATAAATAAGCACCCTAGCACAGCTGTTCTTGTCCTGGGACTTTTGAGTGTCCCACCAGCCCTGCATCTGCTCTACTTTGGGGGTGCGGCACATTTTCATGGTTTCAGAGGTCGCAAATAGCTAGGAGGCTGAAGAGCTTTGTGCACCCTTACTAGGGTGCACCTCTAATCTAGGCTAGATCCGAGGTGATGGGTTAGATGTGAAAGTCTTTCTGCTTCATTATCAATTTTCGAGCTGGTGGTTTTCAACTCTATCCATTTCTGAACCATTTACAGTATTCCAGCAGTAGCGCAGATGCCATTAAAACACATTTAACTGCAAAGATAATATTTTCCTTAGTGGAATGCTTAATGAAGTGCAACATCCCCAGTAAGTTGGCTTAGTTTGCACCCTATCTTTGAGCTTAACATTAAACTTTCAGTGGTTGACCATGTGTACTTACAGCTAACCAGCTCCCCTCTCTGATCTCCTACGCTCAGCTCTGCTTTTGCAATACCAAGAGAGAATCTTTGTGTTTTCAAGTTGTTTGGCCTTTTTCTGCAACAAGTATCCTAAGTAAATTTTTGAAACATATGCAATATTTTGATTATCCATACCAGTCAACAGAGAGAAAATAAAAGTCTGGTTGGAAGAGCTAGGCTGAGCTAATTCTTGTCCAGTGACTTCCACATGAAAGATGGGAAACACGTAGGGAAGACGGACCAGTGTTCACTGAATTAGTTCAGGTACCACAGCTAATAAGATAGACCTAATCCTATTATCTGGACAACTGGAGCTCATGCATGCCCACTACATGGCAATCGTGGGCTGCATTAGTCGGGAAATGCCTGGGGAAATGTTTATTAATTAAACTTTCAAATTTCAAGCACTCGAGTGTTTGATTTGATCTGCTAGTTGTGTACACAAGCAGAAAGAATGACAGAGGGTACCTACCCCATGTGACAAAGTGTACATCATGGGAGAAACAGATATTTGAAATCATTATGAGATCATTTCTAATTTAAACTCTTGCCTTTACACGCCATCTTGATATGTTAAACTTGATGGATTTTCAGTTTACACTCTCAAAAGTTATATTTATGCTGCCAGGCTGATATGAAACATCTCAATGTGGTTAAGGATAAGGTCTGGCATGTTTAAATAGCACTCTGTTTTACTAAAAGCTTTGTTGCATCTAGCAGTATGCTTTATAAAATGATGCATTTATTTTACTGTCAAGCTACCCCGTGTTTTAAAGTGTTGGCACAAATTAATTCACTGACATTTTAATGGCAGTGCATGGGGGAAGTCTTAGTTCTGTTTGTTTGAATGTAGTCCATGCACTCTGAGACAGACAGAGCATAAGTAAAAGCCAGGTTTGCAAAATAAAAGTTGTTACATCTTGGTTTTCTAAGAGCAAAATCAAAACTGCCATTGGCTTTTGATTCGGCAAAGGAAATACCTCTGCTTTCCCAGTCCGGTGGTGTAAAGAAGGCCACTGAAACACCATGATATGACAAACACATGCATGCTTTAAAGAGCAATATAAGATTATAAATCTGAATTATTTTCCATGACAGAGATGAGGAAGGAAGTAAACAACTAAAATAAATAGTTCTGTCATCAGTGGGCTCACTAAAGCCTGCTTTTAAACCTTCTCTGGTTCTGCTTCTCTGTGTGTAATAAAGTGTTTCATCCCTCAGGTGGGACACGGAAAGAGTTGGCTCTTGCCTAACCTCCTCCTCTCACACATATCTACATCAGGGGCACCTATACCTGACAGCTGACACTAAAATTGGCCAGTGAATACAAAAGTTATTGAGGATGTATAAAGACAGGCACATGCTTGAGCTGCAGGACTGCCTTTGGTTTTTTTCCTTAGGGAAGGACAGGGGCACAAAGGCTTTTGGAGAGTGACAGGAGGGTCCTATGGCCAGCAAGTTACCCTTAGGACAAAAACTGAATGCTCTGCCCAACCAGATTGCCTGTGGAATCTAGATGAGTCGTTTAGTGCAGGATTTCTAAGAGTGTTTTGGTTCCTAAAAGACCAAGGTGTTATCTGCTGGAGTTTTCAAAAGCCCGCAGGCTCCTGAGTTCTGTTGGCTTTGATCTTCAGAAATGAAGTTTGAGCTTAAATGGGATTTTCTGCTTCCCCTGGCTTATGCAGGAGCAAGTGTGGCGCAAAACTGGAGATGACAGCACTGCCAGGATTAAGTCTAGAAGGGACATGGGAGGCAGATTTCCCTCCATTGTGTTCATCAGCTGTGGGGGTCCTCTCCTTGTCACACACAGCAAAGCCACGAGAGGAATCGCACCCACCCAAAGCCAGGAGGAAGCTCTCCAAGGATGGGGGGGCTCCCACAGATAGTGGCTGGGGTTAGGACATGTGATGGTTGCAGTGCCAGTGCATCACTAGAGATGCAGTCTCCTGAGGGTCACAGCATCCTTACGGAGCTACCTGGGAGGGAGGACAGCATGGACCACTACCAGAGGAAGGGATGTACAGACTGTTCCTTCAGGCAACCAGTCTTTAAGGCTATACTCCACTGCTGTCATATTTCTAGAGCTTTGGGAAATTTTCTCAGTGTGTTAACAAACATAACGAACTCTGCTTAAGCCTTTGCCAATACAATAAATATTTGTCTTTCCATTAGTACACCATTTCTTTGGCGGTCATAAGAGACTTCATTAACACAGATAAGCTAGCTTGGCCAGTAAGCTGTTAAGGGGCTAAACCACCTGGATTTTCTGTGCTCTGACTTTTATTTCCCTACATAAGTACACTGGCCTTGGCACTGACCACAGACAGACAGACAGACTTTCACAGCTAAACAAGTAACCACACTGAGCCTCTAGCATTGTCCTTGCTGAGGGGACAGGCAGCAGCCACAAAAGCACCAGAAATCCCCCCAAGGTACCATAAAGGGAGTCCGCAATGCATACTCATGAACACAGACTGTCTTCAGGGAGAAGTCAACCTGTTCCGCTTGCACTGAGAGGATGAGGAGACCACAGCTAGTCAGCTGCAGGCTTGTGTGCTCGGGGTACGTAGCTCAGTCCTCAGGAGAACCTTTGCACATAAGCACAGCAAAACCCTGGCATCACTACAGCTGGGAGGATTTCAATATTGCCTTCTCTGGGGCTAAGATTTCATCCTCAGCCATCTCCATCTACAAACTTTCAAATGCTGTAGTTCATGACCAATGCTTGTTGAATTATTAGTTCACTTACATTATTGCCTCTCTAGAATTTTAGCTTGTGGTGGGCAAAGACGTTATGCTGGCTTGAGGGGGTTTATCCTTTACATTTTGCTAAAATATAATAATGCTCAAACTAAAGGGCTTTTATATGCTCAGTCTGACATAATCAACATAAGGCAACGCAAAAAGTGAGTGTCAGTGTTGCAGGTGTGACTGTTTCAGCAGTACATATGACTTAATTTGCTGAAGTTTGCCTCAGTAATGACCTTGCCCTGCATGTGGCTAGACATTGGGATTACAAACTAGAAGTAGTATGCTGCAATCCAGGAAGCTATAAACTATCAGTGTTTCTATGAACAAAGTAATAGTATATGCCAAGATGCAAAAATTGAGTGAGAATTTTGTTCTTACCAAACAAAAAAGGATGAATACTTAATTTCATCTGAAACTATATCTTAATTCTAGTTCATGTTCCGGCATTTGCAGTATTCTGCTTAAGTACACAGCTATGTGCATCACAGGTGTGGAAGCTGTCACTCATGACAAAATGTTGTCAAACACGTGTGACCTGGGTAGTCATGGGCTGAAACTTCACCAGGACCCAGAAGCCTAATAGTAGCTTGACTTTGGGGACTGAGAGGAGGCTGGGAGGGATTGGGAAAGGTTGTTAGTACTACCGTCATCCTGCACAGCCTCCTTCTCATCATGAAGCAGCAAGGGGGCAAATCTTCATTTCTCCAGCCTGTGTTACTTCAGGAAGGCAGAATATCTCACCATGCTCTTAAAACCCTCCATTTTCAGCTATGCCCACCCTTTTCTCCCAGAGCACACATTGCAGGACCCCTGAGGCATCTTCTCATGGCCCCGAGGGGCTCAGAGCAATACAAGGCTTCACTTCAGCCTCCGAGCCCCTGCTCCCTGCCAACAGCTCTCAGTCTATGCCCATGGGAAGGCGACAAACCTACAGAATCTTTTCAAGGATTCAGAACTGCAAGTGACTCGGCATCTTCTCATGCAAGTGGGTGCATGTAAATAAATATTAATACACACTTAATGACTATTAATACAAACATATATATATATAGGCATGAAAACTAACAAGAACTGTGCCTGCAAGGGGGCTTCCTCAGCACAGGGTTGCTACTTTAATTCCCCCATGCAAACTCAAATGTTTTTCTTTTGTGACTTTCCCCAGTGGTTTTAGTGCTCTTTAAGATTTGATTTAGCAGACTCACAGGGCTTGTGCAATGCCAACGTGTTCACTACCTGTTTTCTTTCCAGGGGTTCATCACTTGTGCATCAAATCCCTTATCTATATCAGTGTTCTCCAAAGAGAGGATGTCAAGGTCACAAGGAAACAGAATAGCCTCTTAAGAAATGTCTCCTAAGCAACCTGATAAGGTGATGTTCCTTTCTAGAGGCAACAAAACTCTACCAAAAGAAACACTTTCTCCCTCTTCCCAGCTTTTTTAAAAAATGTAGTGTAAGATCATTCATAGCAGCATAAGTAAGTGGCAAGTATTTAGCATGCCCCGGTGGGTATGATATCTGCTCACACCTCACACAAGCTAAAACTGCAAATACCCAACACAGAATCGTAAATCACCTTTTTCTTTTTTTTTTTTTTCCTCATGCCTTGGCTAGCTTCTTTAAAATGATAGTTTCTTTTTCCCTTTATCCCTATTTCCAGAAGGCTCTAGGGTCCACTCAGGATATCAGTAGCTGCTTAAGATATGTGCAGCCAGCTAAGGATGTACAGAAAAGAGAGCAGATATCTGTAAACTCCACTGGAGACAGATGGGTTTATAGCTCCTTAGGACACAGCTGATTTCAACTGAATGTTATTACAGTGGCACTTGAAAGCCCTGAGTTGGGTAGATGGGCCACCCTGAGAGACCCTGTAGCTGTGCGTGCCAAAGACCTTGTGCACTAAACAGATGAAAGGGTGGGAGCAAAGTAATAGGGGAGAGAAATACAAGTGTTTCCATTCTGCAGCAAAGGAATTGGTGCTGGTGGTTGCTGAAGATACACCAGAAAGTCTGCGAAAGCCTCAGGAATGAAATGTAAGGGCCACTGTCCCCCTGTTTTCCCAGACAGTGGTGATGGTGGCAGAGTCCCATCAGGATTCTGCACTTTAGCAGCTCCCCGCTCCACACGGAAAGCAGAGTGAGGGCAAAGAGCTCTCATTGCCCTGGGCCTTGACATCATACCTTTGCTCTTGGCTCCTCAAGTCACTTCTCGCTTTTAATCCAGCCCTGCAAATGTAAGACTGAATCTTTCTTCCCTCCTTATAAATTTGCCCTCCTACTTCAGGTAAGTTCCCATGAAAACACTTCTTGCAGCGTATCTTCTACTATAGAGATGCTGTTCATGTAGATACTTTGCAGTGACATACAGAATTCATATCGTCTATTTTACTACAGCATATCACAGGGTAAGATTATGTGTGTTGTAAGTCCACACTGCCTTAGCTCTTGGGATCAGGTGTGTTTGTAAACATCCTTGACCTTCAGTTTATAGCAAAGAACTACAAGGAAAAAATCATCTGCCATATCCTTATTTTCTAATAACCATTAACATCCTTGATTCTTTTGGCATTGCAGCTTTGCAAACTTTTGTCCTCACGAGCCAGGTTTGCGTTTCAGATCATAGATTTCCCAGATATACAAAGCATCCCTTTTCCCAGATCAAATCTTATCCTGTAATGTAGAGACTAAGCTACCTCTCCAAAGATACAAAGCCAATTTATAAAAAAACATGGAAACAGAAACCAGATCTCCTGGCTGTCTGCCCTGGGCTGCATTGATATCTAGCTGCATTGGGGCAGCGGAAATTGCAGATCTTTCTTGGGAAATTAGAGGAAGGGGAAAGGAGTTGGAAGAAATGAACCACCCGATGTCTACAAGCTTCAGATCACCTGTTCCCCAGCACCTGATCAGAGATTAGCCACTGGGGACAGAAACCTTAATGGAGCAGCATAAAAGCTATTTGCTACCTGCAAATGCTATCAGAAAAATTTTTGTTCTAGCTGTAGCTTCTGGTGTTTTATTGTTTTCAAGCTCTGCCAGTTGGAAAATAATTTCTGTAGCTTGCATTCCTCTCCCTTCACTGTCCTATAAATAAGAAAAAGAATCTACACTCTTCTGTAATGGTACAGTTTTTCACTTTGCTCTAAAGGGTCACATTTCTAGGCACAGATGCATCATGCATACATAACAAGGTATTGCAAAGTATGTGGAGAGCTCCTTGTTTGCTTGCATACCAAGCTGGGTTTTAGGTACAAACACAGATTTTGTGCCAAGAATCAAGGCAGTCCTGTCTGAAAATCATTTAGAAAATTGCAATGGTAGATGTCTGCTAGTGGAACTCAAATAATACCCTTGAGAATGACATCAGAAATAAGCTTTTTTGTTGTTTTTTTTCTTTTCTTGTTTTTAGATGGTTAGATATAATAAGTTGGTCTGAAATCCAGGTGACTGATGCTAAACTTACACCAAATATTATGTTGTTGACTGCAGTATAAAAACTATATTGTGATAAGGCAGGGGAAGAGTTGAAGCTTTCAACCTCCCAGACTTTCAGGGAAGAAGCAGGGAGCCAGCAAGGCTTGCTGGGCTTTGCAGAGCAAAAGAGCCAGATATCTGCATGTCTTGGGAGCAAAAGGATTTGCTAGGAGGGAGGGAGGGAAGGAGCTGGAGATCCAGTTGAGACTGAACATACCCTGAAGAAGGATGCACTTCACCTATTTTTTAAAGGGGTTTAGAGCTCGGTTTGCTTTGGTGTAAAGTTGAGCCATTTTCTCGTAGGAAACAGTTCAGCTGAAGCCACAATATTTGAAATGCTGTTCACAGCGGATGTGCAGCGCAAAGAAACAGCAGCAGCATGTGCTAAATTTCCACAGGGATCTCTTGGAGAAGATACACCTTTTAAGAGGGCATTTATGGCCCTACAGACATTGACTCTGAAGGAGATTCTGAGGCAGTACTATAATCTATCTTAACACTATCTTTTCTTACCATGGTGTCAGTATATTCTTCCAGCTTTACTTCAGCAACCATCTTGTTATGCTGCAAAAAGAGATCTCGCAGGAAATCCTGTAGTAAAGAAAGAGATAAATTTTACTCTTTAGAGTAAATTCAAGAAGTAACAGTATGAAATTAAATCCAAATTCAACAGGGTTCCATAAATCTAATTTCACATTCCTAATTAGTACTAATGTCTTCAGTTTCACATAAAGTTCACATTTTTTAGTTGAAACATATTTTTTCAAATAAATTAGAAAATAACCAGATTTCCTCAGAGCAGGCATACTGGAATGAGTCATAATTAACTCACAAAATAAGCAAAAGATAACATAAGTCCTGCAATATTTGCTAACTGATCTCAAATCAAAATATTTGCCGTTCAGCAAAATGCTTAAACATCCTCTTATGCTTTTGCTGGGCCACAGGCTGGAGCCACACACTGAGACATCAGCGCAGGGTCTGCAGATGGACTTTTATGCCCCGCTGGCTCGAGGCATTTGAGTTACAGTTTCCAAACAGGCTTCTGCCTCAATAGCCTGAGCTTTAGTGTTCAGAAAATCTGCAGGCTCAGGAAGAGGTTGTGAAGAAATCCCATTAATAAAACACAACAGCTTTGGCTCTGTTTAGCTGAGAGAGGCACACGTGCAAAGCCAAGGTGAGGCAACGTTTGGGGGGGCTCCTTGGGTGCTTGGGGGTCACCGAGACAAGTGAGGTCATGGGACGAGGCAAGGGAGAAGCAGGACAGCAAGGGCAACAGCAGAGCATCCTCCCTCCCGGCAGGGTCCCTGCAGCCGTGTCAGAAGGCTGGAGGGTCCCTAGTCCTTAAACACGCTGTGAACAACCTAGAAATCCCAATCGGCAACTGCACAAAAAGGCAGCAAATCGGTAAAGCTGATGGAAAGGCTCCCATTGACATCAGTGAGCTGTAGACCAAGCCCAAAGGGACTCATTAGAATAACTTACTTTGAGCTCGCCAGCTGAAATAAATCCACTGCTATCAGCATCGTAACTGCGCCAGATCTGAATGGGGATAGATTGATACAACCACATAAATATTGCAGTTAATCATCTGCTCGGGTGATAGATCATAAAGATTCAAATCAGGACTTCCATAATGAGCAAGCAGTTGCATTATCCAATATTTAATTAATTGTAGATGAAATAAAATAAACTTTCCACACAATAGCTTTTACTCGGATGCTATACATGTGACATGCTGCTATCACATACTTAATGCAGACACACTGGCTATAAAAGGAAGAAAAGACTAAGAAACCGCTCTGCGTTTCTTACCTAATTTGTACATGCAGCTTCTTTTATTGCCCTGAGTAAAAGTCAAGGCTGTACACAACTGGCCATTGATCTGCAGAAGCTCCTAGTTTGGATGTGAAATAAAAGTGCCTGCAAGAAGTCTTGGAAAAATTGAAATTCTGTGCTGGGATACTTAGGGGCAGACATTGGAGGGAGGTTGGGCAAGGTTAAGGAAACCTTATGGGCTTGTGCTCCTCAGTTGGCCCAACTTATGGAGATTCCCACTCCACGCCCTGCCAGGCTAATGCTTCAGGATAAAATGGTGCTAAAAACATGCCTGGTCTGCCCTCTTGGTCTATGCTATGCTGCAGGTGAGGAACTGCAGCTTCAGCTGTAGCTCCTAAGAGGGCTGAATTTATCAGTGGGTAGGTACTACTGTACGGTTTTGTCTCTGGTGCCATGACTGATAGGTGGCTGAGAGCACTTGCAAAGTCTAACGAACTCTCCGGATGCCCTTGGTCCAGTCCTAGCTACCACATCTCTGCTTTGCTGGTGTAAATAATGTACAACCATTTCTACCTGAACAGGACAGAAGGTGGTTTGCTTCCACAATACCCATGTATTTCCTACGCTACGTTCTATGGAGGGTGGAAGTATGCATATTGAAGAAACTGTTAGTGTGCAAGGGGAAGAGGCAATGCAGGGATACAGACCCGCATGAATTCCACACTGTTGTCCAAGGGAGTTTCCCGTCGGAAAAGCAGCAGAAAGTTCTCATCATGCGGCAAGATCATATTTGCAAGCTGGAAAAAAACCACACATAAAAGCCCCCCAAAACAAAACCAAACAATGAAAGTAAAGAAAATACTTGGGTGGTTGCTGACCCAGTGTGGGAAAATATAAGCTGGGCATGTTGCTGCCTCGGAAGTAAACCCCAGACCAAGAGATCAGGCTAATGTAGTACTCCATGACTCACCTCTTCCCCACCCAAGCTCTGTCTTGCGTATCTCCCAAGTCATAGAATGGTTTGGGTTCGAAGGGACCTTTAAAGTTCATCCCTGCAATGAGCAGGGACATCTTCAACTAGATCAGGTTGTTCGAAGCCCCATCCAACCTGACTCTGAATATATCTACCATCTCTCTGGGCAACCTGTTCCAGTGTTTCACCACCCCCATTGTAAAAAAGTTCTTCCTGAATCTACCCTCCTTTTTAAACCCTCCTAGTTTAAAACTGTTACTCCTTGTCCTATCACTTCAGGCCCTATGAAAAAGACTGTCCTAATTTTCCATCTTTCTATAAAAGAAATCCTGGGCTGGGGTTGGGAAGAGATACCTCTTGGATTTGCAAGTGTCCATCTGTGGTGACATCGTAAGCAGACACGAATTGCTCCTTCATCCTCTGAACTTTTTCTTCTGTGATGGTGTTCTGCCACGGGGAAAACAACACACACAGGAAAATTGCTGAGGCCCTAGAAGAGTGTTCCGGAGGAAACCTCTCCTCACTCACAGATAACCAGCAGGATCATTGCATCCTTACAGTTGGGGAAAGTGCTTCTAAAAGCCCACAAACACACCATTGCGGCTGAATTTTTGGAAATAAGTCCTATGCATAGCTTTGTAGCAACTAAGCTTTCGGTTGGAAGACCAGTGTTTGGAGACCCCAAACTATTTCAGTAACACCTGCTTCTGTAGCCAACTGTTCCAACAAAATCACTGGGGTTTGGTTTTGCTTGAGTGTGCCTTACAGCGATTTCCATGCTGCTTATTTTCAACTTGTGCTTTTCAGGAAGGTGTCCTTATCCTTGAACTACATCTCCTGAACTACATCTCATTAGATCATCAGCCTTGAAAGGTGTCAGTGGAGCTAGATTGTTGCTTATTATTGCCTGTCAACTGGTTCAAGACCTGGCACCAAGCCCTGTCAGTGTTTCTGGGTTAATAGCATGGCATTCCAAGCAATTCACATTCTCTTTGTATCTGCTCAACCCCATAATCAATTTATACATAGTGAGGAGTTTTCAGGACTTGTCAGGTTATATATTTCAACAGGCATTGCTGTGACAGGCGAAATACAATGCTTAGGTTCATCAGGCATGATTTCTTTTTCTTAGCAGTAACTGTTAGGTTATCTGGTCTGAGTGGGCTACATAAAGCACAAATTCCCCACTCTGGGGAAAAGCTTCTGGTCAAATGAGCTTTGTGGCTGGGCTGGGAAGCTCCCCTAGTTAATCTCACCCAAGCAATTAATGAAGTCCAGTGTTACCCTCTGCACCCACACTGAGCAGGTCCTGGCTCCTCTTCCAGCCCTGTGGGAGGAGGCCCTTTCTGGGAGGGGAGGGAGGAGGAGGAGGATAACCCAGACAGGCTCTTGATATTCCTTTGCAGCATTTTTTACAAGATAATGAATTAAGTTCTTCCCAACCCCTGAAGAAAAGCCCTTCAAAGGTTTTATCATTTTTACGCCCAGGTGGACTTAGGCCTACAGCTGTGTCTTCTGGGTCTTCTAACCCAGTTTCTTATCCTTTCAGTGACTATTGCAGGCCCATCAGGTTGCACAATCCCTTTCTTAATGCTGTGACGCAAGACCATGAGTGACTTTCTCAAATTTACTCAGTGCGTAGCTGAGTGCAGCCTACCTGGCTGTTCAGAGGCTAAGCAAATTCAAACCCCACTCTTAGGAAAGGACACGGTTGCCCTGCCCAGGCAGGGTGTGCACGCTCTGCATGATGCCCTGGATGCTACGAGTCTAAGCCTCAGATAATTCACTGCCTTATGTGCTCCTTTAGGCCGTGATTCTGTAAAGCATGAACTGGGGCAGCAATTGTGCTGTTCTGCAAAAAGTTGCGTGGGGTAGAAGGAGATCTTTCTGTAGGGTTTGTCGCCTCTGAGCAGAGTAACGTGGCCAGGCTGCACCCTCAGCAACCGCGGTTCACGTTCTCACTTCGGATGGGTATTCGAAACCACCACGCTGGAAACTGAACATGCCTCACACCCCAAAACATTCTTGGCCATACCCACATTCAGGAGTAGCCAGCTGACGGTAGCAATTTCTAGCTGGTCTCCAGCAGTACTGGAGCAGTACTGCTGGAGACCCTTTGCTCAGCAGCAGCTGCCACAGTCAGTGGCAGAGGTGTAGAAACACGCTAGGATGTCACAGATGAGGTAAGCAAAAAGAAAATGAGATCTCTTTGGCTTAGGCTCGCTAAGGTCTACCTTTGCACCCACTTTGTCACCACCTTTCCCCATGTGTTTAGACGTGACTGCTATTTCTCAAAAGCCTTTATTTGCTGACAGTAATAACAGAAAAAAGATCTCTATAGGTGGATGGATAGGCAGATGGTAAGAGTGATCATTTATGATATAATTTAATTTGCCTTCACCTTACTTCAGAGCAGCCTCAGAGCTCATGAGAACTTACCTGCACAAAGTCATTACGGGCTTATAGAGAAACCTTTAATAGCACTGTCAGTGCAGAGGATCCTACAGTGAAATCGGGGGAGAAAGAGTTAATTTGCTTTAATTTATAAATGTCAAGTCAAAATAACCTAGAGGGAGCTCTGCTCAGAACAAGTGAAACCCTTTGATCTCTCCACTCTCCAGGGTAATACAGGACTAGGATGTGCCAGATGATGGCAAGTTTGGGAATCTGGGAGTGGGAATGGGAGGACGGGGCAGACACATGGATCTTTGTAGGGCAGGTTGAGTGCATCCCCTGGGGCGCATCCTTGGGTTACAAAGCTGAGGGCTGGTGGCTCCCAGTTAGGGGATGAATCACCCAGCAGCGATCCCACAGGGATGTGCCGGTGGTTGGCCCTGAGCGGGTCCCAGGGCATGGCTGCAGGATAATCCATCCCTGCAGTGGTGGCCAGCAAGCCCCGCGGGCTGCGTGGCTGGGTGCCCGCACCACTGCCCCGGGTGGTCCTCACTGCTGGGCCCCCCAGATGTGGGCATCGGGGGCACAGCACGCTACTGAACACACACGTACAGTTTCCTTTCCCCTTGGCATTATAACTTGCCCTCGTGCTATTTAAATTGCCTTCTGACGGCACCTTGACGCTCTGAGACATCTCCCAGGAGTTAGGCAAGCCTATCAGTTGCCAACTTCAATAGGCTTGCAAAGTACTCTGAAATTATCCTCCTCCGTGCCCAGTAGGATAAGTTATTTCTGAAATGATAATCATAGCTGATATTTGAAAAGTGCACTGTGGAGTTCAGACTAGTCATTTGTTAAGAAAGCTTATTGCTTAACTTTGCGCCTGCTATTAACCACCACTTCACTGAGCTTTGTGTAGCAGGAACATTATTTTCTGCATAAAAATAGGACTGCCTCCTTTTTTAAAATTATTTTAACTGATTTAAACTATGGGATACATCAAGTAAATACCTGAAATTCTTACAATATTTACATAGCTCAAACAGCTTTTAGTCCAAGGGGTTACACTGCAGTGGATTTTTTTAAATGGGACAATCTCTCTTTGTTCATAAATATTCTACTTATGAAACACAAGTGGTAATGGATTTACTAAAAACCAACCTTTACTCCCAAAGAATAAAAGCAAAGTAAAAGGTATGGCACAAACTGGTTTTCCCAAGATCTGCGCTCAAGGTAAAATTATTTGTATATTAGAAATACACTGAGAATGATACACTTTGGTTTATGACCATTACGTTTCAAAGGTGACCTTTATGTTTACCAAAAAAACCAACAATCCCAGAAGATAAAAAAAAAATTAAAAAAATCAAATAAGCCATGCCACTTCCAAGCAGAAACCAAGGTTGGGAGACCCGGTCTCCAAGATTGACCTACTTGTGGTGCAGACCAGTAGCTTGCTCTGGTTGCCTTTCCATTCCAAAGACATTTAAATGGTTGGAAAAAGCCTCGCACATAATCTGCATGATTTGTTCCCTTTGTCCAAGCAATGACATGAACTGCAGACTCCTGCTGTATTTGCTGACTCTGTAATGTGAATTTGGAGGTCTGCAGCCTGTGGTGGGACAGGCTGCAGGGCAGAACCAGGACAGTGGGGCAGATGGCTGGAGTTGCCGATCCTTCCCTGAAGGGTTAGGGAGCAAGTTCAATTCTCTGGCTTGCTTAGATTTTGTTCGCGTATGGTTTTGCCTCCAAATCAGGGCTGCGGCATTGCTACAGCAAGGCAGAGGCGCTGGGAAGCTTGTGAGTGGTTCAGCACTCAGCATGCCGAGACAAGAGCACGCTCCAGAAACAGTGAGAAGAGTATTTGGGCAAAACTACTGTCTACGCAATAGTCCAGGATTTATGGAGCCGAGGCAGGATTTTACTAGCCAAACGTTGTCCCTGGTATTATTTGTACTGGTGTGATGTCCTGGCAGCCCTAGAAAGGCTTCAGGAGGCGACACTGCTGCTGGGGCTCCAAGCTCTGCTCCGAAGAAAGGAGACAGACAGAGACAAATAGCAAGCAAAACCAGTCAGTGGGGAAATTAAAGAGAGACAATATGGAGACTATTAAAATTTTTAAAAGCCTTGTAGATATAGCAACCAATTACAGTCCTGTAAACATGTTAAGCAGTTTTTTTTTTCCCAATAGTATTGTTGGTTTGTACAGACAGACAAGATTCAGGTATTCCTAAAAGGGACAAAATAACTATTCACAGGTAAGAAATTACAGTCAAGGGAGTTTCTTCAGGCACAGCCTGGGCAGGGAACCAGCAACCAGCCGGCGGTGTGAGAGGGTCTCTCCTGCCCAGGGCTGGGGCTGAGCTGGGATGCCGGGGCAGTGAGGGGCTGCACCAGGGCACCAGCCGGGCTGTTGGGGGGGGGGTTTACAGGGACCCCCCCTCGCTGCCTCGGCCACCCTGCGATGAGTTTGCTGATCGGAGGCCAAAGGTAAAAGCTTGGCAGCTCACTGGTCAAAAGGTCTGATTTTTTTATTCTCTGCCTTTGGGCTCCTGCAAATATTTCCTTGCCTCCCAGATGGGGGCAAGTCCTGTGACAGAAGCAGAAAGATGAGGGGAGCAAGAAGGGGGAGACCTCCGGGCAGGCGCACGCAGGGACGTATGGCGTTTACAGGGAAACACAGGTGCTGTGCCAAGGGCTATGGCCACCAGCTTCCTGGGGAAGTTTGTTTTTCCCTCCTTCCCTTTAATTATTAACTTGCTGTTCAACTACAGATTGCAACAAGCAGGAAAGCCTAAAAGCCAAACAAGCTCTGCTTGCAAATGCCTCAGGTTCACGCTTCATTTGTTCAAATGTTATGAATTACAGGAGGGGTAATAAAAAAAATAAATATGCCACCTCTCTGCTCTGGAAAGCAACTGTACAAATAGCATGATACAAATTCGTGCCTCTTGTCTTTATGAGCTGGGACAGGGGGAAATGGCTTTGCAGCAAGTCAATGGCCGTAGATGAGCCCAGCGTTTTTTTATCAGAGCTAATGCAGACTCAAGCAGCAGATCCCTCCTCAGTTTCAAAAGTTTGCAAAGCTTTCTCAAGTGTTCACTGCCTGGGCTAAAATTTTGCAGACTTGTTAGCAGCTAGATAAAATTTTCCCTTTATGAATGTTTAAGTGAACACTGTTGCATCTTTTCTGGTAGCTGTCTGTAGGGGGAGGCCTTTCTTGTCATTCCTTGTTTTCCCTGCTGCATGCACCTCTCTGAGTTAATCAAGAACACCCCTAATTGACAGAGGAGCACAATTTCCCCTGAATTGCTTCCTACTTTAAGGCAGAAACAGCTACAGAGATGCTCATGTTTAGCATCAGTCAACATTGTAATGAAGGGGATTCCCTGCCACAGTCTGGAAAACATACCTGAACTAGGACCTGGCTCCAGCTTCGCTCAGGGTTGGACTGAGGAAGAGTGTGGTTGCTGGGAGAGCAAGTACTTGGCAAGAGAGGGTCCTGCAGCAGAAGTAAACCCCCAGCAACGTCTTCCTGATGCTTATTTAAGGGAAAAAAAAAACCCAACCCTCTGCTAATTTCCATGAAATACGATCTTCATTGGACTATGATGATGATGGGAGCTAGCCTGGAATGGAGAGATGCTTTAATCCCTTTTCAGGTTGCTTCATAGGATTTGTCAAGCTTCAGCTGCCCTGGTCCCTCACAGGTCGGATGCTGCGTGGTTTCCAAGAGCTGCTGCATGTTCTCAGTGAGCAGTCAAGGAAGAAATCCTTACTACATACCATGAGGAGAAGGCCATGTCCTTTTTGTCCTCATAAAAGCACACAGTTTAAAATATTGCTATGGCTTTGTTCATACATTTCTCAGGGTTAAGGAGTAAATTTCTTACTATGGATGCTCTTCCACAGAGTTTTGCAGAGAAAAGCTTCTATGCTTCATGTTGCCATAACAAATGAATTTTCTGCTTTTGTCTTTCCGTGTCCAGTCTTCGTCTTCCTTTTTGTAAAAACTCTTTAGAAGTATTTAGCATCACAAAGGTAATCTTGGTTTTAATACTATTTGTAATAATGGAAAGGGCATGCTCACATGTTTTTTTTTATTCTCCACAGCATTTAATTTCTTTGTTGTGGTTGGTTATGATGCTTTGGAAACCTGGCTGTAATCTGTCTTCTTTGTTAACCCATTCCTTTTATACTATCATACTCTTTGCCTCGTGCTGTCTAATTAGATTTTTGCTCCTTACAGGATCCATGTGCTTGGCAGCAGCTTGCCTTCATGAAAATACAACTATGAGTCATTTGTTTTGGGGGGTAAAAAGTGAATGTTCGGAGCAGTGTGGAGCCTCTCCTACTTGATGAAAGAGGACATCTCATTTAATTCCTGCTGATCAAGACAGTCTTATCGTAAGTTGATTATTTTTTTCCTTCTTGACATGATTTTTGGAAGCAAGCCACAATATTGATAAGGGTATAAAAGGCAAGAAGAAACTAAATGTAAGTGACCATTATAGCCTGTTTTTAAAAAAAAAAAAAAAAAAAAAGAGAGGAGAGAGAGAGACTTATCTGAAAATGCTGGCTTCAGCACATGTTTCTCCTAACAATGTTTCAGCCAAATTTGATAGAAGGGCAAAGGATTCCAGAGATATCAAGTTCCTACAAGATCTATGAAAATAAATTATGTCTGCCAAGAAGGCTAGTTGGAAAACAAACTCAACAACTATGACCATGCCAAAAGCCACACAGTACAGACAGGAGGCCAGCAAAGACCAGATGAGACATCAGTAATGTACACTTTGACCTTAGAAGAAGAACCTTTTTTGGACAAACATTGCTTCTTTAAATCCCATAGCATTAAAAAAATGAATCACACGAATGACTTCATTTCATCCATGCAGCTGCACGTTGGTTTGCCTGCATTAGCATGGGATTTCACCCTGCAGCTCCTGGGCCAACTTCTCGTTTGGACCAATCTTGCTTACTTAACAGTAGTGCTATCACTTGAGAATTTGGCCCTGTATTTTGGTTAGGATTTACTGTAATCCTGCATGCTACAATAGATGAGCACTTATCCTGTCATCCCATGTTGTGTTTTGGTTCTTTTTTTAGCTCTCATCAGCACATATGTGGGAAATATTTTTTCACGTAGAAGACATCAGCATCCAACAAAGGCTATTACAGGCTTCTCTGTGCCATCACAGTTTTGTGGTTAGGCTTTGGATAGATTCTTTGTTCTGCCCTTTCCGCTAGGCTGAAAGTTTTTTGACATGTCTTTGGGCAATGAAAACACATCATGTCTGTTTTTTCTCATAGGCATGTTGAGTTTGCATTTAAAGATACTTCCAGGCACTTGCAGTGCCCTGCCTTAATGTGCAGGAACAGGAATAGGAACTGGTCAGGCTAATCAAGGCTGACAAAAGCCACACCTAAAGAAATAACTGTATTTGGCAATAATCAGAATCATGGAATCGTTTGAGTTGGAAGGGACCTTAAAGACCGTGTTGTTCCAACCCCCCCACCATGGTCAGGGACACCTTCCACTAGACCAGGTTGCTCAAAGCCCCATCCAACCCGGCCTTGAACACTTCCAGGGAAGGGGCATCCACAGCCT
>JANZLQ010000050.1:10782241-10812133 GCA_026212715.1 Elanus axillaris | reverse complement strand
GGTGCGTGGAAAGGAGGAGGTGGGGATGACCACCCCAACCACGCGTGAGGCTCCGTCCCGTGGGGACCGTCTCGTCTACGCCTGGCTGGCCGAATCCCACAGGCGCCGCTTCGAAAGAGCCGTGCACCATTTGCAGACAGGCTGAAAAAGTTTCAAAACTCCCCCGGAGGAAGGCAAGAAGTGCTGGAGGGAAACGTGAGGCTTCAGGGAGGAAGTGGTGGTTGGGGTGAGGGGAGGAAAAAAAAAAAATATATATAAAAAAAAAGTTTTCTACATCTTGTAACCCTCCTCCTCGGTTTATGAAAACAAAGCAGCAGCAGGCAGGGATCTCTCCCCTTCTCATCCCCCCAGCCCTCAGGAGGGTCTCCCTCGCAGGAATGGAGAGCCACGGAATGAAGACACATGGAAATTTACACCTTCTTCTTCCTGTAATACTAATCAAAAGAAGAAACCCTGGGGTCAGAGGTCTCAGTGCTGATAGGGAAAAGCTGATATTCATATTCACAATGGTCCTGCTTGGGACTACGTGTGATTTGAACGTCACTCGTATGTTCATCTGCCATGACTTCCAGCACCTGGGACCGGGCTCTGTGTCTTTCTTTGTGCATGCTCCTGGAATACTTTTAGCAACTTTATTATCTCTTCTGACATCCCTTACAGATAGTTTTTTCCAGGTTGCTTTTGACTCAATACACGTATTTTGATTTTACACAAATACTGATTGCTTTAGAGAGGCTCTCGCAGGAAAGGCTTTTAAAAAGTATTTAGTGTTTGCCCTGAGCAGGCTCCTATTTGATCTGAGAGAAAACCAAACTAAACCTGAAGAGAACTAGAAGTTGTGTTTTACTCAGGAAATATCAGACCTGCAAATTCAATTCTTTCAGAGAGATCACAACAGCAATGTCCAGCTTTTCCAGTGTGCAAAGGAGAAGGAGACGCTGCGGAGCTGATGCCTTTAAGCAGTAGTGTGGGAGCGGCTCGGTATGGGGGTTGCCGGAGGTCAACTTTGGACTCCAGAAAAATGATCATCAAGACGTTAACGCAATGGCAAGGCTAAAAGCAACCCCTGGGTTTCATGAGCGTCCTCAGACAGGGGACCCCAGCATGGGAGAGGAGTGTATGCTCCGTAGGTAACGGCACAAGTCTAAATTTTTAGGGGACACCTGCACAAGTGCCTTGCTGGCATGACCAGCTGCTCCACAGGTTTCCCTCTGACCCGTCCTTGCCTCACTGCCAAAAGGCATTTCTGGCCCCGGGCTGACGGCTCCCCCACGGAACCTCTCCCACAGCCTCTTCTCCCCAGCGCTTCCCACCACGGCTCTCTGGCAGCGGTGGCCGCGGGTGCCCCATAGGAGCTGCTGGAGCTCCTGCGTGGGGTGAGGTCACCGGGTGCTGCTCCACGGCACGATGGGGCACGAAGGCCACTTTTTGGCCCCAGCTCACCGCCCAGGACCAAGAGCCCGTCCAGCCCATCCAGGGAGCATCCCGATCCAGGTTTTTAGCAAAGAGCTATCCATCAGTTTCTAGCAAGGTTTGTAACCTGGCTGTGGAAAGCATCACCACAGCTGATACCAACAAGGGTTCTTAGTAGTGTGAGCGTGACAACTAGTTTCTTACTACAAACATTCTTAACAAAACTAACTTAAGAGGAAATACTACCCATGTTTTGAAATACTTGCAAGGGGAAGCACCCTGCCACTTGACAGGGACAGAGAAAACAAGGTCTTGTGGGAACTGATGCAAAACTCAGGGCATTGAGAAGAGCTTGTCACAGCTGGTTCTCCCCCATGCCCTCATGGCAGGGGGAGCAGGCAAGAAGCATCACCTTATTTAAGCTGCCACTACTTATTCAGGATATCACACAACCTCAGTGAAACCAGGTCCAGGGCGGAGACAAAAAAGGACCTTAAAGCTTACAGGGTTCTCACAAAAACTCATCGTTACCTGTGCACGAGGGTGTGGATGATACGTGTCCATCCATCTGAGTATCCCTGTTTCCCCACGCACCCTCAGTGCCGGCTGTCTGCCCCGGCAGAGGGAGGCTTTCCTTTCACACAGCAGCAGAGCATGCTTGCAAAGGGGAAGAGAAAGAGCAGAGATGACGGCATCCTCTTCTGTTTGGACCAGCTCTGCCTTTGCTCCCCCCCAAACCCTCCACCAACATACCCGGTAGATATAGGGGCCACCCCATAGACAGAGAGCTTAACTGCTCTGCTCCCCCCTGTATTGCACAAGATGGATTTAGAGGTCTTAGGGGTGGAATTGCAAAAATTTAGCTTAAAGTGGTTGGAACCAGGTAAGCTGAGAGAAACCCCAGCCTGCGGTGAGGACTGCATGGCAAAAGCATGCTTCGGCTTCTCTGGTTGCTTTAGGTGACTTAGTAAAGCATGAATGAAAAAAAAACAAACCAGCTCAAAGCAACTTCTACTGCTTCGGCAGGGATTTCTGCATGGTACTGTAAATTTGAGGAGCGTATTGAACTGGGGATCTATTGCCATTAGTATTAAAGCAATAAACTGAAGACAGCTGCTGGGTGTGCAGCTCATGTACCAAACTCAGCAACCCCTCTGCCTTGGCTTATTTCCTTAAAGGAATAAATAAGAATTAAAGGTAGGCAGTATTTTAAAAAGTAGGGAATGCTTTTGATTAAAGGACTTCTCCTCTGGCTCTGGCTTTGCACTGTGCTAACACTCGAGGAAGAAGATCTCAAATCCATGTTTTGAAAAGCAGAAAAAAAAAAAGGCAATTGAATTCTTCTGCTTCAGAGCATTATAGATTTTTGAAGATACATATTTTGAAAACCACACCACTGACTGTCCCATCATTTTTTTCTTAAGTTCAGAAATGACTTTAATGTAATAATAGTTGACAGAGTGATTTTTTTCCATTAAGGCTTTGTGATGGCAGATCATTAGTTCAGATATTTCTTTTATTGCTTTATTTTCAGATTTTCAGTAAATGCCTTGATGCTGGAAGCATTTGCAGGGCCATTACGCAGCCCCACTGTGGGTCAGGGAGCCCCCCAGCTGGGGGACACCAGAAACACCATATCATTTAGCTGATGCTAGTATAAATTTAAAAAATGGCAATTTTTCCAAAGTAAGGAGCAGAGTAAGGAGCACGTGGCCAAACCTCAGACAGGTCTAGCTTTGTAGGAAGGCTTAATCAAGCAACTGTAATTGGGAAAACATGCGTAGAAGTGCAGATTGCTCATCTGGAAACAGCAAAAGGGGCAGCCAACAAACGCCTCTTTATTTGGTCCAGACTCAAAGTATTGATGCCACACATTTGGGTTTCCATGACCAGAATACGGAACCAAAAAAAAAAAAAAAAAAAAAAAAAAATCAGCATCTGGATTGTGGCACGCCTTTGTTCCTCCCCTTTTCAGAAGATGATTCCAATAGAGGCAGACATGGATTTATAAATGGAAATAATTTTCCTCATCAGATGTCTTCAGCAACCCTCAGCTCAGCACTGACCGGAGACCCAGAGGAAGCCCCCGCCAGCACCCATCAGCGGTTCCTCCTGTGCTGAGCGTGTGTTTTGCAGGCAGTTGGGGTCCTGCAGGGATGCTGCAGGAAGCCCAAGCCCGCATTCCCGGTGGGACTCGTTTTCCCCAGCACCTGATTTGCCCGGGTGTGGTGGGAGGCGAGCGTGCCAGGTGAGCTGCTGTGCGCAGCCGGGCCTGCGAGGGAGGGTGGGGAAGACGGGCTGCTGCCTGGCAGGAGCTCTGCGAGCATCCAAGCAAAGGAAAATGCTGGAGAAGCGGATGAAAGAGAAGCTGGAAGGGAAACAAAGTAGAAATAACAGAGTCAGTGAGTCCCCCTACCATTTGCCTGGAAATCAAGTCGGAGATAAAGCTGTCTGCCGCAGAAAAGAAACAGGATCTTCTTTTTTCCAACACCCCCCCCCTCCTCAGATGAGCACAAGCTGCTTATTAGTGGCAGACGCCAACCCCCACCTTCCAACAGGGATGCCCTCCTCCCAGCAAATCCTGTATCTCTGTCCCGGGCTGGATGCTGGCTTCATCCTCCCTGGCTCAGACAGTTCAGGTCCTGGTACCGATGGATGGGATGTGGCATGAGGACAACCATCCCACAGGTGTTCCCATCCACAGATGCCCACCAATGCTGGGTTTTTCCAGCCTTCCGTGTGCAGTTCCCAAACTGAGAGGCACCAGTCCTCTGCCCTCTTCTCTGTTTTGGACTGGCAATGGGGATCATTTGAGTGTTACAGGGGAGTAGCCAACCCCTTCCCACCGGGACGCTGCTGGAAAGGAGGGGTCAGGGCTCAGGCCATCACATGGGATACAAGAAGAGATTTCCCAAAGGAAAAGCCGTTTTCCCCAGCCACATGCTGCTCAATGCTACCCAGCCAGGGGCTGCTGTCTCAGTTACAGTTAATAACTTTCATTATTTCAGTCTTCTGCTAGAATTTAATGTTGTCCAAATAAAGGACAGCCTCCGTGGGGATGTCCTCTACCCACCGCTGGCTGAGCCTTACCCACCTAAGCAAGCAGGAAGGGAAAGAGGCACCCCCCGAGGAGATGCTGAGCAGAGATTACAGAGTTAACTTTACTCCTCCATTCAGTGAAACTAAATTGGATTTGCCAAGCTAGCAGCCCCTCTCCTGCCTTCTCTGTCCAGTATCAATCTAATTAAAATGCTTGTTCTCCCACGCAGCTTTCCTTCTCCTCAATTCAACTTAATGGAAAAGCAGAAAAAACAAGCTCTGAAGGGTCAGGGCTGGGGTCAGCTGGCAGAGCATGAATTGCCAAAGCAGCATCGGCATGGTGGCATCGGAGCGAGGACACCGCCATGGGACTGTGGCAGCATCTCCGCTTTCCTGCGTAGGCTTCTCAAACACGGAGGCTTGAAAACCACATCTAACAAAGCCTGAGGGCAGCTGATGCAGGGGTGTCGAAGGCAGAGTGGTTTTCAAGTTGGGAAGAGACGCTTCTCAAGTCAGCAGGAGCCTCTTCTTCAGTTGGCTGTGGGATACGGCATAAGAAATTAAGTTTTGTGATAGTGCAGCCCTTACAAAGACACCTCGAAAAAATGCATTTCCCCCTTCATCTGATGTGCAGAGACTCACACTTTGTTTTCTCTTTGAAAATACAGGGTCTCTCTGTTCTGCTTCTTGCAGCTGATGAGCAAGGATGCTCTTACAGCAATTTCTCTTCGGTACTTGGCACCGGGGGAATTTGCACGCCCAGGGCAGCGGCAGCCCCTGCCCCTGCGGGGTCTCTCTGATGCAGCAGGAGCAACCACAGGTAGGATGTCCCAGGGAGGGGCGAGCTGGCAGCCCCGGAATGGTGAGACAAAGGGACTTGCCACAGGACCTGCCACGGTGGTCCCGGTTCCCACCCAGGCAAGAGCCTCGTCCCAAGGACCAGCTTGTCCCTGGCTGCGTGCTGATGGAGAACCAACAGCTCCATCCTGAACGCAGAGGCAGAGTCGCTTGTTTTAAAGAGATTTCATTTAAGCTGGCAGGGACAGAGAAGCCGATCCCTTCCCTCTTTGCTCTTCCTCCAAGCCTCGCAGAAGAAGCAGGGGCTCTGCCCTGGCTCTGCATCAGCCTCTTTCCACCAGCTGGGATTTCGCCTCCCCTCACCGCGCGTGACCCCGGAGCCTCTGGGATGTCTCGCAGCCCCGAGGGGCACTTGGATGTGCCCCCCCCGGCTGCTTTCCAGGGACTTGCCATCACTTTTTACACTTCCTGGCTTGTTTCACTGCCCTGCGGCTCACTGCGAGACCTCACTTTTGCATTTCTTCACCCCGTTCAGGTGCACGTTCCCGGGTCCCTGAACACACGATGCCGGCTGGGGAGCTCCTCCCGATGGCACTTCACACATGGCTCCATGTCCTTTGCCAGGTACCACCGGGTTTCAGCACGGGAGGCCCTGCTGAAGCTGGCACCGCTTATCTCCCCCTCTCAGAGCCTCAGACAATCCAGGAGTGTTTAGCTTTTCAGCAATTTTCAGAATAACCCCAAATAAAGAGAAAGCCAAAGCAAATGACTAAACAAACCACTGCCTCCAGGATGAAGTATTGCCTTCAACACCCTCTGGCCCTTCTGCCCTTGTTACAGCCTGACCATGGGCCGGGATGAGGAGCAGCCCCATGAGGACAAGCCTGCAGCCCCAGTGCCTTCGGCTGAGGTGCTCCGGAGAGTCTTCCACCCATTTCCGTGTCTGAAGGGATCAGGATGGGCCATGGGAGGGGAGCACAAGGTGGCGGGAGTCCCACAGCAAAATCCATTGAAGCCTCAACACTGCCAGTGAATCCTCAAGGCTGAAAAACTACCCTCCAGAGCTGGGGAAACCTCAGCTTCATGAAGGGAAAAGAAGATTTCCATGTGCAATGACAGGAGCAGGGTTTTGAGCTGCCAGCCGTCGGCAGTGCCTGCTGAAGCGAGGCGCAGACCCGGCCCGAGGGTCAGGGGAGCCCTGGCTGTTTGGTGAAGCTGGCTCCTCTCAACGAAAAATGAACGTACCCTTCTCTACCCCCCAGGGAAGTCACCCCGGCCGCTGCGGGGTCCTGCCCTGCCTGTGGTCATGGCAGCTTTGGAAATGTCGGACGCTGGTGGAGGCTGAGGTGGAGTCACCTGCTGTGGTGCTGGTGAGCTGCTGATGTTGGGAAGAGGCATGAGGGACTGCAGGAAGGTGGGCACAGGGATGAGGCGGAAAGTTGGAGGGTGCCTGGCAGATCTTCCTATGACCTCTTATATCCAGGATGGGGAGTTGGAGGCCAACCCAAGGCAGCACTTTTCTCTCTTAAGCGGGACAGAAGTTAATGTTTATGTGATAGGCTGAAGGCATTTTAATTATCCAGCGAGCAGTTGAGAGACTTGCTGGCAATGCCATGGGGGCATCCAAAGGAGTTGGGAGGGTTTTGGCTGGGCACGGACAGGGCAGTGAGGCCGTGGGCACCAGCTGCCTGCCCGGAGCTATGGAAAGGGCTCATGGGGAAGGGGCGAGGGCTGATGGTGCCGAGGGAATGATTCAGACAACTGGGTTTTGTTGTTTACATTTGAAGAGAAGGTCATCACTGTGTTGATGTAGCGATTCTCATCCTCTCCATTTCCAGACTCTCTCTTAGGATGGGGAAGGGCCACTCTGCTTTCCAGGCCTGACCAGCAAGAGTCTGGCATTAAATGATAATGTCTGGTACTCACCTGCGCTGTATTTGTTAGAGATGCCCCAGGCCACAGCTCCAAGAGAAGCGAAGGACAGTGTCACTACCTGAAACCTCCCCTCAGCTTCAGCACAAGCAGAGGATAATCTCCAGAGGTGGGATTCAGGCACAGCCCACCCAGCATTAGCATCCCTGGGAGTGGGGAACGCGGAATGCAGCACAGCTCTCTTAAGACCACAAGAAAGCAGCGTTGCAAATGGGAGCAGAGCTTCCTGCTTATTTTCCTAGAAAACACTTCTCAATAGCTTTTTTTTTCTGTGCAACAGGAGAGAGAAATCATCTCCATATTGATCAATTAATAAGCAGCGGCAGCAAGAGCTTGCACTGATGGTAGCTCTCAGTTAAGTGCAGTGGGTTACGCCGATTTGTGACTAATGGACCACATTAATTCCCAAATCATCTCAGCCCAGCTGGGTGGCTCTGGTGGAGGGGAAAGATTTAAGACAATTGCTGTTCCTATCTTAGGAAGCAGCTATTTACTGTTGTTACTACACATCAGGGAATACTTTAAAATGCTCAAAATCTATCAGCCAGATTTTAACCTTCTGTACTAGGGAGAGGGACGTAGGTCCTGCAGACGTGGTGTAGAGCTGTCCAAGTTCATGCTGGAGCCTGGCAGGCAGTCACAGCCCTTCTCCAGCACCCTCAGATGGGGAGGTGCTCCCATTGCGTACATCACAGATGAAATTCTTCAATGGCAAAACCTGAAAACCAGATTTAGGAGCAGAAAAGGGCAGGACAGCTCTCTCCCAAGAGAACTTCTCCCCAAGGCTGGATCAGGCAGGTGCAGCTTTGATGAGATGCTGGTGCTAGGGCCCCTTCCAGCATTTCCAACTGGGTGACCAGGGCTGGTGGGTCCTTCACTCTGATTTAGTTGTTCAGTACACGTGTTTATGTACATGGAGCAATGCAGAGGACCTCGCCATCACCTCCAAACACAGCAAACGCAACATGCGGCTGTCTTGCCAGAGACCATCCCAGTCCAAAGACCAAACCATTGCGTCGGACACAGCCCCAGCTGGACCCTGCGAGCCCTTTCTGAATGGCCAGGCCATGCAGCATGACCTTGCGGAGAAGGCCGGCGGTGTGCCTGGGAGGAAGCCACCTCTCCTACCGCACCAACCCCTGCTCCCGCTGCTGCTGGCACAGCTGGCGGTGCTGGGGCAGGGCCCGCTGTGGGACAGGGAGGAACGCAGGGCATCGGTGGTACTCAAAGATGCTATGGATGCCCTGGGAGAACACGTATCAGAGCTTTTCTTCAGCAGTACCGCTAGCTGATCTCTCTGTTCAGCCTCCCAGGAGCTCCAGGGATCTCTGCTGCTGGTGTCCCACCAAAGCAGCTGAAGGCAGCTCCTGCCACGGCAGCACACAGCCCAGGACAGGCAGGGAGCATGGGGGACTGACCGCAGAGCATCCGCAGGGCAGCTCAGGCAGCCTGGAGGCAGCAAGAGAAACGAGGAGGGTTTCCCCAGCCGCACATCTGCTTCGGAGGGCCCACAGCTTGTGGAAAAGAAACACCTCCCTTGCCCCGCCAGAGCCGTGATCCCCCTCAAATCTCCCAACCAGCTCAGCTTGGCACCAGGGTACAGTGGTTGTTACCTCCTGAAAACACACTGGCGCTTACCTGAGGCCTCCGTGGGCTCAGGATACTGAAAATAGAAGTTGCTATTAAATGCAGAAGAGGTATGACAGGGGTAGTCTAGATGCAGTGTGAATTCTCTGCAATTGGGCTGACAGTGCTGGGCTGGCCAGGCAGAAAGATAGTAAAGAAATGAAAACTATCACTCCTCCCCACATCCAAAACCACACACGCACACAAAAACCAACCCCAGGTCTCCAGAGCTCACACTAGCACTCCCCTCAAGTCATTTCTCCACCGCTCAGCCTGCCCACAACACACTGATGGCTGGAATAAAGACTGGAAAGGCTTTCCATAAATGATACGGAAAAACAATGCTGTCTAATGAAGCCTTTACACTCCAGCAGACAACTATTACACCACCATAGCTTTTCTTCACATAGCTTTTATCAGCACAAACACATACTCTCTCCACAGCATTGCAGACATCCCCGTCTTTGGTTTACTGATACCAGGGTGATAGGCACACACTGTTGCTGTGATTTCTAATGGCAGGACCAGTACAGTATCTCAGATGACTGGTGAGAAGGACGTGAAAGACAAGTAAGATAAATTCTCAGCAGTTGGAAGAGTCTATTTTTTTTTTTTAATTAATACCACAAACCTTGCCGTTAATTTTCTTAAATTCACAAAACCAACAAATCAGGCAATGCTTCTTACATATACTTCTCAGACAGTTCTCTTCTACGTCCTATGGGAATAAAAATTGCAGTTTATTTATGACTGGGTTATTTTTCTTCTCTCATACAAGCACCTCAGGTTTTCCTTTGCCATTTGTCTTTTGTTCTCATTGATGCCCAATAAATCAAGAATATACATATGTGAATATGAAGAACTTTCTCTTAATGATTTTAGATGAGTGCAGAATTTCAAGACAGGGCAAACCCCGGGTATGAACCCCCAGCCTTCAGGACCTCTTTCCCACAGCCTTGTAGCCTACTTTTGAAATGTGGACCTCTACGAAGTGCTTCTAAGATGTTCCGGTATAAAAGGCTACTGTTTTGACTTAGCAGCCCTTCATAATGCAATAGGAGAAGGAGCAATAGCAGGTACATGCACAAGGATCAGACAGAAGGTCATTTGACAGAAAGGTATCTGAGCATTTCTACCCAGGCAAGAAACCACAGCAGGGCCAGGGAAATTGCTCTTGGGAGAGAGTTACCAAAACAATTTTGTTCTGTCCTATGAAACCAAAATAGAGAATTTACATAGCAGGTGTTTCTGGCTCATGTGAAGGCTGCTTTGCTGAAGATCCCAAGGGAGGAGATTAGCAGAGAGGTCCTTCTTTCAGCAGTTTTACGAAGATGATGTGTATGTGTCCCTTTCAGCAGGAACAGACATTGTACTAGAAGCAGAAAAAGGGTTTTGTCTTAACTGCATGCTTTTTCTACCTGTCACAATGTCATCATTCAAAGAGCAGAGACCGTCAGACCACAAATAGAGCTGTAAAAACAAAGACTAGTGTTTCAGGTGTAAAATCATTTTTTATTGTTACAAATATACATATGAATAAAATCCCTTCGACCTGTAATGTAAGTAGGTAGCTGTGAAATTTGCACCCCCTCCCTCAAAAGCTGAAATGTTTTTACAGATGTTGAACTATTTTTCTCGTAGAATTACACATTGAAAGGAAGCTAATATGCAGACAGAACTGAGGAAGGCCTCTAGAAAACACCAATATTAATAAAATTTCAATTGCCCTCATTCCAACCAACTATATACATTAATATATGAATGTGGAAGCATACCATGATTATACGTCATCCAAATCCTTCTCTGTTGTGCTTTTTGACAGTACACAAATGTAAGCATTGGAGCTTTATGTACAGTACGAGAACAGGAAGAAAGAAGCTCCCGATGGGAGAATGTAAAAACCATACCCAAGCATTTAATATATATAATCTATACAAATTATTTTATTAGTGTGCTCTTTTAATATAATTACAATGTGCAATTGCATACCGCAAGAATATATTTATAGGTAAGTCACGTGCAGATTTGACACATTTACATTCAGCAGTACAACACATTACCTGCTGTACAGTGTATTAGTGTAAGACAGTGTCCAGTTAATTTGCTTTGCTTTCTAAATGCCCTAATGCAGGGCACTCTTTGTAGCTGCTTCAGAGAAATTCAAGTAGAATACATGAAGGAATTGCTGGCTTTAGCAAAGGCATGGAAAGGAATGTCTGCATTGTACAGAACAGAAATTAAGGACCGAATCAACGCCATGTGAGTGTACTGTAAATCACGATTGGAAGATCAGGTTTTCTGCTTGGAAATGTACCTGTGGTGAAAAAGCAGCTAGCTAGAAGGGCTGTTGATTGCTGTACCCTGATTGTTATAAAAAGCTCTTACGCTACAAAGCACTTGTACTGATTGCTAAACAAAAATAAAATCTTTATCTGCTTCTTCGCCAGAGTCACTGGACTTGCTTCCCTGATGGCCATCTTTACTTAAGGACCTCTGCTTCAGTTCCTGGAACTCATGAGACTGCTGCCCAGGGCTTCTTTTTGCAGCTGTATAAAACAGAAATGGGTCTTACTAATGACTGTAGAAGAGAGAGGAAGAAAAATAATAATAAAAAAGTCATTCATGCACAAAGGACCTGCTCCTGCTCCCACCAGATTAATTTGCACTAGTGGGAGTAGCATAGGTCCATTAATTCTTCAACCCAGAAAAAGGTCAGAGGAAAGAGAGAGAGTTTGAGCAAACTTGGCTGGCAAGCAGGCAAACTTGAAATATGAAACTCAGTACTTCACTGTGACACGGATAAACATTACAGTCAGAAACGGCCTGGAGACTTTTTTCTCATCGCACCACGTGAAAACCAAACAATATTCTTTTTTCCAGCTGGGCTGGATCTCAGACGACGCACTCCTGCCTGCTCAGGTGGATACGCTTGCTGGGCACCCCTCAGACCAGCAGCACAGGTTCCAGGCAGGCCTGTCTCCCTAGCAGGACACATCTATATTCTCGCTTTTGACTCAGCAGCCTTAATCAGGACAGATATTCACCTTGGCATCTGAGTTACCCGAACTGCTGCTCCCTGCCCCACCAGCACTGCCAGGTCCCCATGCCTTCCCTGTTCCCTGATGGAGGGAACAACCATGGCTCTGAGCCCGGTGTGCATCTCTTCCAGCTGAGACCATGGCCTCCACTCCTTGCTGGGCTCAGCAGCCGAGAAAGAAGGAGGACATACCCACTTCCCATCACCTAAATGCAACAGTACCCATTTTGTTCGCCCAGCACTCTAAAAAACTCGGTAAGGCCAGGGTTTTCCTCAAACCTATAAGGTTTGAAATAAATTGGGAAGAAGGTTGTAAAACCTTGTTAAGGTTTCTGATCTAATCAGTGGTCTGCAATTGCTATGGTAACGAGAGTTATTATACACGTCAGTGGGGGTGACGTTACGCAAGGATTGATAGCTTCAGAAATCTCGTACTTCCAATTAAAATGAACCTTTAAACACACAGTGGCCCTTAAATGTGACTTCGCTGCAAGTCACCTCACTTCACCCTCACAAAATTAAATGTTACAGTTCCGAGACCTTCTTTCCTCCGCCATTTCAGATAAGGACGCCCGGATCCTTGTGCCTGTTCACATTTGTGCACGCCTCTCTTAACCAGGCACCAGCAGCCATGGTGGCCATGAAGCAGCTCCTCTCCTTCCCTACCTACCGCTCACCCGCAGCCTCAGCGCCGCAAGGGACAGCCCTGTCACCAGCGTGTGGCTCCAGCCGGAGCAGGGGCAGACAAGCAGCAGGCTGTCACCAACTCACCTCTGCGGTCTTTCAAATGGTGCCAGGCTGTGTTAGGGTCTGCCAGGAATGTGGAAAACGGGAAGGAGGAATCCCGAAGGAGCCGAGCTGCTGGGGCAGCCTCGGCAGGGATGCTCCCTGTATCCCTGGGGGCCAGCACGACTCCCCAGGCAGTGCTGGTGCATGCCAAGAGGCCGTGAGACAGGGGACAGAGAGCTCTGGCCTGCTCTCGTTTGGCACAGACACTCTCCAGTCCTGGATCTCTGCCCTGATGAAAGCAGAACGGACACAACCAGCACGCATCTTGGGGAGAACTACCAGCATACGTTTGCTACCCAAATAGTTCTCCAGACTCCAAAACACCTGCTTCCTTATTTGTGCTAGCCAAAATATGGGAGGAAATGAGAGCCAGCAGCTACATGCACGCTACGTTCTTAACCCGGCTTTGCAAGTGGGGAAAGAAGAAGAAAGGATTTTGAGAAAGGTTTTTAAAGCCATTTAGTGGAACTGGAAAGGATTAAGATACCTAAATTCTGTAAAAAAAAATTTAGGCATTTCCACCTTACCAAACACCACTGCTTTTCAAAGAAATCAGTGCCTGGAAATTTTTGAGTGATTCTTGATACTTGTACCTCCTATTAATTACATCGCCTTTGTTTGGCCTCCATTCACTCTTCAAGCAAAACCCAGAACACACCCTGCATTTTAGTTTATGGTCTGATAAATCAAGACAGGTAGTTTGTCCCAGAAATGACGGAAAAATGTATCGGGCATTTAAGTCCATGTACTGCAAGCAGGCTTCTGCCACAAGAGCTTCTTCTTGCCCTGATGAAACCATACACAGGTGACCTGCGTAGATCTGCGGCTGCACCTCAGCTTTTGAAACTTACTTTATTAGAGATATCTTGGAACAAACTAAAATATAATAGTTCGATTATGACAGGGAGGAGAGATTCCAAGTTTAGGTGGGCTAAGTTTAATTCTACAATACGAAAACGACATCAGTTTATACATTTGGGGCCGAGGATGTTACAAAAGGGATACATGATGTCTTATAAATAAAAAAATTGCAGGTAAATGTAATTGCATAAGATGTTCAAGTATCTCATTAAAACACTTCAGAAAAAAAGTACTTCTGAATCATTGTTTAAACAAAGCAGTTAAGAGGTAAAGAGAAGCATGTAAACATGTACCATTTGAGAACAGGAGCTTTTATATTTTAAAAATACATAGATCAACCAAACATTTTTATAGCTTACTGAATAAGTTCATCGTAAGCCAAAGCTGCCCTTCAGAAAGCAGGGCTTAAGCATGCAGCAGAGTGCTGAGTTTGGGTTCTTTTGGAGATTTTTTTGTTTGTTTATGCAGCTGAAAATCAAAGTACTACGTCAAAATAATCTGATTTACCTTGTTCTCAAATCGTTTTGTGAGTGACGTACTGAAACTGGCACCAACAATACTCAGGCTGAAATGCGTTTTGAAATACTTCAGTGCACGCATCTTAAAAAGGACAGGTATGTAAGCACACAAAGCAGCGGAGAGTCTACCTGCAGCATACTTACACGGCAGCGTGCCAG
Source organism: Elanus axillaris (assembly GCA_026212715.1). Lineage (NCBI taxonomy): Eukaryota > Metazoa > Chordata > Aves > Accipitriformes > Accipitridae > Elanus > Elanus axillaris. The sequence continues at coordinate 10,797,961 of JANZLQ010000050.1, read as the reverse complement.
CGTCACTGCAATGCGCAGTCATGGTGTGTAATGAGCCCTCTTCTGCAGAGGTGGTGCTGGTCACTGGTGTTGCCACAAAGGAAAAATGCACACACATTTCTTATCTGGCTATTTTTTCAGGCCATGTAGTTCCCACGGGGACAGAAAGATGGTTAGCATCCCATGAGATTTTTACCTTTCTCTTAATCCAGTGACAAACCCACACCCTTTTGTGGTTTCTTTGCTATTACCGTTTCTTAATGATTGTTAGTGCCAGTTATCAAGCACTGCCTCGATAAAAAATGAAAACTTCTAACCAGAAGTTGGCTGTGCCTTCCTCTGCCCAAGCACATTAGCTTCCTCTTCTGCACTGGTAGCATACTGCCCCGAAGTGGTTTTCACGCTGCCAGATGGCTTGGCACAGTCATGAGCTGTATCTCTTTTTTGACAATCTCCTGTTTGCTCTAGCAGGGAAAAGGATTCATTTATACCCCTAAGCTGTTCTGTAGACCCACATACAGAAAGTGATACAAATAATTTAACTTATCTGTCCCATTTAATCAATTGTTCAAAGAGTAGTAATCAATGTCAGATGCTTGCTTAAATTTAGTCCAGATATTTGCGTATGTTGGTAACTGCAGTCTGATCTTCCAGGTGTGCTGTGTAAAGAGGTGTGTTTCAAGATTGTTCCACAAAGTACAGTTAAAGTCATTAACATAAAGAAATTTTATAATCAAGTATCACCTAATTTGCAGCTTGCTTTTGCAGGGGATATAATTTAGTTTACTAACTTAAGCAGATTTGCAGTGATTTACCAGTCGCAGAAAAAAAACTGAGCATGCTAGCCTGAAAGGCAGCACAAAGCAAGGACAGAGGAATGACTGAGTGAGGAAGTAGAAAGTAATAAAGAAAAAGGAAAACATGAAAAAGAATAAAAAAAAATAAAAGAAACAGAATTTACTCCTTCCTGAACAACTTAATGCAAAGCATAGCAGCTCCATAAGGACCTGAAAACCCGGCTTTAGCCATTTTGAACAATTATTGATGAAATTCATACAGTGCAATGTAGCAGCAACTAGAAAACCCTGTGTTTGGCCAAGTCGTCTGGGGAGGTCTGTCTAAGGGAGCGAGGAGTGAGGAAAGCACCACGTCTGACTGCTTTTGTGTAAGGAACTGGAAACAGCAAACACATTTTAAAAATAAAGCAGTTGTTCCTATTCTCACATGACAACCACAAACTGCAAAAATCTGTCAAATCTCTGCTGTGTTAGAAATTGCTGTAAAGCAAAAGGACTGTAGTTATGATCCCAAATTCCCTGCTTCTCCAGTCTGTCCCCTCTCATGACAGGGAGATGGAGAAGGCATATAGCACAGAAATGGTGAGGTTAACCTCACCTTAAAATGTATCTGCAACACGTCCCATTACATTGCGTTTCTCTAGTTATGTAGTAACAAGCTCTCTCACAATCTGGTGAAAAGCTGGTGAGAAAACAAGGACTCTAGCCTATGCAGTTATCAGACAGCAGCTGAGAGAGTCTGTTGTGGCAAGAGCCTTTGACTGCAACCACTCTCAACATGATGGCAACGGTGTAGTGAGTCTGATCCCTAAGCTGTAGCCCAGTTCGCCCGTCTCAACACCGGCTCTGACAGGACTAAGGGTAGGAGAATAAACAGGCTCTATTCTGCCTTGCAGCCCTCAATGCCACAGCCACAAGGAGGCACTTCAGACACGCCGCTGTCTTTTCTGGACCCTCACCCACAGACTGTGGTGGCTTTTGCCAACATGGACCATCTGAACCCTCAGCCCTTTCCAGGCACAGGAGAGGTCCTGTGGTGTGTTGTGTCCCGCTAGCTCTACATAATTCACTCCAATTGGGGGGGTTCTGCTGGGCTACCTTTATGGCACAAGAGCAGCCCAAAGGCATCATGCAGGTGGCTGAAGCGAGAATCAAAACCTGTAGACAAATACTTTACATGTCCTGACATGCGGTCACTAAATGGTAGCCACCACAGCAACAACTTTCTAAGCAGACCAACATCCAGACTGCGAGGTAAGCTGTTTCATAAAGGGAACGGTAGTTTTAGGAGAGAAAGAGAGAAGCTTCTTAAAATACACTGTCCCACTTTGGGGATGGCTTTGCCCCTCCTCTCATCTAGAGGGTAATTGTGGGCTCTGTGTGCAGCACAACTGCTCAGGCTTCACACGCCAGCGGTATGTACCTGCCTTGACTCGCCTGCCCCCATCCTACGCTCTGAAAAACTGCTGGCAGAGTGTAGAAAGGCACCCCTTTGCCTCACAGCTTAAGTGATGGGAATCACCTTGGGTGTCTTTCTTGAGCAGACCCCCAGGAAGGAAGAGGTCTCACGCCCAGATTTCAAATGCTGTCATTTGTGCCAGCAAACACCACGCTGAGCAACATTTCTGCAACTACTTCTCCATGTATCCTATGCTATCAGAGGAAGCTTTAACTCTTCTAAGAGTCAACTGTGGGCGAGAAAACGCATCAGCAAAAGTAGAAATGCAGCGCACACATGAAAAGCAGCAAAGACAAGGCAGCAGCTTACTGTTGTGTGTAAAAGGTACCAAGCCCTGCCCTGACACACAGAGACTCATAGCCTGAGGAGGAGGAGGAGAACTCAGTCATATGCAGCACAGAAAGGAGAAGTACCAACAGAGCAACAGGCTGGCTGCAAGGAACAAAAAGTCATGGCTGCTCCCCTGGAAACGTGCTGAAGCACAGAGCTGCATTTCACATTATTATGCGTGACCAATACCAATCAGCATCTCGATTTGGACCAAACTAAACCATAATATACACAACACTAGAGTCCCTTAATTGTTCAGCTACATTATTAATACCAAGAGATGCATCTTTCACTGGATCAAAGGAAGAAAATACAGAGCACCAACCCATGTGTGGAGATGAGGGAGAGGTGACCATGTACACTTCGCTTGTTCTTTTTCCTCCAAATAAATAACCGCCTTCCCTTCCATGTGAAAACAAATAAGGGGACAATGAAGACAAGCACGCTGGAACAATACCAACACACCTACCTTCTTGAGAAAACGATCTGACTGAGGGGCTGCTCTGACCATCCTTTTCTTTATCAGAAGGAACTTTCTTCAGCACAGGTGGAAGCAGGGCAACTTTTGGGGAACTGGGGCCGGAGGGAGACTCCGGAGCATCCTCTGTGGAGTACCAGGAACAAGAGGGTGAGAAGTTATATTTGCGCTGTAGCTCACAGAAATGGTGCTGTTATGATATGTCAAACCTCAACACAATACACAAACAAGAAGCAGCTAGAATCTGTGTCAGAAAAAGAAGGATTCAGGAATTTACGTTATGTCAAGAGAATGTTGAAAGAATTTCAACAGCCAAAGCAAAGATCTCAATTTCAGCATTTTTAACATGTACTGCTATTGTAGCACAAATAGAAATCTGATGGGACCGACTGAATTTCCTGCAAGATATAAGCATGCAATTTGTAAAGAACATCTGAAAATGATTTTGGATGGATTTCTGGAAATATTTGTTCTATTTATATTTTTATTGTCCTGAAACATAATGAAATGATCAATTTAGATGTCCTGTTTCACAGTTATAAGGCATGAAAGTGAACCAGGGAAACAGATTTTGTAAATAGCCTACAGAACTCCATACTTCCAGGAATAAATTGCCAGCACATAACAGGATAGCATCTGCAGAGATTTTCTAAATAGAAAAAATACTTTGTCTTCTAGACTGTGAGGAAATTGGGATCTTAAATTCAAATTCATAGTTTAAACCATCTGGATATCGTGTTTGTCTAAAAGACTGGATATGCGTTATGTATGGCAAGTTGACTACCATCTTTACAGTCCTTACGGGAAGATCTTTTCAGTCTTACACTAGACAGCCATCGTTTGGACAGTAGGGAAGTACAGCTACAATGGATTACTTAAACTGCTTGTATGTTTGCTTCCCAAGGAGTAAACGATGGCATGTGTACATAACAGACGAATTAGGAAGATACATCAGTACTGACAGAAGGAAAAAGGCACTCAAGAGTATCACCTGTATTGCGTATTTGTACAATGCGTTAATTCAGTTGCATACTGGAAACTAATAGGAATTTATCTCACTGTTGAGGAGCCACCACAGAGGAGTCAATCTTTTTACTTCCAGCACAGGAAAGTGATGACCTTCCAAATGTAACTCGATCTAAACAGATATACCAATTCTTGGACCTTCTCCACGCTTCTGATGTGCCTTTGAGGCCAGTTGCTTTGCGAAGCTCGGTATCAACATATGGATGAGCACAGTGCTTGGCAAACAATGCTATGTATTTCTGAACTGAAGCTGTTATGTGCTTTATTAAGGAACCACTTTCAGTCTTTGATGATTTGTGGACATCCAGGCTGTGTTCCTTTGCCCTCAGATTACTTAGCAAAAATTTGCTACCATTAGTTTGGCCACACTGCTGGAAACAACAGTGGAAGCAAGAGTGTAAATAGGATTGTTGCTTGGCTGCTTCATCACGTCGCCTGGACGTGCTTAGCCAGTAGGTTGCTACAAGTACTAGGATAGAAGTTAGACTGCAACAGAGATGGTGTTGCTTTTACTGCCACCTGAGGAGCTGGCCTATTACGGGCAAATACTAATTACTCTCTGTGTTAAACCCACAGTATGTGCTCTCTGCAGGAAATAGGAGCTGGCAGAAACAGATAGCTCAGGTCTTTGTGATACCTAAGGTTTTGAGCCAATACCCTGCCTATTTTACAGATTAAGCATCACCAAATAACCCATGCTTTCTTATTGTATTCATCTTCGTGAGCATCTTACCTGACACCTCTCACTTTTATGACCACTTCTAAAATGGTCAATAAAGTAAATGTAAAGCCATCTAAAACCTGAAGGTGATTGTGTATTTGAACAACATTCTACCCACTGGAGTGCAGAGACTAAGTGATGCTCAGGTTACACATCAAGGACAGGGAGCAGGCTGTAATATCCCTCTGCCCCCTCATCCTCACCAGAAACACATCTTTCTAAGGTCAACAGTGAGTATGGAAAAAGCCTAGAGGTCTGCAAGCTTTTACAGATGGCTATGCTCACATTTTTCAGTCATTAGCAATTAATAAGATGTATTTGCCATAGCTACTGCGGGAGTCAGTAATGAGCATTTAATTCCCCTCAACTGCAGTGCCTGTACTTTAAGAAGACTGGGTTATGACACTGGCTTATTAAACAGTGGACAGACAAATGTGTGGGAGATCTGCTGAAATATTTCCCACTATTGGAAACCTTGAGATAATATCTGGACTGGAGGTTAGAACAGAGCAGAAGTTAATAGTCATTCAACTGGCAGTCTTGCAGGGTTATAAAAGCACAGTTACAATTATTTCCAGTTAAAAGCAATAACAAAAGAAACAAAGGCAAAACAAGGAAAAAGAGAGTGAGAGAATTGGTTTGTGCAAGTTATTAAGACTAACAGGCATTTGCTTGAGGGACTAAGAGCTGCCTGCCAGATAACCCCAAGGACTTCAGTATTCAGAGCGAGGTGTTTAGAGAAAAGAACAGTCATTTTTGTCGACGCTACTACAACAGGGCTTTGTTGCTGAAGTAGCTTTCTATGCTCACCTCTTCTGTGAAAACAAGCTAACTCAAAACAGCTCTGTTGCTGCTGCTATTGCTTCTCCTCAGGCTTTACTATTGCGGATCACAGCTTAAACCATTTTAATAAGTTTATTTGAGTCAGGGCAGAGGGAGGTGAAAAAGAAGGATGCAAGTCAAGAGCATGCGACTGAAGAACCTGTCCCTCTACAATTAACTCCTGCTCAGGATGTGGCCATGGGCAAGCCCTCCATAGCCCACACAAACACCACTCAGAAGTATCCAGCTGGGGATAAGGAATGCCCAGAAGAGCTCCTCACCAGTACGAGAGGCAGAGCGTGGTTTCTGTGGCACTGTGGGTCGTCCTGCCAGGCTGGGCTTTGTTGACTGCAGTGGGGGTTTTGGGCTGGTCGGTGTATTGGAAGAACTTCTTGCCTTTGCACCAGCTTCTGCCTTTGGTTCAGCTTTTGAATTTTTTTCTGATGATGCTGAGATGGAGTCACCTTTAGTTGAGGCAAACCGACTCTCTGGAAGGGTCTGCTGGAGTTTAGGCACTAAAATAAACAGACACATAAAATAGTCTCCTGCAACACAGAAGGCTCCGTGCACAGATATGCTTGTGTGGAACATCATTAGCTCACATATTTCACTGCTGCACTGCTGTGTGAGTGTGTCAGAGAACCACTAACATTTCATTCAAAATCACTGCAAGAAAAACATCTAGAACTGCTAGTTCTTACACGTGCTAAGCTTCATAATTCAATTGCTTCAGAGGTGATAGCATCTCTCCCTTTTTAATATATTTGGGGTGATGGCTCGCTGGACCTTATTGCTCCTTCGTATTTCTGGGAGCAGATGGTACAGCCTACCTGCTGAGAAAGCAGCGATGGATCAGTGGAAAAGGCAGCCTTTGGCTGTTTTGTGCCTCTACAGACAAAAGGTTGGGTATCCAAGATCAACAAAGAAATCCTGGCCCAGAAAATAAATCCCAAATGTGTGATCAGCAGGCTACATCTTTTTATTTGTTGCTTTTAGCAAGCTCTAGAGGAGATTTTGAAACTTAGCCAAGATCAAAGTATTCTTTATATAATATTTTGATTTATCTAATAACACTGTATATGGATTACTGTTTCCACACATTAGCAAGTTTATCAACATATTATTCATCCCCCCAAAAGACCAAGGTATTTACAGATAAAGCTAGATTGACTTCCAAGCAATAAATCAGTCCTATCTAGCTGTGCAAGTTGGTAGAAAGCCTGCTGGACTGTAGGTTGCAAACAAGCAAAATGCCTGCCCTACTTTCCTACTCTGAAGCTTTCAGAAGGTTGGAAGGCTTGCGTGTAGGAGGTATAATGATAATCTTGGAACTTGTATGTTAGCTTGGGGCTTTCAACAACTGTCACATCTTTATTCTCAGTAGAGAATTACAGACTAACTGAAGAAATGCCCGCTGGTAGCCTTGGTACTTGGCAAAGCCAAGAATGTGCTTACAGATGCTGACTTGACCTACCTACCTGCTAGTCCCATTCAGAAATCCTACTTGTTACAGAAGTGCTGAGCACAGACATTTTAATGGCAGTGGGAGGGAGGGGAGTGTTGATACAGTTTGTTGCAAGCCAATCTCCAGTACGTTTTTCCAGCTTACGTAGCTGTTTTTCAGCCCAGCTGGAGTTAAACCCTGGCAAAGTACAGAGAGTTGTGTGGTGCATATATATTTGTGTGAGTGCGTGACAGGGAGAGTTTGTGTCTGCACGCATGCAATAGACTTTCATGCCACAAGTGAAACAGCAGGACACCTTCTCCACCTGTGCGTGTGTGCATACAAAAAACCAGACAACATCCAGTCATGAAGCAAGGAATAAAACCCCCTTTATTCTTCTTCTGCATCACTATTTATACTTTTCCTATAGCAACATCCAGCAATTTTCCATTAAATCTCTCTTTCTTGCCTTCCTAACCTCAGGCCTCCTAATATTATTAGAACCCAGTAAGTTAAAACAAATTAACCCAAAACAAAGACAAACTGTAGTCACAACAGTGAAGAGCAGCCTCAGGGAGCTCTTGAGCAAGAGTGGTAAAGAAAGAACTGACAGCTGGAGGCCAAAAGGAAGGGGCATGCACAGTGCAGTGAGGTGGGGTAAAACATGTCATATACAGACACAAGGACCAGAGAAAAATTGGGGTCAGACACCCCCAGCTACTCTAACGCCCCAAGCACAGACTATTCTTGCTCCTCTGACTTCAGTTTGATGATATCAGGAGACACATATAGTACACAAGGTCCTCCTCAAAAGACAAGCTTTAAAAGCACTGATTTATAGAGTTCAGCATGCTCTGAATATGCTGTCCTTTAAAACTAGCTTTAGAAAGATACAAAACTTCAAAATCGATTTCTGAAGTGCTCAACCAAGATGGCCACATTTGGATTTTGTTTTCAGCCTGTTTTTTCAGCCTTGCTTCTGTATGTTTTAGCGACCCTGTGTGCCGGGCTTGCAGGATACCTACCACTGCTGTTGAAAAATCAGACCTGGACTTCCTAGTTCAGCCCACTACTTCCACACCAGTGAATGTGGTACGCACAACCCATCAGAGTTGAATCCCTTTTGAACACTTCACTGGCCAGTCCCAAAAATATGCACAGAGACCAGAATTTCATCTTGTCCTGAGACGGCTGCATTGTAGGCACTGCCATGTCAGGGCCCAGGACTAAAGCTTGACAAGGGCACAGCAGGATGAGGTGCAGATGGAATCCATGCTGTAAGCACTGCAAGGCCGGACTCTGCTTTGTACATGATGGAGAGTTGTTTTGCGCATGTATGCAGTGTCCAGGGGCCTCCACAGCTTTGCAGAGAGCCCTAGCTTCAGTCAAGCTGGGAAGAGCCAGCTGCCATTGCATATCTAACAGCTCAAAACTGGGACTACTCAAGCTGGTACATGCACAGACTATCTTGCAAATTGGTCATATTCAGGTCATCAGATAAATTCAAGAGTTTCACTTCTTTGCGCACCGACTTTTTTGCTGCTCCTGGGTTCAGCTTCAGCTTTGCTGATCCCATTACAAGTGAGCATCCTTTCGAAGGCGCCCCAGGCACATGCACCAAGTACTTTCCCTCCAGTGCAACATGGAACACAGAAGTCGACCTGTCAGTTCAGCCCTAGAGCTGACTTCATGAGAACTGCTGTCCAACACAACACAAAAAGTGAGCTTTTGTTTCTAATCCTTTTTATGTAGCGTAAGCTCATATTTTTCCTAAGCAACTGTAGGCACACAATCTGGAGGGGAAAGCAAGATTTTGAGGTTAGGTATTTTGCATCTTCTAGAAAGAGTTTATACCAGGAAACTCAAACTGTACCTGTACCACTTCCATCCAGTCGTTCTGAGCTCATCGCTGTGTCAAAAGACTCTCTGGGGGTTGTGTCATTCCCAAGTTTCTGAAAGAGTGAGAAAAGCTCTCATATTAGTAATATACCTGTAATTAATACAACTCGGTGGTTCTGTTCGGAAAAAAAGCTCTAACTTGGAAGCCACAAGGCAGAGAAAGCAGTGATAGTAATAAATGGTGGATTCTCTCTCCTTGTTTCTCTTTCAGTTCTTGGAAGATCTAAGTGGGAAGAAAATTTTGCTGATTTGTAACCAATACTGCCACATGTCAAGCAAAGCTGCAATGATGCCCTGCCTCCTAAGTGACAGGTCTCCTAATGTACAGGACTAGAAACTGAAGGTGCTAGTTGGAAACAGTCTTGTCTCCAACAACAGAATTTAAAAATTCCTTGTTTAGGTTTAAAATAAGAAGTCTTTTTCTAAAGATCTAGGTTTTTAATATGGCTGCTGAATGGATCTTTTGCTCTTCCACATACAAGAATAACTTTAGATAAACCTGCAACTACAGAAGTAGCAGCACTCACATATTTTCTGGGATTCCTATAAAAACAAACAGACCTTACTTACTGAAAGGTGTTTAAAGACACCCATCACAAGCACTGCTGGATGCTCAGCACCTCTAAAGAAAGGGGGCTTCTTGTTTATCTGCTGATATACTGGCTACGCCTTCTATTCTCAACAATAGCTTTCCTAACATCTTGGTCTCAAAAGAAAAGGTGCAAAGACTTTTGTCATAACATAGCTCTAGCTAAAGTCAGCTTGAAACCTATGTATTCACCAGGAGAAGCTTAGATATACAGCCTATGTGCTTGTAAAAAAGAACCAGCCTCCATTTACTGTCTTACCTACTACCAAAGCTTAAGCAGAGGGATAAACGAGAGGATACAAAAAAGTACATAGATATAAGTGCAGGATATAGTATGACAGAAAGCCTTATAAAGATAAGGCTAGGCAAAAAGTGAGATTTTTTTTAAACTAAAAAATGGTGATAGACTTTTGCAGGCAGCTTCAATCTTGATCTGCTATTTCAAGACAGTGTGGCAAATGACTTAAAGCAAATAGTATGTGCTCATGATCATTGTATTTGGTTATACACCCATGAGTAAGTCACGTTGACATGTTCAGGACACTGCTACTACTGCTCCAACACCAGCTCTGCATGACTCATGCTAGGATCTGACTGTCCCATGGCATTCAGAAACCTCTACCACATGCCACGCAGTGCATGTCTAATATGATCACTGCTCTTTGGAGCTTACAATACAAAAAACTGCTGGGTATAGCACGTAGATAAAAATTGGACGACAGGAAATGCAGGAAGGAAGAGAATGGGTGCTACAAGTAGCAGGAGCACATATTAATTATAGAAAAATTGATGGATTTAGAATAAAATAGTATTTTAAATATAAACATAAAAGGAACGATCTCTAAATATCTAAGCTGGCCACATTATCTTTCCCCTGTGGTGGTAAATCAACACAGGCATTTCAAGAGAAGCAGATTTTGGGGGGTGATGCAGAAAACAGTGTGACTGGCCTTACAGATTTACCAATACCTCCATTTTGCTCATGGAATCTCACAGCTCCTAAAACAAAGACTCTCTTCAACACAACAAAGAAAGGACAGAGATGCTGAGTGCCTGGCATTGCTGTATAAGACCTGGCAGGGTAATGCTGCCGACCGACCTCTCCACTAAGTACAGGTGTGCACTTAAAATGGCACACTACATTAAGGAGGATGCTATTAGAATTGTCATTAAACTTCCTGTACCGTAAAACTACCCCGATATAGATATAACTATCCACTCTAAGGGATTATATTTCTACAGGTTTTAAGTATAAAATCATCTGTGTGTTAAAAGTAACATGTAAGCCAAACAACAAATTATTCTGGTCAGAAGCACTCTAGAAATGCCATGAATTGTAGGGCCAGAATGGTATGCTATGGTGCCCGTACAGACAAAACAAAGTCCCCTCCAAAGCTAGCAGGAACATTATGCTTTGTACCACTGGGTGAAAACTCAGTTTTTATTCTCATTTCTTGACTGTCATTGATATTTTGGCTAAATTCTCACCTCTCTACCATCTAAAGTCACATGTTTCTTTGTAAGACTCTCTTGGCTGTGTATTTTTGAAGGGAATGCCACTATCCACTTACTGGATTTTTCTTCCATACCTTGGAGAAAAAACTTGAGAACTGAATTTACCAACAATTTCTTCATGGAATGTGAATTCTCATGAACTTTCACCAAAATACTCATTTTCCTATGTAAATATTGAAGATATATGCATAATTCTTAGCTACAGTGAATGACCTGAGAGAGCTGAATGACAGTATGAAAACTAACTTCACCATAACTCCCTCCTTCCTCCCTAGTTATGGGACTACTGGGGAAATATGACCACGTACAGAGACAAGTACAAAAGCCAGTGCTGCCATCTATTAGTGTAGTACTTTAAAATGCAATTAGGCTGTTTGCATATTTGGCTACCTACTGTACGCACATTACAAACTGCTTATGGTCCCAAGAGAACACTAAACGCTGCAAAAGTTTACTCTGAGAAGCTGTCAGTCATGTTACATAAATGCAGGTGAATTTATCATGTAGATAAAGAATGATCAGGCTCTACTTTTAATAAGAATCTGTGCAAGGTTGGGAAATACTGCAGAGTTGGGTGCCATCAAGAGTGAGTAAACAGGTTACAGATGATCTTGGTCTGCTCATAGGTCTTGCCCAAGATATTTAAAAATTCAGGCTGTAAACACTAGATGGAGCTAAAAGATCTTTTTATGTATGCCTAGAGCCAACACTAATCTGCAAATACTGGTCTCTGCCATTAATGCCAATTTACACGTTGTATTCTAAGCAAAAGAAAACAAAAAAGCATTTACCATCTTCCCATCTACTGTGCACCTGCTCATCACTTGTATCTGTAACAAGACTGTGGTAGGGTATGAATGAAATAGTAAATTCCTTCTGGCTTTGTTTTCACGTAAAATAGCTCAGAACATAAGCAGCCATATGTACCTTAAAGGAAAATACAATTTTCTATCATACTGGAATTCTGATAAATTTGAAGATGTTAGGCATGTTGATGTCATACCCATCCTAAACAATATAACAGCAGTGGGATGCCGTCTTCTGTAGCTCAACCATCAGGATACTGTATGATTTTCAACTTCATTAATATCAAGAATAAAAGTGCAAACCTAAATTATTTGACATTGTGATCTAGGATGAAGTATGTGAAAAATTCTTTTGAACAGCAGTTCAGTTTTGTGTGGTCTGGGCAACATTAAGAATGGATAACTCAGTGCCCTGCTGTGTACAGATTCCTACTTCAATTCAGTTTTCTTGTCACTCTTTAAATAAAAGATGACCTACTTTTGCATTCCATAAATATCAATACTTATAAAATCTAACAAAAACCCCAAGATCAATAACATTATTTTCTTGAAAATTAAACCTGAAAGAAGAGGTGTGACCTTCCCAACCCCTAAAAAAACAAAGGGTGGGGGAAAAAAAAACCTGGGAAAAGGCAACAACTTTTATTTTTGATAGATGAAATCAAGTTTTCAGTCAATGCTATGAAAGCTCATCAGTCGAAGAGGACTTTTACTCTTCCCACTTAAAAAGAAATTACACATGCTATATTCTACCTCAGTCACATCATTCCAGATCTGACTAACTTTAGATGACAAGTGTTAAGAACTTGAAGAGCACCAAGCATACAAAATTTATGCAGTTCTAAGAATTTATATAATCTGGACTAGCCTGGTATTTTATAAGTTACAAGGAGAGCGTAACACTTATTTAAAATCATACAGCATTTTATTTGAAAACTTGGTGTTTTAGAAATCAATAAGGCTATTCATGGGCACTACTCAGCACCAATGAGAAAGGTGGAAATTAGTCATTGCTTTAGAAAACTTGGTTTTATGTTCAGGATCCCTTTAATGAGCTGTAGACTACTGTGTTAATTTGAATCTATTTATTAAAAGATTCCAGCATCCACAGGAATGGTTCATACATCAGGGCAAGCACTGTAAGACTAAGAAGAAAGGTAAAAATGCACTTTTGGTACCTTGCTTGGTCACAGCAAGACAATTCTGCAATGTGTTAAAGGAAGGAAAACACAGCAAAGCTTGCAGATAAGCTTTGTCATAAGGTAACACCTTCCAAATTACAGGGGATAATGGCAGGGAATGGATAGCATCTGAGTGCCCTGCATGTTGAAGAGGAAGAGAGGAGTGAAAAAAGGCTGATCCTTTGGTAATTTTAGAACATGCCAACTGCCGCTGGGAGGACGCAGGGGATGATGATGGGGAAGTTTAATGGGAAATGGGCATTAGGCAAAATAGGTTGGCACAAATGCTTTGGAGCACCACCAGGATATTCTACTCTGCACGTTTGTGAAATGAAGCAGTGTTTCTGCCCAGCATCATCACTTCACAGAGGAAAAAATTAGAGAGAGTGAAGGGAATCCAGACAGGTAATTGGGAATAGATTAATTTTTTTAACATATGCTTATTTTCTTTGAGTGTTAGTATTTGAAATACAGATATCAAAGGCATAAAAATAATTATGTGTGGTACAAAAGAACGTAAAGAAGTGCAACAAGAAAAGTATAAGCTGAACAGTTGTAAACAGTGTCTGGAAGCTAGATTTACTTCTCTGCATGGAATATATAATTTAAAATACAGTACATCTCTCTGTCTTTCTACATCACCTTCCAAAAGAGAAGAGTACAGACAGCTACCACTGTAGTTACCTCAGCCAAACACCTGAGGTACCAGTGCGCAGGGGGCACAGAGTGAGAAGTCTGTCTTAGCTTCACCTTTTGTAAAGCATGCTTCCATTACACATCAACAAACCGCGCATCATATAGAGTGGAGACATGCAAGCTGTGCTTACTAGTCACCCCAAAATTACTCTGTAATACATGCAAACAATTACATGTCCTCTTCTGTGCTTATGATGGCCTGACATCAGCACAAGAGCTGGTGTCACCTCCTCCAAAAGAGGAGAGAAAGTGCAGGCTTAAGGGTGCATCTCCCGCTCCACATGTGCAGCCTAACCCTTGGCCAGGGTATTCGTGTTCAACCACCACAGCACAGAGCAATCCTCTTGCAGGAACACCTGGTGGAAAGCAGGACTGTTGTGTTAAGCCACCATCCCTTATAGAACCAACCCACCTCTCCTGAAGACACCTAGCTCTTGCTCATTTTTAAAACAACTCAAAAGAAATCAAACTTCCTTCACCTTCTGAGCAGAGGCTGCTCTCTTCTCCTGCTTGGCTTTCATTTCTGCGAGAAGTCCACTGCCCATCACCTGCACACCATACCTCCGGCCTCCTTGTGGGCTTCCTTTGCTGTCACCCCTCTCAGCTTTTGCCGCATCATCTGGCTGTGCCTCCTCCAGCAAGTCTGGTGTCTTTAATTCCTCAGATCGCTCAGTACCACCGTTCTGCTCTGCAATCTTTACCTCCTTCTTGCTTGTGTCCACAGCTGGACTTTTTGCAGCAACCTTGGGCGAGGAGGGCTCCTCTGCCACCAGCACAGTCTGGGGACGTTCAGATTTAGAGCCTCTTGATTTGATTAAATTAAGGAAGCCACTCTTCCTTGAGTCCCTTTTCTTCTTCTCATCACCTGCTTCACTGGGCTCACTGCTGTCTGAACTTTTAGTTGATGGTCTCCTAATAAAAGACACAGACATTTTAAACTCTCCTCCACTCCCCTGCTCCCTCTCATTTAAATAGTACCAAGTGACTTTTCCTGGGCAAAGCCAATCTTTTGCATGATCCATATGTTTGCCCTAGGCTTAGTCATTAGCTGATGTCTTTAAATTAAAAACTGGACAATCCACATTAATCATACTGTCTTGAGGATTCCTGTGCTGGCCTTGTGCACAGTATAATGAACAGAGGCAGTCATTTCATCTGCAATGGGCACCCAGCTGTTTCCAACAGCAGACAGCTCTGCCCAAGCTTTCTATGCGCCTATGTATTGGGTTTGCATGGCAAGGTTTTGGTAGTGGGGGGGCTACAGGGGTGGCTTCTGTGAGAAGCTGCTGGAAACTTCCCCCATGTCCAACAGAGCCAATACCAGCCGGCTCTAAGATGCATCCACTGCTGGCCAAGGCCGAGCCCATCAGCGACGGTGGCAGTGCCTCTGGGAGAACAGATTTAAGGGGAAAAAACTGCTGTGCAACAGTGGCAGCTGCAGAGGGGAGTAAGAATATGTGTGAGAAGCAGCCCTGCAGACCCCCAGGTCAGTGCAGAAGGAGAAGGAGGTGCTCCAGGTGCTGGAGCAGAGATTCCCCTGCAGCCCGTGAGGAAGACCCTGGTGAGGCAGGTTGTCCCCCTGCAGCCCAGGGAGGTCCACAGGGGAGCAGATCTCCACCTGCAGCCCGGGGAGAGAGGAGCCCAGGCCGGAGCAGGTTTTCCAGCAGGACTTGTGACCCTATGGGGGACCCACGCTGGAGCAGGCTGGGCCTGAAGGACTGCAGCCCGCGGAAGGGACCCACGCTGGAGCAGTTCATGGAGAACTGCAGCCCGTGGGAAAGACTCACGTTGGAGAAGTTTGTGAAGGACTGTCTCCCACGGGAGGGACCCCACGCTGGAGCAGGGGAGGAGTGAGGGGTCCTCCCCCTGAGGAGGAAGGAGCGGCAGAGACAAGGTATGAGGAACCGACCCCAGGCCCCATTCCCCGTCCCCCTGCACTGCTGGGGGAGGAGGGAGAGAAATGGGGAGCGGAGCTGAG
>JANZLQ010000050.1:10712860-10778106 GCA_026212715.1 Elanus axillaris | reverse complement strand
AAGTTAAAAGTTTACATTTCTCCCTTTTTCTTCATTTTTCTCTTGTTTCTTATGTTTTTCAGCTTACAAAGAACAAATCTGTTTTCCAGCAAGATCAGAGAAGTACAGCTATGATCATCTGAGATCCCTTAAATTACTAAATGGAAATAAGGGGAACAGCAAACAGCCCAACAGACCTGCTTTAAGCAGTAGAAAAGGTCAAGATTTTGCCTCTCACATTTCAAGTGCTTTTCCTAACCACTGCTTTCTGTATTCTCAAAGTGGCAAAACCAGCAGCAAATCAATTCTGCAAACAATGCCACAGTCCACTCGACTCTGGTCTTCAAAATTTGGCTGTTTCATTTTGGAAGTATCAAAATAAACATCTTAAGTCTTTCAAAAATTTCTTTAGACTTGTTATGAGGTCAGACCTAGTAAAGAATTAAATGATCCATAAAAACAAGGCAGGGACAAAGGAGTTTAAGTAAAAAAGTTCCTTTCAATTTCTGCAACTAAATAATCACCTGATTTCCTAATTGATGCAATATGGATGAGCATTCCCACAACACTGCACTATCATGGGAAGTAACACTTCTTCTCTACAAGAAGTAAGCTTCTCGTATCTGTTGAGCAAGACATTATATGGCCTAGTTCCATGCCTGGTAGCGAAGCACAGGATGCACTGAGCAAGTTTGGAACAGAGGCAAGTTTAGCAACTGGGAAAACATGCGCGTTCTGCAGAATTGGAATTGGAAGAAGCAAACACAGATGTGTTTTCACTACAACGTGGAGATCAGTCCTTACTTCTGCTACTCCTCCCCTATAAAGTGCAAGGGAATGGAAAGCTGGCTTGAATATTGCCTCTGCTTGAAGGTTTCTCTCCATTTCCAAGCAGTGCAAAAAGCCCTCTACTACCCAATATGATCTTTCCCAGCATTAGGGAAATTTTCAAGGGTCCTCTCCACAAACATTCCTCGGGGAGCAGAAGAGGCCACAGGCATCCTCTACTAGGCAGCATAACTCAGAGAACCAATGGCTGCCCCTTGATAAAGTTTACTTATATCAGCTGCACACTGCTGGTGTTGAGATAGCTCTGTAACTCCTCCAGATCTGTCCTTACATACCCCAAGGACATACCATCAGAGAAATAAATCTTTACTGATGTGGTATGCCAAGGAAATGGGACTGTGAGAACTCCACACAGATATACTTGGGTTCACACCAATGCCTTTCGCAGACAGACAGTGTTCTTCTGTTTTGCTTTTCTGAGGCAGGCCCCAGCATGAAAAGCAGATCTGTGACTATGCAGATTCGCTGGCCCAAACACCATCTTTAGTTAAGGAGCTATGGGAAGCTGGGTGTCACAGAGTCGCTCCTCTAAGAGCTGATAGAAGTAAGAACTCACGCCAAGTTACCACATCTTAATGCAGGCAGAAAAAGGATTAAGACTTAACAAACCCTTGCAATATAATTGACAAGTCTCATGATATTTTCTGTGTTTCCTGTGAAAGCACCAAGTACCTCCAGAAACTGCTTCCATGAAAAAAACAAAAGAAAATTAAAAAATGATAAAACATGTCTTGTTTGACACAGCCTAAAATGAGGATAAGAAGCTTGTAATAGGGATTGCACACTGGAAGACATGAATACCAGCAGAAAAATTCAGTAGTTGCTTATGGCTTTTAAAACTTTAACAGTTGTCTTCATTGCATTGCGAGAACCGACTCATGGCAAAAAGCAATCAACAGATGACATCGCCAGCAATATTTTAATGTAGACTCACTGCTGCTTGGCTGGGCTGCTGCTTTTTATTCCTTTTGGGCCTTAATTTTGTAAAGTGTTCCAGTTTTCTCCCTTCTTCTGATGGCAGCTCTGAAATGAATCCAGAAGTTCGTTTGTCCGGCCTGCTGGAAGGAAATGGTGGGTCTTCTATATGGATAGGTACTTCTTCCAGTGCTTTATCTAGATCAAATTCCATTTCTAAGAGAAATCAAAACTTTCTAATTAGACTTAACATGCTATTTAAAACAAAAATCAATGCCACTCCTCTCTTTTGTGGTAAATACTTATAAACACATTTCAAGAACTCAGCCACAACATGTCTGTGAGCAGACAGAACACTACAAGGAAATACTTACTACCAAACAAGTGCTAGAAGTGTCACAAAACAAAGCAACCAGTGTGGGCCTCAAATGCAGTCCAGAGGGAGGGAGAGTCACCTGTGCTTTTTGATCAAGAACTACCTAGAAGAGTCTTAGGCAAGCAAAGAAGCAAAAAGGTTTTAAGAAATTCTCACTTACCAAAAGCTCTGGACACCGGCCGGAGCATTCTACTGTGGATGCTTTTCCTTTTTGATTTAGGAGTCATCTATCAACATAAAACAAAACAAAAATTACTTTAGTAGACAGAATAAATGACAAAGAACACATCTTCTTTTCTATCCAACATATCAGTTCTTCAAGCCTATGTATGTATCGTTTCAAGATCTGATTGGGTTTAACACCATAAGAGAATGGGGTTTTTTTCCTCCCCTTCTCAAACATTCAGAACTTTTTCTAGATTGACATTTTGTTCAACTGACTTTGAACAGAAGCAGGGAGGTAGTTTATTCTTTCCATTAAAACTGTAGGCTGTACACAGGATGATTATTTAAACTGTCCACGCATTAACTCATTGATCCCCAACTGTAAAACAATGGAACTACTAAAACCTCAACTCTGCATTTGAGATCATGAGGCACAAAAAACTTAATTACTGCATCCAGTATGCAGAGTTAATCACGATACCAAGGATAGCCTCCCCCTTGTTCTGGCTTTTATTTTTGATACAAAATACACTTCCTCAGTTCATTTGTTAGTGACACGCTACTGGGAATGATTACAATTCAGGTATCTATGCCTCTGGACACCACCATGCAGCTCACCAAACTTCCCTAGGAAAATGCAGTCTTGGAGCACACAGCCTTTCTTCAAAAAGCAAAAAACCCGTGCCAGTGTTAGCAGTATCTCCAGCAAGCACATGACTTCCTCAGACTTTACATATGCTAAGAGTAGGTGGAAAGTTACCTTGGCATACATTCAACATAGTTAGTGAAAGTAACGCACTATTATTCTTCCCATCTTCACATTCCCAGAAAACAGGAGTACATTGTCTTAAGAGCACAAATACCCAGACTTGAGACCTGAGGTTGTTATTTTTGGAATAAAGTTGCCCTTATTTTCTTGCCTGAACTCTTCTGAAAGCTTGCGTGGCAAGAAAGACAGTTTTGCTACAGGAAATGCATGTGTCACCAATTCAGAACCTCTCAACATAGCTCAGCATTATAAGACTTTTAAACAAAAAGTTGACCTGCAGGTTTTCTAAAGAGTTAACTTAAAATGACTCAGCTTCTGCAAGGATGGACTCCTTCTGTAGTAGAGTCATACATGCTGGCTTCAGTGACATCCATATAATTCCATCTACCTGCTAGTTTTGAAGCCCAGTGGCGTCAAATCTGGAATGTCAGTCAGGAAGCTGTTATGGCTCACAACTCATTAAAATAATTGTTAAACAAGTTTAGTAGGATCAATTTTACATAAGCCAAAAAAGACATAGTTGGCATTGACATTTCAGATAAATCATTAACTGTCTAAGGTAAACATTTGCTAGTTTTTATGTATGGGAAGTTCAGTGCACAGACTGACACTGAGTTCACATTCCCATCCAAAGTGGTCAGGAGGATTATTATGCCACTATTCACGTGCCTAGGGTTATGACAGATTGTCGTAACAGGGAAGTTACTGCCCATCTTCTCAAGACCAGAAAAAGTCTTCCAGACTACAGACAGTGATAGCACTGGGCAACAGAGCTCTGTTTTTATGGCCCTGCACATTGCTGGGAAAAAAAAGATACCTTCAGCTGTTGCAGGTTTACACTTCCACATTTGACAAGCATCAGTAATGATACAGTAGTTTCAGGACCAGCCAGGAAACAGCTCACCACCTGAGCAGGCTTACCCTGAGACTAATGAGCAGGCGTGAAAAGGTCAGACATTACTTTCAGAGTTACCAATAAATTAAATGCAATGGATTTGATGGCAAGTGACTGGAGAGGTGCTGAACTTTTTCAGCCAAAATTGCAGTGGATTGTGCAACAGGTAGGCAGCAGGACAGCCTCTGAGCTGCACACCTTGACAGCTGCCAATCCATCACCTAAACCTGAAGCAATCAAAAGGCATCCACACCTGATGTAAGGAAGAGTTGAAGCAGCTCAGCATTTGGGGTACAGCAATTAGGAGTCACTACCAGTAATTCCCTGGTTTTATTTCCAGCTGCATCCCATTTCTCTTGTTAATGTTGCATGCATTTTCTTCTGCTTGCCACTTTTTTTGGTGGTGTAACTGGGAATTACAGCTTGTAGGATAATGCAGCAACTCATGCACTAAAGATCAGAGAGGAAGACAGAAAACAAGGCTGATGGGAGACCTCCGATCACTCAGTAACCTCACAGCCATGGCCAGTGTTCAGAGTGCTCCTGGATGAACACAGAGAAGCCAAGAGCTGCATCGGCCCAGGGCACCAATGCAAAAACAGTATGGGGCAAGTTTTGAGGTTCCTTGTGCAGGGACTTAAATGCTCCAAGACATCCCTGACAGCCAGAAGCATAACGATTTCATCTTCATTCCCAGGCAAGAAGGTGCCCCCAGATGACCCTGCAGAGCTTGTGCTGATGACCATAAGCCAGTCTCTGGATCATTGCTATAACTTACTGTCAGCTTGGCACGATCCATCAGCAGCTTGGTTGCTGGGGATAAAGGCAGAGGGATAGAGAGATGCCTCCCATTTGCTTTAACAGCATGAGTAACAGCTATACATACCCTTTTATTTGAAAACCTTCTGTTTTCTAGCCTGTTTAGGAAGTGCACAGATGAAAGGCTTCTTGCCAAGTGAACTTTCTACATCACACACAGAGCAAAATGGGTCAAAGCATTAATTTAAATAGGCCACTGTGCTCTTTTTACAAAATATTAGACTTAATCTCAGCTTAATATCTCAGCCACCATGCAGTACGCTACAACAGCAGAACACATGTCATTACCAGAGGAGATATCTGAACTCCTAGGGAAAGATCTCTGCCTCTCCCCAGCCTGAACCCCATTTGCCATAGTTCATGGAAGCAGTTCAGGTTTGCCAGACAAGGTTTGCCTTCTGCCTTCCCACCACCTCTGGCCACACAAGCACAATGCAGCTCTCCTGCCTCACGTTTCACTCATGGCCTTTACAGGGGAATAGCTGTTAGTATCAACCTCCCCTCCCTTCACTTCTCCCATATCTTCAAGGGACCTTCAATTCTAACAGACCACCTCCTGAACTTCTTTCTTGTTTTGCCTACTTTTCTGTGAGCACACTGTAGGCTGCCTGGCTGAACAGCTAAAAAGATTAATTGCATCTCTGGGTCTGGGGAGGTCCTCTTGGAAGTCTGCGTGCACCTATGCCACCAAGATCTCCGAAGATGGCTCCAAGAAAGTACCCCTCTGCAGTAGACGGGAGCCAGCAAATCTCTGCCACGCTCCCAAATAAGGGCTTATTTAGAGTTAGACACTCTCATGTGTCCAAGCTAACTTTAAACTCTCAGGATCTCTTCCCATGATCACTTTTCCAGATTTTTCCCTTCTGACTCGCATCCTCACAAAACTGAGCTCTCTTGAGTTTTCCTAGATTATATTACCAACTGTGGAAGAACACTAGTATCTTGGGAGTTAAAAACAACAACTAAAATCACTTTGTTTTGAGTGCTTTTAGCAACAGGGTCTGAGATACTCTACATTCCTTGATTATACAGAATTGAAATTATGTTCAGTGCTGAGGGATATGCTCATTTCCATGTTTTTCTTCTCCTCCAAAGTAATTCATATTCAATCCTATTAGATACAAAGAAGCTTTGCGACCCTCCTGTCACTTCCCTTTCAAAAGATTTCAAACAAACTAATGAACAACTTCCCCCTCCCTCTTGAAATTCAGCTCCCCAACCAGCCTCCCTTCAACCCTCCTCCTTGCAAAATAATGTATGGGTTTTCAGCTTTGAGAATGCATTAAGGGCAACAGTACCAAAAGGTGAGAACAGCAGTCAAAGCTCAAGGTGATTCAACTAGACAAAGAAAATACAACTAACCAAGCTGAGATAACCCAACATCTTGGCCACCCTAGTGGCAAGAAAACCCTAATTTATGCCCATTTTTAAGCCATTCTTTCATTAAGCTGGATGACACTTGAGTATAAAACCAAATCAATAGATTTTCTGTCTGAGCAGTAACGTTTGTGCTTATACCTCGAACATCAGCGCCCCGCTTTGGTTTGGTCTTAAAGCCAAAGGATGCTTTAAATTCAGACGCTACACTAGCTGAACCTTTTTGTAAAATCCAATCTCATCCCTGAACTGCTGCCTATTTCATTTGTAGGTGCAGATGGATGGCACTACAGTCTCCCAGGAGACTCACAAGGCAGTACAAAGGCAAATGGAGCACAAAAACGTAAACAAGTAGGCCAGAAACAGCAGAGCTAAAAAAATACTTACACTTGTACAGCAGAGAGTCTCCATGCAGCAAAAAAGAAAGAAAAAAGAATATGAATGGGGAAGACAAAGCAATAGCAGTTCTCAGGAAAGGAGGCAAAACCAGAAGTCACCAAAATAAAGAAAACTGAAGCCAAAACACTTAGAAGTCTTAGCAGGAAAGGTGACATGCAAGAATGAGGTAAAAATCCCTTGCATCTGGAGATGCTATACACTTTGTGTTTCCAGAGGATAACCAGAGAAGGATGTGATCTCTCTTGTTTTATCTACGTTGGGAAAAATTCAGGTTTTCAGGTGTTTGTTTCCAATATATGGCACTCACCAGTTGTGCCAACTTGCCACCTGCTGTTCCAACGTATTGTGTTTTTTCATTTTGCGGTCACCAGTAGTGAGGAAAAAAAATGTAATTCTGTTATTTCCTAGTCTAAGGGAAGCTTCTGAATTAAAATCCAGCAGTTTGTTGTGGAAAGCCAGAGAGTAAGGAGAGCAAAACAATGCTTCTCTTGAAAGAATGAAAAAGGATGCAAGTCTGTTCTCCTGATGTTTAAACCAACCTAATCCAAAGCAACAGTATTTCCCATAAGGAGGTTTACAGGCACAGGCTTTCAAGCACTTTTGGCACATTAGAAGCATGCCATTCCATTAATAAAGCACTACCTTTTCTCTCCCTTTCAAAAAAAAAAAAATCAAAGAAAAAAAGGAAGCAGCACAGCCATCATATGAAATGAAGCAATGCCATATCTATCTCTGGCATGGCACATGACCGATCACACTCCTCCTTAATTTAGAGTAAGGACAAACAATTATTAGAGGTGCAGTTTTGTCTTTAAGTTGAATGGGAACTGCTGCTATAACAACACTGCAGGCATTAGCAGAGTGTGGCAGAAGTCAATAAGTCATGGTCTGGATTAAACTTCTTGGCAAGAAACTGCTACATTTTTAAATGGATATTGCACTGGCCTTTAATTATCATCAGTGAAAACACTCTGCACATAACATGAAGTTCATTATTTAATTGTTGAAAGGATATTGAGGTCAGTTTTTCAATGCTTTGACATTTTCAACAATAATGATCCACTTCTCACTGTTCATACTTGTAAGCTTAACTGTAGCTAAAAGTATGTATGGTATCCATACATGCATGTGCTCTTACTACATTTCCCTGACGTAATCCATGTTCTCTCTTCTCTTGCCCAAATTCTATACTACCGTTCACTAGGGCTGCTCTGAGATTGCTGGAGAGACTGCAGAATCCATTGAGAAACATCTTGAAAACTGAAACCATCTTAAAAATAAATCTCCAGCACACTTAAAAAAATCAATCTGCAACATGGTTTCTCTTTCAGACAGCACTTGTGGTAGTACTCCAGTGTGTTCCGTATATTTAACACATACGCAGGAAAATTATTTATATTGTACAAACAGCTGGAAACATGATTAGGACCAAAGTGCAAAGTAATACATATGTAGCAGGAAGCAATCCCAGGATTTGGGGGAGTCTGCAGTTTACGGACCTGATCCAGCAAGGGCTTATGGAAACTCCTACCTTCCACACTTTAGTGATCTCACCTGAGTGTGACTACTGAGTTGCTTAGAAGTTAAAAGGTGCTAAACAGCATGTGGGTGGGGAGTAAGGAGGGAGAAGGAGGAGAGGAAGGCACACAGCAGGCAACAGGTTAGACGAGGAAGCACCATTAAGCAAAGCAGAGACTAAGGGACTTGCCTGAAGTCACCAAGGAATCTGGCTGCTCTGCAGGGAACCTAATGCCAGTCTTCAGACCCCTGAAGTACTACAGACCACAAGGCCACCCAATTCCTTCCTTCGTTTGCTCTCAGCATAATTGCAAAATAAAGTGGTCTGCTTCCCAGAGTACACAGGTCATTGCTAAAGACAAAACACCAACCCACAACCAAAACTCCCAACCCAAACAAAACCAGAAAGTGTATCAGGGAATCTTAACAACGTGCCAACTGGGAATGAGCTGTCATAAAAAGTATTTTCAAGGATTCTTTGAGAACATTTTAAACTAGTGCTAAATTGTTTCAGCTATCTGTATTTTGTGGGGTATGCCTTTTTAAGAAAGAGGCATAAGAAAACAAGGTATTTTATCACAAGTCCTGCTGTTTTCTTTTGCTGTAAGAAGTCCTGACCTGTAAAGCTGCCACGACACCATTTCAGTCAGCTGACATTTCCCATGTTTCTTCTAGTCTCCTACCTACCTTTGACAGAGATATGACATGTCTGTTTTCTCATTTAAAAAAAGAAAAAAAAAAGAAAACCAAACTTCAGGTATTCTTTATAAATCAGAACAGCAAATTGACCAACTTGGCTTTTTTGCAGATGAATCTTTGGACACAAAAGTGTCTCACCACCTGTACAGAAAGCCTTTGAAACTAGAAAGTTGCTACTGCTTACTTCAACTACGAAGATTTTATAACATGATTTCCAGGGTAAAACCCTCAGCATGGCTTGCAGAAATTTAGCTATGTGCTTCCACTAGCAGCAATGGTAACCTGAATCGCTGTCCTTAGAATCTTCCCCTTGAGTGCCACTGTCCTTGGAAAGTTAAATGCAATGCTAAAATCCATGTCAGCTAATGGAGTGTTTTACAAGAGACAGGAGAGTAAAGCCACTAACACATCGTTTAGAAACCAAGGCCAAGCTGTGATAGGCTGCTATTTGTAGATACAGCTGTCCTGAATGTGGCGGCTACACATTTTTATACCAGCAGAGGATCTAGTCCTGACCTTATATTTCAGAGTTCTGTCCTCTATATAGAAACACTATATATAGAGATATTGTAAATAAATATGGCATACAAATAACCCATATGTGGATTTAAGGTGTGTACGTTTATTTCTTCCCCTTCCTCAAGAGCTGAATTTCTAGAAAACGAGCTATGGTTCAGAATTAATTCAATTAGTCCCATCTAAACCAGCCTGACCTTTAGAATTACTTTGTACAGCAACATCTTCTGAAAGAAAAGGAGTAGGACTGCAGTAAGATAAGCTCAATAGATTTGCCCTTGAGCCTGTTTCATATTACCAGCCAAGGAACCTTTGCTTTTCTACTTGCTGAGATGTGCCTCATGTACTCTGTGATATTGCACCAAGTATTTCAATAAATTTTTTCAATTAATGCACTTGCATCTTTCGCGTCATGTAGTATTCCTGCTGATAAATATTCCTGCATATAAATATCCAAAGCTTTTATTACGAGGAGTAAACAAACAGATGCATAAATTAAACTGAGCAGTTCCTAAAACTATTAAACTGAATCTTTTACTTCATGTTCTGAATGAGTATCCTGCAAGGAACTCTGCCTGCAACTACCACCTGCAAGAGAAAAAGCAGTTCTCTGTATCATCAGTTCTGTTCTCTACTTGCTCGTGAAGAGTTTAGCAGCATCTTCTACAGCAGCTGGGCTTTAAGATGAACAAAGAGGATAGTTCCGATTGATTTATTTTACTTAAAAACTAAGTGTAGAACAGATCGCTGCTGCAGGTCAGATGGCACAAACTATCCCTTTAACCCACCAGAACCTGCTTGCTTGTGGCTGTTCATTACCTTCAGCTGGTGAACACTGACATAAACATTACTTTGTTCATGACCTAAACTTCCATACAGTAAGAAGAAAAAGCTCTTAACCTCAGCAAATGTGGAGGGGTGGACAGCTATTTAAGATATTCTTTGGCAATTCTGTAAAGAGAGCAACCATATGTATCAGGTGCCCTGGGCAATAACACCACTAAAGCAAGTTTGAGGCAAGGTACTCCTGAATGGAAGTGTTCAAAGTCAGGTTGGACGGGGCTTTGAGCAACCTGACCTCATGAAAGACGTCCCTGCCCATGGCAGGGGGGTGGACTAGATGAACTTTAAAGGTCCCTTCCAACCCAAACCCTTCTACGATTTTATGAACAGGAACTGTTTTATGTGCCTGCCCTACAGCTTCCCAGGACTGAGAACCAACACAACTTCTGCATCTCTCCTTCCTTTTGACAACCTGAAGTGAACAGCTACCAAAAGGGTAAGTAGTCATTCAGGCAAAAACCACCAGTCATCTTCCCACCATCATTAAACCCTCTGGGGGCAGATGATGTATCGTCTGCACTGAAGCGGTGACATTTCAAAGGAGAAATGCTACAGGGAGACTCACCACAGTGAATCAGATACAGTTTACCCTGCATGGGGAAGTAGACTAGTAGCCTCCCTGCTCAGAATTATGATGGGAAGTTAAAACTTGAAAACCCAGGCATACTTGAGCTGCTGCTCTTTTCTCATTGAAGTTTGTTTCAGACATCTTTCCAGCACACACAGTAAATCTTTAGACCCCTCAAACACTTTGAGATACACTTTGTGAACTCAAACATTAAAAAAAACCCACAACCCAACCTTCTGAATTTTAAGTACTGTCAGGAACTACCGTATCAAGATATCTCCCTATTGAAGCCAGGAGATATCTTGACATGCAACTAGCAAATAGTCTAAGACTCTGTATGGGAAACAGAAATACTTGAGTAGAGTCTTTGATTTCTTTGATTTTTTTTCTCTAAAACAAACTGATTGAAAGGGTCAATCATAATTACCCAAGAGAGGATGGTAAAACTCAAAGGTAGGTCTATGGAGTGCCACCACCTAAGTGTGATACATGATTCAAATAATGCTGCTTGGTCAGACTGTCACGGGGCAGAACATGAGCCTAGGAAGGACAGAAATACCATGACAGAAAAGGAAGATGCCTACCCTTCAAAGCAGGACTGCTCACCTGCAAGTGTGGAATTAAGTGCTGGCTGGCAAGAAGGCACTGGATTCTGCAATTTCTCAGAGTATGGACACAAACTTCCCCTGGACTATCTAAATACCAGGATATTGGAAATGACCCACAGCTAAAATGTACAAGATGAAAAGAGGTTCTGATAAGCTTGGAATGAAACTACCCTGACTTTTCAATCACTTTGTCTTTCTGCCCTTCTCATTCCTTTTAGTTTTAACATCTGCTTACCTGAAGGTTTTTTTCACCAGTTTAAATGCTTTTAGTTTCCAATCAGTAAGAATTCCAATCCTGTGACTACTGAGCTCAAAAATTCACAGTAATTTGATCTTTACTCATGTGAAGCAAGATCTCACTGCAGAGATACACTCACCACTTTGCAACGAGGCTTTAGCTGACCTGAATAACATCAGAAGAATCTATTTACCTCTAAGTTCTCCTCTAGTCTGAGAGAGATGTTTTGAGAGGAAGCCTGATAGATTTATGAATAGGATTGTGTGATGCAGTTTTCAGGAACAGCAGGGATGAAATTTGATGACTTGAAAGCTGTCTTCTAGCTTTTTGGTACTAGGTACTCTTGACTTCATTTATTTATTTATTTAAAAGTTACTATTCCAGTAACACAGCTCTAGCACTGCTTTTCCTTGACAAAATACAGCAAAATCTAACAGTACTCCATAACTGCCTGCCCTAACACAAACTTCCTCTCCCCTCTTCCTGTGAGCGGCTATTCTTTATCCCTGCAATATGAGGTATCAATTTTGCAGAGCGAAAAATCACAAGCCTCCTGTTTTTCTGGGTGAAGCAAGAACTTGTGCATGTGCTATTTTCAGTAGGCTCTCCAGATTTCAGAGTAAACAAGACTCCTCCATACAACACAGATAAGAAACTCATGCCAGGTTATTTATTTGAGGTGCTGGAAGAATCAAAAAGCAGCAGAAAGGACCATGCAACCTATACAGAAAACTCCTCAACCGCTTGAGACGGTCAACTTGCCAGATATTAATTCAATCAAGAAGCATTATGGCTACAGACAGATGTGTGCTACAGAAACAGCACTGTTAGAGTTTTATTCTCATGCTGTTTGCTGTTGTTCATCTGCCAAAGGTTAGAGTCTAGATTTTGGCAAGAACTCCTCCAAAGGAGCTCTTGCTAATTTGCCATGGGAAATAACGAGCAGGTTCTTATAAACAGAGACTGTGGAAAGATGAATTCTGTATCTGTTTGTGCTGAACATCACCTGACTCCACAGCTCTGCTGGCAAAAGAGATCACGCATGTGCCCCCTGATCCAGCCCATGCGCAGGGGCTTTGTCCTTATCACCTGTTAACTTTTCCTGAAGTAAGTGAGCACTTGGGTGACCCCTGCTGCTGGCTGGCAGGGCAGGCAAACCCAGGTGACCCAGCTAGTCGCCCCTCTCAGGAGGTGGTGGATGGGTGCCCACCAGCAGGCTACAGCCTGCAACAGGCAGCTGGTGCCTGCAGAGATGAATGACCCTGCCTTCAGCCGAGGCATTCAAATTCTTGCTAGCAGAGTGGCAAATGGTGGGACTCAGCAGCCAGGGCTGACACAACCCATAGACTGCACAGCTATTCAAGACGTATTCAAGACCTTTCTGTCTGTCACAGACTAACTTCTTAGCAGGGAACTCCCTCTTAAACTCTCAAGACCAGTGTTTCAGTAGGTGCTTTGTTACTGAACTCTCCTTTCAACGTGGCTTTTTCATGACACGTTAAGTAAAATGATGGAAACTCAGTACCAGTAAGACAACTACTGCCACAAAGGATGTAACTACACACCCTCCCCTCCGCCCCAAATAGAAATCTGGGTCTATCAAGGCAAACAAGTCATCAGTATCGTGCGAAGACAAGCTCCTGATACAGAAGTGCCACCATGCAAACAGAATATCCAGCAGCTGCACTTCACAATTCTCATTTTAACCTAAGCAGAAAACAGTCTCCAATTTTACACTACCTTTTTTTCTTAATCAAGCATGCAGTGCTGTTACGAGAAGCAGTTTATCACATTCTTCGTTTACTTCATATTGTGCCAATAACATACCCTAGATTATGAGAAACAGCTTTGAACTCTAAGAAATCTCAGCTGGTTTAAGGAAAACATACTATATATCAATTATCCATCACCTCCTCCCACTCAAGAGACCAAGAAAAAGACATTGAAAGGCAGGTTTCTTTTAAAGCATTTCAGCTGGGAACACATAGCCCCTCATGAGCCTGAAAGAGACCGTAGCCTGTAGTCTATACATGTAACAATCATTGAATAAACACAGATAAAGATCTCTAAGGGCAGTGAGAATGCTGCAAAACTATATATAAAGGAACCCAGGAAAAGATGGGTAACAAATATTCACAATTAAAATTAATATAACCATAATACTAATGGTGAGGCTAACATATAAACACACTACTTGCAAATAAACAGTACATTCACAGGTTCTGCAAAATTTCTCACACCATCTCCCTTTGTCTCCTACTTTCTCAGCCACTTTACTGCATGTGTAGGGAAGGGCTTAAGGAGCATGCGGGCCCTGTACTGTGCCCCTCCTGGTGATGTTTTCATGAACTGTCCTAATTCAGGGTGAGTCAGAAATATTACTGGACTCCCACTGAAGTAGATTTGCTCACATGCCTGCGATGGAGCCTTTTCAGAAGCCAAGAATACTCTCGCATACCATAATGCCAATTCCTAGCTTCCCACAGAGTGCTGTATTTACTACACATCAAAGGCCTATTTCTGCTAATGCATACAAGAGAGAAACTCAAGTGTCACAATCAATTTAATCCGGCATTCATCCAGGCTGCTGCCTTTGCTGACATCCCTGCCTGCTTGTTCCTGCCGCTCAGGATTTTTTTTGTGAACTCAACCAAAGGACTAGTCAGTCTGTAAACTAACCTGGGAGAGAAATCCTCTGTAAAAAGCTTAATTTTCAGCTGAATCAATTCCTATACCCAGTTCGCAGTGAGGCTGTGTGAACACCAGTACAAGTGTGAGGGTGTGGGCAGGAAAGAATGCGCTGTGTACAGGGGAAAGTGGAAATGCTCTTTTCAGCAAGACCAATGATTTTTGCTGGATTAAGCCAGTTGCCGAGCTAGAGCTTTATTTATAGCACAGGAGAACACACGGAGGCCATCAGGAACTGAGGTTTTACTGCAGTAGGTGTTCAGTCTTTCATCCAAAAAGCTGATTATCTCTGCCTGAGACAATTCTGCTGCAGGTAAATAGAGAGCAACAAGAGTCAGACGTGGTTAGTATGTCAGGGCATACCAGAGAATCTCTACTTTATTTTTTCTCCCTACAGTATCAGTGCACATGTACATGAGTCTGTACCATGATCTTCTCCTTCCTCCAGTGAAAGCAACTGAAGGGGTTTCTGCTGTTTTAATCCTAATTTGTTCTGGATAAGGGGGTGGGGAGAGAAAACCTTTCAGGTGGTGTTCTGTGAGTTTTCTTTTTTTAAAAAAAAAATTAATCCTGATGTGGTGAGTGCAATTTCTCCCTTTTCTCTGAAAAAACTGAGGTCCATACGCTCCCTGTCTTTCATAACCTACAGGTTCGTAAGTCTTCACCTGGATACTGGACTAATCTGCTAAATCTTTGACAATAGTTAGTACGCTCCCAGGAAGAAACATACGCCACCCATCTAGAAGTGTTCTGCTACTTCTGCAAATTTTCTCTGCTACTGTACAAGTGAAATCTATTGTTCAATAAAGACTAAAACATTAATATACTGCTCATGGGATTTTTTTTAAATTTTTCCTCTATTAAAAGTCATAGAACCATCTCTATGGTTAAAATTAGAAATAGATGAGAAATGGCTAAGATACAATATTCATCTCAGGCAGTCCTTTTCTATTAGCTACAAGCATTTTTGCAAACACATAATTTACCATCCAAGCATTTCAATCTTACTCTGAAATGCTTTAAAGGAGATTTACAAGCAGACTTGTGTATTACAACCTACAATTCCTTTACACATTTCAAGCTATTTCCTACCATACCTCTTCATAATGCAAATAACCTCTGCTGTGCTCTAAAAACAATACTTATCCAGGCTGTATGCTTGTTACTACCTATAGCAATAAAATTTTATTGCTGAAATGGATATTTTAAAGATGATGAGTACATGGATTTCTAGTAAAGAAGCTATCTCTCTCAAAACTTTTATTTAAATAGTGGCTCAACTCTGGTGATCTCTCCTTTTAGTATTCTGGAAGCCAAACTAACATTCAAATAGATTTAAAAAAAAAAAAAAAAAAAGCTGTACAACATAACTCTTAAACATAATCTAACAAAGATGCTACTTTCCTTTTTGGTGGGGAGTTGACCACCATTTAATTCTCTTACCTCTGCAAAGAACTAATGGCTATGAAAGAATAAAGTACAACTAAAAGCATTATGCAAAATTAAACCAGTTAGTATCTACCTACACAATTACACATACCAAGATACATGATACTCAATCTCAGTAAAAAAGGGTGCTTTATTTAGTTTTAAAATGCATGCATTAGTTTGAAATGTGACTCTCATCATATATGCACAGGAAAATTTAGAGAAACCATACTATTTTATGAAGTTAATTCATGACTGAATCTAAGCCCTGAAAAGCAGGCCATGGTTTTTCCTTTAATCTGAGAATAGTAAGTAATTTTCTGCATAAAGATTTTTCTTTCCATCTTACTTGCATGCAACTTTTATCTAATATCTTATTGCCATCAATGCAGCTCTAATTAAATGCAGACAACTAAGACAGCTGTAGATTAGAGAAGCATCAATTTACTGTACTGCAGCTCAGGGAGATCAGAAACTCTTGGGTCCATAATGTTCCAGCTATCATGTCCTATGCTGGACCACTCAATCGTTCCCAGCATTCTTTGGAACTCATCTAACAGACCAGCAAATTCTGGTATGACTGACAAGTTTTTCATATTATGGACTCTCAGGCCACTGTTAAAGGCAGGATGAGAATCATATCCTAAATTGAAGCTAATAAGCTTTTAACTGCACAGTTTGGTATTTAGTAAGTCCTAATTCCAACAATAAAAAATACTAGAAATAACATTTTATAATCTGTTTTTCAGTGGTGCATCTCATGGGCATATTTGTGATACTTCCTTCTGTCCTGTCTGTGGTGTTTATACATATCAAACTTCGAAGTGGATGGATGGCAACTCTGGCAGGAAAATCCTCCCAGCCACAGCCACTCTGCACCCTGCTTGAGAATAGGTGGGCAGGCTGTGAAACACACCAGTGCCTGTTTGTTCGCTCCATCACTGGAGGTTTCAGATCCCTGTGCTGCCAGTCCAAGTTTTATAAACAAACCTTCCTGTCTTCCACTTTCAATCCACACTGAAGAACAAATAGCTCATAAGCATTTTATTACAAATACATTTACTTCACTCATAGTCACTCACCTAGCTTTGGTGCTATATAATCTATCTGTAAGCAAAGAGTCAAAACTGAACCTGGATCCAGTTTTTCCCCACGTTGCTCAAATACAGCTTCAAGGGAGGCTGGTGAATAACAACACACTGTTGTATACATTGCCTCAGTCAGAATATTGATCCTCAATAGGCTTACTGGAGAAAACAAGAGCAAAGAGAACAGGCTTGCTGAAATAATGGGTTTGCAAAATGAATCCAGTTTTGCAACTGGAAGAAAAGCAGCTCCCCTCAAAACAGTGGTCCAAGCTCAGTGCCTTTCCCATATGACCAAAAGCTCTTCTTCCCCAAACATCTTGACGACTAGCTGGAGCAAACTGATAGACAGAGCTTAGAATAGGCAAGTTTTTGCTGGCATCCCAGCAACATGATCAGCTTCATCCCACGTTCCATATTCTTTTGGCAACAGGAGATTAGGCTCCCAAACATGCACACCACCAAGCTGCAATCCAAAGCTTCAGGTTTGAAGTTTGCAGAATACACAGCCAGGTGCATCATCTACTCACAAGGCTCAGATCTGTTTTATCACCACACTTCATAATGCTTGGGGATTTCCAATGGCTAAACAAGGCATTGTTCTGGACTAATGCCATTTTGGAAGTTGGATCTAAATAGCTATTTCTCATTTAAGGTTAAAAATAATCAAAGGAAATTAGGTCCATAATTATAGTTCATAAAATGATATGCTTCTCTTTCTAGTAAAATCTTTCATCAACATATCCGTTTCCTGCACTGACCAGCTTACAAAGCATTCACTGATGCCCCTTTCAGAAGGTTCCTCATTTCCACACAAATACCTGTATGACACTCAAAAACTGCCACAAAACAGGTTAATTTTTCCAAGACAGTATGTAAAATCCGTAGGATTTTCCCACAGCTAAAATACAACACTTGGAAAGCACTGTCTTTGAAGTTACTAACTCCATCCAGAAGATGCAAGAAATCCGTTCTTAAGATGCTTTTATTTGCAAAAAACTTGGTAAGTACATTGGCTCAGAAAAAATCCCCCTACTACTCAGCCTCTTGGGCCTATCTATTTATCTATATATTTTTACAACAGCAACCAGTATCACTTGCACCCAGGACACAAAAAGCAGTTATTAAAAACTGTAATCCATTTTTAAGAAGTGGATTCTTTAGCACTGACTACGATTACTGCCTCGTGTTTATTTGATGCTTCATTCTTTTCAGAAATTAGATATTGATGAGAATCTGGGTCACAAAGGTATTTGAATCTCTGTGCTAGATGAGGGGAACAAGAGGAGTGAAGAGAATGAAGAGACATATAAACACTTCTGAAGATAAGTACAGTTAGCATCTAATGCATCTTTTAAAGACTGTAAGCATCATCACATTTCCATTATTTTAATATGACCAAAGTGAAAGATAACAGCACAGCGATATGATCCTTTCATATAACCATGGTGATATGAGATAAAGACAGGAGCTATTTTTTGTATTTCCAGTATTCACATTCTTAACAGGCTGCAAGAATAAATTTAAAGGGGGAGGGTGGTGTGTCAAAATGAGCGCTTAGCTTATTTTTCTATATATGAAGCCAGCATACAAAAACTAACTTATAAGTACAGTGTTCAGATGCTGCATATTTTACTGGCATGTCTATCTCCCACAGGATTTAGGGCTCAAAGTGATTACTGAATGTTGGCTACAGAAAGCTTCTAGAACTTCATAGTATCAGCGATGAGCCAGATGATGCCATCAACAACCACATGCCTCACAGGAATTTGTGACGTTCAGACAAATATTGCATCTAATCGAATCTCAGTAAAGAAGGAGATTTGGAAGGGAGAGAGAACCATTTTAAGCTGGTAATTCCAATGAAGGTGTATTTATGTTTTATAGCAAAGTGAGACCAACAGATAGCTGCTGCAGAAAGGAGCAACCTGCTTCTCCTTCTTTTGAGCTGTACTTGGCTGACTCTGCAGTACCCCTATTCAGGGAGCTGAACCAACAAAACTTCTTCTACAAAAAGATGCAATCAATTTTTCTGCCCATTTCACTTCCTGTGAAAGCACAGGGCCAGTAAGCCAGGTAGGAGGGCAGAGGAGAAAGCCCATCCCTATTAGACTAAGTTGTAATAGAGAAGTGCTCCCTGAAGTTCCTGTCCACTGAGAGTTCCTCAACAGACTGAGCTGGGTAGACGAGGATTTGAGATTGAAAACAGTTAGCAACCCATTTATTTGTAATTCTGTGAATTTACATCTCAAAGATTCATAAAATGGCACAGAGCCATCTTTACAATAAAAGTCACACAAGGGATTTTATAAGGTGCTTCAGTGATTTATGTTCAGCATTTCTACTGCATCTCATACTCCTAACTCAATTACTTTTGAAAAGCTTGCCCTCTAGGATCACTTGCAGCCCAGTCTCAAGGTTTTGAGACTTCTTCCATAAATTTAAAAGCTAATTAAAAAAAAAAAAAATCAACTTCTGTCCACGGTCAATAATATAACTTCCATGCAGAAGCATTTTTTGTTCAGAGGAATCCATGTCAAGTAGAATGAAGACAAAGGCAGAAAGCAGCATGTTGTCAAAGGATACCATAGTCAAATTTATTACTGCAACTGAACCTCTGTGAAACTGTGGCCAGGGGAAAAGACATATTATATTAGCTTGATTGTAGCAATACGTATGCAAGGGGAGGGCCCTTGAATAGGTACCAGGAAAGGATAAGCGAAAAAAAGGGAAAAGCTTTTCCTTTGCTGAACAGCAATACACAACTCAGACAAATGTTCACAAGGTAACATTTATTTTTTCTATTTTCTCTAGAAGCCAATTCCTAACTTCAGTTTCCCAATACCATGAAATTGCCAAACAACATTTTGAAAAACATTTTTCTTCCAGTTATTTGCATGCTTAACCGAATGGTCTGAGGAATGTGTCTTACCATACAAGTGTCCAGATCCTCCAAACGTTCTATCTCTGTCAGCTCCTCAACTGTGATGATAGAGCGTTTAGCTGGTTTTTCTTCAGCTAACTCAATTTCCAGTGATTCTTGCTGTGGAAGCGGTTTACCACGTCTGGTCAAATGGTCAGCCTGGAGGCAAGGATAAAGACAGGAACACATCAACCAAACTGTTAAAAAAGGCAAACGAAACCCAAGCAGAAAGCTTACAGAACTTAAGTGATCACAGAACCTAGAAGACCAAGCAAAGCTCTGTTGTGTGTGTTAATCTTCACACAGGGGTTGTTTTGTTTTTCTTTTTTTTTTTTTTTTTGTGGATGGAAAACCCCTTCCATCACACATTCTAAAAAGGAAGGGAGAAATTCTAAGAAGAAAAAAGAAAAGGAAAAAGGTCAGATAAAAAGCCATCCTACTTTTGTCTTGTAATGATATTATAGGGAGTCCTCAGCATTTGTCCTGCCTTTATTATAAAGAAAATAAAGGGGTGGAAGAGAAGCTTTGTCCTGAACCTTTTGTTTTAAGTTAAATAACACAAAGACATGTAACATTTCAGCTAATATAATTTTTATATTTATTAGATGGGCAAAATGTTAACACCTGCTATTCAAAAAAAAAGGACAGCTTTGTTAAATGCCTCAGTTCTGTTTCACTGAAGAAATAGGTATGGGTTACCATAAAAAGTAAAAAATTAATCATTGATAGCTCTATGGGATAAGGTTGTGGTTTTTTAAGTATCAGAGAGGAAAAACTCTAACAATAATAAAATCCATTTTTAGACCTGCATAGCAAAAATAGTTACTAAAGAACACAGAGAAAGTTATATAAACCACCCTGGATTGTACTTGGAAATGGAGTGGTTTCATGTTGTCAGGAAAACGATGAAATATTTTCTAGTTGTTAGTAACTGAAGAGAAAATTCAGTAACATCTGCTAAAAGCAAGTATTTGAAGATCAGCTGGCCCAAATCAGTTCATCACAGAAGCCTTAAAAGAGGCAGCTACAGAGAGCTGTAGTCCACTGCTTAACATCAGCACACCTCTGGACAATCAGTGGATTGTAGTTTTGTTAACCATCAAAAGGGTAAACAGATGACCCGAGTCAATTATAGCTCACTTAGCACGGTGTCTACTCAAGAAAAACAACTGGAGAGCTGTTATGGATTTATCTTTAATCGTGCTAAAATGGCTATAATAATAAATTATGCTAATTGTCATCACATTAGGCAAACTCGGGTCTTGTCGAACAATGTTTATTTTTCAAATTTGCCTCAAACACTACTGTGTCAATGCAACATACACAGACATTTGTAGGTGGCTGAATCAGTAGTACGTGACACTCCAGTTGAAGGAGCTGGCACAGAAGTCTATCAGTGCATTTAATCTTTGCTGTATTAAGAACTAGCTGCCAGCTCTCAGATTGCAGCTGTCAGTTGAAGAATAGCACTGACAAATTAGATAGGAGTCCCTCTACCAGCATTTTTGAGGTCCTTACTCTTCAGTGTTTTTATCAGTGCTATACTATCTGAAATAATCTGCAGCTAACAGAAACATAGGAGAGTTAAACAGTGAAAGGGACATGTTACTAATGCAGGCCAAACCAGATCACAAAGTAAATGAACTCAAAGAAAACGTATAGAAAATCATTCCTAGAAACTAAAAGCACTGGCAATTACCTATGGACACAACCTGAAAAGCACGAAGTGTCAAGCATCCAGAAGCCACTACTGGGAGGGAGATCTAGCAAACTCAGTCCTGAAAATGAGCTACCGCTGAAACTCTGACAAAAGCAAGGAATTCTTATCTCCTTGGCTATGTAAATACGAGGAGTAAAGAATGTGAGGAGAAAAACAATTTCACTCCTATATACAGTGTTGGTTAAAACATTGGAATAGTCAGGTTCTGGGGATCATAATTTTGAAAGAGGCTTTTAAAACAGCTGGAGAAAGTGCAGAGAACTGTTACTGAAGTGACTCAAAGGCTGGACAAAATGACTTACTGTGCAAGAGTCGGCGTATTTCTAAGTTGTGCAATACCACTGGAGAGAGACAGCCCACTGCTCATGCCAGCTGAGCCTGCTCCAGGACGAACTGGAGGTAATTAATGTAGCTACTCGCACAGCAGACTGATGCTGCTGCATAGCTCCTGAGACCAGAGGTTGTATCTTTACACAATGCTGCTCTCTACCATGAAGATTCACTCTCAAATAACTCAGTCTTTTAATTTATTATTAAAAAAAAGGGGGGGGGACACGACACAAGGAGGGGAGAGTGATTTGTTTTCTGTGCATGAGGACTTCATGGAGAGGAAATAAAAAATATATATATGGTTCTCTTTTCTTGTGGGGAAAAGCATCTGAAAAAATTCATGACTGCAAGCTGAAGCCAGAGAAATTTCCATTAGAAATGAAGAGCTATTTCAATCAGGAGAATGACCACCCACTGGCTTCTTTAAAAAAAAACAGTACTGAATTTGACTTAGAGGCCCACTGCATTAGAAATAAAAATGTGGATACACAGTTGTTTATTTCTTCTTCTCTTGATGAAGCAAGTGCATTTATAATAAATAACTGTGCCTCCTGACAGCTCAGCACCTTCAAATAACAAACTGTTTTGTTTCCTACATTTCTACCCCTTTCTCTTCAAACTTGACACCTACGTTTCTGAGGTAGGTTCAAGATGTACTCATTCAGGGAACAAGGTCTCAGCAGCCCCTCCTCTAAAGAATGAAATTTTACCTCCCATTTCATGAGCAACCAACCCTTATCATCTCACCAGAACAAGCACTACACTGTTCTTAACTAATGACTCACTGTTGCATCCTGATAGCATTTTTAGTTTTAGATCTGATAGTAGTGGAAAAGATAATAGAACAGATAATACAGCCTCTTCCAAGGTTGTATCTTCCTTAAAGCAAAGAGGCAATAGTCCCATGATCATATTTCAAATTATGTCAGTGATGCCAATGAAAATAAGACCAATTTCAAAACAGAGCTGTGCTAAGGAGAAACTGAATAACTTATGTGAATGTAAGTGGCATTGTTAAGACACCCAGCACATTCAGATATCAACCATGCGAATACTCACCAGTTTGTGATGGCAATGGGAAAGTGCATCCAGGATTTCATCTACAACTCGGTCAGACAGGAAAGAAGCCACTGTAAGCTTTACTTCACTGTGTGAGGATTAAAAATGAGACAGAGAAATTTTTAATTCATGCAGGAGAATCTTGTCTTTATTACTGTTCAGCAGCGTGACAATTATCCACAGTGCTGTCACTTTATTTGAAGTAAAACATTAGAGGGTGTCAGGATACATGACTGCAGGTTTCAGAAATAAACTCATGAATCACACAATAAAAACAAGAGCCCTCTGTACCGTATTTAACCTGCTTCTAACATTTTTCTAACAGCTGAAATGAAAACATCTGGGCAAGAGAGCTGAATAAAAAACACATGTGAAACTCAGTAAGGATCACTGCCACTGAAGCCAGAGAAACACGAATCTCAGATGAGGATTAGGGATTAGGATACTGCTGCCTGTTTAACACTACTACACTGACTAACTACAATCCACTTACTTTTCAACTCCTTTTTGTGTTTGTCTGCCAGTTGACAGACAACTGTCCAATGCTGGTTCTTCAGTCTTTGCCATCACAACTTTGGTTCCTCTTTTTGCTCTAGGTAGCCACTTTCTGTCTCAAGAGCTCCACATCAGCCATTCCCATCACACAGATGTACGTGGAACACCAACACACCCTGTACACTGAATTGAGGTTTCACTGGTAACTTCCTATCAAAGAAATGTGTACCTTGAATTGCTCCCCTAGGGTCCTGTCTTCGGCCACAGTACAAAAGGCCCAGGCTGGGGAGCGCAGCTGATTTGCAGCTGACAAGCACATATGCCCGAGATGCAGCCCAAAGCTCCCTCTCTCCTGCCTCTACGGTTTCAAGACCAACTCGCCAGCAAGTAACATGATTTTGCTTTCAGGTTTTTATGTGTGGACTGAGTTGCGTTGGATTAACAAAGCTATTCCTATCTGGGGCTAGCACTACTGTTGCAGAAAGCCTGGGGAAAAAGGTAAGAAACTCCTTGGAAAGGCAATGCAATTCCTAGGGAGGTAAAATGGTGGCCAAGCCATGGTGGGAAGAGAGGATTTCCCATAGTTACCTATACATTAATTTCAAATACAATAAGGCAGGAAGGGTGACAGTGTGGTACCCTCACCCCACTGACAGCTGCAGCTTCTACAGGTGGAAGGAACACTAATATTGTCTCAGGGTCAAGATTTGTTTGATCGGACTGAAGTGAAGAAAATTCACTCCCTGAACCATCTTAACCACTCTGAAGTCATAGCTAAAGTCTTTAACACCTTTTTCTGCCAGTTTTGCTGCACTCCGCAAAAGTAATTTCTAAGTCTTACTATTTTCTTCTTCTGTATAAATATTAACATCACAACACAAAATGACATGCTTTTCCATCAAGCAGAAAGGATTCCTTGGCCAAGCGATGGCAACTGCAAAGGTTTAAGTACAGGTCAACTACCTTTCACTGCATAAATATATTCCCTGGTATATATTTAATAAACAAACAAACAAATAAATAAATAAATTGCAGTAAAAGGTCAGGTAAAAGCCTCTTTTTTCCACCCTTTTTTTAAAGAGTGAAGTAAGACTTGTTTAAGGTAGCTGTTTCTGCTCCAGGTTTGTGGTTTGAATATCCAAGTTTCCATTTTTTAAGTATGTCTGTCTGCTGTGCACAACTCCCACACAAACAAAAAGTTTTAAAGTGATTGCTACAGCTACAGGACAAGACCAAATGCAGCAACAGACAAAGCACTGTTAACGCTCAAAGCAATTAAGTGCAATTTCCTTCTATTACAGTAATTCACTGTTACCTGAGAACATAAATAGGTTTTTAAAAAAGTATCAAGTCATAAAAATGTTGTGTACCATAAAACAAAACTCTTACTAAATAAAACAGAAGCACATGCCTTAACAATCAAGTTAACATCCCTGGAGATTCCAAATATTTGAATCTCCCGAACTAAGTTCACCAGACCTGTAGGACAATTTCCTGCTTTTTGAATGCCTTAATATAGTTTCTTGTGAGTCACAAAAGCATTCCAAAAATCTTCCACTACACAGACACACAGTCACGCAACCCCAAATCCAATTTCTATAATCAATTTTGTTTGCTTTGTCTTTTAAAGTACCTAATTTTATTGAGGATATCAATTCCAGATTGCTCCAAGAGGACATTTTTCACGAAAGTGCGTGGGATGGAAATCTTCTCAGTGCTAGCCTCAATCAGGTCTTCACGGATGCGAGCTTTCTTCATTACACTTGGACAAAGGTTTTCTGCTGCATCCACCATAGACTCAAGGAGTGTCTGCAGCACAGTAAGCAAAAGCTAACATCAGGAATTGAGATTTTCATTACCCGGAAGATCACAGCGTTATTCTGGTGCATAGCACTATGACACTTTTAGACTTGTAATTTTTATAATTTTTCTTCCTAATCTCCAATCCATTTTGCAGTCCAGCTGCAATCCAAAAGGCATTTTACAAAATAAAGGAGGAACATACCTGTTTTGAAAACAACCTACAACTGTACTTGTTTCCCTTTCCAAATATAAAACATTTACATCTCTGTGTGTTTAACTGTCAGAACAATAAATTAGCTTCCCTTGTGCACCCACCACTGCTGCCTCTGCATGCTGCAGAAGCACTGGATGCTCTGTTGCAGCTGCCTTTGCTCTAAACTGTGCCCAGAATCAGCAATTTTCATCAGGCTCCAGACCTGCCAATTTGTAAGAGGCATCAGTATATGAAGAAAGGAGATTCATGAGAACTTGCCATGCTGTATAGGGCTGGGATATACTAGCCAAATATTAAGAAGTAGCTACAAGTATGATTTGCAGGGGCCATACAAACCTTTAATATATGGATCTCATTTACATACATGGAAGTCCACAGTGAACCTTAGGTGCAGTCAACAATTCCTATTCTTTTTAATGACTGATCAAAACCCCAAACCAGGACAGAAGAAAAGCATACACACTCCAGAAACAGCACTGTGTAATCCCCCAACTCCCTCAACTTCCTTTTTCTTGAAATAAGGTCTCCCCTGCTGATGGTATAAGTAGATACTGAGTAAGAAACAAAAAAGCCATTACTGAACGATAATTTTAATGATTCAAAGCAACATCTTTCAGTCTGTAGCTCTTAACTGACTGATTTTTAAGTGTAGATTCACGAGGACAACACAGCAGCATGAAGCAGCCACAGCATACAGGGAAGTCTGATCTTTATAACCTTTGATTTACAGGTATAAAGGACAACTGCCATTATAGCTAATATAGAGCTTGTTTCTGGGTTCCCAGGCTCTCTGCACTTTAAGGACTCCTCCCGCACTCCCGCCTTCAATCCCCAAGCAGATTCAGAGGCTGTAACACTAATGAAGAGCCTTTCAAGCTCCTGCAGCCCTATCCACATGGAAGATGAAGAACTTCAATGGTAGAGACAACTGA
This sequence comes from Elanus axillaris, assembly GCA_026212715.1. Lineage (NCBI taxonomy): Eukaryota > Metazoa > Chordata > Aves > Accipitriformes > Accipitridae > Elanus > Elanus axillaris. The sequence goes on along the minus strand of JANZLQ010000050.1, from coordinate 10,751,896 downwards.
GCCAGGTAACCTACCAATGAGAATTTCCAACACATGCATTTTTTTCCCCAGCATTCATTCACTGGTGCAACTGTGTAGTCTACCTTGAAAAATCACACTCAGCCTCCCAAGAGTTACCAATGGATCACAATCATAAAAGCTATAAAGACTTGCTATGTTGAATTACAACTGCAGTCTAAGCATGGTCTTTCAAAATGGATCATGTGAAGAAATGCTGTGTGAAGGTGTCAGTGGGAAGTAGGAGGAAAGACTAAAGACCCTACTTGAAAACTTCAAAATTTATTTTTACTCAAAATACTCAGAGAATGTGCAATTTAAAAGTTAAATGGAGTTTGGATCTCTTCTTTAAGTGCACAACTGAACATAATTTCTTCAGTGGTGGACTTCATTGTGATTTTACATGACTATTATTTCGTATCTACAGAAACCTTTCCCCGACCCCTACTTGCAATCCAAAACTTTTCAGTGATGGAAACTCACAGCTACCAATATTGGCTGTTGTGGGGCAAACATTTCAATCACAAGGCCACAAGTGCCAGTCAGCAGGTGTACAGAAAGAAGAGAACGATGTCCCACCCACAATTAATGACTCGACATTCATGAGAAAGACACAGTGAGTAAAAGGACTGGAGAATGATGACATCTAAAGAAAAAAATGGAACCGGTAATGGAACCAACAAACCTTTTGCACTAGGACAAAATTTAGGAGGACTAGTTCAGGCACTCCTGTCCTTACAAAACAATCTTCTCTTGCCTAAGCACCATTTATCTTGCCTACGATTCTCCCTCGGGCCTTTGCCAACCAAACAAAGCATCTCTGGGTTCTGTGTGTCCATAGTGACGCCAGCAGGAGAACAGAAATGCAAGGAAGGGCCTTCCTTTAATTTCTCCTTTAGCCAACTCAACTCACTCCAAGATGTTGCTTTTCCTTATTCTAACTTCTTTCTTCCCCCCTTCCTTTCCTGGAGGTTAAAAAATAATTTAAAAATCTCTTATTTGCCTGAAGAGCATTCATTGACTTCACCCAATTTCCAAACACTTCTTTCTAGAATCAGGCTCTAGTTGCTATGGAAGCTAAAATTCAAAACTCCACTTACAACACACGTGATGTTTTTCCCCCAACAATTACAAAAAGAATTGTAATTACGCGAGCTCCCTTATCTTCACAAATAATGATGTATTGAATTGACCTAAACAACCGGGGGGAAGAAAAAAATCCTAATCCATGTTCAACATTTTCTCCTCCACACAAAGTACACCACCACAGAACTCAAAGGAGAACCTTTCAGCCTTGATTTCATTAATAAAAACGAATGTTACAATATACAAAGAGCATTATGACTTTATAGTTTCTTGTAAGGCACTTAAACTTTAACGCCACACAAATCAAAAGTAAAAGTTAGAATGCTTGAGCTAAAGTGCCTTTTGCTGTAAATGTGTAAAAGCATAAATGGAAGACCCATTAACTCAATCTTATGCCAGGAACTATAAATAATATTCCAAATGCTGAAGAGGCTGCTTTTTTTTTTTTTTTTTATCCCCTCCCTTCTATAATACTCTCCAAAATTCACAGGACTTATTTAAGTGCATGACCCCTGCATGAAGGGTCAACCTGACTATTCCTGTCCCAGTAATAGCCTAGAAGCTCCACTGGAAAAAATCTTGTGTATAAATCACTTTCATGTCTGCAGAAATTAAAAAAGCCATAAAGAATCTTCACCTTATTTCATATAATGGGGAAAGGGAGAAAAATACTAAAAATTCAGCACCATTTTCTTCCTCATTAACTTTTTAATTTCAAAAAAGTAATTAGTAATATGGTATTATTATTGTTCTTCATTATATTCCCACTGACTGAAGCATTTTTATGTTGTTTCCACCCAAGTTGAACCTTCACTTTCAAATTCTTTCATAAGTTTAAATATAGCAAAACACAGGCAAGGTGTCTTAGTCATAAACTTAAGTTGATCTGAATTGCCTCAGAACCATATTTTTAAATTTATCAGCTTCCATATAGACCCCAACAGTTGCCTGTTTCCCCACCTTGACTTCTTCCTGGACCAATACCTTTGCACATGCTGTATGGATGACTCTTCCTTGCTTATTATATAGTAAGATCTAAGATAATTGAAGGTAGAAGTTTCTGAGCAAAAGCTGGCTGAACACATAGGTGAGAATATTTACAGATCAATGACATCTATTTGAAGAACTGACATTTGAGAGGCAACTTGTGGAAACATTTTCTGTAAAGCTGCCTGTACTAATTCTTCGGGTGTTCTCAATGTATACAAGTTACCCAAACCAAAGAGCTGAAGTGGAAATTCTGCACCAGGTTCAAAAGTAGTTACTGGGGGAAAAAATTCTACAATGGAGTCTACAGAAAAGCAGCTTTCGCTCCAGTGGAAAACCTTAACTAGTGAGTACTTTTCTCCAGGGTATGAGACTTTTCAGGATGCTTGAGAGATGCCTTTATTAAGGGCCTAAGGACCAATTGATAAGTCTTCCCCTTCTAGAAGATAAAATAAGATTATAATAAACAGTATATGCTCCTTCTGCCCTCTGCAAACTCTAAAGCATTTTTTTCCATTCCAGCTGGGCAAGTACCCAGATAATAAGGCACAAAGTTATAATAAACTAATAATGAAAAGATAGCTTATGTACAATTATACTAAGAAGTACAAAAAAAAAGTGTGGCACATTTGTAGTTAGCAACAGATGTCAGATTCAGTTTTTTCTGCAAGTGAGAGACGGTAACGCATCTATCCACAGACCTTAAGTTGCTCATCCACAACCCTTGTGACTTCTCCAGCCATGGATTCAAGTGTCTCTTGGATTGGATTGGAAAGTGAACCGTTCGCTCCTGCCCAAGAAGCTCCACCAAGGTGATACAGATTTGGTAAGAGCTGTAAGACAGAATGAATATCTTCGGAAAGTAGGCTCATCACTACCTGTCTTCAAATCTGGACAAAGAGGTGGAAATCTCTCTGCCAAATCAAAGTCTTTATAAATTAAGAGTTACTTTGTCACTTTAAATACTACCTACAGCTGATCATCTGAACATATACTCTTTTGTGATACTTTGTTATTTTAACTCCCCCAAAAGACAAAAGCTGCAAGCACACACTGAACTGCTCTCAGTATTACCAGTATGCTGGGAAAGGCTTACTGTTTTGGAGTTCTTAGCATCCCGCATAAGCCGTTCTGCAGATTTGACATCTTCCTGTACAGCATCCACACCACAGTTTCTTAAAGAGTTGAGATGATCTTGCACTTTTACACATATTCTGTCAATCATCTACTTGAACAAAAGAAATAGAAAAGATAAAACATCAGAATGTTGGTCAAACGCAAACTGAATTCAGTCAAGATAGCAAAACAATAGTAGCATGATGAGATTTGTAGTGACAATCTGGAAATGCATGATCAGAGCTTGGAGTTATATCAATGCTACTGAAAGAATTCATTATATCTCATAAAGACATACCTAAACATCTAAAAAATAAATAAAACTTTATCATTAAAAAAATAAATGCTTTGGCATAGTTCCCTCACAGTTACCTCCAGGATAACGCAAATAGCCAAAAAGTTATCCAGTTCAAGTGTTGTTCTGTTTTTTCGAGCAAGTTTAATGCTGAAAATGTCAATATATCTAATGCTTAGCTCTGAAGGTCCCTGAATTATTAAGAAGTTCAGACAGTAAAAGAAAGCTGTGTCACTATCCATTCAAACACCAACAGAGATTTCTCCTGTCTAAGCAAAATGCAATTGTGCAGGCTTCTGAGGTATTATTTCAAAATGTAAGTATTCCTAGTTGCAAGTGAACTATAACTGCCAAAGGAGAAGTTTCCACCAGACCTTTCACAGTAGGATAAATTGAGCTTAATCTGTATCTGCAACACAATTCATTCAGTATGCTGCAAATACAGGGCAGGTGGTATATCTGTATCCTTACAGGACAAACCAATAAGAATGCCTGACATATAGTCAGTTTTGATTAAGATATACAGGGCATGGAGATATAACAGCTAAAAGTCTTTATCAGCACACATAGCATTCATTAGAACAAGATATTTGAGGTTTTGAAGCAACATCTGAGTGCACGTGTCATCATCATATAAAGTCTGGAGTTCTAACATCTTATATCATTAGCAACGAGAACTGAAATAATTTCACAGCATGATCCTTTTCTGCTCCACATGACTCTTCCTCTTCAAAGGGTTTTGGAGGTTTTTTTTGTATAAGTACAAAAAGCTAATTAATTATTAGACAGTGGAAAGTCTTATCGGGACATCTGGACTCAAAAAAAATACACTCTGGGAATAATAATGCAATTCCACCATATTAACTACAGAATCTTTTCCAGTTTTTAAAGCTGTTTTTAAAATCCAACCTTATTGTACACGATTTAATACAGAAATGAGTAATTTTGCTCTACTTTCAAAATAGCAATAAATTACATTTACTGAAACCTGATGTGTGTGTGACTGTTGGAGGAAAGCACAACTAAAACCACCAAGCTATAAAAAGATCTAAATTTAATTCATATGGAGATTATTAACTTGAGAAAAAAAGGTGGCATTGGAACAGATAAATTACTAAAATAAAGTGATGCTGCTCTTGCAGTTTTTAGTGCCAGTACATCTCCATGTACCATTTTCTCTGTCAAGACGTTAGAGTGTAATTTCAGGTTCTAGCAATAAAACTCTGCCCCATTAAATATTAATAACACAGGTAGAAAAAGGCCACTTCGAATTAATATTCACCAAAAAAATATGCAGAGAACAGAGAAATTTCATTGACTCAGCTGAAGAGCAAAACAGATATTCCTCTCCTGTTTGCTGGAGTCTCCCATTTGCATGGGAACACAACTGGTGCCAACAAACATGGAAGTAAATTTAAAACAAAGACTGTGACAAGTTTTATTCTGCTTACACCACCTTGCTTCAGTGGTGTACTGGAGCTGAAAACAGCCCTGAGGGGTACTGGCAAGAAGTGCCCTAGAACAGAGAGAATGGTAAGCTACCACAGAAAATGCTTGTAGTCCTCTCAAGAGAAAGGAAAACAAAACAGAACTACACGTGGCATTTAGGAAACCTGGCAGTGGTTGACAAAACACAAAAGCTTCCCAGCTTCAAGCAATATTTTGGGCTGTGTTAGACAGGAAGCCTTTTCAGCTGTCCAGACTACAAAGAGCACGGAAGGCTTCTACTTTCCTTTGCTCCCTCTCCTCTAAGTAAAGCTTCCTATGATACCCACAGTTCTGAAGGTGTAAGGTAGATGATGACTTGCCCTCTAAGGCTATTTGCTCTGGTGGTACCTAAGGGCATGTTTACGTGGCTCCTCAGTACTAGGCAGAGAGACTGGAACTGGCTCAGACACCAGAACTGGCACAGCCTTATGACGATGCTTGTCACACTGATGAGAGAGAGCCTGCTGAAAAGTCACACTCCTGAGCACGGAAGAACTAAACTGTTTCTGGTTCCAACAGCAGTTCCCTCAGAAATAGCTCGGGTCTTTCTCTACACAGTACTACTATACATAAGACCTCCCTCTCACAAAAGCTTTTTTCCCTCCCCAAAATATTACCATTCATAATTATTATTTCGTGGGAAATGAAGTATCATCCAAGAGGCACATCCTGCTTTAAGCTACTCTGACAGAATGAGAGGGAAATGTGTCCCCAAGCAGATTTTAGACACCAAGAAGTACCAGTAAGGAACAAGTTCTCACCTGCTGAGTGGTACTAGTGACAATGCCTTGCTGCAGCCGGTATGCTTGCTCCTGTAGGTACTTTCTGGTCTCATGATTACGAAGCAAGTAGTTTTCTATCTAAAAAACAAAGCCAGTTTAGGAAACTGATTCAACTCTCCACATTGTAATTTGCTTTCAATTTTGCTGCCATATCAGAAATAGGGACTGACAGGAAAAAACGCCCAAGTATTTGTTTGTTATCTGCAAACCTTATTTTGTGTGTCTCAGTGCTTAATAATCACAGTGGACAATATTCATTCACTCACTGACTCATGAAACATCATTAAACACTGTGCTTTTGCCAGGGTTTTCTGAATCAGTCTTCTATTTTGAACAATTTAGTAAGTTACACTGACAAAGGAGTAGAACCAGGTTTAAGAAATATTTAAAGGCATTCTGTCCATAAAGTGTTGTTGTAGAGACCATAATGACACAAGATAGTAGATTCATTTCTTTTAGATGTATTTGGCTCACTGCAAAGACATGGATTTAAATAGCAGTATGGTCTGGAGAGAAGATAAAATATCTAAAAGTGCCTAACTGATACAGGACCCTCAGTTCAAAAGTTACTTACGGCTACGCAGTACATAAGTACTCTTCAAAGACAAGTGATTCCTACTCACAGCTGCTGGTCACAGCCTACCACAACTGTCACCCGCAGTAAACACCTACCATTAGCCAGCTTAACGGCATATAGAATAACCACCTGACCTGGCTCTATCAAATTCAGTCATGTTAATAAACCCTACTAGTAAACTGTTTAAGGTTCATCAAAGGTGACGGATCTGGTCTGAAAGGAAGAGGGAAAAAGGATGGGTGGAGTGGCCAGCCGATTGAGAGGCAGAGGCTAATAGGGATGGTCACCTCTAAACTTGCATCAGCAGCAAGAACCGGAGCAGTCTGACCATGCCCCACAGTAATGCAGGGTTTATCCAGTTTGCCCACACTGTAAGTAAAGTGTGCTGTAGAGGTACCGGAGCTCAGAGGGTTAGCTACTATGTCCATCTGGTGCTGGACCAAGGCCAGGAGCACTCTCATTGTACTCAAGCTGTGGTGTGCTGAAGCTTACGGCCTCTCCCGAGATGTCAGTCAGTCAGTTCAGGTGTCCCTGCACTGGGCATGACAGCTCAGCCCTCGTGGGCAGGCATTCCTATGCGCATGGAATTAGCTGCATTCACAGCACCACTCCTGAGACTATGACCTTTTTCTGGAGAACTCCCTTGTGTTGTGTAAAGAAAGCCTGAACCACACATGTTAAAACAAACTCAGGGCCAATCAGTTTTAACAACTTTGAAATGAATAAAAGAAAATGCTCTTTGTACATAATGCCTAATTAACACATAGAATTTAAATCCCCACGACCAGAAGCTTCACAATTTTTTTCAGAGATGCATCTATCATTCTAGCTATGAACCTATCCACTATTATATTAAACAAGATGCAATATGTCCATCCCCCATGACTCAGATTTTTTTAAAGCAGAATTTAGATCATTTTCATGCATCAAAGAAAAAGGCACTAACTACCAGCACTTTTTCCCTGTGAGAATCACTTTACCAAAAATTTCTTTACTAATAAGGATCATAAGAGATTTGCTTTTTAATCACAGTTATCTGTAAGAACTATTTATAGGTTTTTATGACCTTACCCTGGCTGAAGGAAAACTACTGATTAAAGAGATGTGAACAGTGTGCTTTCTGACTGAGCAGGAGGCTCGTTTGGAGCTTGCAGGATTTACTGTATTAAAGCTCAGCTGAGGGTTTTATAACTCATGCAAGTGGAACAGCTACAGATACCGTCAACACCTCTCCATCCAAAAGAACATGTTGGTACAGTTGTTTATTTAGGGCAATATAGTGTGTGAATTTTATATGTACAACATAAAACACAGGCAGTAAATGTTTTTATCCTCCCCCAAATTAAAGACCATCCTTTGTCTTCTACAGTGCTGACTGCACTTTTTATGCCAAAATGAAAAATGCATACCAGTAATTCTACACACATGGAAATACACACAAGAACACATGTAACAAACATGGCAGTTTCTAACTCTCCCATGCGGTTATGCATACAGCAATAGGAGGTCTAGCTTGCACTTATTTAGTTACGACTTTCTGATACTACACCACTGCATTCCATCAGCCTTCACTCCAACCACTCTTTGCAATAAAAAGCCTTACATGCTCTTGCAGCACCTGAGTACCACATATATATCCAAGCAAATCAAACAATCAATGAATCTAGCCTTGAATTCTTATTCAGCCAAGCACAAAATCACAGCCACTTAAAATTATTACTTCGTTTTTAGTGGTTTTATTTCTGTATGTCAGTGGTATATGCTGTACCTTTTGTAGTGCCTCTTCTGTTTTCTCAGGGTTTGTTTTCAGTGCTTGGGAAGCATCATTCATGGGTATAGGCATGAATCTCAAAGTATAATTCCTAAAGAAAAATAAAAGATTTTTTTAATCGTAAAAGCTAATCTAATGACTGTATCTCTTTATGAAGAATAAACTGGAAGGGAGAAATAAGATACTTGTCCGTGGAGGGTACTAAGAATGTATTTTTCACATTTGTAAGTGGACTAACTGGAGGCATGCATGCTCCTTTCTGCTGCTAATTCTTCTTTGCCACTAGACAGAGGTGGCAATTTTGAAAACCAAAAAAATGCAGTGAAGTGGCCGATGCCCAGTGGCTGTCAAAGGCCTAGCTGTCTTCTATACCTTTGTGCATAAGGTTGGACCACTTTTTCCTATATCAAAACAGAGCAGAGAGTGTCAGTGCCTGCTGGCAATTCTAACAGATCTAAGTCTACATGGAAATATTCAGTAACAGATAGATAACGACTAGCAGACCGAGTTTTTTAAATTTACTATTTAATAAAGTCTTGTGTTTATAACAATTTGAAAACACTTGCTGAATTTTTAATAAAAGCTGACAAAACAAGTGTTTGCATAAAGCACTATGGAGATGCTACAATTGCTCCCTGCATTTTACTTATTTGTTTGCAAAATATTTCCATAGCTTTGTCCGTCTGCTGTGATACGAGAATAAAGATAGGGTTTTGGTCTTGAGTCAAAATTGTATTTAAACTCTGACAGCATAAATTGGCTAGCATGACCTAATTAAACCTAAAATGCTATATGAAGTGGTATGTCCACACACCTTGGATAAATGAAAACAAAAAGAGCAGGAAGTTCTTAAAACCTGGAAAGGAAATTATTCTTCCTATTGTCAGTTAGCATTAAGTTCCTGCAAACACCTCTTTGTCCTCCTTCGGCTGTCTGCAAACATCCCACTAACCATCTGTTCCTATGCTATCCAGACCTACATAAATATGGTTGGAACCCTCTGGTTTTGAGCACTTTAAAGATGATGATTTCAATTGAGCCAACTCCATTGACTTCAGTGGACCCATCCCTCACTAAATGCACTACCTCCAACAGCAGACACCTTAACTACTGTGAAACTGCAAGGTCCTTTCACTTCTTCTCCCACCAGTCGCTTAGCCACATGGAACACCACTCTCTGAAGGACAGCAGTCTTTTCAACTGCCAAACACACTGATTCCTCATTGATACTATCCAACATTTTACCTTAAACGATAATGGAAGACTTCTATGTTTCTTCCCCAATGTAAACGTGGTGATGTACAACTGTCAGTAGCAGACGGTTACGCATGTGGAGTCAGCAAGGTCCCTGTCCTTCCACAATGTCCAATTGCCTACTGCATCACAGCCAGAAAATTAACTTTTCTTTCTAGTTGTCTTGTCCTTCAAAAGAACTGGGCAAACTATACAGACCCTGTTATGTGTCCTCACGTAATACTAAACAGCAAATAACTGGCTGTCCACCAGCATGGGGAAAATTTTTAAATGTCAAAGATACCAAGCTCACAGACAGATAATAATTACAGAACTTGCCAATTGCCTGACTACTACCTGGCAGGTGGGGTATTTATTTAGTTAAAAGGAAACAAAGGTAGATTTCCAAGGATCTCTGCAGCTGTTTGACATTTAATACATGCCATTCATTGAAATCTGTAATTGCCAGCTCTCATGCTAGTAATTATATGCTAAATTCAATTTAGTCAAAGACTTAGTGCACCCTCTCTCACACACACAGAGGAAGGGGGGGAAATGAAAGGCAAGGAGATTTCATGGACACACAATCACAGAGGCAGAACTTTAGAAGACCACTACCCTGAGGAAGGCTCTGTACTTGGTTTCCTTCCACACAGGCAGCATTGTACTGGAATGTTACTTTGTTTTCATTTAAAAATTCACCAGCTCTTAGGGGGAAAAAAACCAAGAATTTAAAGCTTGCTTTTCAACTTTGATCATCAGAGCAATATTTATCTTCACACTTCATTTTTCTCTGCTTCCTTTGAAGTCTAAAATATTCCTCCATTATTCTTTTTATTAACACTCCACTTGTCTCTTGTAATAGAGTACATTTCTCTACCAACTCAATAATCTAGTCATTTCATAACACATTAATACTCTCAGCAAAATACCTATATTTAAAGGATGTTAAAGTTCAGAGATGTGCTCAGAGACTGGAAAGGATGTCTCAAAAACCTCCTGTCTCTCCCTCTACATACAGCATGTGTGACAACGGTCCTACATTTCATCACGCGTTATTTCCCTTGTAGTAACTTCTGCTCCACTCATGACACTCTCTGCTGCAGAGTGATGACTTTACTGTCCTTTTTTTTTTTTTTTTTTTTAATGGGAGTAAGATCATCTGCTTTGCAGGCTTGGGCATGTGAATATCATGTCTGCTAAGGGAAGAATTCATAGCCCTCTAACAAATCCCAGCATTTCCCATCAGATTTTAGAACTCGAGCTATTTCTTCAACCAATCCATACAGGAAAAATGTCTTTTAGAAATTAATACAGGGCAATACCATACAGTTCTATGACAGAGTGAGCTCCAGGCTGCAAAGCACACAAGCACATGATTATTTTCATATTAAAATAACAGAGATACAAGTCCCTGTTTAATGGCCAGGCTGAACAGAATGCCCACTGTTCTCAAACACTCTCCTGAGCTGGCACTTGTACCAGACTCTACAGAAGATCCTCTCAGCATCTCACATCAGCTGGCTGGGACACCCTTGGGGCAACGCTGCCAACAGCCATGCTCCTGGAATTCCCTTGCAGGAACACTTTCACACAACTATAAACAGATGAAGAAAAGCTGGGAGGAGGAGAAAAAAACCAATCTTCAGATTATTCCAGCCTGTTTTAAAATCTGTTACAATCCCTCACAATTTTCCTCAGCCTCCTCATCATACTACAACAACCTAGCTTTCATCTTTTTTATGGTTTAGTATATGACTGTTTTTCTTAAGAACAAATCAAAACAATACACACAACACACATACCCCCAAGCGTCTTCAGTATATTTCATCCTGTTTTGAACAACAATTCATTCCTATAGAATATTGACAGTTTAATGTGTTTTTAGGAGACATATGGTAGAGGATGTTCTCAATATGTCTTCGAGATGGATTGTTTAAAGGCTAATTGTTTTCAGCCAGTATTGACAGTCCCTCTCCTGCAAGTTTAAACCTTTGTTGCTTGTGGCTTAGTTTCTGATATTATCAATGGTTTTAACAATTTTAAAATGTTAGAGGAGACACAAAATGACCTCAGCTTCCAAGAAAAATAAATGAGATGTCACCTCAACAAAGTGCAGTGTCACACTATTATCTGCAGCACTTCTTCTTTTTCTGCTTAGATGATTTGCTTTTGCCTTAGGATTTCCCTTTCCTTTCTATTTACTTATCCAAGCACTTCAGAACAGGAAAGTAAAGTTGATGTTAACCAGAAAATAAGCATATTTTCTTTTGTACCAGACTTTCTCATAAATGTACATCCTATTGCTCTCTAAAAGAGAAATGTCTGCAAGTTGACAAATAACCTTGCAAATTATTATTCACTACTATCAGTGGAATCACTCTAACATGATTTGCTTAATTATGCATCATTTATATAATTTCCCCCATTAGTGCAACTGAATTCATTTTGAAACCAAGTATATAAACTACAACAGTTTCATGAAACAAAAAAAAGTAACTTCATAAGCTCTAGCCTCATGACCCCTCCAAGGGTTAAGATGCTCCCCTAAGTAGTTACACAGTTTTGCAAGACATCTTGTCTAGAAACTAGCAATTTTACGTTGCCTTCACCTTCTAAAGAGAGCCTTTGTTCCTGTCGGAGGCATTTAATGACATGAAACAACTGCAACTGCTGCTTAATTTAAATCTGTAATTTTTCCCTCTTAAGAAAAGTAATAATAACATATAAAGAAATGAGATGGAGATGAAGAGAGATGAAAGTCATTTAGCATCTATCACTGGTAATAGCTGCAACTGTGAATAAGCTCAGGCAAGCAAAATGTCCCCAACCACAGCGATTACGATGAACAACTGCAGTTCCTGAGATCATCACTATTAGTTTCAACTTGCTGGGGTAAAGAAAAAAAGTCAGACCACAAAGGCATGCTTCAGTAATTTTCTCTCATTACATACAGCTTCATTCACTGACTAGAACAGAATTTCTGCATGCTGTCAACACAAGAGAATGAAGAAAAAAGAAAATATTCCCAAATTCAGAATTTTAATGCTAACAGCAGACCTCAATGGCCTTAATGCTGATAGCAGAGTATGGATGAAAGAGCCACAGAGCCTTTTCCCATCCTTTTAAAGTAAGTGAAATCATAAATTTTCCTTTAGATTAAGTACCCCAATGCTTAAAACTGAGAGCACTCAGCATCCTCAGATTATATTGACTGCAGTGAGTACTGCAGCTGGTCAGATCATTCAGGATGTAGGCCTTTGGCCTCTTCGTTAGTCATTCAGTTGCTCGAGAACTTACTTTTCCAGTGCCACAGCTATATCCTGGAAGCCCTGTGCAGTGATGTTATTCTTGTCCCATATTACAGTTCTGAGAGGTGGAGGGGAAAGGAAAGAAAAAAGTTAAACAAGAACCACTGAATAAATCTATATTGAAATAACACAGCACTGTATGTTCAAAATTGTAGAGTGGAAGGCAGCATTTTAAAAACCTGGTTTTAGTTATATGGTAAAACCTTGAAATGACAGAAGTTAGGGACAGAGATACTACAAAACTCAGTTTCCCTCTCTTTAAAGGGGACTCTCAACTATATTTTCCATGATTAACATAAAAACATAACTCTTCTAAAATACAAGTTAATAGAAAGATTTGGAAATAAAATTCCAGCTTTTTCCAGGAATAGTCTAAAAAATAAAGTTCAAATGTCTGCTTTGCAAGCCCACACTAAAAAACAAGAAAACTGCAGTAAGAGATCAATCTCTGTTCCACATATGGCTACAGTTATAGAAGAAGGTGTTTAAAATTCCATGCTGATTGGTGGTAAAAATTTGCAGACAATTGTATATTCAATCCTGTACTAGCTCATCACACAGTTCCTATGATCCCACATGCAACATAACTAGGTGCCAATATAAGCCATTAGGTTAGGTGCATAAATTGTAGCTCTTTTGAATACACAATAGTGATAAGAGTGATCAAGCCTTCCCCCTCCTCCCCCAATTTAGACCACTCAAGCAGACTGCCTGGCAATTTGCGAACACATGTTCAAAGATCTCATTAGTAGTCAGAAGAGACAGTCAAGTAGATAAATCTTGCTTGTGCAAGAGCACTAGTTGTAGCTGTTCTTAAGAAAAAGGCACAAAACCAAACAAAGATTTCTGTTTTTAAAAAAAAAAAAAAAAAAAAAGACAGATGGCAGGGTTTCACAGGTATTGACACCCTTCCGCTGTTGCAAAATTATCCCTTTGTTTTGGATGGAAAGACAGAGGTTAAGGGAGAGAGATTCTACACACACCCTACAAGGACCAGATATGCTTAGGGTCAAGTCTTGGATACTTCTGTCATTGGAATGTGTGTTTATATTTCTACCTCGATGTGATTTTATAATGTTTCAAGCAGAGCCAGTTACCATTGCATTATTCAGTTTGTAATCACACCACAGACTGTGGTGACATTATGTCAACTGTGACATTCAGTGTACTGTGAAACATTTCAGTCTGCCATCCTGAAAGCCATCAACGTTTAATTTCTTCAGGTACTGTGGTCATTTCAGGTCAATACATTCAATAAACCTAAGCCACCTCTCCAGTGTTTTCTTGACATTTTCAATATTCAGTTTGGGCATAGGAATGCACAGACCAGGATCCCTGCTTCTAAATAAAATCGCCAGGACTTTCTGGGGAATTTCTTATCCTCCAGGGAACAAATACTTCAAGACCAAGCACAAAGTAGTCTCTTCACGGAGACAATACACTGAGGAAGGTTCATCTGCAGTCTGACAAAAGGAGGAGTGAGAATTAGCTTTCCTCATGATGGTGACATATTTAGACGTCCCCATCCAGATTCATGCTGATAGAAGGTTTTACTGTTTGCTAATCACATACTGGATAGAAAAGAAGTGATACTCTCAAGCCATCAGTGCCAGACATGTGCTAAAAAGCAGTGAAGCTGTCGGGCGGATGAAGTTGCAGAGAAGAGATGCCAAGGTCCATCAGAACTTAGGCAGGGGAGATGGGAACAAGGGATGGTCCATGCTGCTACCCATTCTGAATTCCACATGCTCTTAGTTCTCCTACAGACTGGTACTCCAGAAGACAAAGAATAATTCACTTCAGTTTCCCACCCCAGTATTAGAATTTTCTCTGCGCGAAAGGTCTCCAGCAGAAAAGAGAGCAGAACAGAAGAGTGGCTAAGCACTGGAACAGGGTTCCCAGAGACGCAGTGGAATCCCTGTACTTGGAGATCTTCAAAATCTGCCTCAACAAGGCCCTGAGCAACCTCATATAGCTTTAAAGTTGGCCCTGCTTTGAGAAAGACATTGGATCAGATGACATCCAGAGCTCCAGAACAAGGTAATTTTTCTTCAAGGATCCTAGACATTTAGATCTCTCTTGTTCCAAGGAGGTTTTTCTGTTTAAATTTAGAAAATATAATTTTCTCCAGTTTCAGTTATGGAATATTTTTGCAGATAAAATTTGCTTCTCTTGTTTGGTTTTGTTTTGGTTTGTGGGTTTGTTGGTTTTTTTTAAGAAAAAAGGATGAGAATCTTTCCAAACAGAGGGACTATAAAGTGGCTGTACCTAGAAGGGTTCTCAAGAGAAACAGCTTAAGAACAAGCCAACATTTTCAGTATTATTAAGCCATTCTATCTGTTACTGCAAATACATTTCCCTTACCTGAGCTTGGTGTTTATCTGCAAGGCTTTTGCCAGCATCTTTGCTCCCATATCTCCCATGGCATTTCCACTAATATCCACTTTTGTAAGAGAAGTATTGCTGCCCAAGGCATTAATAATGATGGTAACCTCCGTCTTCAGCTTGGAATCTGCGAGGGATAATGACTGCAGAGGCTGTGGAGCACAGAAAAGGCACTGATGACAGCAACTGATAGCACACTCATTCCTCAAAGATCAACCAAAAGAAGTTACAAGTTCTCCAAACTTTTGAGACAGCAGTAAGCATCAAAGGTTTTTTTCTGTGTTTGCTGCAGATCCTACAACACATGATGAATTAGGAGTCAACAACTTAGAGCACAGATGTCAAACATACACACGCACAGATTAAGCTGCAACATCCCGAAAAAAAAATTTAAGTGACAGTGCCTCCAATTTCCTGGGTCCTATTAAGTACAGGATACAGAGGAAACCTGAAGAGGCAAGATAGCAACAACCAGCTTCACAAGACAACCTCTAATGTCCAGTGGGTTTTGCTTAACCAGCATGCTTCCCTATGAGTGAGAAAAAAAAGTACCTAGCATTCCCCTCCTCTCCCTCAGACGGAGAGCTTTATCCAAGGGCAAAATAGGAGCTGAGACATAGTAAAAACAACAAAAAATTCGTTTAAACTGGTTTTTTATTGCTACTTCAACTTTAGGAGTGATTTTGCATATCTGTTCCTTCAACTAAGGGCATGGACACTTTGGAGGACACAGAAAAATGTAACAGTTCTGAAACTCAAAACAGTAAGAGTATCTATTAAAATAAGTAAGTCAATGGATATTATTCACAGTAGTGCTCTGACACCTGTGATTGCAATATCTTTATGTAACTTTTATATATATGCACACACACACACACACACTATGTTAACCTGAAACTACTTTATTGGGCTCTGACAAGTCACACTCGAAGCTTTAAGAAAATCTCTTTTAAAAATGCCTGTATTCCCTCCATTCTCAGTGTCCTAGCACTCAATGGCAGGAGCTCAAGAACCACAGTCTATTCATCACCATGCCTTGCAGAGGTATTACAGCTGCTAAAATTGTAATTTGTCTTTGCTTTGCTACGAGAACTCCACAAAACACTTCCCTTGCTCAAGTATGAGTTCATACAGAGGAATATATTGTCATTATACACCCACCTAGGCATGTATTGGAGGATAAATTTTAGGAGCCCAAAACCTCCAAATTGCCAGTATGGGAAAATCAACATATCATAAGGATGAACCATGGCACACACATTAGATGCCTAAAGCTTAGATTAATATAAATAAACCAACTGAACTGTGCACACCTTCCAGGGTCCAAGATGCTTGCGTGGTACCTGCTATACAATGGGACTCTAGCCTCCAGACACCACTGGATTACAGTGATAACCAAAAAGCTTGCAACAATATGAAATACACTTATAAATGAAGAAATGCATAAAAATTTGGAGGCACAGCAGGTTTATAATTAAAAAGTCTAACAGTAACACAAACCACATACTGGTTTTATTTTAAATGGAAGTTATTAAATTACTATGTTAATGCCCTTAATCTGTCTATGTTTCCCCATTTTATTACATTACGTACCCTAAAGAATATTAGCATCACATTAGAATGGCACTTAGAGCTCTTGGCACATGTTCGAGAAGACCTCCTGCAACAGATTCATGGAAAAGCAGCACCATGCAGCACGTGGACAAAAATCGCCAATAAGCTTGTGAAAGTTTCTTCTGTTTCTCATGTGTCACTTTAAAAAGGGGCATTTGAGTAACTTAGCTGGAGGTGCTCCCTCCTGCACACCAATTTCTCTGAACCTCAAATATCCTCCCAGGAAAGCATTTCTCACCTCTCGCATTCCAGCACTCTGACAAAAACAGCGTATGATTGAAAATGCTTCTGCACTGTGTTCTGCAAGGATTGACACCTATAGATTGTTACTACCACATACGAAATATACAGATAGCACAGTAAAGCATCTGCTATTGTTAGCAGTGTCTCTGAAGTGGATGAACTGCTAGTTTTCTTGCACAGCTACCCTTATTATTTATACAATGAGCAAGGAGCAAAAATCTCTGGACTCACTTGGTGCCCTGAATGCAAACTACAATCAGGATGTAATTCTGTAGGCTTAAACATACAGGCTGCTAAATATTCATAAATTGTCTGACCGCTACATTAAAAACCACAACCAAATGACAACAAACAAAAAAACCCATGAAAACCAAATCCCCCATGAACAGGGGCAATACTCTGCATAGCCTACAAACATTTACTTAACAACTTAATAGTCTTAGCTGAATATTGAGAAAACTGAAGTCTGACAAACACTTCAGTGCCCCTGCTGCAGAAAACAGGTACTTTGCCAATACAGTGAAGATGTCTTAACACAATCTTACTAAGGAAGAGGAATTATTAAAGAACAGAATTAGAAATTGTATGACTGTATTCAGTGATTCTCTCATACTGCTGAAAAACATTTAAGAATTAAATCAAGCTAAATTTGTTCTCCTGCAAACAAAAATGCTGTAAAAACCCTCAGAAGGCCAATTCTGCAACATTGAACTAATAACTAAAGATATTCAGCACTGTAGTAATTCTCTGCACCTATGCAGGACTGACTATCACTCTGAGTAATGGTACACTGTACCTGCAGTGTAACATCAATTTTTGCAAGAAGCAAAGAAATGGCACAGTAAGCATACAGCTTCAGACACTTCCAGCAACACTAATAAGAATACATTATTATAGCCTGCACAGTACAGCATCTACTTAAAAGAGAAAAATACAAACTAAAACAAAACCAAAAAGCAAATCTAAATATTACATTCTTGTCGATATTAAATACTTAGGAAATTTTTGTTTAGGTTACTACTGCTTTTAAATTGTGTAGAATTACACAGTTTGCATCTAGAGGTATTTTTACAGTCATAAAACCAACCTATTGACTGTTTAAATCATTTTACTCATGACTCATATTAACACAGCAACGGATGTATTTAAAGTGTGTATAAATACATGAAGAAGCATTTGGCAGGTGACTATTCTATATTAAAGCCTCTTGCTTCAGCTTTCGATGCATATAATGCATGGTCCCCAAACTCTGCCAGCCCGCATGCAAGACTGATCAAGCAGGATGCTCTGGGCAACATCATACCCCGGTCTCTCCAATTCCACCCTTACTTTTTAATGTCTTGTGGCAGTAAATGCATAGTAACGGCAGAATAAGGACCACACCATTTAGGATTCAAAACCAAACAAAAATAACTAGAAACTTAAAATAATTTTCTAAGCATTGTACTATCTCAAGGTAGAGTGAGGACCATCCAGCTATCTGCAACACGTGCTTTACCCATGATGCTACAGAGTCTATATCCTCAACTCTTCAGCTGCTAGGAAATGCTTCAGATTGATTTTAGCACCTGATGGAACAGAAACAAACAAGATTCCTTTGCTGAAGAGAATTAACAAAAGAAAAGAAGGTGGGGAGAGAAGAGACAGGTTAACACCAACAGGATCACATGCTGTATCCCACAGGTGAATGCACAACATGAAGGAGAGAGTTATTACAAGTACCTAAATAAAACAAATTTTGGTGGATTATTTCACTGTAACACTGAAAACAGGATGAGACTACAGAACGTGTTCTGTAGGTTAGCTCGGGAAAGACACAGTGAGTAACAATTACAGGAGTACATCTGACCACTGGATTATGGCAAAGGCGGAAAGTAGAACGATGGCTGACATTGTCTCTGGGTTGAAAAGGAGTACAAGAAGTTGAAGCTGATGATACAAGGGAGGGATAGCTGTGAGAATGATACATCCAAAATTTAGCAGCTACATTTTCTGTGCTGGAAGCTTAAAAAACAGAAGCCAGGAAAGGTAAACAGAAGATTGTAACACTTAATAAGAGACAATAAGGTGAAAGTTGGAATTTTTACCCTTGTGAACAGGTAATATGAGCAGGATAGTCATATAGATAGAAAAAAAACAACCAACAGCATGTTTGAGAAGACAGTTTGGATACTGAAAAGATGCATAGAGTGTGTTGAAAAGGTGGTTTAGGATATGGCCTGAATGGGACGAAATGCTCATCTGCAACAGAGCAAAGGGATGAAGGCAACTGAGAAAAAACATACCAAGTTACATTTGCTTGTGATTAATCTGGTTTGACATGACAGTCTTCAGGATAGCTGTGAAAGATTAAGCATGAAATATAGGACAGAGACAAATGTCCAAAGAGAAGAAGCAGGTTCTACCTGATGAAGTGACAGCACCCCTCAGTACGGTATCAACAGGAAATGGAGAGAAGGGGAAAACAGCCCTGCACCATTCCCTTTAGAGACAGGGTGGAAGGAGGTCGTCACGCACCACAGAATGAAAAAGCTAGTTTGGTACAAAAAGTAACACAGGCATCTACCAATATACTTCTTAGCACAATGCTCCATCTAACTTGCGCAAACAAGGACTTACTGCTTTCATTACAGGTGTTAACTCAGTTAGAATCAGCTTTGGTATTCATATGCAGCGCTTCATTGTGTCACACTGACATCCCATGTGTTAAAGAATAAGGTGAGGAGGTAGGCAAAGAATCAAGAAAAAAACCAGTACCACTAATCCCAATTAAGACAACACAGAGAGGAGAGAGGACTAGTGTAACAAATCACTTCAGATACAACTGAGCACTAAGAAAAGATGAACACAGAATATAGGTCTAATGACCTTGTATGGAAGGAGACGTGGGAAATCCCAGTAAAAACTGGTTCACTGAATTGCAAGATGCAGACACAGATGGGAGGAGAAAATAAAAAAGCAGTGTGGAAACCATGAACTTGGAGGTGAGACAATAAAGATGACAGGAATAGCATGTGTTTAGACAACTGAAGTCTACAGACAGCTATTTCTGGAGAATGAGAAAAGCAGAGCTTGCTTGTAACTTGTATGGGAATGAAGGAGAAAGAAGGAACTAAGGAGAGATGAATAAAGATTGACAAACACGAAAGTAACAAAGCATCTTAAGAATCCCTTATAGTCAAAACCAGGATGCCAAGTAAAGCAAGAACACAAACCCAACCACAAAAGTCTTTCAGAATCAGGATAGAGGACAGAAATGAAGAAAGTGGGCAAGGATCCCAGCAAGGCACTCTGAAAGGATTTTATGAAATTGCTCCTGTAATGAATGTACTAGAAGTAAAGAACAGCACAGTGAACAGTTTATTTGCATCTTTTGAAGGACAAAGGAGTTCTGGGAGATCACTGCAGTGACTTTGCATTTTGTCAAGGAAAAAAATAAGCTAATACCCAAGAACAGCTACCAGAAAATAGTGCGTTCTATTAATTAAAAAAATGAAAAATAGAAATTCTGTTATTGAAGGAGTATTGAGACCCAGAGAATACTACCATTGTAATCTCCTAACAGGACACAGAAGTTCTGAAAACTTGTGCCTACAGGGCTTTATAATTTAGACCTAAAGCCAAGTAGGTTAAGCACATCCAACTATTAAGAATGAATATTTTTCAACAAGCGCAGGTCCCAAGACTATCCTAAGAAACATTTACCTACATGCTACACAATCCAAATTACTATTTGAAAAAATAAAACCCAAAATGTTGGATTTGTCTGTGCAGGATCATAATCAAATCTTACGCAGCAAATTAACACAGTGAAGAAAAATCATCAGAAATAGGCTGTGAGGGTACAAATACACATGATGATAATAGGCAGAAAGATACTCACTGAATCCTCGTCTTGAATCATCTGAACTAAATTATCAAGTACTGGAGTGAGATTTCTGAGGGAAGAAAAGTTAGGAAGATGATGAAATCAGCAGCTTCTCCTCATCCATTCTCTTGTTATTTAAAAGAAAGAAACGCCTTACTTGGATTTCATGTTGTTAAAGTTTTTGCCTAACGCCAAGTGTCTTATCGATCGATTTTTACTAAGCCAGACTACAAGGGTTGAGAGGTCAGATTCTAGGCCTGTAAAGAATCACATTAGATTAAGAATTAAAACACATTTTCACAGAAGACCCAGACAGGGTCCAATTATTAATGCTATATTCATTCAAGTAACCATATCAGTGTACAGATTTCCAAGAGCTCTAGAAAAATTTCCCATCTTCTATTACAAAATCTTTTTCTCCTTTTTGCCTCTGTTTTTCTATGAGAAAAAATGCTTTCTCTAAACCTCTTTAAGTCTCCATCCTAATCAGCCATTGAAAGCACCTCTCAGAAACACAGAAGAGAAACGTAGTCCCTTTTCCATAGTCCAACCACCCAAGGGTACTTCCTCGCATTGTCAGGCAGAATTTAAAGTTCCTTTGAGAATTCTGAGACCATGCCAATTGCTATTCAGTCTTAGCAGAGCTGTGTACCAACAAGGTCTCAAAGCCTTCAAATGCAAAAAGGCTAACATAACAGGCTATGAATAAAATGACCTGAAAACAAGCCAGATTTTATTCTACTCCTGAGTAAGAAAAATAACTTGCTGTAGTATTGTATTCCCAAACTAGTGGTGTATTTGAAGAGTCCACCAGTTAGCCTACAATGACTTAGGATCCAGATCTGCGGGATGATTTAGATGTCAAATACCTTTACTTATAACAATCAATCTGTTTACATAATTTGGGCTGAGTCAGTAGCTCCCAAAACTTTCCACTTGCCAATCCACAGCACCTTTCTTGGGCATTCAACTGTACTGGGAATCTCCTTCTGAAATATTTCTGCATCTGGCTGTGATAGGGGCAAACACAGCAGGTGAATTCTTCCATCCCATACATCTACAATTTGAGTTCACAAGATGAGAAGCCAGCTGGTATTCCCAGCTAGGATGCACGGAGCCTCCACAGCAGGAATGCTCCAACACTTTTCCAAAGACTCAAACAGGACTTCTCTGACCTGAAGCTGGTTGACCGTTTGCTCCAAATTTCCCTCTCTCGCTTCTTCAGTATCACCACCTCAGCTTCATTCTGTATGTCGTTCCCTTTCTCCTTTCATTACACTTTAATTTCTCATTTAGCTTCTCATCCTTTTGTACTTAATCCCACTTTCCTCTAGATCTAACATGAAGCTTGCTGCTGTCAATTTACTCTTCTGTGTTACATTTATCTCCAACAACATAAACTTCTGAGGGTACAGTTAGTCTATGAACGTTTCTCGTACACTTTATAGCAATAATAGTTCTTGGTCTGAGACATTTCAATAGCCAATATTGCCAACAATCATAAAGCAAGAGCAACCATCCTTGATTACCCTGTGAGCTGAAAGAAAAAGTAATTCTCAGATTCTGGACTTGCATGACCCTCCATTCCTGTTCTGTGTACTTACCATTGTCTGAAATATCTAGGCTGGTGATATTGTGTATTTCTGCTATGCATCCTTCCAGGACTTGTGCACCTCCCGATCTTAACTAGAGACAAAACATGATCCATTTTTGCAAACTAGTTACGGTTTCAAGATCACACAGAAAAACAGTGGTAGAAGCGTTGTGAATACAGAAGGCACTACCAGCGGCAAAAACAGCAACAGAAGTTACACACATCAACATGACAGCCTATGCACACATTCCTACTATTCTCATCCTCTCTCTCACTATTTGCATATAAATGAGAAAAGGGACTCTTTCCTTTCTTTTAAAACTACTGCTCAGCAGTTAAATCGGGGAAAGATTTAAATGGTGCAGACACAATGAATCCTGTTGCACTTGTTCCAGGCAGTGACCGCAGGACTTTGGTGCAGGTTCTCTACATGAAAAGGCCAGGACAACATCTAATAAATAAATAAAATAAAAATAATAAAATAAACTTAGACCAGCCTATAAGCGTGCAACACTGTTACCCTTGAATTCCACTACAGTCAAGGCTTATAGTTAGCATCTTCTTTCTTTCAGCTCTTAGCACAATGCTAGGGTGCCCAGAGCAAAGATGAGTAGCAAATTTAAAAAAAAAATAAATAAAAAATAAGTGTTTCCCTGTCACTGAAAAGAAAATTTAAATAATCCAATTGCAAAATGGCCACAAAAGACCATAAACAAGAGAAGTCAGTAATTTACCTTATTCTTAATTTTAAAATAGGCATAAAAGAGAAGAACAGCAACAATAGCAAAAATGCCTAGCTGGATAGCATCAGTTATGATATTATTAATCTGAAATATTAAATTAATGTAAAAGAAATGTCAGGATTTAATGAAAAAAACAATGAAATGGCCTAGGGGAAAACATCAACATTAAGAATGAAAGCTGTTAAAACTTACACACTTATTTATTAATGCTACTGACTTAAAAATGCAACTTTTTTTTTTTCCAAAGAAGCAAAAGCATTTTCTTGTTTCTTGCAACTAGGGAGACTATGTAAAATGCATTTCATTTTATGAACATCCCCCAGAAAAAGACTTAAGCGAAAGAGGGGAAATGTTCTACAAAAATTCCTCTTTCTTCATTTTCCGTTTTCACTTTCCTTGCTTCAAAAAACCAGAAAGCTTTTTCAAACATGAAATAGCCTTCTCACATCCTGTGCATAAAAAAAATGAGTAATATTTTACTTAGTTGACTTACTTGGCTAAATATCCCGAATCAACCTGCTGATATTTCTCTTTTATCCATGCTATAATTAAGGAACCACAAATGCCTTCAGAAGTATTTTTCAATAAAGACTTGCTTTGGCACTTTCGAAAGTTTGAGATATGCGATTGGTTAAGAAGCAGCTCAACAACTTGGCTTGAGCATTTAAAGAACAGTGGTGGTCAAAGGCAACATCTAAATCCTAATTCACATCTGGAAGTGTAAGAGATACAGAACGTAAGGCACCTTTCCTCTTCTGCATAAAACAAAGCCTACCTATCCTTCACCTTATCCTCTCAAGAAGTGGTCAGATTAAAGTCTGTATTCGGGCCAGAAGTGGTGCAATTTTAATTTTAACTCAAATTTATTTTTGTAAGAGCATTTGTAGTATTCACTTATGAATGTCAAAATAATTCAGTTTTGCTTTGTGCTGCTCTCTCAGCATGGCTCACCACAAGACAATCATTGTACACAGAGTGTCACATCTATTATTACAGAATCTATGGAACTGGCAGATTATATGCAGTCTTGGATTGGTTGTTGGTATGGCAGAAGTTCTATACACTAAAATTTTACTCACAATAGAATCCAAATGTTTATGTTATATATACTTTGAGGGTTGAAGTGGACAATTTTTCAGAAGCAGCTTTCAATCTTGTACCGCTAACTCTATATTGAAAATCTTCAATGCACAAACATTTCATGTGCACAAATGGTGATACCTATTTAATCTGAGGTTGATGATAACAAGTTGACTTTTAGGATCAACATTTATTGCAACTGTATTAAAATTTGTATTTATTTATTTATGTATAAAAGCAGAGATTAATTGATGGGATATTTGTCAATGTGGACCGGGATACTGAAAAAAAAAAAATCAACCCTCTGCAACATCTCGTATATGACATACTTCTGAGACTACAAGTACAAGCTCTTATTCAGGAAATGAAGAACAACCCTTCAACAATTAAAAATGCCAAGCATGTTCAAAGCTATGAGGTACCAATATGGGAAGGGCAAACAAAGCTGCTTACTGATTTAACAATTAAGGTAAAGCATGGAGGGTACTTACACAGTGACCAAGCTAAGGGAAGCAGAAGGGAAAAGAGTGAAATACATCAGTGCTGAGCAGGTAGAAATAAAAATGTAATTTTCATAGTAAAAATAATAAAAAAACCAAACAAGCAATATAAAATGATTAAGCTTGAAGTCAATATACCAGAAAACTATGGGAGCAAATGAAAAATGGTGGGAGAGGGAAGGAACAGAGAGATTTATCCTTCCATAGTTGAGTACAGTTTGCCTGACATAGGAAAGAAGAGGGCAAAGCTGGAGCATCAGCTTTCTAGCCTCCTAACAGCATGTGCTTGCAGGAACTGGGAGTAGCCCAGGTCATTGGCTCCGAGCTTCCCATGGCCCTCTCTCTGGGCACAGATCACCTTGCCCAGCTCACAGAGGGTCAGGGAGAGGTGGAAGACGACCCTGCGGTGCTGGGCCCACTGAGAGTACTCCCAGCTCCTGGCACGTCGACTCCCCTCCTGGTGGAAGCATAACTTCTTCTTTCCAAAGCACATGAGAATGGATAAAGCTCAGTGATGTGAAGAAATGTCAAGGGAAGGACCTAAGGAAGTGCTGTCAGTTTGGAGGGACCAGCTATGGGAATGCAACGCTGCAAGTTGGCCACAATTCCTTCCTTTGTGTCATGAGAGGCGGCCGTGACCCCATATCCTTTGGTGTCCAATAAAGCTAAATCGCCCCTCAATGGGCTCTTCCATATCCCATCCTAGGGGTTATCTAATGAGAGGATAACATTTTTGCTCCTGTCAGCCCTCGTTGACTTACATGCTAATTTATACTCTCATTACTTATGTTTGTGTTTTATTGATCTATTCTTTTAAGGTTATGATTACAGGACTTCATTTTTGTTACTTTAATTACCCCTCCCTTTTCCTTTCCCCCTCTGAAAGAAAAATTATCATCCGTCTGATCTCTACTCAGAAATCAGAAGCATGTGTACTTGACTTGAAAGCTTTTTTATTTGGAATTTACATGTAGTGCTCTTCAAAGTAATACCATTTTTTAAAAAGTATAAAATACCAAAATGAGCTATGAAATGTATTCAGAGTGATTTGGTTTGTGCTTCATAAGGAAATCTGTGCACATTCCAAAAGCAATCAACCACAAACCTAAGGCAAGGATTACTACACCTCAACATGTTCATCAAAGTGCATGTTTTCTACTCAAAGGGAAACCATTGCATTTGAAAGGCAATTCCAGAACAGTTAATACTCAGGTGATGGAGTTGGAAAGATCTGCCTAACAAGTCAGAGGCTTTCTTTGCAGCTTAGAAAAGAAAAGGTGGCCTATCAGCTAGAGAAGGCCTGAGCCTATGCGGGTTCATGCTGGTTTTGGCAAGAGTCCATATGGCTCTCTACGTAACTGCCTTGCTGTCTCCCCAGAGCTGGGTTGTGGCTGATCTTTTGTCATAAGCTGTAGCCATGCAGGTATCATCCTGCAAGAGTATGGACAATCCTGAGAAAGAAAGTGCACAGCAAAGCACAGAGAAGCAAGAGGAAATAAGATAAAGCAAATCAAGCCACCACAATTGGTTTTTTTATTCTTGAGATATTTAAAGCCATTTGCACAGTGCCTCTTATGTTAATGGCACGCTTCAATCAACTTTGATCAAAGTTCCCTATTGGCCTGATTTGATTAATTATTAGGAAAGCAAAATTTCTCCCGAAGTTAAAAAGCAAACCTGCAGAAGAGGAAGCATGTCTCTGGTTTTGAAGGAAGACAATCAAACCACAGACATGCCTTCAGGGGATGCAGCTTCCTGCAACCCATCTGAATTTGGTCATCTTGGAGAGTCCTGCTGCAGGGCCCTGTGTAATCACAGCCCCAGAAGGCAGAAGCTGCCAAGCAGCAAACAGCACGCTGGTTCAGTATCTAGAACACTGCAAGGAGGGTTTTGCCAATCAGGTGCTTTCAACCTCTGCTGATTATTTAGGATGCTGTAACACACAGCAGCTTTTTTTTACCATAACTGCTTCTCTGAGTTCTACCTTTCCCACAACTTTTGACTACAGAGGAAGAATATCTCACCCAGTGGGTTTCACGGGAAATCTAATTCCACATCATTGCATCTTTTGAACACATCCTGGTAAATATTCCTTACCTCACAGCTACTGAGATCTAAAGACACCTCCTTCAGATTGTGATTGCAAGCCAGGCCTAATAAAAGCGCTCTGAAAAAGATCAATTTTAGAACCATTTAAAAAAAAAAAAGGGCAGCTTTACATTATCATTTATGTGATCACAGGTTAATACACCTATAACACACAGAACCATTTCAAACCAAAACCACACCAGCTGAGCAGTTATTTCTTAAATGACAGTGGCAGCACAAACCTGCCAAGCTGAGAACATTCCAGCAGCTTCAGAAACTGCAGGGATGTAAGCCTAATAAAGAAACTATAAAGCTAATGCTACATCAACATTCAATAACATTCATGAGAATTTTCTTCAACATTTGTTCTCGAAAAGCATCAAATGATTACAAAAGAAGTGTTCTGTTGTATGACTGCACTAACTCTGATTTTCAAAAAATTCAGGAAAAAATTGGATTTTTAATATATGCAAGATGCAATGCAGCCAGCCATTTCAGCCAGGCACAGTGCCTGTAGCACTCAAGCGCTGGATCATGTTCAAATATCACACAATTCTCCACTTCTGAAACCCACTAAATATTTTGAGATTTCAAAATTTTATTCCCAGACAATGGTATCCTTTGTCTTTAGGCAGAAGGGCAGACAAGTGTAGCAACAACTGATCATGACTTTCATAAATCCACCTTTAAACCCTTACAGAAGTTTGTTTCAACATTTAAGACTAGTGTTAATATCACATATGTATTAGTATTGTCAAATCAGAAAGCACAACAATATCTGTCTTAGAGAAGAAGCAAACACAATCTGTGTATACCTTCTAGTATCTTTAGAATAGATGCTGCTTTGAATTAGTAATTTAACAGAGAGACAGAAGGACCTCCTTCCCAAGTTTCATTTCAGCCAAAAGCAAGTTAACAGAATCCAAACTACTGATGCATAAAGAAAGATAAAAACCAATCAGTTTTGGTGAGTCATTTGCTTACACACTTGCTATGCAAGTAGTGTGTAAAAGCCGTATTTAAAATGTGTGCACCCTGGGAAGGTTTTTCATTTAAACCTATTTATATCTGCCCTGCAGGTATAAATGTTAAACAGACCTTCGTTGTTAACAAAGCCAAATATCTTGTGCTTATTTACTTCTTAAGCTATTAATATACATACTTTGAAAAACATGAAAGCTCTGCAACAGTTTTTACAAATTTTCCATGATCCTTGTGTATATTTCCTTCCCAAACATGCTTTTATTCATTAGTCTAGCTGATGGTAACTTTGCAAAGAACTTCCTAAACATTTTGAGGTAACATAAAAAACATAGTGCAACCATTAAAAAATGCAGGTTAAAAAAGAGACACGGTGCTGCTTCAAACATACTCTTCACAAGAAGAAAAAAGGGTTGGTTGTGGGTTTTTTCCTAACCTCTTTCCTATAAACTCATCCTAAGAAAATCTCATTATTTCTCAATTATTTGTCAGGAAAAAATCACCAGCATTCAAAGGCATTGAAGGCAGACATATTATAACTATACTATGTTTAAATCACACACATGGCAATACACAGAAAGGTCTTGTCAACTGTGCTAGATGGAGTATGCAAGAACTGGCCTTGTAATTAGCATTTGCATGAGAAGCATATCAGAAACTTGTCTTGTCATAGCACTGACAGATCAAAATACAACTTTTGGCAATGTCTGTAAATGAACAAAACCGCCAACATACACTTAAACAGGGAAAAGAAAGTATAAACTGCTCCACTCAGTTAAAAAAAAAGCCACAAAACAAAACACAGCAAGCTGTGATGGAACATTAACTGTACTAACGATGTACAAGAACTAAAAGCACCCTTTCCTCGCCCACTATGTGGCATCCTTGCAGTACAGCTTTATTAGCAAACCTCTTCCCTGAAAGGATTGACTTATATTTAACAGGTCCATCACTGTACAAGCAAGTTCATCTCCTTTGCTGACTGCACTGATTAACCAATATCTTTAAACTCACGGAGTTTGCATATGCAATTAAACACCACAACTGTTGATAAGAAACAAATCAAGCAATTTATCAGGGGAATTTGGGACTCAGGGTATAAGGTATCCTGCATTTTAATCTGTATTTTTTTCTGTAGGCAGGCTTGACCTTGATTCACACATCCAACTCTGTGACCTCAGGTTCACGGACCTAAAGCAGGAACTTCTCCTTTGTCACAGAACAGTTCCAAGGCCCACATTGTCCAAAGCTTTTTGACATGCATTGATGAAAGGTGCAGAGAAGCAATATTATCGTACACTATGTCATTTGTATTTTTCCTTCTAGAAATCATCCCTCATGCGCTATTCTAATCTTGGCAATGACAAACAAGTCTGAAAAAAGGTGCTTCCATCTTCTTGTCTTTAACAAATCCTACGGTCTCGATTGTTCTGAAGAAGTTTTGTAATTTCTTATAGTTAACACCAAAAGGCTAAGCAACTGCCCCGGGATATAGCACATCCTCAGTCCTTTTAACACCAGATTAACTTCCACAGGACGCTTTTGAAGGGTATTAGTCAAACCATACAGGGTCTGAGGGAAAACAAGGTGTACTGCAGATCATAGCCCTCTGCTGTTTTGAAATACACTCAGCTCAGACTGAAGAAAAAACTCAGGTCAGAGAAAAAGCACATCAAGGAAACTACCAAAAAGTATTAAGAGCTCTGTCCTACCTCCTAGGCAGAGGTGGACACTTCCACTAGAACAAAACAAAAGGAGCCCATGCGAAAATACCAGCCAGCTGAGAGTGACACGGACACTCCATGTCCAGCTGGACTTCAGACAGATGCTCCTTTCTGGAGCTGTCTGGGCTGGCAAAACAGGTTTCTGCTCTCAGCTCATCCTACACTACCCATCACTGCCCTCTTCCAAAAACATGGAAGTCGTGCAAGCTCAACCCAATTCAGTCAAATTGAGCCAGATTAGCTTAAACGTTATCAGAGTAGGTTTTTGCTAATACAAATCATTTTGGCTGAAAAGGACTAGGAAGATCTCATTTGCTGCAGAGCTAGAAGATCAAGGGGTCACAAGTATTTAGGATAAATGAATACAGTAACAACTTCCATGAGCACAGACTATTGTAGAGCACTCATCTGCCAAAACTCCTCACGCCCCAGGAGACATTCAACATGCCAAGGAAAAGCACTAAATATGATCCTTAGTGTTTGGGGCTTCTCACCTTTCCTAATCTGTGTAGACATATTCAATGTCTCACAGCATTCTCTCTCTCCTGTAGCACTGATAAGATTACCTTGTGTATTAGTCACATACATCCTCTGTTCTTCTTGCTTCATTAAACATAGCTCCCTGCTGCCCTCCACCACAGAATCACCAGCTCTAAATTAATCAGAATCACCCAACATGTTTCTCAATGATCACCTTCTGTTTGAAAACACATCAGTACTGTACGTTCCTAATCCTAGCAAAGTCTAAGCAAGCAAGACAGCAACCAAGGGCATCACACAGAACAGAGTGAAAGCTCAGAGCTAAAATGATAGGCTCCCGCAGCTGAATATTGATTTCAATCCAGGGCATCTTACTTAAGCATCATATTGTACTGTACTCTCCAATGTCAAAATACATTAAAAAAATACCCCCAAACAATGTACATTACTCTTTCCTGTGTGGCACTTGCTACTTTTCTTTCCCTTAGCTTCCCCCAGATTGTATCAAAAGCTTTCCACTGGTACTCACTAACTACTCTTTATATCGCACATATCTGATTTTTGCCACCAGCTCCCATTCATAAGCTACACCCTTGCTGAGCTATTGCCCACTTCACTTCCCTGTTCTCCTTCAGGAGGAGGGTCCCAACTACAGAAGTATACATACATACACATATATATCTGTATCTGTGTCCAGACTAGGATTTTGGAGGTGTGTTCCCTGAAATGGTTAGTGAACACATCTAGATGTCTACTATAGGTAGGGTTAGGTATGTTTTAATGCATATTAGCTAGCAAGTTGACACTCTGGAAAGAGCCCTTTCTTTAATTTAGTCCAATAAACACAAGGATTCTGCCATAATCACAGAATAACCTATCTACTTAGGCCTACCTATTGAGACCTACCTTGAATTTAAACCACACCTTTAAATTTTATGTCTGAAAAGTTCAACACAGTTCAAAACTGCAGACGTCACAGGAAGGGTGACACAGTGCAGCACAATTTCCCTCAGCCTGCATTAGGTTGTAGGAAGAGTTTCTTTCCAGTACCCAAGCCACATCACCAGAACCTGTTAGCCACAGGATGGGTGACATTCAGCAGAGATGCACTACACTTCGCATTCCTAGAAGTTGCTGCCATCGTCTCTCCCCGCAAAAGGAAGCCATAGATCTGTGCAACAGGTCTCTCCTCCCAAGCATTGCAACAGGTTCAGTTTCATAACGGCTGTTGCAATACCACAGCCTCAAAGGAATGGCACTCACAAAAGTACATAATCCCATTTTACTGTGAAGCAAACAGTTTTGTTTGTAAGCCACAAAGAAATACATCACAAAAAAATGTTCATGGAATGTAAACAGTTGTGACATTCCCACGGAGCAAAACATGATTAATAGTCTCAACTATGAGGTCGAAATAACATTTCTGGAATGTGTGATCATTATAAAACTCACTCTTGCAATATCAATAATGTACAATGGAGGGGAAAAAAGCAGAATCCTTTCCCCTTCATTTTTAATACGAGGCACTTGCATAATAACAATGCAAACTAGGTTTCAGGCAACAGGAGAAAATGAAATGAAATTCTTACTTTAGAGGCTCAGGAGGGAGTTTAGTTCCCGAAAGATTAATCTGCATCAAAGCAAGTGAGCTGCTGAAAAACTGTTTGAAGGAGGGAGGAACTTCTTTTCCTTTTCTGTAAGTAAACAAATTCATTAAGAAGTAGCATCTAGACACTCCTCATTCCAATAAATAGTGAACACAAGCCATCAGAACTCTAATGATCTTTTACATGTTTAATCTGCTCTGCCTTCAACAGCTCTGTAATCAGTAGCTCTCAATTAGCTTAGAAATACAATGTCATCAAAATATTGATTCAACAAACCAACCTCAGCATTGCACTGTTGCAAAGAAGACATTACTATCTAGCTTCTGTTTGGTGAAGTACAAAGAATGATCATTTAGGTCTGGTTAATAGTGAACATACTTACGAGCAGAAGATCAAACAGGACATTACAAAACCCCTGAAATTGAAGTTTCACCACTAGAATTACTCAGTGATGGAGTGGCTTACCCCCAATTAGGTATCATCTCTGATATGGACCCAAGACACTGATTTAAAGAAAATGGAAGCTAACGTGAATATTTCCTACAATGCAAATATTCTACAAAGTCAATGTTCAGTTTCAATGACTTTCAAAGGGACTTCCTCCAAGAAAAGGACAAAATAAGGAAAAAAAGCATTTGTAACCATCATCAAGCCATGAAAAGCACAAACTTTAAAAACCAAATTTAAAGAAGAGCCAAGTCAGTCAGACTTCAAAGCCTAATGTTATGCCTCTTAGAGACTAAGGATATAGACTTTCCACTGCATCATTATCACAAAAAAGGTATTAGAAAAGGTAGCTTATTTTACAGCCATCTAGCAAAGAGCAGAAAGGGGAAGAAAATACTTTGCTTGGCATAAATAATACCTAATATCATAGAGCACTAAGTCCTCTAAGACCTTTATAAAGTCTTAGATTTCTTCTTGAAAAGAAAGGTGTAACATGAGAGCAAGAAATTATAAAACAAAATGCTGCAGGAGTTGACAGCAATGACATTTAAACTGTACCTGTGAGAAAAGAGAGTCCTAGAGAGGCTAAGGACAGCTAGATGCTGAAGACATCCACGAAGGAGGGCTCCACACACCTGGTTTAAAAACAAAGACGACTGATTTTATTTTATATTAACCCAGAAAAGTACCTAGGGATAGAAGGTGGGGAATGTTTCCTTGGTATTTGAATCTCCACAAAAAAACATCTTTACCATATCTAGCGCACACTCCGTGTTGGATAAATCCAGATGAACAAGGGCATTTGGCTGGGCCAAAAAATTGTACAGGCTCTGTAATTAATAAAGGGGAAAAAAAAGAATTATCCATGTTAATTTTGATGTTATGACACCAATTACTGGATCGCTACTTCTCATTGCATTTTAGGCTTTTATTATAAAATTGCACTACAAGAGTTGTGTCTGAAACTTCTCTTCACCTAATCAATACAATCTGTTTTGCTTTTGAAGGCTATCATTTTTTAAAGTAACAGGGGAAAAATGGTGCTTGGACTACATTTACCAAACATTACTCTTCATGCACAACTCTTAAATTACCTCGCAATTCACTTCCACAGCAAATGATGACTAACTTATTTAGAAATACCTTGGAATGTCACTCAGATTGCTGTTACATTTCAGAAAGGCTAATTGGTTTGTAAATTTAAGCCAGACCCTTTAAGCATGAGGAAGCAAGTAATTTGCATCTGAAGCCCATGGTTATTTCTCAGTATCAGCAGTGCATTAAAGGTTTAGAGGAGAATACAGAACACATAACAATTTTAACATTGATGGCTTCAGTACTGCATAGGATATGTCATGTAAATGTTAGCTTATGTAAAAATTCTTACTACAACGCTGTTTTATTTTGGGCTTTTTTTAGTCTCAGAGAACAACACAGAAGACAAAAGTATGACCTAATTCACAGAAACGTGGAATGCTCAACTCCACAAGAAATCCAGCCAAATAATAGAGCAAGTTCAACATTTCTAAAATAGATCCATCTTCCTAAAAATTAGGTCATTTAGCCCCTATACCTACAGTGCAAGAAAGATCCCTGCTTTAAAAATTCCTGTGCTTTGGTAGGGTTTATTTTAATTACTAAATAATAGGATTTCCTTACTCCTGTTGGAAAACTGTTCCACAGATTAAGAGATCTCAGTATTAATAATCTTTTTCTTTGAACCATCTCTCTCTCTCTGACAGGCTAAGAAAAGCCCAACTTTTTGTATTTATGCCCCTTAAAATACTATAAGTAGATATTAAATTTCTTTAAGCATTGCCTATCAAAGTTGTACATTTTATTTCACTTCTTGTTTTTACATTATTAGCTATGTTATTCTCTCTTAAAGAGTAACTCACTGCATGTATTTACATTTAACTATTTGTTTGCTACCTTTTAAATCCTCTTGTCCCACTGAAACTTTCACCTCTTATGTCTGGAAAGATTAGTTCTTTCAATGTGCTGATAAATGTGAAGCTAGTCAGATTTGTGAAAAAGTCAGGGCGCCATGTCTGACTGCACTTTAAATTATAAGACTGGGTGACTCTAGTGTTGCATATTTTAGATGCTCAGTACTTACAGAATTCAAAACCTGACACTTGCATGCACACAACTTGATGTGAGAGAAATACAGGTGTAACAGTCAAAAAGTGAATACATACAAATTGAGAACTAAGTGAATTTTGTTATGGAGAAAACAGAGCTGCATCTCTATGGCTACTGATAAACTGAACAAAGGTATTTTAAAAATAATTATATTCTTTGAAGAATCATGAGCTTCAACAGCACATGTCAAGGAGGTGCACAGATTCATTTATACAAACAAAATATTAAAAACTAGAAATTAAGTCTTGCCAAGTCAAAAGAAATAATTTGTTTCCAATGAAAAGTTTGTACTACACTTTTTAGGGATAAAGATGATTTTTTTTAATTGTGTTTTGGTCACTTTCAAACAGAACTTGGGGAGCATGGTAAGTCCACCGAAAAGTGGCACACTTGCAGTTTTCTTATTTAACAGAGAAGCTAAGGAGTAAAAGCACAAAATAAAATTACGTGGATTTGTTTAGTCATGTGGGGCAATTTAATTCTCTGACTATATTCTGAGAAGTAGAGATCAAAACGTTATTTTCTATCCATATTAGAACTGTGCTGAAATAAATGCAAAGAAGGATCTAAACAAAATGGCTTTGCTTTTCTCTTAACGATTAATTAAAACATCCATTCATTAATTCCCAAATGAGAAGAAAGTGCTTACCGAGAGATCATCACCGCGGAGCGCGTTCCCTGAGAGGTCAAGATAGACGAGCGTGTTTGCGATCAGTGAGTTGGCGCTCAGTGACTGGGAAAGGCTATTCACCCCTGCCAAAAAAAAAATGTGGGTTCTCATCTAAGTCAACCCTAGACAAAACAGGTCCAGACCCTGCAAGTGCACAATTTCAGTCAACAACAGACGTACACGTTTAATGACCTCCTGTTACCATCATTGTACTCCAGCAGAGGACTACAGATCCCCAGGTAGATACGAGACTCGTCCCTGCCACAGAACGCCTGGTTTTGCCTGGACCACGCTCCAGCAGCTGCCCCGATGGAGCCACAGTGTGTTAGAGGTCCCAGATTCAGGAAGGTATCTTTTTGCCAAGCCTATGGTGGCTTTAGCAGTGCAATCCCATTTTGAAACAGATTTTTAAAACAGAGTTTACTCTGTCCTGTTAAGTTAGTGTCTTCCTGCAAACAATAATGATTAGATAAAGTATCTGTGGAAGTAGATGAAAGTATCTGTGGAAGAGCAAGTACATTAACAATTATAATTGCCAGAACTTCAAAAGCAACTGATGAGACCTAGAAATTAAGAATATTTCAATTAATGTATTTGCCTGTAATTTCAGAAAAATAGTTAGTTAATTAAAATATCAAGAGATGCACAAAGACTTTCAGTTCCTGATCAGAACAAATACATATTTTTCACATTAAAATTAAAAAGCTCACATTGGGAACAAAGCAGTCAGAGCTTTCTTCCTCTGAAATTCTTCAGCTTTTCCAAATACAAATTAGGACCTGGCTACTTCTGACGCCTTCAAATCTAACTTTCACTTGAGGGCTCTGTAGCTTATCACCAAGTTCTTAACTTATTGCACGTGGCTATTGCTGCCTTCCAAGCACTACATGCACGTGTTTCTTACATACATAAGAATTACCATGTCCTTTAGTAGGTGCAATAGTGTTTTTGTAAGTGCCCAGCTAAAGCTATGAAGGCGGCAGATGGTTTGATTTACTACACAATATTGGGCAATTTCTCAAAGCTACTGGTCAGTGAAAATGGACCGGCATTCATTGGACAGAACGTGTCCATTCTTCACTTAAAAAACTATTACGAAATAGATTTACCAGTGAGGGTGTGGAGGAAGCAGCTAGCAAGCCACTGGAGATCAAAATACCCCATGTCAGTGCTTGGTTTTCCAAGCTTCCCAATACTAAGAAAGTCTCTTATGTTACTGGTATGGCTCTCGGTTTCAGGAGGCTTTTGATGCTGAAAAGAATCGAAGCACAGTGACATGTTTTCCAAGTCTCAAAACTTTTCCGTCAGCGTAACTTTTATCTTAACATTGCGTTGTTGAATCCACACCCTACCTACAAAGGTAAACTGCAAACGAATACTTTTTGAAACTTTGAAAGATCTAAAAGCTCTATTTAACCACTAGAGCTTATAGCTGTGGATTCACTTTAGTGAGTCTTCTCAACAGCATTTGTAAGCAACAACAAGTAGAAATGAACTTAATGTACAGTCAACAATTCAGCATATACTATCAAGAACCAATTCTGGGAACTCAGGAGCAGCATCTGAGTTTGAGGGAGAAGAACAACTATCAAACAATTCGTAATGTTGCTGCTTGTTTGATGTTTCAAAAGGGCCAACTGGTCAAATTCAGCCACATCAGTGAAGGCAAACAACGTGAATGAGGGATTTTTTAATTAGCCTTTGGTTCAGGCTCAGAAAAGCAAGCCCTAGCCCTGAATGAGTATACTAGAATTTTCCGTTTAACCAGAATCTTCAAATCAATAATTTTCTGTTTGAACTTCACCTACCTCATG
Source organism: Elanus axillaris (assembly GCA_026212715.1). Lineage (NCBI taxonomy): Eukaryota > Metazoa > Chordata > Aves > Accipitriformes > Accipitridae > Elanus > Elanus axillaris. The sequence continues at coordinate 10,715,270 of JANZLQ010000050.1, read as the reverse complement.
CTATACTCTTACAGTAATCTCACTTTCATTTGCAGACAATCTTTCATGCTCTTTTACCACTCTCAGGAGGCTCAGAGTGTTAATAGCTCTCAGGAACTTTGAGATACAATATTTGAAGAAAAATCAGCTGGAAAGTTACCACCTGAACTTTACTTCTCAATCTTAGAAACTTATCTTGATTAGGAAGCGCTTTTTAAATAAGGTCAAAACCAGTGAGGGACTATACAGAATTTCTAAAACTGAAAAGCTTAAAATAAAAAAAATAAAAAGGCTGGGGGGAAATCCATGCACCTTGCAGTCTACTGAATCCAAGATCCAAGGTCTCCTTTAGACTTTGCCCACATTACAAGTTCAAAAATAGCCTCCCAAGTTAAAACCAACTCAGTAATGTCTTCTTAAGTTATAGGAAAACTGGCTAAGACAGATAGCTTTGCAGACAACTGAATAGGTGAAGCTGAGTTTCTTCAGGTCCAGAGGGTTATAAGAATTCCCATTTTAAGGCTTTGCATGTACTTTTTTAAGGAATACTGAGGAGCTGCCATGGGACAATATTCATGGTGACATGTTACTCTGGAGAACAGATAGTTATTACAATGCAGTCTGGACTAGGATTCACATGAGGTCGGTATTAGACATGCTGGAAAATATTTTTAGCTTTTGTTTAAAGATTTTCTTAAAGTGTGTTAAAAACCTTCTGAATTCTTTTCATAACCTCAGAATTCATTTTTACTGACAAGAGTTTTGTGGATGAACTTCATCAAGCTGGCATTTACTCTTTACAAAGACAGAAGTGTAGCTAGGGTGTTCTCTTGACTCAACAATCACAAGCACTTGCTGAAATCGTTCGGATCACAGGACGAATGAACATACCAGAACTGCAGGAATTTCTGCCAAATTCATGAACACCTAATTTCAAGAGTACATGTGAGTTTAGGCAAGATTCTTAGCCGATCACGTCACCAAAAATGGAATTAGCGGTGGAAAAACACAACGCCATAGTTTAATAAAGTCTTTTTAATGAAAATCATGATTGAATAAACTCAGTTTAGGGTTTACTATTTATTCAAGTATAACAAGAGCTACAGACACTCAAAAAAAACCAAAAAAACCACTTCTCCCCACCCATGTTCCCCCCAGGTCAGCCCTTAAAGCTTAGGAGAACACAGAATCTGCACTTCACAGAGCAATAATTAAAAGGATAAAAGAGCACGGCTCCTATCTGTTATCAACTAATGTCCTTCATAGACTAACTCACTCATCTTTTCCAGGTCATCAACATCTGCGAAAAAGCTGCACTAATGTCAGTCCATTTTTAGTACTTTTAACACTCACGTTCTATACAGGAGACCCTGGGTCTGTGCAGTCTAAGAGGTCACTGCGTCTATTATTTGTAAAACAGCAATGCAAAATATCCTGAAAGCTTCCAATTCATGTTTCAGTAGTGTTATTGCTTTTAAAATATACAAACACTTCTCATTACAATATCAAATTGGAAATTTGTAAATTATAAAACAAAGAAGTCTTTACTCGGAGCACACCACAACAGCCACTGCCACAACACTTAGTTTCATAAAATAATTGTGTGCAAAACATTTAGAAAATTCCCTACACATTTTTGCAGCATATATGAAAGATATCATTTATGCTAATTCTAAATTCAATCTTTCTTTATAATACAGGTTCAAGCCCCAAAATTACAGAAGCAAGGAAGAATTTTTCCAAGTGCTGAAGGGGACACAGAACCTTGCCCACAGTTCTGCAACCCGGGACTGCAAAAAAGCAGCTGCGCTGTTCAGGATACACGTGTAAATCATTTACAGACCTAATTACTTTAGAATCTGGTATCAAAAGGTATTACTAGGATGGAAGCCTCAAACTTTACAACAGAAATAGAGGCTTATTTATAAAACATACCTTTAGGTGACAAGGAGGTTTTAGATAAATTTAAGTGTTTCAGTCCCTTTGGAAGTTTGGCGAACTGGATGCTCAAAGATGACACACCTGTTGAGGAAGCAAAGAGAAAATGGATGTTTTCAGGTTAACTGTGTGATCTCAGGTTTTCCCAGCAATCATACCAGAAGCAAACTGCACTGGTGGAGCTACAGGAGGAACTGCAGTCACTGTGGGGGTCGGCCCAAAATGACCCTGTCTTTTTATAACCATAAATCTTTGAAATGACTGAAGTAGTCAAGATCCCTTTTTTGCTAACCACTGAACAGACAGGGAATTTTGCTGTTAACAATCAGTGAGCCACCTTAATTAGTTTAACAACTTTGTAATACACATATACTTTTGAGGAGTCAAAGGAAGGTATTAAACATGTCAAACAGCGTTTTGGAAATCTGGAAGCTTTATGCTTCAGCCAAAAAAAAAAAAAAAAAAAAAACCCACAAAAAACCCAACCCCGATC